>CM068549.1:11718862-12318862 GCA_035048495.1 Euptelea pleiosperma
CCCAAGGGTCAAGCTCAGGAGCCCCACTTTTTATGCCTCGAGAGGGGTGTTACCGTTAAAACGGATTGAAATGGCCAGGGGCAAAAATGGAAAAAATGAATTTTAACGGATTTTAATGAATTTAACGGAAAAAAGTGGTGCTAAAATTCAAAATTTAAAATTTGACATTTAAAAATTGAAAATTAAAAAAAAAGAAAAGAATTTAACGAAACTTTAATGGTTTTCTTATACTCCTCTTCTACTATGCTTCGTATCGATGGCTGAGATTAACTCCCTCCCGATTTTGACAAACACTTTGTCGGAAAGTGCCACGGGCATGGGCCACCCACGCATATATCAAGACAACTTAGTTGTATTCTCTTATCTTATCCATCCATCTAATGTGGACGGTTAGATAAAGAGTGGTTGAGATCAAATCCATGGATCTAATGTGGATGGTTAGATTTCAGCCACTCAATCCGCCTCATTTGACCTCAATTTATTCAAAATTTAAATTTCAACAGCGTTATTTTTTGTTATTTATGTTATTTTCCCATTTCTCCCTCTGTGCGTTACTATCCGTTATAACAACCATTATAATGGAAAAAATAGTAACGCCCCAGTCCATTACACCGTTTGAGTGCCAAAGGCACCCAATTTTTGCAAACTCTTTTGTCGGAGAGTGCCATGGGCATTGGCCATTTATTATTGGATCGCTCTACGGGCAGCCACGCCTTTCTGCTGGGCACCCCACTCGGACCAAAATACCCCCCAACCCCTTCTCCTTCATTTTCTCCCTCTCTCTACTGTATCTCCCTCTCTCCTCTCCCTCTCTCTCTCTATAGTAGAGAGAGAAATAGAGAGGGATAGAGTGTGAGAAAGAGAGAGAGAGAAGGGGTTGGGTTGTGTGGGTGCCCTAGAGAGAGAGAGAGTAGTAGAGAGGGAGATACAATAGAGAGAGAGAGGGGGAGAAAACGAAGGAGAAGGGGTTGGGTTGTGTGGGTGCCCAGCCGAAGGAGAAGGGGTTGGGGGGTATTTTGGTATAAGTGGGGTGCCCAGCCGAAAGGCATGGGTGCCCGTAGAGCGACCCGTTACTATTTTATATAACAAAACACATTGGTTGTCTCCCTACTTATACCTCCTCCTATAAGCATCAACAAAGAAGGGCTGAGATCTAATCCTCCCCCAAATGGACGGTGGATCTCCGCCACTCACCTGATTTTGGCAAATTCTTTGTCGAGGAGTGCCAATGGCATGGGGCACCCACTAGTCTATATAACAAATCAGGGAAGTTGTCTCCCCACTTATACCCGCTCTTATCTGTTTCAACAAAGAAGGGCTGAGATCTTATCCCCTAAATGGACGGTGGATTTTAGCCACTCACACCTCATTTTGGCAAATGCTTTGATGGGGAGTGCCGTGGACACGATATAACAGACTGGGGCATTACCATTTTTTCCATTATAACGGCTATTATAATGGATTGTAACGCACAGAGGGAGAAATGGGAAAATAACATAAATAATAAAAAATAACAGTGTTGAAATTCAAATTTTGAATAAATTGAGGTCAAATGAGGCAGATTGAGTGGCTGAAATCTAACCATCCACATTAGATCGATGGATTTGATCTCACCCACTCTTTATCTAACCGTCCACATTAGATGGATGGATAAGATAAGAGAATAAAACTGAGTTGTCTTGTTATATGCGTGGGTGGCCCATGCTGCGGCACTTTCGACAAAGTATTTGTCAAAATCGGGTGGGAGTTAATCTCAGCCATCGATATGAAGCATAGTAGATCTTAGCCACTCATTATTGAAGCCATATAAGATAAGAGAGGGTTTAACACAACTACTGTCACTTGTTATATAGATAGTGGGTGGCCCATGCCCACGGTTCTATCCAACAAAGCGTTTGCCAAAATCAAGTGTGAGTGGCTGAGATCCACCGTCTATTTTGGAGATAAGATTTGGGCCCTTCTTTGTTGAAATAGATAAGAGGGGTATAAGTACTGGGGAGACAACTTCCCTGTTTTGTTATATAGATGGCTTTAATAATGAATGGCTGAGATCCACTATGCTTCATATATATGGTTGAGATTAACTCCCACCCGATTTTGACAAACACTACGTCGGAAAGTGCTGGTTGAGGGTACTTGATATACCCCCGTCATGTCTGGCTGAAGACGTAAAACTTAGCGCTTTCGGAAATGCAATTCCGGTATTCCTAGAGTACATGAGTCTCATGCATTTGTTATTAACTAGTATATCATTGGAAATGCAGGTACATTCATTTTTCCGATCATCAGGTACCACACATTATCGAGTTTCTACTGACTTGGTAACATCCTACCTGAACCTTTGCATCATCATCACCGATTTTTCATCATTTTATGTCTCGGTCATGAGCACCGAGGACGTGCTGTATTTTGGTTGGGGGTGGGTATTTATTAAAACTCATGTCTTCATTTTGATAAAAAAAAAATTCTTATTTTTGGGGTGGTTTCCGATGTTTTTCAGAGTTTTCTAGAATTTCAAAAATGTGTCAAATACCCTGACTTTGATTAGCTGAAAATCTCTGTTAAGTCAGTATTGAAGATGACAATTTTTGTTTAAGGTTAGCTTTGAGTCAAGTCAAGCGTGACTACAGCAGGTTTGAAAACTTAGAAAAACTCATATTCGGTACAATTGTACACTATCAACTTCAGAGTCATCCTAAGTTTGAAAACTTTAGAGATCCTGTGAGAAGAATTGTGGAGACCTAACCCAGTGAGCTTTCGAGCCTTTAATCATTTTAGAGGGTTATACAATAATTCTGAGTCACAAGATGACTCACTATTCTTCATGCCCGCAATGTTCGTTGAGAGATCTCATTATCTTTTGCTTCGATCATAAAACTAGGAACGACATCAACATTGGATTACTACGATAGAACCTTTTCTGTATTCAGTCAAGACAGTATACATGATAGTACAAAATCCTAGAAAATGATTTAGGCCATTTTTCTGAACCGTTCAGCCTTTTTACTCACCTGAATTATACTTCACTAGAAACTCCTTGAGCCCTTCTATAAGAGCCTTTTCTTTGTAAACCCATCAACCTAAAACCAGTCCAGCTACGAAAGCATGACTGGCTACCCTTATTTGAGATGGACAAAAGAATAATTGATGTGGGTGTACCGTGAAAAGAAAGTAAAGAAGAAAAATCAAAAGAAAAAAAGAAAGTGGTTCAAGCTGAAAACAAAATATGGAAAGAAAGTATGAAAAAAAAAGCTTAAAAAGAAATGGAGCAGTCTCAAAAATATCGAGGAAAAAGAGAAAAATTCAAAAGAAGGAAAATGAAAAGAAATGGTGTTATACTAGCGGGAAAAAATACAAGAAAATGGAGATATCCTCTCAAGATCTTTGAAATCCTGTATCCCTCATTTTTTTACACCTGACCTAAGCCTCAGTACAACCCAGGAAAGTCCTACTTGATTCTAGGATAAGACGATCATAAAATGTGGAGATTGGAGAAGGAGAAGCTATAGAGTTTGATCTGATGTTCCCGAGTAAAGTGATATTCCAATCGTGAGATCTTCTTCTGCTAAAAATGTCCTTCCTTCAAATAAAATATAGGTGAGATCTTTTGCCTCTTTATATTAAATACATCTCCTCACATATAAATTGAGAGAAAAGAAGAAAACCCTTCTCGAGTGATTTCATTTTGAGTAGTTTACAAGTGAGAATTGAGGGTCGAGGCATACAACTTATAGGTGATCTAGAATTCCTTTACTGTAAGATGATGAGAATGTTGAACACACACACACGCAGAGTCTGACTATTCTGGGTCATGATTATCAGTCTGTAGTTTTGCCAAAACATCTCAACTCTTTGCTAGCCTGTAACTATTTTTGCATCCATTCGATTATTTGACGAACGGTGTTTTTCCTGAGCTGATATGAAAAAGTGTGCAGCATGCACAGAGCCCTTTTAAGCTCATTTATTTCGCACTAATTGCCAAGGATTGGTAATATACTGGTTAGGGGTTGTGATATTCGCTTAAAAGTGCGTATTTTCCACTGTTATCTTCTAAGCGTTATCACACTCTCCTATGTTAAACTGCTGCTAATTATCTATTTTTCTATGAAAGAGTCTCTTTCATTGCGTAGAACACACTTTTCTGGACGAAATGGTATACTTGCATGCATTAAACACATTTTCAAAGTCTAGATATAAAGTCATTATGATTAAATCTCATTACGTGCTTTTTCTGTCATAGAAAACCCTGATTGGATAATTCTCGAGACTTGCGGGCCAAAATCGATCATGAAAGCCTATTATCAAAGCTTAAAGAGCCCACAGGCTATGACTAGAAGATATGGGCCAAATATGGGCTAATAAAGGACTAAAGAGCCAGCCCAAAGAACGAAGAGAACGGGAGAGCCAATGACCAAGAGACGGACCAAAGCGTTTTAAAGCCATATGAATCGACAAGGAATGATGGTTTGCTCTACTGGTGAAGCATGAGGAGCGACACAGTGAAGACCAGGGTTCCAGACCCTCTACCAGTGATTTTTTCTCCAATTTTTAACATTTTCTCTCTCATCTCCCCTAATTCTCTCTCCTCTCTCTAAATCCTAACTTTCTCTCTCCTAGCTCTAATCGACTCTCTCTCCTCTCCACTTCAACCACTCGATCATCTGATCAACCATCCTGTCATTCTCACCACACGATCTCTCCCCCGTTACCCATCTAATCCTCACTGAGCCAATCATCATCTATCCATGCCTCAATTCAACCATCCAATCAGTCAATTGGCCATCAAATCGATCAATCGATCATCCGATCTCTCTACTCTCAAAACTCGCCATTAGATCCTCCTAGCTTCCCCATCATACCACGCGATCATCCCCAATCACATTCCTCTCCCCTACATTTTCTCTTCCCTTGATCTGACTACTCACTTCTATACCACATGATCACCAATCGCATACCTTTAATCCTAACTTGACCCTAACACCATCCATAGCCGTTAGACCCATCCTACCCTCCTCGATCAAACACTCACATTCACCCTCGATTGATCCAACAGCCCACATATACCATTTCTCTCTCCTCTACCCCATATTTTTTCTCTCTAAAAACCAACACATTTCTCTCTCATCCTCTCCTAAAAGTAGGCCCACAACCCTCCATGTAGAGAACGGCCTTTGGCCCACTACACCTAGGCCCACATCCCCACGCTAACCCAAGAAATTAAAAACAAAATAAATGAAAAAAAAAAAAGATATTTTATTTAGACACCGTGAGTTTCCAAAATAGAAACCCACGGTTTCTCTATTTGAAGAGATCTTTCTCTTCTCTTCTTGGTTTTGCCCTCCCCCTTCCTTTCTTCTTCCTTTTCCTCCTTTCTTCTTCTTCTTCTTCTTCCCCCCTTTTCTCCTTTTCTTCTTCTCCGGCCAACCGCCCTCTTCTCCGGCAGACTGGTTTGGAGCTTTTTTCTTCTTCTTCTTCTTCTTCTTCTTCCATTGTTCTGTTGTAGGTACAAGGGGGCTAACCAGCAAGCCGTCACCCCCATTAATGCACCACCACAGCGACCATTGAGCCATTAAAACCGACGATCTTCTTCCCGGTTCTCACCACACCGCCCCACCTGCAACATGCTCCAACGGTAAGGCTTCCTACCCCCTCTCCTTCTTCCCTTCTCTTCTTCCTCATCTTCTTCCTCCTCCTCCTTTCTTCTTCTTCTTCTTGTCGGAGTTGCAGGCCTGCAACTCCGGCGGACTAGTTCATTTCACCACCGTTTTCACCAACCGGAGTTGCAGGTTGCAACTCCAGTCTGCCCCCCCAACGGTGCTCCTCCACCATCTTCATCTCTTCTGCCTTCACGAGTTGCAGCTAGCAACTCCCCTCCTCCTCAAGGCGTTGTTGCCTCTGCAACTCCGGCCACCATCACTGCCCTCTTCTTCTTCATCTTCTCCACCTCCTGGCCAGCTACCTCACAAGTCACCGTTCATCTTACTATCAGACGGACTTGCGACTTCAGCAGGTCTGTTCTCTCCCTTTGCTCCTCTGTTGGGAGCACCCGAACCACCATCAACGGCTGCAACTCGCCGGTCTTCACTACAGCACCACCATCACCTCTATCCTCTACGCTCTCAACCTCTTTCCCATTGAATCTAACCGTGAGCACACCATCTCCTTCTCCTTCTGGCCACCACGTCACTGAAACCACCACCATTTCATGGCCTGCAAGTGCAGGCTGTGGCCGCCTCCTTCCTCGTCTTTCCCCTCCAACACAACCACCAAAGTCACCACGGTCTCACTTGGCCCATTTTCATAGCTACCCCATTCTCGGGCTGATCAACTCAAGGTAAGTCGAAAGGTATAAAAAAAAAATAAATAAATAATAAAAAATTTCTTTCTCTCTCTTCCCTAGGTTCTCTCTCACTTTCTCTCTAATTCCCCTTGCTAGATCCCAACCTTTCTCTCTCTAGGTTTCATCATCGAGTTCCTCTCTCCAAGATTAGTTTGGTTTCTCGCTCCATGTTCATCTATTTTTCTCTCTCTATCCTCTTATTTCTCTCTCTAGAAATCCCTTCCAAATCCCTTCTCTCTAAAACCCCCACTCTCTCTCTACCTTATATTTCTAAAACCTATCTACTCTCTCTAGTTTTCTCTCTCTTCTCTCCCACTCTCTCTCTAGTTTCTCTCTTTTATATGCTTTCTAGTTAGATTCATTTTCTTGTCTAATGATTGTAAGAACTTTTGATTAATGAATAAATTCAGTTGATTATTATGTTTTAACACCGATAAATCTACCATTCTCACCTCACCATATTCTCCATTATTTTCTGACAATTTTCTAATATTGTATGCTCCTTAGTGCACTAACATTAACCCGAGTGCGGATCGACATCCGACACGAGCCACTGTGCGAAAAATCTCATATTTTGCAGGAATTTAGTCTCGGATAATTATAAATTTTGTTGAAATTAGGATTTCCGAATCCAACGACTCGGAAAAACCTAGTTTCAGCCATTTACTAGTCTATATAACAAAACAGGGAAGTTGTCTCCCTCTCTTATAGGCTTCATATATCCAAGGGCCCATATCAACCCTTACATAAAATAAAATTTAGACAGTTGGATTAATTTAACAGGGAAATTGTCTCCCCACTTATACCCCTCTTATCGGCTTCACAAAGGATGGCCGAGATCTTATCCCCCAAATGGACTATGGATCTCAACCACTCACACCCAATTTTGGGAAATGCTTTGTAGGGGAGTGCCAAGTGCACGGGCCACCGACTATACATCTATATAACAAATGAAGTAGAGAAGTCACTTATCCCCCCTTTTATTGGCTTCACAAAGGATGACCGAGATCTTATCACCCCAAATGGATGGTGGATTTAAGCCACTCACACCCAATTTTGGCAAACGCTTTGTCGGAGAGTACCGTGGGCACGGGCCACCTACTAGTATATACACAAATGACTCCAAAGGAATACTAGCAATCGTTGCAACTCACTAAAAGACAAGAATGATGATATAGTAGTTACAACCAAGGTTTAAAAAACGGCCGTTATAACGAAAATAACGGCTGTTATAAAGAATTCGTACCTCCCCCATTACGTTATGTACCGTTAATACTGTGCCACGTGGCTCAGTATTATGACTGAAGTTTTACTCCTCTATGGGCAAATGCCCTTTTAAAGGGTGCTTGTCATGTACAGACGCCCTTTAAAAGAGCGTTTGTCAGCCTTTTTCAGCTTAATGACAGCTTTTTTAGCCTTAATTTTGTCAAGGAGAGACGCCCTTTCAAAGGGCGTTTAGTTACTTTTTTTTTGTAAATGCCAGAAAGTTGTTTTTGTTTTTGTAAATACATTAAATATTTTTCGTTTAAGAAATTTTCCAAACAAAAAAATTAGCTTGATCCTAGTACACCAAATAATGGTCAACAATGGTCAAATTCCCATGGTTAAAACCAACCCATGAAAATTACTCCAATCCAACACTTAGAAATCACTAATCATGTTGATTTTTGGTTTGTAGGTCCACCTAAGTATATATTGGCCAAACATCCATACGGTCAGTGTCCTCTAAATAAATTCCATGTGGCTCATATTGTGGGCAGTCAACGGCTTCCATGATTGTGGGTGGTCAGAGAAGTTTTACTCTCTCTCTCTCTCTCTCTCTCGTCTTAGCTTCTTGTACCCTTTTCCTCACTTTAGACAAAGGATGGAGGACGTATGACAAGAATAAATCTTTGACGACGGACGTCCATCATCAAAGTTTCTATCGAACCACAGTATGAGCCATGTGACACATTCTCAGAGATCACTAGGTATTCTTTAAATGTTTTGGTGACTCATTCTTTAACGTACATTTGACACAAATTCATTGAATTTGGTCTATATTTCACCAAAGATTAAATTGTGATATTGAATTCATATTTGAATTAATTGAGTTATATGTATATTTCAAATTAATTAGTTCTAAACAAGTATTTTAAATGATGTTTGAGTCTTTTACCGGGGGCACTAATTTTAAGACCTAGTTTGAGGAGAATTCAGAGGTTTCTAGTGGGACGACAACCTTTAGCGCTTGAATGGTACTCACATATTCTTCCCCCCTAGCTCCTTAAAGCCGTTGATAGAGATAAGAGTATTAACCACTCTTGATGTTTTATCTCTTTTTAGTTAATACAATGCTTGCTTACAAAAAAATAATAATAATAGTGGACAAGTACATGATGCATCTTAAGGAGCAAATCACCATTTGAAAATTTCATCAGATTTAATCACAACCAAATTTATTGCATTATTTTTCACTGTACAAATATCATAAAGCCTTCAAAGCTACTAGGCATTTGTGCATACTCGATGTCTACACACTTGTGAGTGGATGTTAAGTTTCATTTGTTATTCTTGGTAAAGATGAAGTTGCTTTAGTTATTTGAAGGAAATTAAACTATGAGATCGATGCATGTGAACCGTACACGTGGCACACTCTTATAGACCACTGACCATATAGATGTTTGGTCCATCACTAGGTGGACCTACACACGAAAATTCATCAGGATTAGTAATTTTTTATCGATTGGATTAAAGTCTTTTTCATGATTTGTTTTTAACCGTGGATTTCGAGCATTATTTGGCCAATGAAAAAATGACACCACCATGCAAGTCCATGGACCTAAGATCATGTGATCAATACTCTTCATAACGGGGCATGTGCGTAGGAGATTTAATTAATTTTTTTTCAAACATTAAGCTTTGACACCATTGATGATGGGCCATATTACGAGCCACGTGGCACACTCTTTGAGACCACTGACTGTAAAGATGATTTGCCCATCTCTAGTCGGACCTACATACCAAATTTCATCCTGGTTAATAATTTATATCTGTTGGATTAGAGTCATTTTCATGACTTATTTTTAACTGTGGATTTCTAGCATTATTTGGGTTACGTTCAAAAGTTAGAAATTACTGATAAGGCCATTTTTATCATGTAAGCCATCTAGGGATGTGTCAAACATCTATACGGTCAATAGCCTCTAATAATGTGCCATGTGGCTCACACTATGGGTCCGCCATCAACTTTGACGATGGACACCATCATCAAATTTTTTCAGCGACAAAGTTCAAGTGCCACATCAAGCTTCAATAAATGCTTTCACATTTAAGCTAAAATGTTAAAATATTAAATGACCAAAGCATCCCTATAAAGTAAAAAATATTTCAAAAACACATGAAATAAGCAATTTTATAAATTTAAGAAATTTTAGGGTAATATTAGGAATAAGGAGTTTTTGATATTTTTAGTAAGAGAGGAACATTGAATGAGTTGAAGGGGTGATGTGTGCTTACGGAGGTGACGTGTTTTGACACCAAAAGACCACAAAACCCCTGCTAAGTGAATAAATCGAAGAAAAGGAAAAAAGCAAAAACATGGACAATTTTGAAAATAATGAAAATGTTGATCCATAACACAAGAAGGGCCTTTGTCCAATAATAAGTAGAATAGATAAATAAATAAACTGCAAGAGTAAGATGTGGTAGCCATTGTGATAGGTTCCATACCATTCATATGAGGCCAATGCTCATCACTCCAGGTCATCAATTGATGGTGGCCACCTCTTGTTTTGTATGTGGCACAATAATAAGTCAATAAGTTACTCTTAGTTGAAACAATAACTCTTTTTATTTCTTTTACTTTATTCCTTTTGTGGATCATCTATGACTATTTCCATATTGAAGTAGGTTATTGGATTGAATGATTAGGGATAGCCAACCACTAGTTTATGGATGGACTAGCATTTTTAGAGCTCGAGTTAGGAACAGGCCAAAATTTTTTAGCCTGATCAAAATTCATGTTGGACTCAGGCTTTGGGAAACCCGACCAACCCAAGCTCGACTTCTGATCCTCTTTATCTCCTATCTCTTTTTTCATTCATTTTTAAGTTAAAACCTTAATTGTCCTCTCTTTCTCTCTCTCTCCTCTCTTCCCTACTTTCCTTCTTCTCCTCTCTTTTTTCTCTCTTTCAACTAGACCAATCTAAGCAGGTTGGGCTCAGGCTCAGGTTGAGTATCCAGAAGGTCAATTTGGGCTTGGATTGAGCCCAACTCATCCCAACTCGCTTAAGTTGTCCTTATTTGTGGACCAATTGGAACCGCTTATTCAATAGTTTGGATAAATAGTATGTGAACCGCTTCAGTGTTATTGTTAGTATTAGTGACCTGAAAACATCATAATGTTGTAGCCTCTTTTGTAAGGACAATGCATGTTAACAAACTTTCAGAGTTGATTACCAAAGCTTGGAGAAGAGAAAGCTAGAAGGAAGGAATCTTCGCCCTTTATGAAACTGTAATCTTAATGGGGCTCTCCTTCTCTTACATGTGCTTATATGTGCGTCTCTACTCCCTCTCATTAAAGGAAATAGATGCAATATAGGGCTGCGGTTTAATTAGAAAGTTGTAATCTCCTACAACTCTCTTTCTAAACACACCAAACTTGCACATAAAGTTACCGTTTTCTAAATTAGAATGTTTGATTATTATTATTTTGTTTAACACTCAATTCAGTTAGTCATATCTTGGATTTTAACAAACCTTGGATTAAGTTTGGGCTACACAAAAATATTACATACTTATCGTAAGTTTACTCACAAAAAAAAGAAACGATGACATTAACTTCAATTTATTCTTCTCATTGATAGCTTTTAACTTCATCTTTTGTTTTTTTTTCTATTGGGTTGTGGCAAAAACTTGTACGTAGATCATTTGGTTGGGTGGACTCGTAAGGAGGTTGGGAAATGAAATAATCGATTGAAAGTGGTAAATGTGAGAAAGTTGTGATTTATAAAGTTTTAATTGATGTCTATAGGTTTTGAACCCAAGCCCTCATGGAGACTTTTATTAACTAGTTTAATAGAAAGTTATATGAGACTAGTGGCTTTTGAATCCAAACCCTTTTGCTATTTTAAAAGTTTTAAATGCTTTTACTTTTTGATGCCAAAACTTTATAAATATTGAATAAAAAATTTTGGAGGAAAATCTTTGGTTGTTTTTTGCTTTTTCATACAAACCATAAATCTCGCATTGGTTGTGAGGACTCTCATTCTTATATATATATATATATAGCCATTGGGCATCCCAAATTTTGTGCTCAAGGGGCACAACTATACAAGCCAAATGATTATATAATACACATACATGCGCGCACGTCGAGCTGAGTCCGTGGGATGTGGGCTTGGGCTTAAGCTTAAAAACCAAAACGTTATTTTTTCATTGGTTTATCTCACCTTTTACACATGTTTTTTCCTTAGGTTTTAAAATATTTATAACTATCAGAGTATAGAGAGGTACACCGTATCTTTACCAAGTTGATAAGTATCAATCAGGATTAGATTTGATTGAAAGATTATAGGATTTTCTTCCTATTGGACTCTCGTAAGGCTCTATATAAGAGCTTTGAGTAAGTCTATGTAATTACTCAAGTTATTTAATAAATCCTAAAGTTCTACAACAAAAAAAAAATTCGAGGGCTTTCTTACTAGGCCCAAGCCCGTGAGGCAACCTCCCATCAAATGCTCATCAAAGCCCATCATCTTCTATTTACTATAAACATCTCTAAATGAGAGTTTAGCCGCACACTGCATCCTCAAAGCTTTTGGGATGAGTTCATGACTGACCTGATCTAGTGGGCCATTGGCTCCGACATACTCTAAGACGAGCAGGATGCGACAATGATGGACTACAGGCAAGCGATGACCACCATCAAACACGTGAACGGATGTTCCAGACATTCATCATACGAAGATCAAAGCTTATATTTTTTACAACCAAAGGTAGGGACATGTGATTGCAGGGGGGGGGGGGTATTAGAGTATAGTGAGATGCACCGTATATTTACCAAGTTGATAAGTATCAATCAGGATTAGATTTGATCTCATTAAGATTTTATTTGATTGAGAGATTATAGGATTTCCTTCATATTGGACTCTTGTAATGCTATATATAAGAGCTTTGAGTAGGTCTATGTAATTACTCTAGTTTATCAATAAACTAAAACTTCTTCAGTAACCAACAATCAAATTGAATACGTTAACTTTGTAACCAGTTGAACTCTTTATTATGGCCTAAACAGTTATCTCTCCACTTCTATATAAAGAGAGGCATAGATGAGGCTAGATGATGATGTCCATTTTGTGCTTATTATCCATTTTAAACTTAGGGCATTACTGGGTTTCATGAGCTTATAACTTCACATTTTAATTTAAAATGTATCCTAGGTGCCTCATGCATAACTTATCAAATTTAGACCCTCATTACGTATATATTTGATAACTATAGGACAATCATCGCGTGAAAGACTTTTGTATAAGCCATTGGAGTCCTTTAAGAGACTTACGATAAATTTCTAAGCCATGAAGTCACTTGTTCAAGCCATGAGAGCCATTGAAGCCATCACACTTTTATGGAGCCATCCAAAGCCATCAAGCCATTGGAGCCTTCTAGAGGATTCTCAAGCCATCAAAGTCAGATTGAGCATTCACGTGTGTGAAAGGGATAAGTCAAGAAAGAGAATGCCCAATGTATAAAAAAGTAGGCATAGTCTTGCTTAAATCTCACACATGCCTCTTTGAGTTTATTTTTCACCTACCTTCTTACACTTCTTATACATCTCCTTCCCCTATGTGTATCACCCCACTTTTGGACTTAACCTTGGGCACTCTTTTGACTATATTTGAATCTCTTGCACCATTTTGGTAACAAGAGCATGAGCCCCCTTTGACTACTTTCCACTTCATCTCCACTTATCACTTCTCCACATCACCTTCCATATTTTATATAAGCCCACTTTGAGCTTATGAGAAGGCCTTTTTTTTTTTTTTTTTCTCTAGTGAGTTTTTTTTTAGAGAGCCCAAGAATCCCAAGCAAGTATCTTCTTTCTTCTTTCATCTTTCTTATTTTCTTTTTTACTTAGTTTTCATAGCCATCCACACCATAGTTGGCTAGACCCTTTGCTAGGGCTAGAGATGAGGCATTTTCCATCTCCCTTTTGTGACTAATTGAGTGTAGACCCATTTTGTGAGAGCTTTGTTGTAGAGATTTTCCCACACTTTAGTAATGTTTTGTACTCCCTTCATATCGTATGTCATGTATACTCCATCTTTGTGTTTCATTTATTTATCTTTGGTGGGAGAGCAACTCTTTAGTTGTTTCTTCCCTTTTTGGACTATACTAATTAAGAAGCAAAGGGGAAGGGTCTAGGCCAAATCTTAATGCCCTAGCACTCTTCTTCTCTTGTATTTTTCTTCTTCAAAAATTAATTTACCCACCATTGGTGGTACATTTAACCTTATTGCACACTTGTTACTCTCATTCTATAGCATCCATTTACCACACATCACACACTTCTCATTTTTTCATTTCTTCTCTCCCTACTTGTAGTTATACTTGCACTAGTCATTCACTCCCAATCCTTGTGGTTCGATCATGGGAAACCCATGATTTTAAAACTAATTAACTAAAACTTGACATCCTTAGATATACTCACTTTTACTTTGTTATACACTTTGTTGTCTAGGAAGAACGTTGTTGCATCAATATCATATCATCTTTAAGAGATATATTATTGTATTCTCTTCTTAAGAGTGTGCACAATCAAAGTTGTAACACTAGACGCCAAGTCTAACGACTAAATCTTCTTCTTCCTACTTTTAAAAGTTTTTTATAATTTTCTGACGGTGTGCCACCGTAAGTTCGATAGACTAAAGTTTTTAGACTACTACCTACCTTTAGTGAGCCATTGAATCCTAAGGACAATCGTCGATCAACTGACAACAACACTCAAGAAGTGTAGCAGTGGAATCTGTCTTAGGACAGCGTGTTGAACACGTGCCTCGGCTTAATCTAACCGATAAGTTCATCTTACTTTATTTACAATGAATATTTTGGATCTGTTATTAGAAATTTCTACAAACTAAGTATATTCTGTGTTATTATTATTATTTTTTCAGTTAAAATATATTGCAACTGTGTTTCTTTATCTTAGAGTTTACATAGTTTACTAATACATCAATTTGGGAATATCTACACTAACAAAAGCCAGAACTCTTCCTCCCGTACCTTAATTATTTCTACTCTTTTAGAGTAAGTATGACCTCTTTATTTTTAAGGTGTGTGAAATGAGCTTGTACTAGTGATTTGAAATTCTTGAAAACAATAGGTATTTATTTGAAAAAAAGAGGTTGGCCTTGGATGAAAGAAAGAAAAACCGCTTGAAAGGGTGCTTTACTTTATATATTAGTATATATAAATAAAAAAAATAGGAAAATTACCACAAGGGCCGAAAATTTTTCTTTGCAACACAACATAGCCTCCAAATTACATGTAGACAACAAAAGGGTGACTTTTTGAAAGTTTGGCTTGAGATTCCCAAAATCATTGCACTTGCCTTGCTTTTATCAACCCCCCCCCCCCCCCCCCCCCCCCCCCCCCCCCCCCCCCCCCCCCCCCCCCCCCCCCCCCCCCCCCCCCCCCCACATAGCCCGTACATCCATTGACATAGGCCACGTGGGTGTCCTTCCGTGCCAGACTTTTGAAGTTCAAAAAATAATAATAATAAATTGTTATATATATTCTCCCTCTAGTGCACATCTATTTTTCCTCATAAGCGTCTTTGCTCAAAGACGGTTATATGAGCCATGATGTGCATTATTCGAGACCAATGACCATGTGGATGTTTGTCCCCTCCCTAGGTGGACCTACAAACCAAAAGTCAAGCTGATTAATTGGTGATTTCTAGCCATTGGATATAAGTCCCCCAAATAATGCTTAAATCCCACGGCTAAAAATCAACCCATGAAAAACACTCAAATCCAATGGCTAAAAATCACCAATCAGTGTAGATTTTGTCTGTGGGTCCACCCAAGGAAGGGCCAAACATCCATATGTTTAGTGGACTCGAAGAGTGTCACATGACTTGTACAGTCGTTTTTTAGCAAACATTTGTGTTGACACCTAATGCACTCTACTATCTTTCTCACACACAACATCCTCCCCTCTCTTCATCTTCCCTCCGATGCACTCCCTATCTATCACACACACAACACTCTCATCTCTCTTCTCCTCCCTCTCTCTTCTTCCTCCCTCATGTGCAAGCTCTCTCTATCACACACACCCACCCCCACACACACTCTCTGTCTTACAACAACTCCTTTTCAATGATTCAAATTTGATTCATTTTGAACCAATTCATTAATGAGCATTGTAAATTGCCCATTTTTATAGTATTTTGAAACAAGACCATAAATCTAAAACTCGCAATCTTGCTTTATCTCTAACTTCTTTGAAAGTTCTTCGTTTATTTGATGAAGAACTAGTTTTGAGGTTCTGAAATTTACAAAAAGAGTGAGAGTGAGAGATATGGTATAAGTTTTACCAGAAAAGTAAAATTGGTATTGTTTATACCAGAAAAAGTTAGGATTATTCTCACATGCTCGTCCTATTGATATTTGCCTTGTCCGAAGGAAAAAAGAAGTCATTGCACTACTGCATGCCTGAGATCAGTCATGTTCCATTGGGTTTCTTGACCAAGGACTTTGTTAGGCCATTGTAATAAGCTTTTGAAAGCTGGAATCGTCCTTTGTATTCTTCACACATATATTCAAGCATCTATGCCTATTTGCTTTCTTGATCTATTAAAGTATATATCTCTAGTTGTGCCATATACCTGATGTAGGTACAAGCTTAAAAGTTGAAATCTACCTTGAATAGTGGAATTGGGGGGGTCCTGAGCCAAACTTTCAAAAAGGTCACTCTACGGGCGTCCACCTCTTTCAGCTAGGCACCCACATTCCAAACAAAATTTTTTTCTCCAAAGTGTAGAGAGAAAGAGATAGGAAGAGAGAGAAGACGAAGGAGAAGGGGTGGGCACCCGACCGAAAGATGTGGGTGCCCGTAGAGCGACCCCTTTCAAAAAGACACCCCTTTTTTGTCGAAATGCATGATTGGTGGTTGTTCTAAGCTGTAAGTCCTTGCGGTAATTTTCTCTAAAAAATTAGGGAATTTTTGACATACCCCCCATGTTATCTTTGAAATTTGACATGCCCCCTACAATTTGAAAAGCTGACATACCCCCCAATGACTTGGTCTACCGTCTAAGATCGCCTGTTGACTGAAATAGACTAACTTTTATTTTTTAGAAGGACAAAATTGCCCCTTTCTTTAACCTTGATACAAAGACATGGGTTTGGGCTAAAACCTCAACCCAAAAAATCAAACGGATGTGGTATGGAAGGCATAACAAAAGATTCCGGTGGGTTGGCCGTCTATTATCGACGATCAACCTACCAAATGTTGATCTGATACAAAGACATGTGTGATGTTGATCTGCATACCAAAGTCAAGAGAACAAGACGAGCACTGAACATTTACGCAGGCACAGTTCCACATGTTTCAACATTATACATCTAAACAAACAAAAGCACAAAACAATATATATTACTTTAAGAAATCCAATCCTGTCAATTAAAACTAAAAACCTTTATTTTCTTTGGCCAAAGGTTATGCATTTTCTAAGTGAAATAATGAACATAAATCTTGGCTTGACGAGAAGATTGGATGAACTCCTAAAAGAGAACTTCGATTGCATATCAGACCCTCCACCTCCTCCCAGTATTGAATCCATACCCACGGGAGATTTTGAGGTTTTTGAATCCACGTACAAAATCTGCTATGAAAAAGGCCATGGTCATTAATTGAAGGATATGAGAGAATGAACACAGTCATGGTGTATGGGATAAGAGGGGTAGGCAAGACGACCTTGATAAAACAAAGGGATAAGACGACCTTGATAAAACAAAGGGAATCCCTTACGGGGATGATCACAAGGGTTGCAAACTTCTATCAACAACAAAGGGCTAGACGTATGTCACAATGAACACCCATGAAAATATTCCAATTAAAATTTCTCGCTGGAGTGGTGGACGGCCGGCCACAAGACTCCGGCAAAAATCGTCGGAGATAGGCAACCAACCCACCGGAATCGTTTGGCATGCCGTCCATGCCACATCCGTTTGGTTTTGGGTTGAGGTTTTGGCCCAAACCCATGTCTTTGTATCAAGGTTGAAGAAAGGGGCAATTTGTCCTTCTAAAACCGAAAGTTAGTCTATTTGAGTTAATAGATGGTCTTAGACGGTAGACCAAGTCATGGGGGGGGGGGGGGGGGGGGGGGGAGTCTATTTGAGTTATGTCAGCTTTTTCAAATTGTGGGGGGCATGTCAAATTTCAAAGATAACATGGGGGGTATGTCAAAAATTCCCAAAAAATTAATAGTAGAGGTTGGGCTGGCTCACTCGAGGTTTCAGCCCGCCCAAACTTAACTTTTAATTGGGCTTAGAAATCCTAGTCCGAGCCCACCCTAGCTTCAAAAATATCAACCCAAACCTGATTCGAGGTGGACAAGTCTAGTATGCATTGTATCCCACCATTGAATGCTCCTTGAAGTGTTTTTAATTTATAAAATATTTATTTTTGAAAATGTTGAAATAACACATTTTTCAAGGGACATCCAACAGTACTAATTCGTCCATTCGAGGTCTGGTTGGTCCCATCCAAGCTGCAACACCCCTAGCTTTTCGACACCACTTCAATTCCTCCAGAGCACATTTTGTTTCATTCGCTGCAGTGAGAGCTCTCGAAGAAGCAAAATATGCTCAGGAAATAGTAATTCCCTGCTCTATTTCTGAAGGGAATTTGGTATAAATCATGGAATCTCCTCCTCCCACCGAATCGTCTCGCTGTGGCTGCAATTCCAAAGCTAGATTTCCTCTCAACGGTTCTCTCCCTCAACCATCATCACAGATATATTTCTCTCTTTGAACCCACCTCACTTCTATTCATTTCACTCTCCTTTTTTGCTGCTGCTTCTCTCATCTCCCTCTCTCTCTCTATATATATTTATCGTTGTATACTTCTGCTCTTGTTTTTTTCTTGTTCTCTAGAGAAAAACCCATGTTTTATTTGTCCTGAAAACGATCTCCATGGATTGATGGACTGAGTACAACACCTGCAACAAAACCATGCGTCCTTCAGCTGTAACTCAAGAACCCAGAAATTTATTTGATGTTTTATCCAGTTTGAGTAGCTTTTCTTTTGATTATAAAGGTCCTTACCACTTGGGTTCAAATGGGTACTCTTCAATTTTGTCGAATTCCTTGTATTTTGATGCATTTGGGGGTTTAATTGGTGAGAAGAAGAAGCCTAAGGTAATTGCTTCTCTTAGGGTGAGTACATGTGCTTCAAGGATTCAAAGGATTTGGAATGAGTTTAATAAGGCTGTTAGATTGCACTGTGATAGGATCCCAATCGGGTTTGCATTGGTTCGGGTGTCTTCAAGGGATAATGGTTTGAGAGAAGATGGTTGTGGTGTCTTGGAGGAAGAGGGGCTGAGCTTGAACGGTGTCAAAGTGAATAATCCGAAGAAAGTGCTTATTTTGATGAGTGACACAGGTGGTGGTCACAGAGCTTCCGCCGAAGCTATTAAAGCGGCGTTTAATGAAGAATTTGGAGAAGAGTATCAGGTCAGTTAGATAGATCACAATATAATGACCCAGATTCCAGTTTAATTAGGATTTCTTCATTCTACTGTTTGTTGATCATATTCTGTGTGTTAGAGTGTATGGATCAGGTGTTTGTTACGGATTTGTGGTCAGAGCACACCCCTTGGCCATTTAACCAATTGCCCAGGAGCTATAACTTCTTGGTGAAACACGGGCCCCTCTGGAAAATGACATATTATGGAACTGCTCCTCGTTTGGTCCATCAGTCCAATTTGGCCGCAACTTCGACATTTATAGCTCAGTGAGGCTCTTCTTCCTTATACTTGCATAGCCTGCTATTCAATTTTAATTTTCGAAAAGAATACTGTGCTGGATTCTTGTCATCGACGGGGAAACTGTCTTTCTTGATAACACCTGGAACTATAAACCAAATGAAACCCACTTTGCATCATCTTGCTGTGCCATCTAAGCGGCCTATTAGGTTCATTTTTTAATTTGTCAGATCCTCAAAAGCATTTTTATTCACCCCAGAAGCAATGCCTGTAGACTTGTTTCCACCTACTAAAGCTCCGAATCCATCATAGAAAAATTTGAGAGAGTTAGAGAAGACTAATATAAACCCAAGTGGACTACATCTGTGGAGTCTTAAGGGAAAGCAGCATAATGCGGATAGATTTTTTTTATAAAGTTGGAGTCTTGTTCTGCATAGACCATGTTGGTACACGAGGAATGTGAAACTTGTTGAAATGCTGCATTTCAAACTTAACATACCTGTAACTAGCTTAAAGCCTTGAATGAAGACGTGTTTTCTTCAAGCTAACATCTAGGGGGTTTCTGTCTTGAAGGGATAACTCTAGGCAGTTTTGTTGAAGTCAATACATGCACAAGGGTCATCGTGATCATCGTTATAATCATAAGCTTTATCACAACTCTATGGGGTTGGTTGCATAACTTGCATTACTCCTGTTCACCCATTTAATTTTATCTAAAGATATCTTCCGTTGAGGCAAGTGTCTTCAAATCTGCTCTCAATATCTCAATTCATGTCCTTTTTTGGCCTTCCCCTCGCTTTTATTAAAACTTTTGACTTGGACTTTCCTTCTCATTGGTGCTGTCATTGATCGTCATTGTGCATATGATCAAACCATCTCAATTGACTCCCCCTCGTTTTATCACCTATTGGGGCTACTCCTATATTTTCATAAATTCGTTCATTTCTGATTTTGTCTTGCCTTGCCTTTCCACTCATCCATCTCAACATCCTCATGGTCATAAAGGACAAGGGTATGATTGTAAATTTCTTAAGCACTAGGGTAATGTATATGGTTCATTAATGTTCTATGCGTTGGCGATGTAACTGCTTTGTAAGTGATTAGTAGCTCTTAGTGTAAAAATATAGATTGTGTAGGTAATGTATACAATGTAGTGTAGTGTTTCCAATAGTTCAATCTACAAGTAGGTGATGTAATGAGTGTGTCCTTGTGCCTGTTTAAATGATTAAAGCACCTTACCAGTCCGTTCAAATGGTTAAAGTGCTTTACATCTCTATAAATAAGGGTTGAGGTATGAGCATGGTTCAAAGTTCAAAGTCCGTTCTGTCTTGGTCGAGACATCTCGTTCTAGTAAGGTATCGAGGTGATACAATGGAGTATGTATAGACTCGTACCAGAACATAGTTTATGTAATCTAAACATTGTTTTTATTGTATACGTGTCTCTCACATAAAAGATAAACAAAATTGTTTTAGCTTAATTCAGCAATAAAAAGCATTTAGTGTAATGTATATTCGTATCTTTGCGTATCAAGACATCAATATTTTTATAACATCTCATTCCGTCACCTTACCTAGAAGTTAACCGAGACTGAGATTTTAAACCTTGGGTATGAGTGTCAACCATCTCTATTTTTCTCATGCCATGGAATATTGAACTATTTTCTAACCTTTATGCCACCACTCAGTAGTGCAATTAAAACTAATGAAATCAAGAGTTTACTGCAAAAACTAAAATCCAGCAATAGGGAAGGGGATGAAACCACAAAAAAAATAGAAGCAGCAATCTTCTCCAAAGTTGAAATTACATAAAAAATCCCTACCCACCCCCTTTGGCTTAAATATGCCTTAAACAATCCCAAAACTCTTATTACAATTCCCACCATTGATTTTTCCTATAATATGTTGATCTAAACCATCTAACTTAATTTAGAAGATAATCTCAGTACTGTTCTATGTTAGTGACTTGACTTATTTCCAAAACAGCTTTAAAATTAAAATAAAATAGCAGTCCAGAAATAAGGTCCAGCAAAGCATATCACTACATGACTGCACATCCTCCTCGAGTTGGGGAGAACTTAGGTCCGTTGAGTTGTCTTCAGCGTAAAAGCGGCACAGATCAGCACCTGATCACTTGAATTTTGCTTCAGAGATATCCAAGTATTGTTCAGTTCCAACCTTCCCTTCCACTTGACCAGAACATTGCTTGTATGATCTCTTTGGAGTATATTTTTTTCATTAACGATGTTTTAAAGTATGTAATGGTGTACTAAAATAGGGAAATGAATTCCTAAAATCAAGAAGAAAATATTTACAAATTTATCCCATAAGGCAAATATATATACTGCCATAAAAGATAATTGACTCCCAATTGGAATCAAAATCCTCAGCATTGAGGTCATGGAACTTTTTTAACATGCTTGAACACGCAACTAATAGCCTTCAAGTAGCATTACAGACCTCCGGCAATGGCTGATTGTAGTCTTCAAAAGTTCATCTGTTATGTTTGTTCCACAAGCTCAAACAAACAGCATAAGGCATCATTATCTAAAGGATCTTCTCTCTAATACCAAAGGGACTAATAGACCAAGAAGAGAGAACTTGCCCAATTTTGCGTGGGAAAACCTTGTTGGTACCAAACAGAGAAAGAAAGAACCTCCACACCCCCTAGCCCTAGTAAAATGAAGAGGGAGATGATTAACATTCTCCTCTTGTGTCCTGCACATAGCACATTTATTTGGAATAGTTGGTTGATAAGACGATCCACAGTTAAAATCTTATCTAGGGCCATCCAAACAAACTGATGCACGCATGAGTAGTGACAGCAATCATCATGTCCCTATTTTGCGAAAAGAGGAAGGGGTCAAGATGGATAACTTGTTCAAAGGGATCCATGGACAGTTAAGTCTATACTAGGAGGATGAGGCTTAAAAAGACTAAGGAACAATCATAAAAATTAATTTTTTCAAGTGGCATGTACTGATTTTATGCTTAAGGGCAAGATAAACGTGGCATTGTGCTTAAATAATTGGGCTGTAGGTAGGCCAAGTCTTATGGATAGTTTGTATGTATTTTATGTTTTATTTGATCCTTAAAATGGCGGGTCGTGAGATTAAGTTAAGATGGATTATTTGGTCATAAGAGTCTTGTATTTTATTTTTATGTTGGGTCAAAATAGGAAGTAAAAGGCTCTTTTTGTTCTGCGGAAAATTGGTGCCCCAAGAAATTTCTTTTCCTGGACAGCGATTTTTCCTCCAAAATTTTTTCTCAGTAGTTTTTTCTTATCGTTTGGTTGTCATGGAAAATCTAGGAAAATTTCTGGAATTTTTTCTTTACTATTTGTTTGGCAGAAAAACCTGTTATAAAAAAAAATATTTTAGAACAAATATTGTTTACCTACCAATCCCAATAGCATAACCAACACAAGAAAGTCTACTTTAACTGCCAATATTTCACATTACATCATGTTTTGTATATGAAAACATGTATAAGCTTCACCTGCACTGCATGCAAGTGAAAAATTTGTTCTATAATATATGAAGCTCTAAAATACATGTCACTCATCAATACTACAATCCATTGCACATTCATATAGTCTTAATAGATCTCTATATTCAAACAAGTAAACGTCTTGTTGACGAACAACTATCCATAAGAACGTAGACTTCACCAAGTTAAAATTCTGAATTAATTTGAAGAAGTTCAATTCGATATGGAGAGGTTTTGTGAAAATTCACCAACATATAGGAGATAGAAGTTTGGAGATTTGATGCATTACACATTTGTCATGTTGCATGGATTCTTCTAAACAGGGAAAGTACCCATGTCAGACACGTGTTGGAGTGGAGTCTGACATGATACAAATTCTTGTGCGACACTAACAAATTTTGTTTTGTTGTTTCTTTCATTACTTGCAAGATATTAACAACATTTTCCATAGTATTGAGTTCTACCTTTAAAATTGAAGTTTTCAATGCAACAAATATAGCATTACACATTTATTCTCTTGTTTACAAGTATATGGTACAAACCATTAGATATCGAATCACATTATCAACTATTATCCTCATTATTATATAAGAAAACAATTACTTCATTTCACAAAAGTATACTGTCGAGTCCATGAATCCTATTTTATGGTTCGTCGAGTCGGACACTTTGCACCCGTGTCGGACTTTGACACCTGTTCCCGTATCAATGTGGCATAACACAATTGTAATATTAACTAAACTTAAATATATGAAAGAAACATGAAATCATAGAGAAAAATTACTTTTTATTGATGAACAACTTGAAAATACGCTACCTGATGGGCATTTGATCTTGATTTCAACCCGTACAAGTTGTTTTTCACTAAAAAATTCTTAACGGAGTGATCTTTTTTCACCTAAGGACCTCCAAAAAGCAAGTGTTAGAGTTCTTAGTTTATTTTATGTTCTAGTTATGTTTATGTAGAGTTTTGGGCCCGCAGTTTAAGTTGTGATCTCTTTATGTAAGTGGGCCCACACCACTTAAGTTCAATATATATATACACATATATACTGAAGGAGGAGGCCGAACTGTGCAACATTGACTCTCTTTCTCTCTTTCTTCTCTTCTCTTCTCTTCTCAAACTCTAGTTTAGAATCTTCACATGGTATCAGAGCACTTCTGATCCTAGTTCTTCTTTCTCATCCATCCACCCTCCGTCTTTTTCATCTTTCTCAGGTTGGCTTACAAATTCTAAGGTTTTGACACAAACAAAGTTTCAAAAATTCGTTGTTTGAAGTTTGTTTACAGTTAGATGTTTATCTAGGGTGTGTTTGGTGTTTGTTTCTAGTGTTCTTGAAGATTGAGGGGCTTTTGTATGTGTGTTTGAAGCTCTAAGGTGTAGTTTCCTATTTTTTGTTCTCCGAAGAGATTTATTAGGTTTTTCTTTTTCTCAAAAATGTGGAGGACATGTGTTTCTTTACCCTTGTTGCCCCCCAAGGAAGCTTGGATTCTCACCAAGGAAGAAGAGAGCACCCCACAAGAGAATTCTCAATAGCAAGAGTCAATATATTCCATCATAATGAAAAATTACAACTTAAGGAGTTTATATACTAACTCAAAGCTAACCTAGTCTAATCTCAGCCATCCATGAAATCTAATGGCCACAACATAATACAACAACTTAAACTAAAATAGCAAAAGTACAATGAAGTCTCCAAACTTTAGGCTAATTACTAAAACACCCAAAACTCAAAAAAATATGAAAATAAGCTTAGAAAACTAATAAAACTATCCAAAAGCTCCCTACGCAGCCCACATGCATCCTTCTAGTGAGGAGCCTTCATGATGCACATGCATGTGGAGTCCTCCGCTCCCAAAATCAAGAACTCAAACTGGGGCCCAAGTAGTCACCAAAGTATAAGGACAAAGGTGTGGGCCCAGTTTTCCTCCTCCAGTACACTCTAGCTAAGGACATGATGTCCTCATCAAGTTATGGTCTAGGGAAGGTTGTTAGGTTGGTGTTGTTTCCTTTGCTTTTTGTGTTTGTTGCTTTGCTCCTTGCAGGTCATCTCGAGCTCCTAGACTGTTGTAAGTTTTTTTTGGCTTTTGCCTTTTAAATAAATTCTTTATCGACCAGGAAAAATATATAAAAAAATTCCACAAATTATTAACACATTGAAGTTGAAGGAGATGAAGAAATACTTGCGGCCTTGTACAAGTCAGGTCTAAAACCTCAATTTTAGCATGCCTATCATCTACTCAGTTGTATATAATCCAAGATGCCTTCCACATTGCTTTACAAATTGAAGCAGACTTGAAGAAATCAGCCTTCCGAAAACCTACAATTGAGCATGGGAAATTCGATAAGAGAATTAATAAGAAGCCTGCCATAAATGCTAACTGTGGCAGGAGTATCGAGTGAGAAAGACCCAAAAAGTAGATGAACGACCCACATCATCTTACAAATGTGGAGGACAAGGTCATTTTGCTTTTGAATGCTCGAGTAAAGAAACAACACTCATGGAAGGAACAACAGAAAAAATGAAGTGGACGAGGAGTTGAAACTCTATTACCTTGATCCTATGGATGGAGATAGGCTCGAACTGATGCTGGAAAAGTATTGACCATACAGTCGCAACCAAAAGATAATGATTATTGGAAATGCCACAACATCTTTAGAACTACAGTAAAATGTGAAAATAAACTATGCACCATAGTTAGAGATAGCAATGGAAAATGTTGTTGTGAAAGAGGTGGTCCATAAACTCAAATTACCAACTGAGCCACATCCATAGCCATATGAAGTTGCTTAGGTGAATGATGGTATGAAGATTAGTAAATTGAATATGTCTCATTTAATTTTCATTAGTACCATATTCTGATAAAATCTGGTGTGATGTTATTTCGATGAAAGTGGCACACAATGTTGTATAGGATAGACACATGTTGTATAATGGGCGGATGAAGACTTATTCGTTCAAGCACCTAGACAAGCACTCACCTTGAACCCTTGGAAACCTAAAGAAGGCAATACTCCAAGGACAAGTTGTTTCATGCATTTCAAGTATTTGTCAAATAAGTCATCAAAGAGCAGACAAAGGCCCACATCTCTGTGCAATATCTCCCAAAGGTTTAGCAAAACTCCAAGAAAAGCTGAAGTATGTTTGATCTTTAATGAAATGAAGAGAAGAATAACAAGCCTTTTAACTTGACAAGGTCGAGTTCTTTCAAGCACTCCTTTCTCTTTTCGGGGTTGAGTTTGTGATGCTAGAGCAGGTGGGAAGTCTAGTCCAAGGTTTTTCACTAGTGCTTTTAAGAGGGAGGGCCAAATACCTATGGAGCATCCTACTGTTTGCAGTCTTGTGGGCTATACGGAAAGAAAGGAATGCAAGAATTTTTGAGGGAAAGGAAGATGACGTTCCCAAAGTCCTGTTGAAGGTTAAAGTTACCTTGTATCTCTGGTCCTCCGTGTCTTCGAAGTTTAAAGGATGTTTTTTTTATGCTTTTGTGTTTAGATGGGATGAGCTTCTAGAAGGCTCCTCTTCCTCTCGAAGTGTTTTTGTTTGTGGTGAGGCCCTCTCTTGGATGTCCTCCCATCCTGTTTCCCTTATTAATGCATATTACTTATAAAAAAAGGGTTGAGTTCTTTCAAGCAGGGGGCAATTCATGCTGCCTGGACCATAAGCCCAAGAGCTAAGAAACTTGGGCCCAAGAGAAGTCCACTTCAAGTCCCATGCACAAGTGAACTCCACGAGAGTCCTTAGATTAGGATAGGATTTACTTTATTAATGTTTTAATGTAATTAGGACTTCATTTCGTATTGTACTTGATCAATGACGGATCACTGGTGAGTTTGGAATTATCGCCCTCCATGGAGAGGGGGAGAGGCAAAGCCAAGGTTCGAAAAGCGCCTGGAGCCGTTAGTGCCAAAGACCCCTAGGGTCTGGAGAATAGAACCTCAGACGGAGGTGACCGGAAGGAGCTTCAGAGAGGTTGCTGGTCTTAAATCGTTCCCCCTCAACGGGGGGTGTTCAATCCTCGCGCGAGACTCGGGGGTCTTCATAGCGCCAGATAACGAAGGAGTCCAAGATAGACTGGATTTCCTCAAGAGCTGTCTGGTAGGACGTTTTGATAAAGACTCTGGGAACCTCTCTACTGTTCAGCAATGGGTAAATCGACACTGGAGAGTAGGAGTAGGGGCGAGGATCAGAAAGATGTGCAATAATCTCCTACTCTTTATATTTCCATCGGTGAAGGAAGCTTTGCGCATACTTAAAGAAGGAAGCAGACTCTGCAGTGACGCGTTCCTCTTCTTGGATGTGTGGAGTATAGCGGCAGGGAGATCAGTGCTACGAGAAGAGCAAGAGTTTGGATGGCTCAGAGTTTTCGGGCTACCACTTCACCTTTGGTGCTCCTCGGTGTTCAAAGTTATTGGCGACCTCTGTGGAGGCTTTGTCGAGGTGGATAGGGATTCACTCGAGCTCACAAACGTGGAAGGGATTAGAGTTAAAGTCAGGAGAGGGGGGGACCTACCAGACTCACTGAACTTTTACAGCGAGGGAGTAATATCTATAGTGAAAATCTTGATGGAAAGCACCCCTGGTTTCTTCCAGGCACCGCCGGATATCTACACTTCCACTAGGGTTGGCAAGGTAGCAGAGCTAACAGATCTAGTTGCTCGTGTGAGGAACGAAGAAGGGGGAGCTCCAAGGAAAAGACGTGGGAGAAGGACGTACAGGCGGGAGAAGAAGGAATCCCTAGCGGTGAGGACGTCGACCGGGAGAGGAAGAGACGCAGGGAACCTCCGGCGTCATGGGGAAGGAGACGATGAGGTGGCTTGGACTCACCAGAGGAGGAGCAATGGAGCTGTGACAGCTGTCAAAGCAGCTGGCGTGGTAAAAGGAGAGGGTACTAGTTCCAACGGGGAGGGCAGTTTTCTACCTCCAATGGGAGGTCGCAGTACAAGTAGGGGGAGGAGGTGGAGGTCTGTAGCCTCAGAACAGGTGTACGACGAATGTCAAGGGCTCTTTAAATTCAAATTTGAAGGGTAAGGTGGGAGTGGACACGTGGGCTGAAGAGGGCACTACCTCCTTTGGGAATAGGAGCCTTTCTCGTAGCAGGTGGCCAGATGGGCGCCATGGCAAGCGACATGTGGACAGAGGGCGAACACATGCCAATCACAGGCACGGGAAGGTGCAGGCGCACGTTTCCCAGAAAGGTGCGAATCACCATAGCAAGCCCTACCAACTAACCTCTTATATTAGCCCGCTTGGGATTGTTCATGGTGCGACGCATTTCGGTAGGACTACCGAAGCGGACCATCGGGGAGCTATTAACTCGCAGGTCAAAGGAGGAAGGTGCACCACTAACTCCTATACGCGCCACCGTAAGGAGGCTTTCCCCACAATAGGTAAGGGCAAACAAGTTATTGTTGATGTTAGTAGACCATGTACCAAAACCTCTGATGATAGACGGCGAGGTCTTATCTATAAGCCTTTCTATTCTAAAGGCGAGTCATCCAGGGGCGGTATACCACCACTACAGTCTATCGACGAAGTGGGGAAGGAATATATCCCAGACGAAGAAGAGGCAAAGAAATACGAAGCCCATCGCAGACAACCAGACACGGAGGAAGGGGTCGTATCTCTAGGCAACGGTGATACCCGACCCTTTGAAGCAGAGAAGATGGTGGTCGACTCTTCAGAAGGGGGTCTCCAAGGTGTCCACAACATCTATGGCGGTGATAGCGACGGAGACGAGACTTGTAGCAACAACTCAGAAGAGCAGGAGGGTGAAATCGGCTCTGAGGTTAGGCCTCTAGAGATCCTATCTGAAGGGGAAGAACTTGGAGAGGAGTTTGTGCCTAACTCCCAGGTCTGTCTAACAAATCCCGACCCGATTGTGGATGTGCCTCCCCCAGAAATAGTCATCGGTTTCCAGGAGAAGACGGGGGTTAATGTAGGGATGGAGTTGGTCTCAGTGGAGCAGGGCGAGGACTTACACCCGATCTCTGTAATGCCAGCTTCCGGGAGGCACTACTCCAGGAGAATCGTAGAGGGTCAGAACAGGAATAGGTGGGCAGAAGAAGTTGAGAGTCATGGAGAGGTAACTCCAACCCCAAGCAGTGCAGCTCTAGCCCTGGTCCCAGTGGAAGAGGAGAGAGTCGATTGGGAGAATGAAGGAGTGGCATCGGAATGGGTACTGAGGAAGATAATGGACTTCAGTAGCTTCTTGAGGCTGTCCTACGGTGGTCACGAGAAGGAGGTGTTAGACCTGTTTAGAGCAATTGAGCTCAAACATTTGGCCAGTTGCCCCAAGGAGGAGGGGGAACTATCAGATGGTGCAGTGGCCATCAGAGGAGAGGAACCTGAGGGAGAGGAAGGAGGCACTATGGTGGCAGCATAACTCATCTCAGTGGGCGGTAGTCAGGAACTGGTGGCCCACAACTCTCCACCTTATAGAGGAGTGGGGAAGAGGAGAACTACCCTCACTAGGGAAATCCAAAGCCTGGTGGACGGTCGGAGCCAAATGGAGGTGATTGAAGGAAGAAGCAGTAGAAGGAAGGGGAAGGGGAAGTTAGTCAGTGCAACATGAAGCTAAACATTTTATCGTGGAATGTTAGGGGTCTCGGAAATGGGGAGAGAAGGGCGGTCTGTAGGGTCCTTTTTCAGAAGTGGAAGGCTGACATTGTGATTATGCAAGAAACCAAGAAGGAAGTAATTTCAGATAGGGAGGTATTGGACCTTTGGGGAAGGCCAGACTGTGGTTGGGTAGCTCTCTCAGCAAGGGGTATGGTAGGCGGTATAATAGTCATTTGGGACAAGTCCAAAGTCACGGTGGATGTCACGCCCCCAAATCCGATATTTGGTCATATCGACCTTTCTCGTATCTTGAGGAGCGATCTGATCATACAAACACACAGTTAAACAAAACTGGTATCAGGATGCAGCGGAAATACACCGGATAATTTTTCATTTTGTTTAAACAATCCATAAGACGAAACGCACTTCATTGACACATTAATAATGTTAGAGGATCTCTCACCTCAAATAAAACCGTAATATGCCCATCCAAAAGAAAACATTGTATATATATCGTACTCCAAAATACATGTTACTAAACGGTCAAACGACCTACATAACTCATGTATCCTCTACAAGATAGAAGACTTAAACAAAATATAACATCGTCTCTAGCACAAGTCTATCAACAGAAATGTTGGAAGCATAAGACCAACTTCCCCTTATCCTTTCCTGAAAACAAAACATTTTAAAACGATGAGCTAGGGCCCAGTAAGTACATTCCTCATGCGTAAAACCACTTAAATCAGCGACTTGTTTATTTTAAAACAAATACGATTTGCAAATGAATTTCACACGTAATTCGACAAAACTCAATTCTTCATCAATTACTTACGTAGAACTTCGAATACAATGAAGACTTTTCATATAACAGTCAACCTTTCTCTTATCAGAATACCCGTGACCATTTCTATAAAGTCAAACTATCAATTCTGATGTATTCTGTACCAACATTTCATCGGTCCTAGTGTACGATGTCAACACTTCTAGTCCACAAGTAAACTCCCTAATGTGCACACTAATTGTTTCATTAGGTATCCTCTCTCCGGATTCCCTAATTTTCTTTTAGGTATAAATACCCGAGGGGTCTCATGAATGAGACAACGCCTCTTCTTTAGGGGACTGGAGCCCCAAGGGGTCTTAAGGAAATAAGACAACGCCTGATGCTTTAGGGGACTAAAACCCCAAGGGGTCTCAAAGAAATGAGACAACGCCTGATTCCAACTAATCTGATATTCCACATTCCCAATCACGTTTTTATTCATGTCCTTAATCGTATTTATATGCATAAAATAATAATATTTGTAGAAACATCTATACATGCATAACATTCATATTTTTGCATTTTGAAACTAAAAATAAGAACATTTAAGCCTTATTAATATCTTAGAAAGCGAATACATAAAACGGATGAAAAACGCATATATCTCATTTTAAATGAATTTGAGCATGACTTCATCTAACTAAATAGATTACACATGTCCTCATTTATCATAATTTCATGCTTTTAAGATTACAAGAAATTATCAATGCATTTACACATTTTATGTGGAAAATATAAGAATTGAGATTTTTCCTTGCTAAAATTTAACAGATAACAAGAATAACATTTTCAGACATTTTCCCCAAAAATAATAGAATTTTCTAGAATTTTTCTACAATATTCTGTGAATTTTCTACTATTTCAAAAAAAATAAAAAATAAAAAAATATTTATAAATAAATAAATAAATAAATAATAATTAATCAAATAAATAAATAATAAATAAATAAATAAATAAATAAATAATTAAATAAATAAAGGCATAAAATAAATAACTATGTACTTACAAGTGAATACGCTAGAATCCTAAATCCTTGAACCTCGTACGATGCGAATCTCGAGGTAGCATGTATCTCGAGGCAGTAGGCCCAACAAAAACTTTTCAAAGGACCTTTTGAATATTTTCAGGAATTCCTAGGAATTTTCTAGAATTTCTTCTAGTTGAGGGATTTTTTTGCAAATATTCTTACCTCAGGGGTTAGAATGCAAATACCCAAATTGATGTAATTTTCTTAAGGCATGGCCTTGTATTTATAGAGGATGAAAATTCAGAACTTTTCATTCCTATCCGATGTGGGACTATAATTTTGAAAATTGTCTTTTTTTTTTTAAAATTTTAATAAAAACTTAAAATGTTGCCCAGAACTAAACACAATAACTTTTGACTCGCACGTCTGATTTGGACAAACTTGATACCGATAGAAAGCTATTATTGAGACCTTTAAAATGGCATACATATAATATTCAAAGTATTATAAAAAGTCTACTATAATATTGCTAGAAATAGGGTCATTACATCTCACCCTCCTTATAAGGAATTTCGTCCTCGAAATTGGACATGCCTAATCCGAGAACAAATGTGGATACTTCTCTCTGACGTCAGCCTCCAGTTCCCAAGAGGCATCCTCAATGTTGTGGTGTTGCCACAACACCTTCACTAAGGGGATCACTTTAGTGCGCAACACTTGTTCTTTCGTGGCGAGGATACAGACAGGTTGTTCAACATATGAAACATCCTCTCGGAGCTCTAAAGACTTCCAATCAAGCACGTGAGATGGATCCGGCTCATACTTGCGAAGCATCGAGACATGGAAGACGTCGTGAACTCCGGCCAACTGAGTAGGCAAAGCTAAGCGATAGGCAACCTCACTAATCCTATCAAGGACCAAGAAAGGTCCAATGAACCTTGGTGCTAGCTTCCCTTTCTTGCCGAACCTCATCACTCCTCTGACTGGCGATACCTTCAAGAAGACATGGTTGCCGATGGAGAACTCAAGCTTACGGCGATGCAGATTAACATAAGACTTCTGCCGACTCTGCTCTGCAAGGAGACGTTCTCGAATGATCCCGATCTTCTCAGTGGTCTCCTGTACCACCTCAGGACCAAGCAAGCTTCTCTCACCAACCTCTGCCCAGCACACTGGAGATCTACAAGGCCTTCCGTACAGAGCCTCATAGGGTGCCATGCCGATGCTCGACTGATGGCTATTATTGTATGCGAACTCCACAAGCGGCAAGTGATCCTCCCAACTGCCCTTAAAGTCCATTATACAAGCTCTGAGTAAATCTTCCAAGATTTGATTCACTCGTTCTGTCTGCCCATCTGTTTGAGGGTGAAAAGCTGAACTAAAATTCAACTTTGTCCCGAAGGCACTTTGAAAACTCTTCCAGAACTTCGAGGTGAACTTCGGATCTCTATCAGACACAATGGAGACTGGGATACTGTGTAGTTTGACAATCTCTTTGACGTACAATCTGCTCAGATCATCGACACTGTGAGTGGCTCTGACAGCCAAGAAATGAGCAGACTTCGTCAATCTGTCCACGATTACCCAAATGGAGTCATGGTTCTGACGAGTCTTAGGTAGACCCATCACAAAATCCATTGACACATTATCCCACTTCCACTCTGGGATAGGTAGAGGCTGCAGGGTGCCTCCTGGTTTCTGATGCTCTACCGAGAAAAGAGCAAGGGCATCGTTTGTAAGATCGACATGGAGAAAGCCTAGGACCATGCGTGCTGGGAGTTCCTAGACTATTTACTTGATAGAATGGGGTTTGGATGGAAATGGAGAAAATGGATTCGCGTGTGTATCATGACCATGGTTTAAAATTTCGGAATGTTTCGTATGTTTCGTTTCATTTTGTAAGGAAACCGAAACGAAACATTGAATATTTCGTATGTTTTGTATGTTTCGGAATGTGTCGTAATGTTTCGGTTTGTTTCGCCGAGACAAACCGAGACAATCCGATACAATCCAAAAAAATAAAAATATAATTTAATGATTTTGAATAATATTTCGTAATGTTTCGGAATGTTTCGGAAATGTTTCGAAAATTTCGTTTTTTCAATGTTTCGTGAATGTTTCGTTTCGTTTCGGAGTTCGTCTCGGTTTTTCACTTGACCGAGACATTCATCCGAAACGAAATTTTAAACCTTGATCATGACGGCGTCGTTCTCAGTCCTAGTGAATGGCGTTCCGGCTGGTTATTTTGGGAGCTCTAGGGGGTTGAGGCAAGGGGATCCCCCTATCCCCTTTCTTATTCATTGTAGTGGTTGAAGCTTTGAGCAGAATGATCAGGAGGGCATCGGAAGGAGGTAAGTTTGAAGGGTTCCTCTCGAGTAGTAGAGGCCCTCGTGTCACTCATCTATAGTTCGCCGACGACATGATTATTTTCGCTCAGGACTCTCATGAACAGTTGGGGCACATTCGTTGTGTCTTGAGATGTTTCGAAGCGGTATCAGGTTTAAGCATCAATTTGGCCAAAAGCGAAATGTATGGGGTTGGCGAGGTGACGGATCTGAGAGTTCTAGCAAAGACCTTCGGATGTAAAGTTGGTAGTCTTCCAACGACATACCTTGGGCTCCCGTTGGGGGCCAAGTATAAATCGAAGGCTATTTGGGATCCAGTAGTGGAGAGATTTGGAAAGAGACTGAGTGGATGGAAGAAGAAGTATCTCTCTAAAGGAGGGAAGATTGCTCTAATCAAGAGTACGCTATCTAGTCTGCCCATATACTACCTCTCCCTATTTTCCATTCCGGCGAGTGTGGCGAAGGATTTGGAGAAGAAGATGAGAGACTTTTTGTGGAGCGATAAGTAGGAAGATCACAAGATCCACCTGGTGGACTGGGCTAGGATTTGTAAGCCCAAGGAGGAAGGCGGTTTAGGTTTTCGATGCCTAAGAGAGATGAACGACGCCCTTTTGGGGAAATGGCTTTGGCGCCTTGGCGAAGAAGAAGACAGCTTGTGGGGGTAGGTCATAGCCGGAAAGTATGGAGTTGAGTGGGTAGGTGGAGAAGGGGCATCTGTTACTCAATCTTATAGGTGTAGCCTTTGGAAAGGCATCTGGAAGGTAGTGGACCAATTTAGTAAAGGGATCCAATTTAAAGTGGGGAAAGGTGATAAGATTCGATTCTGGGAGGACACTTGGTGTGGTGATGAACCTCTCAGAGATTTTTTCCAATCCTTATACCTCCTCTTTGATCTACAAAAGACTAAGATCCAGGATTGCACTGTAGTTAGGGAGGGGGTGACATCGTGGCGACTCGGGTTCAGAAGGAATCTGAACGACTGGGAAGTGGAAAGCCTGGCCAATCTGCTAATAAGGATAGGGGACACCCCTCCCATCTCGTCAGAGGCGGACAAAAGATATTGGAGATGGGAATGCAATGGTATGTTTTCCGTCAGCTCGTTTTACCTCCATCTCAGTAGTCCGGGCCGGATTCCTTTCCCTGCAACTAGGGTGTGGGGGGCACCTATTTCGACGAAGGTGAAGTTCTTCTTCTGGACCACTATTTTGGATAAGATTCAAATGGTTGACCACTTGCAGAGGAGGGGGATGATGATCCCCAATAGGTGTTCCTTGTGCAAATCAGAGGGGGAGGACGTGGACCACTTGATGTTGCATTGCCTTTTTTCTCACTCCATCTGGACTGCTTGGTTCTCCATCTTTGGAATCCTCTTTGTTATGCCGAAGCAAGTGGGTGCGTTTTATGACTTGCTGGAGTTAGGGGTGTTTTCGGGTAGAGAAGGGTACCTTTGGAGAATCCTTCCGTGTGCCATTATGTGGGCCATTTGGAAAGAGAGGAATCGACGTATTTTTGAAGGGGAGGAGGCAGACATATATTTCGGCGGAGTTCCGAGGTTGTATGTTTGATGCTTTTGTGTTTAGATGGGAAGAGATGCTTAGAGAATCCTTCCCGGGTTAGTTGGTTTTCTTGGTTTGGTTTGGGGGTTTCTCGTCTTGAGAACCCCGTTGTACCTCTGTTTTGGGTTATCCCTCTTTAATATCAAATCTACTTTATCAAAAAAAAAAGTTAGTAGGTGATTAAGTTTGAGTAGGATAGATTTTCTTTGACGAATTCTATGAATAAGATGTAAAGGGAGAGAGCTCACATGTTTTTGCTATTGAATGAGAAATTAGAGTTATTTTGAGGTGTGAAATCTCTTGTTCAAAGAGTGATTCTTCTTGGTGGTGGAGTGACTTCATCATCCTCTTCAACTGTTGTAGACTGGTTCGCCATTCTGCTTCATAACTTCATTATTTCTGGGTCAGGATTTATGATTGCAGTATTGAGGCCATTTTATAAAAATGAAGGAGACAATCACACCTCTCTGCATGGATTATGGTTCTACTGGCCAACTTGCAAGGGAGCCATTGAGCACAGTTACTGAGTGCTGAGAAAAGGATGCAAGGCAATCCAGAAGGGAAAGAGGAAACTCCATGTTTCAGGACAACCTTCTTAAGAAAATCCAATCACTATGAACAAGCACTTAAGGGTGTCATCAAAATAAACAACAATAAGCTTTCCAATAAAAATATGTAATAACTTAGTCATAAAATGCATGAATGTGCTTGGACGGTTTGAAAGTCTGAAAGGCATGGCAAGCTATGACACAGAGATACCACAACATGCTCAGCGTACCCACCTCAACACGATATGATACTGGTACTGGTATCAGATACTGCACGGATACTTCTAGATGACAATTTTTTCATTTTCCTATTGTGCTCTTGGTTATTTTACCTCCTAACAATACCCTTGTTTGTTTTGTCAACAGAAATATAGAAATGGTATATTTAACAAATCTTACTGTAAACACGTTTGCAAAATTAGATTTATCATTACATATAGAATGATGTAAATACTGAAAACCTTGTCTGTAGCTTAAAAAGCCTAAAGGTCAAAGCATAGAATCAGTAGATTGGACGGGATGCCATATTATATCCATGTCCTGGATTTCAGTAAATGAAGAGTTGTATCCCCGTTTCCAGTATCGGTATCTTTATTCTAGGCGTCTTAGATGGCAAGCCACTCATAAAATCTTTCCTGAGTCTTGAATGCTGTCTTCTACTTATTGCCGGACAAATTCTGATTTGGTGGTATCCGCTTCTAAGATTGATCTTCAAGAAGATCTGTACGTCGTGTAACATGTCCAACATGTCATCCAATTGTGCGATCTTCCTCAACTCTTATTTTCGCATCTGACTGTGAGAAACTTAATTGTAGATTCCATAACCCTATTAATGTTTCTTAGTTAATTCGGTATTGTGGATTTGTACAGAGAGGTTGCACAAGGATTGATGAAATACCAGCCAGATATTATTATCAGTGTACATCCTCTGATGCAACATGTTCCACTTCGTATCCTGAGGGCAAAGGGTCTATTGAAAAAGATTGTATTTACTACAGTGGTTACAGATTTAAGCACTTGCCATCCTACATGGTAGGATCTCCATTTTGGTTAGTTTTCCTGTGATGTCCTGTTTGTGTTTCATTATAGTACTTCATCTTCTATCTCGTCACTGTTGTGTTCAGGTTTCATAAGCTTGTGACAAGATGCTATTGCCCAACAGCAGAGGTGGCAAAAAGGGCATTAAAAGCTGGACTTCAGCCTTCCCAAATTAAGGTTTATGGCCTGCCAGTTCGACCTTCTTTTGTTAAGCCTGTTCGACCAAAGGTTGACTGTCTTTCTATCTGAATCTCTTTTAATGCTTTTCTTATATATCACGTCCAATTTTTTTCTTGTAATGTTTGATGAGGAAATGTAAGTTACCTGTCAGGTTGACCATAAGGGCAGTGTACTATTGGTATACACATGATGCATAAGCTGGTACCATTGGATTGTCCTAGTGGTTCCACATGTGAGGTGTGCGAGCCCAAAGTCAACCTGATTGGTTTAATCTTCCTACCCGATGTATTACATTCTTTTGGACTGGCAGAAAACGTTGTGGATTGAGTTGGCAAGAAACAATCTGAAGACACATGCCTTGACAAAAGATTTAGCTCTAGATAGAGTTGAATGTTGAAAGAGGATTCATGTTGCCGACCCCGAATAGTTGGGAACGGCGTAATGATGATGATGATGAGTCAAGATAAGAAATTGGATATGTCAAAACAACAGGATTATGTGGTTGGGTTGATTTTGGCTGTAGGAGATGTCCTAGGGTTGGACCCTTGAATTGTATATCCGACCCCATGCTTGCCTTCCAGGTGTATTGATAGGTCATTAATACACTGCCTTATGGTAAACCTGATGTTTACCTTAAGTTTCCTCATGTTTGATTATTACCTTAATGTGATTGAATCATTGAAGTATGTGCATTAATTACCTTTGACCTATTTCCTCTTCTGTAAATAGGATGATCTAAGGAGGGAATTGGGAATGGACGAGGATCTTCCTGCTGTGTTACTGATGGGAGGAGGTGAAGGAATGGGTCCCATCGAGGCTACTGCTCGGGCTCTGGGGAATACATTGTATGACGAGAGTGTTGGGGAACCGATAGGTCAGGTCCTAGTGATTTGTGGTCGTAACAAAAAACTTGCCAACAGATTGTGTTCAATCAACTGGAAGATTCCTGTTCAGGTATCATCCTGAACTCAGTTATTCTTTTGCCTGAAATTCAATTCTGGTATTCCTATTTGAAAATTTAAATGAACACAATTGTGTGTTGCATTACATTCTGGTTTTCTTTTACTGGTAGTTATTGCATCTGTGGGACCTGTTTGGAGATGATGAAGTGTTCACGTACCTCTGGATGTATATAGAATTTTTATGCCTGTTTTGATTACCACAGAGTAATTGCTTGCTTTAGACGTCTTTAACAATTCTTATGACCATTTAATTTTTTTGAATTTGTATGTTATCTCCAAAGGGTGACCATACTGATGAACTGGTGGAGCACATGTACCCTATTGGGGGTTGGGTGGGGGGTTGTGGTAGAGTCCATTTGGGATGAGCATCAAGGCCATCATATACTTCCCAAAATTATTTGTTTCTTGGGTTTTTTTTTTCTTTTTGTGCAATAAGTTGCTATTCTTATAGAAATTTGCCTACAATTTTCAGGTCAAGGGGTTTGTCTCTAAGATGGAAGAATGCATGGGTGCTTGTGATTGCATTATTACGAAGGTAAATCTCTGGTGAAGTTGGTGGTAACCATTTCTATTGCATTATCTTCTCTTTTCTACTAAGTTGTGGTAAGTTGGAATTTGCAGGCAGGACCAGGGACTATTGCAGAAGCCATGATACAAGGCCTCCCTATAATTCTCAATGATTACATCGCTGGGCAGGTAATTTTGGGTTTTTATTGTAATTTTTCTGCTGTTGCATTTTTCAATTAGAGCACAACCCATTTATTAATTCATACTTTAGCTAATTTTGTTGATAAATTTCTCCAGAGCTTGAATTGCTTGAAAAGAGTAAAGTGCATAGTTTAGAAATAAGTCTTCATAGATTGGATTGTTGCAATCATTGCAACAAGGACTCCATATTTGTGAAAATTTGGCTGTCAGACACCCATGTTTAACATATGCCAAAAATTTTATTTAGACAAATCTTATTTTATTAAATATATTAATTTCAGCTTCTGTTTATTTATGGAATTGATTTTTCCAGACAACTTTTTTGATTTGATGGAAATGGCCCTCAAAAACTGCCATTATCTGTCTTCTTAAAAGTTAAATGTGAAGTGAGAGGGGCATTTCTCTTGGAGTAATAAAATGTTCTCTAGAAAATTGTTTTCCTTTATATGTTTGTTTATAAATTTTCATTTATATCAACTTATCTGAACACATTAGTTCTATATTTTATACTTAAATAAACAAATTTATTTTAAAAAAATATAATTTTATGGACTTGTCACTCATCCAGTTTCCTTTGATCAGTGTGAGACATTTCATATCTGTGTCAGACACACTGGTCAAAGTAAAGTATTACCAGCAGCTACATGGTAAGACCCTGTGCACCTTGACTATGGCTTCACAGTGACAACCTTGATATAATGTGTAGGATAGGTGGGAGGTGGGTGACACACAATAACCAATCCTGAAAAACCTTTCTTTCATCTAAGGATGCCCAACTGTTGTACCAAGTGTGGTGGTGGGTAGTTTATCTGGGGTTGATTCCTCCAGAGCAGCTCAAACTTAGAACCCTACTCGCCTACGTATGTCAAGTCACTGGACCAACGAAACTGATTCTCCTAAGGTTGAGCTTTCAATATTTGGTAGGAAATCTTGCAGGTGGGATCCATCAGATGGTGAGTCCAATCCCTGTATATGCATCACATGGCAGGCTATTTTCGGTCTTATACCATCCTTACTATGTATTTATGAGAACCTTATATGTCCTTGACCTGTAATGGAGGAACATAACATGGATCAGGTTACAGACCTTTCTGTGATGGAAGGTCACTGAATGGCCTGGAACTGCCAGGCAGCTAAAACAAATCGTTTTCTTGTAAAACAGACATTGAATTTTTCTAGCAAACAGGAACCTTGTCCCATTTAATGTGCAGAAGACCCACATTTAAAGGATCCATATTATACCTTTGATCTTGTGCATTGGCCATTAGAACATTTGTACTGACACGCTTTCATTCACACTATTCTGATTTGCTTTACATATTATAGGAAGTTGGAAATGTACCGTATGTGGTGGAAAACGGATGTGGAAAGTTCTCGAAGTCGCCAAAAGAGATTGCCAATATTGTTGCTCAATGGTTTGGCCCAAAAGCAGAAGAGCTCAAGGCCATGTCTCAGAATGCATTGAAGCTGGCTCGACCGGATGCAGTTTTTAAGATTGTTCATGATCTTCATGAGTTGGTGAGACAAAGAAGTGTACTTGTAACCCACCATTCATGTACAGCTTAAGCACTTCTTCAAAATTGGTTTGAGTCTTCTACTAAGATGTTCTGATGAGCCAAAATAAATGTTTGCAGTTTCCTTTTTGTCGCTTACATATCTACATTGTTGTTGCATCGAGCTCTGATTTTCAATCCACGCCCATCGTCACTTTGTCTTTGGATTCTTGGAACTTCATGCTAGAATTTTAACAAATTTTACAAGTCTCATTTTTTTCTCGACAACATTATATGCTGACTGATATATATTATTGATAGATTAAATTCCATAATTATCCATGGTTCATATATCAATATTTTTTGATTTATTGGGTAATATTCAATATATTAGATGTAAATATTCAGAAAAATGTCAGATATATCTGACAATTGTTTCATCAGATAATTAAATTTGATAAAAATATGTTGAAATATCTGCACGATTAGTTTAAAAATAAGCATGATTTATCGGGTGTTATTAAACATTACCATATAATTTTATTTTCACTGTTTTACCAATTCAACCAGATTGGCATTTCGAATGCAGTTGGGTGGTTATACAGTTACGATCGATCTGAGCTGAATTTATAAACATCAATTATGTTGATAAAACATTGCATCAATTTTTTAGAAGTTTATCTATTAGATTGGCGACGAATCGAGGTAATGGACCTAGAATTGTAATCCGACAAGTTATTGGATCAATTTTAGGTCAACCGTGAACCCAATCCATTGACAGCCCTACGGAGGCCAGGCTTGGGCCTCCAGATTAGATTACGGGGCAGGTCTAGCCAGTCCCCATAACTTTTAAGGTCAAAGCATGGCTAATTCGTGATCAATCTGCACCATCCAAATATCAGGTCGCCATTCAGATTAGCCACATCTAGAAATTCTCTAAGTGGGGCAATCCTTTCAGACAGTATATTTGGACGGTTCAGATTGATTGTTCAGGCTCCTCCATACTATTCACTTTTGAACCCCAAAATTTTTGATGATTATCGGATTATGATTATAATTTGTAGGTGCTTTAGGTTACGGGAAATTCTATTTGCACTCCACAAATTCCATTAGCACCCCATTTGGGTGTTTCTTGGCTGAAAATGCCCTTAGACAAAAAAAAAACAAAAAAACCCAGCACCCCTCTTCGTCCCTCCCTCTCCACCTCTCACCATCCTCTCTCCCTCTCCACCTATGTCTCTCTGTCACCCTTAAAAAACCCAAAACAGAAAAAAAAAAAAAGACGTCATCCTGTCACCGCCACCACAAGTACGTCTCTCTTTCTCTAAAGCAGGCCCCACGGTATTTAGTGCCATGGGGCTTGTTAGAGTGAGTGGTGGAGAGGGAGAGAGAGAGAGGTAGAGAGGAAGAAAGTGGTGAGAGAGAGAGGTGCAGAGGGAGGGACGAAGAGGGGTGCTGTTTTTTTTTTTTTTTTGTAAAAGGGCATTTTCGGCCAAAAAGCACCCAAACGGGTTGCTTATGGAATTTGTGGGGTGCAAACAGAATTTGCCTTAGGTCATTGGGTGCTTTGATTTCAACAGCTAACGTGGTTTATCTTTCATCTTCTGGTACCTGTTGGACCGGGTTCAGGCCGTGCAGACCAAGTCCACCAGCAACTCAGACCGGTCTACGGGCCAGGCCTCACCAAAAATAAAAATCCAGGCCCAGTCTCTGGTCAGACCGGACTTGATAACTGGCGGGGCCGGGCTGTGGGCTTTTAATGGCATGGTGGTTTCGGGCCATGTAGCAAGCTGTAGCTTAATCCAAATGCGTAAACTAGCACCATTTCTGTTACTCACCGCTGCCATCTGGGCCCACTGACGACATGGATATTTAGCCCACCCCTTGGTGGATATGCACACCAAAAATAACCATGATTGGTAATCTCTAGTCATTAGATTTTAGTACTTTTTACACGTGATTCTAACCATTGAATTCAACCACTTTTTTGAGTACTAAAACCAACGGCTACATCTTATCAAACAAGCTGATTTCTTTTATGAATGTCTACCAAGGGATGCGCTAAAAACATCCATACGGTCATACGATTAGACACGAACTTGGGACAAAAATGGTGCTAGTTTACACTATATCTGTGTTAACAAAAATAGCATGATTCAGCTCTTCACAACCAAAATGTTTGACACGAGCCACATGGCACACTCTTTGTGGATGCTGACCGTATGGATATTTGGCCAATCACTAGGTGGACCTACAAACAAAAAATAAACCGGATCAAGGATTTCTAGACGTTGGATTGAAATTATTTTCATGGATTGATTTTAACCGTAGGAATTTGAGCATAACAAATGAAGGGAATAGGGCCTGGGCTCATGCCGGGTTCTAATTCAAGCTGAAGGCTTGGCTTTAGGGCCCAGCCCGCGCCCAGCCCATGAATCATATTTCGGGCCGGGCTGTATTTTGGAACCCAGGCCCGGCCCATCTAATTCACGGGCTAGACCGGGTGGGGGTAAGCCCGAATTAAACGGGCTGGGTCGCGGGCAAAATTGCCATGCTTAAAGGGGCTTGATCAAGATATCAATGTGTGGGGACACATATTGTGTGTCAGCATAAAAATGTGCCACTTGGCACACAGTTCCATGCCCACTAACACATGAATTTTCGAACACACAAAAAATCAACTTGATGGGTGATCTCTAGCTATTGGTATTGAGTGTTTTTCATGGTGAGCAAGGATAAAGCTAAGATTGACGAGCTCAAGGCGCATTTTAGCTAGGCTTTTGAGATGAAAGATCTTGGATTGGCCCGTCAAATCCTTGGGATCGAGATTCAATGGGATAGGTGAAGTGGAACTTTATCAATTTCACAAAAGGGATTCGTTGAAAAGGTGCTTGACAAGTTTGGCATGAGTAAGGCAGAGGCGGTAAAAACACCATTAGTGTCTCATTTCAAGTTGTCTTTAGAACAATGTCCAAAGACGGAAAAAGAAAAGAAGATGATAGCTCGGGTTCCCTATGCTAGCATTATAGGGAGTTTGATGTTTGTCATGATGTGTACTAGACCGGATATTGCTCATTCGGTTGGCATTCTAAGTCGGAAATGTTTATTGGGAGGCGGCTAAGTGGGTGCTTCATTACTTGAGAGGCACAAGTGATTATTCAATCACATATAGCAAGAGTTTGGAACCCATGCATGACTATGTTGATGCAAACTTTGCCAGTGATATGGACAATGGAAGGTCAACTACGGGTTATGTATTCCGATTTGCAAATGGGCCAATAAGTTGGATGTCTAAGCTTTAACCTACGGTAGCATTGTCTACTACCGAGGCCGAGTACATGGCGGCAACCGAAGCTTGCAAGGAAGCAATTGGCTTCAAGGGCTTATGGGTGAGATTGGTATTGATTCTAAACCCATGGATTTATTTTGTGATAATATGGGTGCTATTTGTTTGGTAAAAAAATTCGGTTTATCACAAGAGGACAAAGCATATATTGGTTCAATATCATTATATTCGTCAAGTTGTTGAAGAAGGCCAAATTCAATTATTGAAGGTGGGCAACAAGGAAAATGTTGCTGATATGGGCAAAATTGCTCTCGAGTTTTCTGGATTCCTAGATCAATGATTGATCAACTTGAAAGAATATTCAGAGATTTTCTTTGGGTGGGAACAAACATGCACAAAAAGTTTTATGTTGTAAGCTGGAAGTCCGTTTGCTACTCAAAGTGTGTTGTTTCTCACCAAATTCTTTCCCTCAAACCCTAATTCGTGTATCGGCAAAATCTGTGTAAACAGTGTTGGGTATGTGATATAAAATCTCTTTTGTTCTTTTTTTGGTATGGCCTCTTTACATGAGGGTATTTTGGAAAAATCAAATTAGTGTAAGATATATCAAAGAGAACAAAGATGGGAATGGTCTATGAGTAGGGCTGCAACTTGGGCGGGCCCAACCTGAGCCCGATTGGCTCAACCCGACTTCGGGCTCGAGTTGGGTTGGCTTTTATCGGGCTCGGGCTCGGGCTTGATTTTTGGAACCCAATGAAAATCGGGTTGGGCTCGGGCTGAGGCATTGGGAAACCCAACAAAACCCGAGCCCGATCAATATATAAAAAGAGAAACAATAGTTGTTGCTGTAAGAAATATTTTCATATTCAATTTGACAAAGATTCTGTTTGACATAAAAACATTCTTGTAACCGTTCCTACGAGCACTAGTGTAGTGTGGAGATGTCATGGTACGCATACTTCGTCGACTACTTGAAGACTAGAAGACAGAGACAACAAGAATCAGACGGTTAACGACAGGAGTCATCTGAGTAATCGCCTATTTATCAGTTAAAGATCGTGTATGCTCGATTAGGAATGTAAGTGACTTAGTGGCCATAGAAATTGGTTAAAATGGATAAAATATAATGGTAAAACCTAGTCATTTGACAGACTCGAGTTTGAGTCAAAGATATTGACTATTGGGATAGTCCAATTGATTGGACACTTATACCCAATCGATTGGACATGGCCCAATTGATTGGAGGACTCTGTGTAATCGATTGGAAGCTATGAGACAGAAACTTATTTCAGCTCAATCGATTGGAGACTCTATGAAATCGATTAGTCTTCGGGACAGAAACTTATTTGAGTCAAATCGATTGGAGCCTTCGAAACGGAAACTTATTTTAGTCAAATCGATTGGAGCCTTCGGAATATGAAACTTATTGAGCCCAATCGATTGGACACTTATCCCCAATCAATTGGACATGGCCCAATCGATTGGACCAAGAGTACAATCGATTGGACCATGCATAGAATCAGTCTTTCTCAGATCCAAAATTCTTGGTTCCATTATCCCATGTTCTACACGACTCAGGGTCATGGAATTCTATAAATACAACAATTATTTACCTTCTTTAAACACACACAGAGACACAGAGTGACTCGATCTTCAAGAGAGAGAAGAAAATGTTTTATTTATTAGAGTGTCCATTTGAAGAGCAATAAGCTTGTTTCCCATTCACATCTTGTAAGCTTGTTCTCTTCTTGATCAAAGCCAAGTGCTTGATCCATTCCTCAACTTAGGTCTTCCACTTCTATATTCGACCTAGTAGCCTGAGTGTACCAGTGTGACTCAACATCATTTGAGCAACCTAGCGTTCAGGGTGTACTAAATCCTTCACTTTCTACAAAGGCAGGAGTGTTGAGAATTAAGAACGGAGGAGCCGATCGATGGTAGGTTTGGGGTGTACCAAACTGAATAAGTGGATAAGGCTTCTTGGCTCGAAAGGTGCGCATGGATTCGTAGTGTTGATTCAGAAGACGTGGACGCATCGGCAGTAGGTCTTGGCTAAGGTTGGAAGCTGTATTTGCAACGGTGCTACGTAGATAACCTTCATTTCGTTTAACTTTTCAGTTAGTGATACTTTCTGTCTAGACGTGATCTTGTGGTTTTTCCTTGGCTAAGGTTTGTACGTAAAAATCTCGTCTTGTGTGATTGTTTGTTTGTATTCTGCAATCTATCTTGATTAGATCAAACGACAAAAAGAAAATATACCACAGAGGTATATTTAATTTGAGTCGGTTGTGATAATCTTTTATCAAACAACGAAGGCATGCAATTTTGTTCTCCTACTATAGACCAGTAAAACTGTGTATGTATAATTAATTTTAAATACCTAATCAATCCCCCCTTTCTAGGTATATTGGATTAAAGAGAACGGACATGTGTAATTTCAATTGGTATCAGAGCAGGTTATTCTATAAAATGTTTAATCACCTGAATTTAGATTCCTGCAAAACCAGTTCATTCTTTTCATTTAAAAAGATGCCGAAAGAAGGGTTCATTGTGAATAGTCATAGTGACTCAAACGGTGAAGATCAAAGCGATCTTTATACTATTTATCAAGAGCTATATAAAGAAAGCTTTAGACTGACCAAAGCTAATAAGAAATTGAATAATAGAGTTGAATTTCTTGACTTTAAAAATTTTGCTTGTAAACTAGACAATAATAAATTATCTGTGCTAGTTGGTCAGTTTAGGGAAGAGAAGAAATATCTTCAAGAGAGAAATAAGTTCTTGGAATGCGAGTTTCAAACTTGTACGGATGCTAAAATGTCTTTTGATAGTAAGCAGAAAAAATATGAAATTATTTTTAGACAGCTTGAAGAAGAGAAAGTTAGCCTCCAAGACAAAGTTAAATTTTTTGAAACTGAGTATCAAGAATGTCTAGAGAAGAGGAAGTCACTTGAACTTGATCTAATTCAATTAAGAAAGTACTTGCCCTATATTTCTCAAAGCACTGAGAAATTAAATGAGATTCTAAGTGTGGGACAAAGATGTAGAGACAAGCGGGGACTTGGATATGTTGATAATGTTGATACCCATCGTCTTGAGGAACTAAATTTGTAAAAACTAAAGTTTCTTCCACACCATAGGGTGATCAACTGAGATCCAGACCAGTTATACATGTGCATGTTTGTAATTATTGTAGGGGTAAAGGTCACCTGAGCAATAATTATTTTCAAAAGAGGAGATACTATGGCTCCTCTTAAGAGAAAATCATATGGGAACCAAGGAGATCTACTCCATAAAATGACAGCCTTGCATCAAAAGTCGAATGTCTTTAGTAGAGAGATTGCAAACCTTATGAAAATCAAGATTATCCAGACTCAAAGGGCTCAGAATCCGATGACAAATAAAAAGAGAAATGTCGATTCTCTTTCACCACCTAAACATATGGCAAAGAAAAAGAACCCATCTACAAAGTATAATACCATATGGGTGAGAAAGGAATGACCGATAAATCTAGATTCAATTTGGAGTAAATTCCTTATGAAGTCTAGTGGCACTTGTCCCATTGATTGAATAATTGTGGTTCTTTACACTCTTCTCTATTTTATGATTGTATATCTTTTGTGAGTTGGGTGTGTAGTTTTGTTTTAGGTTTTTTTGTTTTCTTTATAGTTTTCTAATTGTTTTAGACCTTTGCTTATTTGCATTATTTTGAGTTCATTTATTCAAAAATAAAAATAAAATTTGTGTGTCTTGTTAGGATTTTGTTTTAGACTTTTGTGTATTGCATAATTACTTATAATATAATGGGCATTGACTCTAGAAAATTCTAGAACTAGGACTTGGCACAAGGTAAATTGAGACTAGATTATTGTAGAAAATTTTAGAATATTTAGAAGATTAGCTTATTTTACTAATTCATGGTTGGTGGATATTCATATGTTTTAACTTGTTATTCACATGCACACTGACTGACACTGGTTAGGACTGGATTTGATAGAAGTAACAAATCTAGTACTCTATGAGAATTAAGAATAAATTTCTATTTTTCATGACTTTAAATTAGTTGTGTTCCTACTTTCAGTTGATTTTGAAATTACAATATAATCGACTATTGGCCTTCCTGTGTGATAGTTCTCCATGGAAAGAGCTACATCAAGTGGATGTGGTAAAATCTGTATGGCCCCAATTTATATAAAAATCTGATTACTTAATGCTGCAGATGATACCATACCGACCGAGTGTGAAAGCTACCAAACAGACCAAGTGTCAAAAGATGAGAACTTGAAAAATAAAATTCTGATAAAACAAGTGAGTAAAAATTAGCCATGTTTGGTACAAAAGTAATGTGAAATCACATTGGCAAATACACTTGAAAATAGAGAGTTTAGTGAGAACTCCTGAGCTCTAATGAGGATTTCATGATTGGATACAGGATACCTCCAAATTTTGAAGTAAAATATTTAGATTTGTACTAACATCTGTCTTGTATCCTAAGAAGTGGAAAGTCAGATCACAGTACACCCAAGTGAAAGAAATTGAAAATTCAACTAAAGTGTACTAGTTTGACTGACTGGCTCTGATAAATGGCTTAGATTGACTGCATTTGAACTATTCAAGATTAAATTGAGTAGTTAAGTCTAAAATCCTAGGTTTGATATTTGTTAGTGCCAATCACATTAAAACTCATTATGCATTGCATTTAACTTGCTTTTTCATGAATTTTAGCATACTTCAGATTTGACATTTTCCGGATTGATCTGATTTGAGTTCTATGACTTGTAAATATTTTCAGAGATAATTTAAAATTTTAAAATTTATTTAAAAAAGATTTATGATTGGTTAGATGGTTTCACCAAAATTTAAACCATTGATGTATTTAGACTATGCGTCATGCTTATCTTTTAGTCTTTATACTTGTTATCATGTTGCACCGTATGCACTTGTTCTTCATGATGATATTCATTGAATGCTTATTATCTGCTTATATTTCTATACCTTTGTCAATCTGTGATAAAAAGGAGAGAGAAAATCATAGAGGTAAAAATAAGCAAATGCATGAGATAGGGGGAAAATTTTTTTGTATTTTTTCCAATTTCTCTACTTGTGATGTGCATATTTAATTCAATGTATTTTAATGATTTATTGATTGCCGATGATATTACATCGTATGTATTGTTGGTAGAATGTGTAGGGAACAGATCAAAAGCTATTCCATTATCTATTTGATTATCTCCGAGAGAGTGTGAGATAGTGAGTGAATAATGTAAGAGGGTATGATTATATTTTTTATTTTTTACCTTCTATATGATTAAATATTTTTTTATCACGGAATTGCCAAAGGGGGAGATTGTAAGGAATATTTTTATATTCAACTTGGCAAAGGTTTCGTTTGAAATAAAAATATTCTTGTAATCGTTCCTACGAGCACTAGTGTAGTGTAGAGATGTCGTGGTACGCATACTTCGCCGACTACTTGAAGACTAGAAGACAGAAACATCAAGAATCAGACGGTTGACGACATGAGTCATCTAAGTAATTGCCTATTTATCAGTTAAAGATCGTGTATGCTCGATTAGGAATGTAAGTGACTAGGTCATAGGAATTGGTTAAAATTGATAAAATATAATGGTCAAACCTAATCATTGGACAGACCCGAGTCTGAGTAAAAGATATTGACTATTGGGATAGTCCAATCGATTGGACACTTATACCAATACATTGGACATGGATGACTCTATGTAATTACTTGGAAGCTACGAGGCAGAAACTTATTTCAGCCCAATCAATTGGAGACTCTGTGAAATAGATTGGAGTCTTCAGGACAGAAACTTATTTGAGTCAAATCGATTGGAGACTCTGTGAAATCGATTGGAGCCTTCGAGACAGAAACTTCTTTGAGTCAAATCGATTGGAGACCTTTGTGTAATCGATTGGAGCCTTCAGAATAGAAAACTTATTGAGCCCAATCGATTGTACTCTGGGTCCAATTGATTGGGTCATGCACAGAATCAGTCTTTCTCAGATCCAAAATTCTTGGTTCCATTATCCAATGTTCTACACGACTCAAGGTCATAAAATTCTATAAATACAACCCTTCTATACCTTCTCTAAACACACACAGAGACACAGAGTGACTCAATCTTCAAGAGACAGAAGAAAATATTTTATTTATTAGAGTGTCCATTTGAAGAGCAATAAGCTTGTTTCCCATTCACATCTTGTGAGCTTATTCTCTTCTTGATCAAAGCCAAGTGCTTAATTTATGCACCGGCTTAGGTCTTCCACTTCTATATTCGACTTAGTAGCCTGAGTGTACCAGTGTAACTCAACACCATTTGAGCAACCTAAGGTTCAGGGTGTACTGAATCTTTCACCTTCTGCAAAGGCGGGAGTGTTGAGAATTAAGATCGGAGGAGCTGATCGACGGTAGGTTTGAGGTGTACCAAACTAAACAAGCGGACAAGGCTTCTTAGATGGAAGGGTGCGCATAGATTCATAGCGTTGATTCAGAGGTGGACGCATCGGCAGTAGGCATTGGCTAAGGTTGGAAGTTGTATTTGCAACGGTGCTGCGTAGGTAACCTTTGTTTCGTTTAACTTTTCAGTAGTGATACTTTCTGTCTGGACGTGGTCTCGTGGTTTTTCCTTGGCTAAGATTTTCACGTAAAAATCTCGTTTTGTGTGATTGTTTGTTTGTATTCCACAATCTATCTTGATTAGATCAAACGACAAAAAAAAAAAAATACCACGGAGGTATATTCGACTTGAGTCGGTTGTGATAATCTTTTATCAAACAACGAAGGCATGCGATTTTGTTCCCCTACCATAGACCAGTAAAACTGTGTAGGTATAATTAATTTTAAATACCTAATCAACCCCCCCTTTTAGGTATATTGGATTAAAGAGAACGGACCGGTGAAATTTTAGAAACGATGATGGAGTTGATGGCGTCTTCGTGCGCGTTAACGAACTCCAAGCAGAGGAGATCCTTAGTCTACTAGATCCTCAAGCACTTATTCTAAGAAACGGAGTAGAATAAACCGTCGGTAATAGTGAGATTGGAGAGGACATCATCATGTTCGATCCAAAGCCATTTCTTGTGGCGTCTGACATGAATTTAGTTCTTTGGTAGGATGATACAACGGAAACGCTAAAGCGTCGCCACAAGCTGGTGCCATTTCGTCGCCGTGATCTGCCATACGTAGATCTTGTAGTCCTGATGAGTTGTGAAGACCTTTCCGTTAGAGATAGCAATAGATGTAACATAGCCAGAACCAAAGTCCTTATTGTTGAATGCATTGATATGCGTGTAGTTAGTTAGAGCAAAGACATTAATTTCATTACTTGAAGCAACATAAAGAAAGTTACCTGAGACAACGAGACAACTGATATTGCAAGATTGGGGCTTGAGAAAGGAGACGCAGAGGTGAGAGACGGATACATGTAAGGTTTCTAGAGAGGTTTTTTGGAGAGAAGGAACTGAAGGTAGGGTTTGAAGAGAGATATTTCTTTGAAGACTATTGCAACTGGTATCTTGCGAGGCTATTGAACTGCTCAATATTTCGGAATAGCTTCTTATATCCGATGCTAAGAATTTCGGAGATGGTAACTGTATCGGTTTTTCGGATAATTGCTAAGATTTAATGAGGGTCTGCCATGTGGGGGAATGAGGTTGGTTGAAATACTTAAGGTTGAGATATTTTCTACAAGAAAATCTGAACTGTTTGTCCATTACAGGTGGTCAGACCACATGGCAAGAGGAGGGGTATTAAACTAAAGAGATGGCGTTCGTTGTAATAATGGTGAGCTGTCTGTAGAGTTGGTATTTTCGTAATTTAAAAAAAGTAAGAGTATTTTGGTCCATGGGGCGAAAGTTAAACTACCTGTTTAGGGTTAAAGACAGAAGGCTACAGTCAAAGGGGGAGACGCAACAAACTGAAACTATTGGAGAGTAGTGCAATTATTTTAAAAGGGGTGCGAGAGAATCAAAGACAGAAGGCTACAGTCAAAGGGGGAGACGCAACAAACTGAAACTATTGGAGAGTAGTGCAATTATTTTAAAAGGGGTGTGAGAGAATCAAAGACAAAGGTTACAGTCAAAGGGGGAGACGCAACAAACTGAAACTATTTGAGGGTAGTGCAAAGAGAAAATTTTTGCTGGCCCTGGGGAACTTCAAACTTTGATGTCCCCTCCCAAAATGTCTGACAAGTACCCATTTTTGACCACTAACCAAGGGCTTAACCAGGGTTGAGTTAAGGGATTGGGGTGTCAGACATTTTGGGTGGGAAGACTTCAAAGTTTGAAGTCCCCTGGGGCCAACGAATGTTTTCTCGTGGTGCAAATATTTTAAAAGGGGTACAATAAATTCTCGCTTTTTTTAATCTCTAAATGAAAGGATTATAAATTCATGTCATTGTACTTCATTGTCGATTTATATTATTTTTCAGTGTATATTTTGAATTCGATTTTTATAATCATTAAATTTTTAAATAAATAATACAAGAAGCTAACAAATAATTTTAATTATTTATATTGTCCCCGTACTACATTGTGAGCCATGTGGCACACTCTTAGAGATAACTGATCGTATGGATGTTTGGCCTATCCTTAGGTGGACCTACATATAGAAAATTAGCCGCATAAGTGATTTCCAACCTTTGGATCTCAGTACCCCAAATACACCATAAAAAATAAACAAATGAAAAAGACTCCGATTCCAAAGTATTTTGCATGCCACGTACTAGTTTTTAAAATTAAATTATATATATATTTTTTACTCCACAAACCATGGGGTACGTGGCGATTTGGAAGAGTGGGAGTTGGTTAAGTAACGCAATGACCATCCCTCCACATGATCACAAGGTGATGTTCAACCCCCTAGAACAAAACGTGGCACACATTTTGGACCAATAAGACACAAGCCTTAGTAGACCTACACAACAAAAATCAACCAAAATGGTTTAATCTAATGGCCAACAGTGAATTTTAAATTTGGATATTTTTGCAACGGCCCTTTGACTAATTCAAACCGTCATTTTTAAACATGATCGGATTGATCCTCCATTGACATACTAGAAGGGAAATTCCTAATGTATGACGGTAGTACTAATTACTTTCAAGTTTCAGGGTGATACAAAAGGAGTAAAACTTTGATGATTGTGGGCTGTCATTGAAGCCCGTCACTACCAATGAGTTCTCCGAGTGCTTTTGCCACCTACCATTAGGGGTGTCAATTTTACCTGATTTAACCGGAACCGAACCGGAATCGGAACCGAAAACACCGGTTCCGGTACCACATTTTTGGGAACCGATTAAAAAGAACCGGAACTGGAACCGAACTGGAAACTAATGGTTACGGTTCCGGTACTCTAATATGGAACCGAAACCGATAAGAACCGGAACCAATATATAAATATAGTGTAAAAATTCTCATATTACCAAATTGGACCCGTTATACCCGAAACTGGAACCGGAACTGACAAAAACTACATAATCGGTTCCGGTTCTGGTACCATCACTTTGAGAACCGGAACCGATAAGTACCCGAACCGATAAGAACCGGAACCGTTTGTTCCGGTTCTGGTCACCTTAGGGACCGAATCGGAACTGACCCGTTGACACCCCTACCTACCATGTGAGTGGTTCTTAAGATTTCTTTTCTAAGCACATGAGTACGTGGCAAAAAGCACTTGGGTTTATCTCTAGCCTTTAGATTTAATGACTTTTTAAAGTGATTCTAGCCCTCGATTTGAGCATGTTTATTGGGTACTATCAGGGCCGTCTCAATACAAGTTGAGGCCTAAGGCAAAAACTCTATACAAGGCCTTTTTTATATTTAATATATTAATATATATGATATTAATTAAAAAATAAAACTCTATATAATTGGTAGAGGATCAGTTAGAGGGCTCTTGTGGCCCTACATAAATCATTTTTGGGCCAATGACTGCATGGATGTTCAGCCCACTTATTGGTGGATAAACACACTAAAAATCAGCTTGATTGATGATTTCTTGCCATTGGATTTACAACCCAAAAAACATGATTGAATCCAACGGTTAAAATCATGTCCTAGAATGTACTAAAATCTATGGCTAGAGATAATCAATCAGGTTGATTTTTAGTTTGTATATCCAACAAGGGGTGGGCTAAAAATCCATGTGGTTAGTGGGACCTGGGCTGGGGGGCCTTCTCTCACCAAGGGACCTTAGGCGGTTCCCTTAATGGCCTTAAGGTATAGCCGGCCTGGGTACTATATCCAACGTATAGAAATCATCGATCAAGCTGATTTTTGTTGTATATATCCACAAAGTGGTGGATTAAACTGACATTCATGCATGCAATGGATTTGTAGCCCCATCCCCCTCTCATGATAACCAATCTGACCCTTCGAAAAAAAAATAAAAAATAAAAAATAAAAACCCCATTTGACTTATTCAAACCATCATTTGTAAAACACTAGTAGGCGACCCATGCCCACGGCACTCCTCGACAAAGCATTTGTCAAAATTGGGTGTTAGTGGCTAAGATCCACCGACCAGTTGGGGAATTAGATCTCGGCCCTTCTTTATGAAGCCTATAAGAGGGGGAGACAACTTCTCTGTTTTGTTATATAGATGACTTGTAGCACCCTCCATTGACTAGAGTAAGGGAAATTGCTAATCTATGAATATATAAGGTGGGGTATTACTAACTACTTTGGATGGGTCCTACAAAAGTACCATATTAAATTTCTAATATAACAAGATGCTCACAAATTGATCAAGTCATGATTATAATTTATTAGAGGGGCTGCTTTCATGGAATACAAAATAGTTTGTTTGATGTTGAGTGCTTTGATTTCAACTTAGTTATAGATAACCTTTATTGTTGATCTCTAACCATTAATTCATCTAGGCATCCAAAATAATTTTCAAATCCAACGGCTAGAAATCATCTTATTGAAATTATTTTGGTATCTGCTACGATGGCCGATTCCCTAATGGCGGTCCCATCCAATGTACATGTAATAATAACAAAAGAAAGGGGCACTAACAAACATGGATATGAGATGATCAGAAGGAACAAAATCAGAATATTATACATCTAGGAATACACATGTTCAAGAAAATAAAATCATACATAGAAGAATATGAAATCACTAGTAGGAAATACCTACCTCTTTTTTCTTCTTGAAATTCTTGATCTTGATCTTGAGTATGGGGAAGGTGCCCAACGATTTCTCCTTGGCGTGCTTCTTGAAGTACCTCCAAGAACTCAAAGAAAACTTACGTTTTGATTGGAAAAATGTACTAATATGCTGATGGTTTTTTAGGGTTTAAGGTGGAGAAGACGAGAGAGAGAGAGAGAGAGTTTTTGGGGTCTCCAAGGGTGTCCACATTTTTTCACTAAATTTTACCAAAATTAAAGCATTGAAGATTATCAGATATGCCATGTGGTAATAAATAAATTAAATAATTAATTTTAAAAGTCTATAAGTTCTACTTAATTACAAAGTCTATAAATTCTACTTAATTACAATTAACCTTATTGCATATCATACGCATGCATACACCCATAATATATGTTCAGCAATCATACATCGATCGCTTAAACAAAAGTAATTATGGTCCAACATAATGGCTGAACCTCTATGTATACCCACTAAAAAGTCAAAAACACTAAAGCACCCAAAATCCTAAAAGTCCCTAAATTAATCTAGTAAATTCCTAGAGTCAGAAAAATGTTAGTTAGGTACCCAAAATACCCCTGTGGCCTTGCAACAGGTAAGGTCAACCTATAAGATTCTAACACAGTGAAGGGTAAGGTTGGTTTCAAGTTATTGTAATGAAAACAATAAATGTAGAAAAAATAAATTCAACATTATTCAGGATTTCTGACCATAATACCCCTGAATAAAAGTTTAGGGTATTACAAGATGACAACGATAAGGAAGAAGAAGACGTACTTAGAAATATTAAACACTCCTCTCGTGAAACAACCAAGGTAAGGATGGAGTATCCTCCTACACTCTATTTTCTTTATATCAATACTGATGGCCAAACCGTTGCACCAAGAGGGGGCCGGGCGATGTGGATAACATATCAAACATTACAGAGGGGTACGTATGTCAAAGATTACCCCATTTGACTTGTTCGAACCGTCATTTTTTAAACATGCCTTGATTGACCCTCCAATGACATTGTATCTTATATTTGAGTCCCTATCTACGTGGATGCGCGTAATCACAAAGAACACTTAAATAGGGAATAAAACAAATATTCTCAAATTGATCCAGAGTCACGATTATAACTTATAGGCTGCTTTCATTACAAAATCACAAACAAAATAAAGTTTGTTTGATGTTGAGTGCTTTGATTTCAATTCGTTATACTTTTCGTTAAAATCTGTTAAATTCTATTTTTTTCATTTTTGCCCCCGTCCGTTACAATCCGTTTTAATGGTAACACCCCTAGTCCGTTATACCGTTAAAATGGCCTCCTTTAAACCTTGGTACTAATTACTTTCGAGTCTTAGGTGTGCTACAAAAGTACACTTAAATATGGAATATTACAAGATATTCTCAAATTGATCGAGTAATGATTATAACTTAGAGGCTGCTTTCATTATAAAATCACAAACAAAATAAAGTTTGTTTGATGCTGAGTGCTTTGAATTCAATTCATTATACTTTTCGTTAAAATCCGTTAAATTCTATTTTTTTCATTTTTGCCCCCGTCCGTTACAATCCGTTGTAACGGTAACGCCCCTAGTCCATTATACCGTTAAAATGGCCTCCTTTAAACCTTGGTACTAATTACTTTTGGGTCTTAGGGGGTGCTACAAAAGTACACTTAAATAGGGAATATAACAAGATATTCTCAAATTGATCCGAGTCCTGATTATCACTTAATTATAGGCTGCTTTCATTACAAAAGCAGAAACAAAATTAATTTTTTTTTTTTGATGTGGAGTGCTTTGATTTCAACTTTTTGACTTTTGGGTTATTTGAACTGTTCTTAATCCTACCAGCCTTTAGCCTCCTACTTAAAGGCAAGAAATCTCACTTATATTGTATTATCAACCTCCTCTCTAAGGCTAACAAATAAGAAAAACATGAAAGAAAGAAGTGGAGCCACAGTTCCGCAATTGCTTTTGCTTCATCTACTCTTGTTGCCGGCCGCAATAGCCGTGACATCGACATCTCAAGTAGTCTTGCCTGGTTGCCAAGAAAAATGTGGAAACGTGAGCATTCCCTATCCATTCGGTATCGGAGAAAAATGCTATAAGGATGCCGGGTACGAAATAACATGTAACGGCACCAAACCCATCCTGTGTACTGTTAACGTTGAGATTCTAAGTATATCACTGCACGCTCAAGTCCTCATCAATGGTCAGTATGTTAGCGACTGTTATGACTCGCGTGGGGTGAGACTTGCCAATCCGATAGACGACTTCGGCTGGACCGATTTGAGGGGAAGCCCTTTCAGGTATTCATTCACCCGCAACAAGTTCACGGCCATTGGGTGTGACACCCTCGCATTGTTCAGTAATTTTGTTGACACGGACTTCTTCCTGGTGTGTATGTCGATTTGCGTCGACAACAGGAGGGTGAGAGAGGGTTCTTGCACTGTTCCTGGTTGTTGCCAGACCAAAATTCTCCCGGGACTTCAGAGGTTTAACACCAGTCTCCGTAGCCTATTCAACCACACTAGGTCCTTGTTCAACCCCTGCAGCTATGCCTTCCTAGCTGATGAAGAGATGTTCACTTTCAAAGTATCGGATCTCTCCACTAATGGTTCCTTGGATAGAACTATGATTCCGGTGGCGCTAGACTGGTCAATTGGGAACGAGACATGCGTTCAAGCTCAAACCATGGCGTCTTACGCTTGCGGCAAACCAAATAGTTATTGTGCTAACTCCGCCAATGGCCCTGGATATCGGTGTTACTGCAACGTTGGTTACGAAGGGAATCCGTATCTCCACAAAGGATGCCAAGGTAATTAAGTTGTTTATTTTCTAAAGCCAAAGGTAGCTTAGATGCGAGTAGGACGGGGGTCTGCAAGTTTCTACTCAGAGTAAACATTCGATGACACTTACAGTCAGCAACGCCGCTGACTGCAGCCAATATGAGCCACGTGGCTCATACTTAATAGTATACTGACCGTATGGATGTTTGGCTAATCACTAGGTGGAGCTACAAACCAAAAATCAGCCTGATTAGTGATTTAAAACCTTTGGATCTTTGTACCCAAATAATGCTCGAATTCCTACGGTTAAAATCAACCCATGAAAATAACTTCAATCCAATGCTTAGAAATCACTAATCTTGATTTTTGATTGGAGTCATTTTCATGGGTTGATTTTAACCGTGTGAATTTGCCCATTATTTGAGATACAGGATCAAAGGTTGAAATCACTAATCAAGCTGAGTTTTGGTTTGTAGGTCCACCTAGGTATTGGCTAAACATCCATCTGGTCAGCGTCCTCTAAAAGTATGCCACATGGCTCATATTGTAGGTGGTCAGGCAAATTTTACTCGTTTTTGAGTAGGGAAAAAGATGTAACATTGGAGGGGAAGTCCCCCGGAGACATCAAACACTGGCTCTAACAAGGTATACCTAACTCACCACTGCCATCTAGGTCCACTGACCGCGTGGATGTTTAGCCCACCCCTTGGTAGACATTCATACAAAAAAACTGCTCGTTTGATGATTTTTAGCCGTTGGTTTTAGTACTCAACTAAAATGATTGAATCTAACGGCTAGAATCATGCCTTAAAATTTACTAAAATCTAATGGCTAGAGATTATCTATTAGGGTGATTTTTGGTGTGTATATCCACAAAAGGGGTGGGTGCAACATCTATGCGGTGAGTGGGCTCAGATTGAAGCAGTAACAAAAATCGAGCTTCCTCAAGACAAAAATCGTCAGGTATACAAGATGCAACAAGTTGTGGCTTTATCCAAAAGTGTAAGCTAGCACCATTTCTGTTACTCAGCGCGTTGCCATCTGGGCCTACTTACCGCATGGATGTTTAGCCCACCCCTTGGTGGATATACACACCAACAATCACCATGATTGGTAATCTCTAGCCATAAGATTTTAGTAAATTTTAGGACGTGATTCTAGCCGTTGAATTCTACCAGTTTTTTGACTACTCAAACCAACGGCTAAAAATTATCAAACAAGCTGATTTTTTGTATGAATGTCTACCACAGGGTGGGCTAAACGTCCATGCGGTCAGTGGGTTCCAGATGGCAGCGGTGAATAACAAAAATTGTGCTAGCTTACGCTTTTGGATTAAGCTACAGCTTCTTACATCCAACCATTTTTTAAAAACTTTTCGGAAAAAGCTGTGTTAGGTAACGTGAACTCAAGTTTGATGTCCCCTAGTTTGAAGTCCCCCTCCCAAAGTACTAATAAGTGGAGTAGTCTTTACGATATTTGTTCCACCTACACATCAAAAATCAGTTTAATTGGTGATTTTCAGCCTTCGGATTTAGCATTTTAAGAGCGCGAGGTCCCACAAAATCTGGCAAAAATGTGTCATCCCTTTAGTCGATCATTATCAAGTTCATCATTCTCTGTAATGACCGATAATAAACTTACAATTGAATCTAACAAAGAGCAGAAAAATAACTAAAAAAAAGAAAAATACAAGAACAAAGGAAAACTAAAAGAAATAGATAACGAGAGAAGAGAGGAGATCTGATGTCTAAAAAGAAGTCATGCCAAGAGAGATGCGAGTGAAAGGATAACTCTTTTAACAGCTTTATTCTTTTTTTTTTTTTTTTTTTTTATAAAAATAATAATTTCTTCTTTTACACCCAAAACATGATTGCAACTTTTCTTCCTTTTCTATTTTACAATAAAATATTCTTCTTATATAATTTTTTTTTTTAACTTTCTTTATAAAGAAGAAATCTTTTATCAAATATATTTTCTTTTCAACATTTGAAAGCTTTTTTTTTCATTAAATAAAATCCTTTTTTTCAAAATATTTGTTTCATTTTGAATCTAAATCACTTTTAATTATTTTTATACAAAAGTCCCTTCTTTAAACGACAACCCACGTATGCAACTTTCCAATTTAGCATCTAGCCACCCATTCTTTTATAAAGAAAATATGTTTTCTTAGTTTTGGAAAACGAAAAAAAAATTGTTGTATTTTAGCCAAAAACAACCATGTTTATTTCTTTTAAAGATTATCTCTTTTGACTTTGTCTTTTCTTTGACTAATTGCTTTTCATTTACTCCTTCACGCTCCCTTGCAATCTTAGCCATCAAACGCTCGATCACCGTTGATTGGAATTGATCTCCTTTGATCATAGGTTTTAAATGGACCTAAGCACCTAATTAGACAAAAAGATAATTGATGTAGATCCATTAAACATTATTAAAACTATTATTAAGAAACAATTATATAGAAATCTAACATACAAATGGTAAAAGATAGTATCTTATTTTCATGTTAATTATATTTGAAGATTTATGCAAGATAGTTCTGATAATTCACTAAGAGAAATGAGGTAAAAATGTATAAAATGATAACTCATTAGAAATTGTAGTTAGTTATAGGTTTAGGTATTTCACAGTCAAAACTTAAGTCTATTTCGCAACTTCAACACCAAATCGGGCAAACGAGGTGCAAATCTCCAAAAATCTCTTTCAATACTTCTAGTGTTTTGAAAAAAATGTGTTGAAAGAGCTAGGATAAAAAATAGAATATCAGTTAGGAAGCTTTGGTGAGTTATAGATTTAGACATTTCACAGTTATAACTTAAGTCCAATATTTTAGAACATTGACATCCAAAACTGACAAAAGAGGTCTGAATCTCCCGAAACTTCTTCCAACACTTCTAGTGTGTTGAAACAAAAGTGTTGGAAGAGACATGATAAAAAATAGATGTCCGATTGAATAATAGCAGTGAGTTATAGTTTAGGCATTACCAAGTGAATTGTGGGTTTAAAGGTTTCAAGGCTTTTTACTTTAAGTCGAGTTTTGAACAACTTTTATTTTTTATTTTATTTATTATGAGTTTTAACATTTGCTATTCTAATTAATTTAATATTCTTTATTTTTGTAGAGATCAAGTGATGATTGATTTGATGGAGCTATGTTTTCTTATCATATATAATATTAGTGTTATTTGTGTTTTTGGAATTTTGAACCATGGGCATTGTACTATATATTTGCTTCATAGTTGTTTTTAATTAATAAAATGATGCAGGTCACAAGTATTAATGATACAGGTCACATGTATCTAATATAAACAAAATATATATTTAAAAAAATACTTTTAGCAATGGTCGTTGACCATCGCTAAAAAGTATTAAAAATAGTTAAACATTCTAGCGGCGGCCAGGTTTGGCCATCACAATATGGACCTTTTAGCGGTGGCCATATTTGGCTGCCACTATATGGTCATTTTAGTGTCGGCCAATAACCGTCACTATATGGTCCTTGTAGCGGCGGTCAAACCTGGCCGTCGCTAAAGGGAACATATAGTGAATTGACGACCAAGTTTGATTGCTGCTATAACTCCATTAGCGAGGGCGGCCAATAATTGTCAGTGTATATTATTTGGTCATCGGTGAATATGGTATTAACCATGACTTTTCCATTGTCGGTAGAGAGGCAATTTTAGTGGCAGCTATTTCTTGGGGTAGCCATCGCTAAAATCTTTTGCGATGGAAGTATTAGAGATGGGCACCGATGGGCACTTTGGCTGTTGCTAAAGCTTTTAGCTGCGGTTTTGTAGACCTATAACGATGGTCGCGGCCGCCGCTAAAATTCTTATTGGCACCATGACAACGTCCATGGATCCTGATCAAGCTATGTGATCATAACTCTTTTAGAATTTTTTTTTTTATGAATAATAGTTTTTTCTTTCTTTTTTAAATTTCTAAATGAAAGGGTTTATAAATTCCTTTCATTGTACTTCATAATCAAATTATTTTATTTTTCAATGTATATTTTGTATTCTATTTTTATAATCATTAAAAATTTTACATAAATAATACAACAAGCTAACAAATAATTTTAATTACCCCATGCTAAGCATGATCCAATTAATACTTGTTATAACATAAATTAACCTAGTGAACCATATCTAAGAGTGCCCCACATAGCACATACAGTCGCCCTTGAGAATACCATCTCCATATTCGACGGTCATTGAAGCAATCAAGGCTCGGTAGAGTCCACTAAAATGTGTACTTTATTTATGTGCGTTAGGTGGGTGGGACACACCTTCATCGACCAGAAAAAGATGTGGCATGAATAAATCCTTGATGACGTGCTACATTATGAGCCATATGGCACACTCTTAGAGATTACTGATTGTATGGATGTTTGGCCCATTGTTAGGTGCACCACCCACATATCAAAATTAACATGATTACTAATTTCCAACCTTTAGATCTCAGTACCCCAAATACACCGTAAAAAATAGACATGAAAAAGACTCCGATTTCACTGTATTTTGCATGCCACGTACCACTCTTTAAAATTAAATTTTTTATTTTCTTTTTAATCAACAAACCATGGGGTACTTGGTGATTTGGAAGAGTGGGAGTTGGTTAAGTAACGCAATACCCTTGAGCACATGATCTAATTTCTTAATCTATCTATTGAATTCAAAAAAAATTTGATGACCATCCCTCCACATCACAAGGTGATGTTCAACCCCCTAGAACAACACATGGCACACATTTTGGACCACTAAGGCACACGCCTTAGTAGACTTACACAACAAAAAACAACCCGATTTGTGATTTATATATATATATATATATCTCATGGGAATTGAATACCGCAAAATTGCAAACCCCTTAATGAAAATGATTTAATCTAACGGCCATGAATCACCAAAAAGTTTGATTTTTTATCTTTTTGGTGTGTAGGTCCACTAAATGATTGGCGGGTCAGTGGGCCCAAATGAGCATTAGATCAAAACATAATGCTCCATTCTGGCCAGATCATGACAATCAATGTGACAATCCAAATTTAAGGTATGTGCAGTTGCCTATTAAGTTGGCCACATCCTGAAACTATCTGTTTGGAGTCTGGACGATCCTAACCATCATCACAATTAACCATCAGCATTTATTGGCCTTCTAGACTTAGTCAAATTCACAAATTATTGACTACTTAATTTATAGTCTAACAGGGTCCAAAATGAGAGAGATATGAAATACTTATCAAAATGCCTTACCAAATACCATGGAGGAGTTCTTCATCAGATCTTCAAGCTTGAATGTTCAATAGATCTTGGATAGAATTCAACATGCACTATCTTCAGAGATCTTCAAGACAAGTAGTTAATCGGTTACATTTATGGGTAGTGCAAATATCAACGATTTTATAGGGGTACAACAAATTCTCTCTTTTTTTAATCTCTAAATGAAGTGTTGTAAATTCCTGTCATTGTACTTCATAGTATTTTTCAATGTATATTTTGTATTCTATTTTTATAATCATTAAAAAATTTAAATAAATAATACAACAAACTAACAAATAATTTTAATTATTTATATTGGGTATTCGCAGTTTAAAAGCAATGAACAAAGCGACAATGATTAGACTTGGTTGGGGTTGCCTCGCTAGTAATTCTCGATGGTGGGCATTTCTTAGAGCACGATTCATTACTCACCTCATACTCCCCATTTCTTACTACAAGAAATCTTCTATTTGAATTGGTATTAAACGTGAGTTCCACAATGTGGTGGACCAAGCCCAGTGGGTGATTGGAGATGGATCGTCAGTCAATTTTTTGAACGATCTTTGGTTAGAAGATAAAATCGCCGACATGCTGGTATTCCTCTTGTAGTACGCAAGACTCTCAATGCCAGAGTATTAGACATTATTGTTGAAGGTAAATGGGAGCTTCCCCGTACTTCATTCAATATGCTCATTGGATAGCTGAAAAAAAAATTACGACCGACATCTTTATTCATACTGGCGCCGATCGGTTAGTTTATAAACAATCTTTGGACGGAACTCTTTCCTTCAAAGAGGTGTATGAAGCCACTAGAAATAGAAGTCCTGCTACATCCTGGGGTGTAGGTCTATGGACTAAATTCATTCCATCTCGTCGGTCTTGCTTTATTTGGAGACTGCTTCATGATAGATTACCCACAGAGAATCATCTCTAGAGAAGCTTATTACATGGTCACTTGCTGCAGCCTATGCCCTTCCCCTCGATGTCAGGAAACAACTTATCATCTATTTTTGGAGTGTGAATTTGCCAAGCAGATTTGGGAATGGATCTTTGATAAATTTGGGAGATCTTTTATAGGTCGCAACTTCGTCTTGGAGTTTGTGAAAGAAGCTACCTCCTATGGCAATAACAGTCAAGTGGACGAGCTTTGGATGCTTCCATCCTTGCGGGTTTGTGGGCCATATGAAAGGTTCGTAATTTATGTAAATTTGAAGACAAAGCTCCCTTTCTCCCGAAATGGATCAAATCAATCCATGCTTGGATCTATGACACTGCTAAAGTTTTTAGTGGTTGCATGAGAAACTCAGTCGATGATTTATCTATTCTTCGCCGGCTTCGATGTGCTCCATTGATTAAGGAAGTTATATGGTCCCCTTCTCTTCCGGGTTGGATTAAATTCAACTCTGACGATGCTGCTAGATGGAATCCAGGAGTTGCAGGGTGTGGTGGTATTTTCAGAAACTGTAGAGGTCTTGTGGTTGGCGCCTTTGCCAAGGTCTAGGAATTGCTACAGCCCTTCAAGCTGAACTCTTGGCAGTTATTACAGGTATTGATACTGCATGAGGAAAATGCTAGCAATCTATTTTGTTAGAAAGTGATTGTGAAATGGTGATACATCTTCTCACTCGAAAGTCTGAAGATGTTGCATGGAGGTTGAGAAATCAATGGCTTAACTGCCTGCACAAAATCAACAATATGAACTTCAGGTACCCATATATTCAGAGAAGGTAATGGTGTTGCTGACAAACTTGCTAATTGGGGTTCAGATATTGACGGCTCTGCTATTTTTGTGTGGAACTCGACCCCTCCTTGAGCCAGACAAGAAGTTCTCTCTAATTTATTGTGCCAATCGGCCTTTCAATTTCGTTCATTCTAGTTCTTTCGGATTTAAAGAGTATAAATGATTTTCTTGGGATTTTTAGTTTGGTTGTCTACGAATTGCTCCTAGATAAGTAAGCTTCTCATCTTAAGGTGATATACTCGTTACTTCCGATTCTACAGTCTTGCTCTTTTGAGTTTCCCTTTGGTTGAATCAGCTTTTTATTATTAATATATATCTTTTCTTCTTTAAACAGTTAAATTTTATCTTTTATTTTTTATTTTTTTTCATACATGACAACTCATGAGAATCGGTTATGGGTAAGTTAAACGCTATATGTAGTGAATATCATCTCCATATTGGACGGTTATTGAAGCAAACTAGGCTCGGTGGAGTCCACTCAAATAGTGTACTTTATTTTTCTCTTTTGAATGATAACCCCATATCTTTTTCCTTTCTTTACGTGCGTTAGATGGGTGGGACACACCTTCACTGACCACGAAAAAAGAGGTGGGACACGAATAAATCCTTGGTGACGTATTACATCATGAGCCACATGGCATACTCTTAGAGATTACTGACCGTATGGATGTTTGGCCCATCCTTAGGTGGATCTACATATAAAAAATTGTGATGATTAGTGATTTCCATCCTTTGGATCTCAGTACCCCAAATAAAAATACACAAATGAAAAATACACCGATTCCAAGGTATTTTGAATGCCACATACAACTCTTTAAAATTAGATTTTATATTTTCTTTTCACTCCACAAACCATGGGGGTAGGTGGCGATTTGAAAGAGTGGGAGTTAGTTTAAGTAACCCAATACCCCGAGCACAGGATCTGATGAGTTCTTAATCTGTGCTGAATGGAGAAAAACTTTGATGACCATCCCTCCACATCACAAGTTGATGTTCAACCCCTAGAACGACATGTGGTACACATTTTGAACCACTAAGGCACACGCATTAGTAGAAAAATCAACCTGATTTGTGATTTATTTACATCCCATGTGAATTGAATACCGCAAATTATTGCAAACCCCCTGATGAAAATGGTTTAATTAAATGGACATGAATCACCAAAAAGGCTGATTTTGGTGTGTAGGTCCACTAAATGATGTGTGGGTCAGTGGGCCCAAAAGAGCGTTAGATCAAAGCATATTGCTCCAAGTGTGGACAGATCATGATAATCAATCCGACGATCCAAATTTAAAGTACTCGTAGTTGCCTATTGGATTGGCCACATCCGGAAACTATCTGTTTGGATGATCTTAACCATCATCACAATTAAATTATCTACTTAAGAATTAAGGTCATTTCAATTACTGAGAGTATGAGTGAAAAGACGAGTGCAAGTAGGCGAGTCCCTCGAGCATGGTCCTTGAATATATATAGGGTAGTACTAGTTGAGTTTTAGGAGGTGCTACAAAAGTACCCTTAAATATCTAATATAACAAGATATTCTCAATTTGATGTCTGTTTTCACGTAACAAAAACACAGACAAGATAAAGTTTGTTTAATGTTGAGTGCTTTGATTTCAATTTGTGTTTCCAAATCAAGCACAAGAGGTCTGAATCTCACGATCTTCTTCCAAAACTTCTAGTGTGTTGAAATAAATGTGTTTGAAAAGACGGGGTAAAAAATAGAGGTCCAATTTAAAAACTGTAGTGTTATAAGTATAGGCATTTTATAGTTATAACTTAAATCTATTTCAGAACTTCGACGTCCAAAACGAGCAAACGAGATCAAAATCTCACGAAACCTCTTCCAACGCTTCTAATGTGGTTAAACAAATGTGTTGGAAGAGACACGATCAAAAAAAGATGTCCGATTGAGAAACTTGATTGAGTTATAGGTTTAGGCATTCACAGTTATAATTTAAGTCCATTTCGGAACCTTGATGCCCAAAATAGACAAACGAGGTCTGAATCTCACGAAACCTCTTCCAACACTTCTAGTGTTGAAACAAATGTATTAGAAGAGACAATAAAAAACAAAGGTCCAATTGGGAAATTGTATTGAGTTATAGGTTTAGACATTTAACAATTATAACTTAAGTCCATTTCGCAATCTCAACGAGGTCCAACTCTCACGAAATCTCTTCCAACACTTTTAGTGTGTTGAAACAAATGTATTGGAAGAGACTGGGTCAAAAGATAGGTTCGTTTGAGAAACTGTAGTAAATTATATGTTTAAGCATTTCACAGTTATTACTTAAGTCCATTTTGGAACATTGACACCCAAATTAGATAAACGAGGTCTGAATCTTGCGAATTAAACCTCTTCCAACAGTTCTAGTGTGTTGAAAAAATGTGTCTAGAAGAAATGGAGTAAAAAATAGAGATCCGGTTGGGAAACTGTAGTGAGTTATAAGTTTAGGCATTTCATAATTATAACTTAAGTCTATTTTGGAACCTTGACATGCAAAATGGGTAAACGAGGTTCGAATCTCATGAAACATCTTTCAACACTTCTAGTGTCTTGAAACAAATGTGTTGGAAGAGATAGCGTAAAAAATAGAGATCCAGTTGGCAAACTGTAGTGAGTTATAGGTTTAGGTATTTAAAGTTATAATTTAAATCCATTTCAGAACCTCGATGCCCAAAATGGGCAAACGAATTCCAAATCTCATAAAACTTTTTTCAACACTTCTAATGTGCTGAACACAAATGTGATATAAGAGACATGGTAAAAATTGAGGTCCAGTTGGGAAACTTTAGTGAGTTATAGGTTTAGGCATTTCACAATTAAAACTTAAGTTCATTTCGCAACCTTGATGCTCAAATCGAACAAATGATGTCTGAATCCCCCGAAACCTCTTCCAATACTTCTAGTGTTTTGAAGATAGTGTCAAAAACAGAAGATCGATTGGGAAACTGCAATAGGCATTTCACAGTTATAACTTAAGTCCAATATTTTGAAACCTCGATGCCCAAAATAGGCAAAAGATGTTTGAATCTCCTGAAACCTTTTCCAATACTTATAGTGTGTTGAAACAAATGTGGGAAAAATAAGATAAAAATAGAGGTATGATTGGAAAATTGTACTGAGTTATAGGTTTAAGCATTACATAGTGAATATATTGTAGGTTTAGGGATTTCAAGACTTTTTTACTTTAAGTCAATTTTCAAACATTTATTTTTTTATTTAATTTATTATAAATTTTAAACTTATTATTCTTTGTTTTGCACAGATCAGGTGATGATTGGCTTAATGGAACCGTGGTTTCTTATCCTACTAACATTTTTTATTTTTTTTTACAATTTTGAACCGTGGACATTGAAATATTTTTTAATATAATGAATGAATTAATTATGCATGTTTAAATGAATGTTGCATTATATATTTGATTCTTAATTGTTTTTCATTAATAAAATGATGCAAGTCACAGGTATCTAATATAAACAAAATAAGTATTAGTAAAAATCCTTTTAATAGCGGCCATCGCTACAATGTATTAAATAAAATTGAACATTTTAGCAACGGTCATTTTAATGGTAGCTAGATATTGGCGCCGCTATAAGGTCATTTTAGTGTCGGTCAATATCCGTCGCTATATGGTCCTTGTAGTTGCAGTTAATCCTGGCTATTGCTAAAACGACCTTATAGTGGCGGCAACTTTGGCCACCGCTAAAAGATGCATAGAACGATGGCTAGTGGCCGCCGATAAAAGGAACATATAACAACGTCTAGGTTTGAACGCCGTTGTAACTCCATTAGCGACGTTCAGTGGTCGCCGGTGTATATCATTTGGTCATTGGTGAATATGGTATTAACCATGAATTTTTCGTCAGTGGAGAGGGCACTTTTAGGGACAACCATTTCTTGGGTTGACTGCCGTTAAAATTTTTTGCAACGAAAGTATTAGCAACGGGCAGTGATGGACGCTGTTAAAGCTTTTAGCTGTGGTTTTTAAACCTATAGTGACGGTCGTGGCCACTGCTAGAAGTCTTATTTCTTGTAGTTACACCATTGTGCACCATGACAATGCCCATGGATCTTGAGCTGTGTGATCATTAGTCTCTTAGAGTTTTTTTTTTTTTATGAATAATAGTTCTTTCAATGATTTTTAAATTTCAAAATGAAAGGTTTATAAATTCCTGTTATTGTACTTTAGACTCAATTTATTTTACAATTTTTTTTAAACGAACCCATATTTAAGGTTATTTTTAAAAAAGAACCGAACTTTTTAAAAAATTTCTAAACAAACCTACGTTGCCAAATCGTTTGGCATATGGTCCCAAAAATTCTAAATGGCAAATTTTTCCTCAGCTTTACACCTGACGGCTTGGCGTCTGTTACTATCAGACGCCATACCATTTGGCGTTTGTTACTATCAGATGCCATACCGTTTGGCGTCTGTTATTGTTAGACGCCAAACCGTTAGGCGACGGACAGTAACATTCGCCAAATTGTTCGGCATCTGACAGTAACAAATGCCAAACTGTATGGCGTCTGACAGTAATAATTGTCAAATGGTATGGCTTTTGACAGTAACATACGCCGAACGGTTTGGCCTATGACCGTTGTGACGACTATTGGAATAGATCCGTTGAAGGCCGATTTTAAATTTTCAATTTTTATTCCGAAAAATTATTCTCTCCCACTTAATTGTTATCTCCCAATTGCTCTCTCTCATTTGTTCTCTCTTGACTCTCATCTTACTTTCCCATCTTACACAATTCATTAGCTCTATTTTATGTTTACTTTATTTTAAAATTATAAATGATGACAAAAGCGATTATTTGTCAATATAGAGGCCGACTAGAAGGAGATACATATGTTGATGGATCTAAGCGGATGTTATTCGAGTTGTCGAGGATCACATTGATGGAATTTTGAGATAAAGTTGCTATGCAATGTGAAATTCGGCAAAAATTTGTCTTAAGGTCAGTTATTACATTTGATTTGAAGAAACATATGATTGACATTATTGACAATCAATCATTACAACATTTATTTGACATTAATTTAACTTCTCCATACATAATTTTTTATGTGTGCACAACACCATCACCACTTGAAACTATTATTTTTGAAAATTAATCAAATTATGGTCATTCAAGTATTCAAGGTGAGCCTAGCTCATCAAATCAATTTCAAACCGATGACCACAATCCGATTGTACATGACGAAAATAAAAATGATAATCTTGTTAATGATGAAGAAGAAGATACAGACGATGATCCGCAAGTCGATGGATATTTATCATCACAAACTAATGATAATGTGAATGCTATATATATTGAAAAAGTTTATGCTAATGTAATTCAATTTAGGCTTTCAATTCTAAATTTAGTAGTAAAAGGTAATTTTACAGTAAAATATGTGATAAATAATAGAGAAAAAGTTATAATTACATGTGATGATTCAAATTGCTCATGGCGTGTCTATGCTAACAGAATGGCCAATGATGATATTTTTAGCATCATAAGTTTTAACAATAGCCACACATACTTGGGTAGGAGTGATTCAGTGGATCATCCTCAAGCAACTGTTAATTGGATAAAGGAAAAAAGAAAATGTCGTTTAGCTGATAACCAATTTTATAATCCAATAGAGATTATAAATAACTTAAAACACGAATATGGTGTAGAAGTCTCGTATAAAAAAGCTTGAAAAGCTCGAGAGAAAGCACTAAAAGACATTTATGGTTGCATAATAGAGGCTTATAGGAGTATGAATCATTATTGTTATACCATTAAAGAAATAAATCCTGACAGTTTTTATTTTCTTAAAATTAACCAAAATGGAAATTTTGAACAAATTTTTATTTTCTTTAAAACAAGTATTAATGAATTTAAAAATAGATGTAAACCTATTGTAGGATTAGATGGTACATTCTGTTTTTGTTTTCTTAAAACTAAACAAAATGAAAATTTTGAACAAATTTTTATTTTCTTTAAAGCAAGTATTAATGGATGTAAACCTATTGTAGGATTAGATGGTACATTCTTAAAGGGAAAATTCCAAGGTATCTTGCTTGCAACAACTTTCGACGATCCTGATGGTGGTACTTTTCTATTGGCATATGCAGTAGTCGAGGCTGAAGATAAACATAAAATTATTTTAAAAGAGCCATTATATATTTTGATTCCAACTATCTTTTATTTCTGATGAACAAAAATGACTTATACATGTTGTTGCTAATCATTTTTTTTCACATTCTATTTTTTCTATATGAGACATTTTGAACAAAATTATAAAAAATAATTTGAAGAATGAATATTTTGTAGGTTATTAACGAAAGCAACTAAAGCATATAATTTAAAAGATTGTGAAAATATTTTACTGACCAGTAAAAATGAGAATTTAGAAATTTTTGAATGAATTGTTAATAGTGATCAACAGTCACACAACTTAAGTCATTAGGCGATAACTCATTCTCCTGTTCCAAGGCATATGATACTAACTTCTAATTTTGCAGAATTATGTAATGCATGGATTAAGAAATCGCGTTCCATCCCAATAATAGGATTATTAGATAGAATTATGTGTAAAATAATAAAAATTATGGAAAGATGAATACAGATAAGCAAAAAATGGATAACACAACTAGTCTTAACTGTTCATTTAACACTTAATGAAAGAATAGAAGAATAAAAAACTATGACCTTGCTGGCTATTGATAACATGAAATTTTAGATTAAGGATAATGAAAAATTAAGGGATGGAGTCATCAACTTGGATAACAGAACTTGTACATGTGGATAATGGCAAGACACTCTCATTCCATATTCACATGCAATAGCTGCAATTTCATACAAGAGTGGGATGTTTATCAATTTTGTTCTCTTGAACTGTCAGTTGAAAGGTACCAACAAGTTTATGCAACTTGTATGGACGGAATCTCAAGCCCATATCAATTGCAAAATCTTTTTAAGAGTCCAATTCCAATATTACCACCATTAATTCGACGACGTCCTGGTCGTTCCAATGTAAATCGACGAAACACCGACATTCGAGAAGTACGACCACTACATTGCAGTCGTTGTAGTGGAAAAATACTCAAAGCACTGTGATTTACATTATCTTCAATTGTTAACCTATACCAATCAAGCAAGCCCTCCAAGTATCCCTTGGGTGTATATCTTGGCTCATGATATTGAATACTCACATTATAAATACAGGGGCAGCCATACCATTCTTCAAAATTCTCATCTGCTCACATAATTGCAATACGAAGTAAAGAGTGAGAATAATAAAGACATTAATAATAATAATAATAATAATAATAATAATAATAATTTCAAACAATTACGTTCTTGTAGTTTACCTTGTAAGTTAATGCCAAATTCGTCGACCACTCTAAACTACTCAAACCTATTCATCCAATCTAATATCGCTTGCGACATATCAAACTTAGTCTTTTTACCTGCTCTCAACCAATATAAGGGGGGGAACTAGAATATTTTAATGCAGGCCAAATTGTTGCTTACATCGATCTGCCAGATGAAATTCAACAGTGTCTAAATATATAACACAAGCGCGATGAAGACTAAACTCTCGTGCCATCCGCAAGATCGATAGAGCATCATTAGATACGAGATAATACGAAACCCAAATAACCTAAAAATTCAAAGTTTTGAAAATTCAGATTAAGAATTTTAAATTAATGAAAAAAATAAATACTAAAATTTTACTTACATAGTTTCGAGTTAACGTGTCTAACTCTTGACGATATAATGACACACTACAAACAAGATCACTAATATATATTCTATTACCCATCATCCATCTAAAGAATCGTGGAAAATTACGTACTTTTGGATTAGGTATAGGCCTCCCAACAGTAGGCAAACGTTTGTGTGCCCATACCTTGATAAATAATATTAAAATATATTAATAAAAATGTATTGAATAATAAATTAATAGTTGAATGATTTAAAAAAATTACCTGAAGGAGACACTCAGTAAGGCTGTTTTCTTCTTAAGAGCAAAACATGCCAAGTGTCAATGCAAAAATGCCAAGACAGCAGCCCCTCCAAGCACACTCGCCTGTTTTTTTGAAGTCCTTAAACACATGCAACAAATTGGCTGAAACCTTGTTGTCGGTGCCATCATGGAACAGAGTGTTTCTACATAAAGAAATATATTACCTGAGTTTGAGTCGGTTCTAGAGGTAATACATCAATCTTTTGTTATAGCCAATTAAGCTTAATTTGACCACATTTTGATCTATCCTCATCCTCCGATGGGACACCCAATAAATATGTCAAAAGTGATGTGTAGTCCACATTCTCCTCAGAATGAGGAAGAATCAGAGTACGGCTAGTGATACTCAAACCAAGACAATGGAGAGTGTCCTCTAGTGTAATAGACATCTCTCCAAAAGGCAAATGGAACGTTCATGTCCTTAGTCAAAAACGCTCAGCAAAACAGTAACACAAACTCAGGTCAGTATTATACTATCGAAGATGATGGTAATGACCAAAACCTGCTTGTGTTACTAATTCAAGCTAAGCGGGTGACAACTCACCCCAATTATCGACCCATCTCCCATGAAAGCGTGCTCGATAACTATAATCCACCTACATCAATTATTGTAATATAAGAGATAACTCCTAATCATATTATATAATAATCTATAACTTAATAAAATTAAAAAAATACTAACCTTGCCATTCCAAATGTTACTACATTGATGACGTGATTGATCGCTTTGAACGTCAAGGGTAGTTGGACCACCCAGAATATGACCATTATTAACAATGTATGCCATCCTTCAAAATCTTATTCTACGTGGCGCAAAGTACTAAAAAATAATGCTTAAAAAGTACTAAAACTTAATGTTTGGTTGACTTCTTGGTAAACTGACACCAACAATCAGTCTAATTGGTAATTTCTAGTCGTTGGATTTTGGGGCTTGAAACTCATCCATATGCCCCATCTGTACATGAAACCCATGTAAAAAAGAAGCTCAAATCCAAAAGCTGGAAATCATCAATTAGGTTGATTTTTGGTTTGTAGCTCTACCAAGGGGTGGGCAAGGTTCATAGAGTGAGAGGGCAGGAAAGAGTTTGTAGGTGGCATTTTGGGGAGGGGTCCTATGTCCTTTACATGACGAGAGCATGGTTTTAAAAAATGGCTACAACGCTGTTATAATAATCGCTACAATGATGACACTCCAACCTTATCACGCTTTAAAAAGTACTAAAACCTAATGGCTAGAGATTACCAATCAGGGTCAATTTTGGTATATATATCCATGAAGGGGTGGGCTGAACATCCATGCAATCAGTTGGCCAAGATGGCAGCTGTGAGTAACAAAAATCGTGCTTTCAAATGCCAAAATGTTTCAGGCAACTTTGATACAAAATTTCACACCAATTTTAGCTACCACATGGAAGATAGATAAATCAATGGCTGATTTTTTGTGAGATGATCTCCTCACCATATAGATCATCCCTACAAAAAATCAGCTCATTCTGAAATTTCTAACCCCATCAAATGTGGGTTTCAAGTTAACAGTAAAAAATAAACGGTCCATAATTCTTCAATTTATAAATCAGGCTACGGATCTCAAAATGATTTGAATTTTTCTGAGGTTGAGAGAACGAGGAGGCTCATACCTGATGATCTGAGGAGGGAAGGATGGGTTTCTCGGTGCAAAACCCACTGGCGTCGTGATGGGGATGGAGGGTGAAACTAGGATTTTTCCGCGTCGTTGGTTACGAAAATCCTATCATCAACAAGATTTGTAATTTTTATCCGATTATCCTGCAAAATTGATAGATTTGTATAGGGATTCGTGTCGGATGTCGATCCGCACTCGGGATTAGTCGAATTAGCGCGATTCAGAGCATGAAATGACAAAAATTTTCATAGAAATTGCTAAAAAGACAGAATGGAGAGGTGAGAATGGTGGTTATATTATGGATTTAAAAACATTATTTCGATAGAGATATCATTACCAACTAATTAAAAACAAGAAAGATGCGAAACAAATCAAACTCTAAATATCACATAAAATTCTTCATTAATGCATAAACAACCATTCATTACATTGACTCGACATTGAATTAACATCAAACTAAAAAGCAAATAAACAAAACCTTATGAAGATTTAAAGAGAGAAAGTACTAAAAGATGAGAGAGAAACTAGTGAGAGAAAGGTAAGATTTTTAGAGAGAGAAAAGTGACGAACACGTCCGACCCGGAGGGGAAGCATAAATGGGATGCTGGGCGTCGAAGGTTGCACGGGCAGGTGGTTGATGAGCAGCACAACATGGTGCTTTGATGGAGGAGATGGGTGGCAATCCAGCTGCAACGGTGAAGATGCAGCAAGGAGGTGATGGAGGGGGGTTCTGTTGGTGTGATGCAAGGGGCTGTGAAGATGGGAGGTGCAAGTGGAGGAGAACAGCGTTGCTGTTCTGTAGTGCAGCAGGTAGGCCACCTCCCCTTTTCTTTCTTTTCTTCCTCTCTTTTCTTTTCTTTTTTTTATTTTTTTTTTATTTTGAAGAAGATGAAGAACGAGAGAGGGAAGACGGCTGCTAAAGGTGGATTTTCTCTCTAATGGAGACTGCTGCTCATTGAGAGAGGATGGAGAGGGCGGTGCTGTTGTGAGGAGGTAGAGGAGGTCCAGTCCGTCGAGGGGAGAAGACGGTTTGCTGTCTCACCGGTAGCACGACTGGAAGGGAGCGGTGCTGCTGGTGTTGCCTTCGGTGGTGGCTCAGCGATGGAGAGAGATGCTGGAGTGGTTGACGGTAGGAGCAGTAGGCACGTGACAAAGCGGGGTGGTGCAAGAGATCACCGTTAGAGAGGATGACACCAGCAGATCCGTGATGGCGACTTTGATAGTTGCTAGCCGAAAGTTGCAGACCTGCAACTCCGGCAGCAATGGAGATAATGATGGAGAGTGGCTTAGTGGTTGTTCTTATGGCACTAGAGGCGGCTAGGAAGTCCCAAGTCGTGGAGCACCAGCAAAAACAATGGAAAGTTGCAGTTTGAGGGCAGATCTGGCTGGTGAACGCTGCCAATAGATCACCGTTCAAAGGATGAAGATGTAGAGGAGGACGGCTAGAGAGAGGGGAAGAGATAGAGAGAACGTTGTGGAAAGTGGGAGATGAAAGGAGGGAAATGATTAGAGGGGGATTAGGGTTCCAAAGAACCCTTCTCCTTCCCCTTTTAAAGCTCCTTAGTTTCCATTAATGGAAATTAGGGAATTTTTGAAATTAAAAATTTTTTTTTTTTTTTTTAAAGTAAAACACTACTTTTCTTTGGGGAATGTCCCCATTTAGTGGACCCCCCATTTTTTAAAATTTAATTAAAATTATTTTGAAATTCATGGGGTCCAGTAACTGGTCGGACAGCGGGTCGATGATGATGGGCCCGGCTACTGGCCCACATGGATTGATGATGTCCATCGTCTCACAAGATGATGTGACAGACAGTCTGATGGCGATCAGATGGATGGTGACTTGATTGGGACCCAGATTGGTAGATCGACGGATTTAGAGAGATCCAACGGTCCACTTGAAGATCCAACGGTCTGATGGAAGATCCAATGGTCAGAAAGCTAAGAGAGATGAGATAGAGCCGACGGGCAGGAGTTCTGGGGTTAGGTCAGTAGATTCGAGGACCGAGAGATGAAGAGAGAGAAAGAATAAGGAAAGATGGGAGAGAAAGTATCAGAAAATGGAAATAAAAGTATTGGCAGAGGGTCTGGAACCCTGGTCTTCACTGTGACTATCCTCACGCTTCTCCAGTAGAGTAGACTATCATTCCTTGCTGACTCATATGGCTTTAAACGCTTTGGTCCGTCTTTTGATCATTGGCTCTCCTACTCTCTTCATTCTTTGGGCCAGCCTTTTGGTCCTCTTATTCAGCCCATATTTGGCCCATATCTTCTAGTCATAGCATGTGGGCTCTTTAAGCTTTGATAATGGGCTTTCCTGATCGATGTGGGCTCGCAAGTCTCGAGAATTGTCCCATCGGGGTTTCCTGCGACAGAAGAAGAGCGTAATGAGACTCTATCAGAATGACTTCATGTCTAGACTTCCGAAAATGTGTTTAATGCATGCAAATATACCATTTCGTCCAGAAAAGAGTGTTCTACGCAACAAAAGAGACTCTTACGTAGAAAAGTAGATAAATAGAGCATTTTAACGTAGGAGAATGCAATAACGCTAAAAGGATAATTGCTTAAAATAAGTACTTTTGAGCGAATATCAGAGGGCGACAATGAGGATAAGATCTGGTGAGGGTTTTTTTTGTATCTAAATCAATGAAACGCGGAACGGTTTTGCGTCTAGAGTTAAAAAAATGCCTAACAATTCAGCATCTTATAGGTCCAGACTCTTAACCATTTGGCGGTTCAACACATCAGACGCCAAATAGCATGGCATTTCATAATTCAATACGCCAAACCGTTTAGCAAATTCTATTAGGAGGGCAATTCGGCCATTTTAACATTTCTTGAGCATACGCCAAACAGTTTGGTGTCGTAGGTTTGTTTTGACAAATTTAAAAAAGTACTGTTTGTTTTGAAAAATACCCTAAAATATGGGTTCGTTTCGAAAATTGTTCTTTATTTTTCAATGTATATTTTGTATTCTATTTTTTTTATAATCATTAAAAAATTTAAATAAATAATGTAACAAGCTAACAAATAATTTAATTATCTATACTGTCCCCCATGCTAAGCACATTCCAATTAATACTAGTTATAATTTAAATGGACTACAAAAAAAATCATTATTCTAGGGTTTCGTAGTTCTAGGGTTTCGCAGGTATGGGTTTCTCAATTGGGTGGAAGAGCCTTGGAGATACAATCGAAGGAGTAAATAGTCACACCAGTAGAGATGATACATAACCAATCAATGTTTCAGATGATGTGCAGCAAGCATTTGAAGTTCATTACCAGGCTGAACAGAATAGAGAGGAGTTAAGGAATGGCAAGATAAAACACTCTTATGCGACGATAGTGAAAGGTGTACTTGGACATCAAGCTGGTTTCTCAAACCTGCCTATCCCAGGGAAGAGTGGAGAGTATCCATCTATTAGGATAGATGAGAAGGCAATCTAGAAGGGTAAGGATTATTGTCGGTTTGCTTTGGTTGGCCGTCTTGATCTTCAGAAGATTACCTTGATGGAAGTCAGAAAGAAAGTTATTGAGATTTGGTCACTAACAGGAAACTGGAAGATCACTCCTCTGGGTAAAGGATACCTGATGTTTAGATTTGAAAATGAAGAAGAGATGAAGAATGCTTGGTTTGGGGGGCCCTAGTTTATACCAAATCCGCTTCTTCGGCTGAGTTGGTGGACACCCAACTTCAGACCAGAAAAACAAACTCATTCTAATGCCCTGGTTTGGGTCCGGTTCCTTGGTCTGAGCCTAGAATACTGGAAATTGGAAAACTGCTCTCTTTTGACTGGAGTATAGGTAAACCAGTGGAGGTTGATGATAATACCGTCAATAGAAATTTTGGATATAATGCTGTTGTTCTGGTAGACATTGATCTTGTGCGCCAAGTGCCTGAAAAAAATCTTGTGGAGACAAAGCAGTTGGAATTCTGGCAGTCAGTGGAACTAGGATCACTACCCAAATTCTACAACCATTGTAAGGTAGTTGGACATCTTGTCAATGAATGTTGTCGAATCCAACAAGAGCTGCAAGATGATAAAAGCAAGGGAGCAGAGGATGAAGGAAAAAAAATAGGGTGGGACATTATGGAAAACAACGAAGGTAGAACCCACAAGCGAAATAAAAAGAAAAAGGTTACTAAAACTGCAATTACCACAAAGGAAACTAGTGGAACTGGTGTAGAAGGAACTAAAAAACCAATAGAGGATATTGACATCCTAATGGCAGTAGGGGAGCTGCAGGGGAATGACAAGGAGGGGGATAGCATTGCTTTTGGAATAGAGAAAGGCATTGAGGTTATGGATGATGAGGAGAACACCACTACTGAAGAGGTTGTCAAAAATTTGATGCAATTGGAAGAAGGTTTACTTGAGGTTCAGGGAGTTGAGTTTGCATTTCCAGAACACTATATGGATATATCACCGACCATAGTCTTGGATACACCACCTGAGATGCAAGGGCAGCTGACAAAGACAGGAGGCGCGCATGGTCAAGCTTTCCAGGAAGCAAGTCTTCTAGCCACATCTTCCAAATGGGGAGTCAGGATGGAACATGAAGAGGATAATAGCATGTGGTGGATGCAAACCAAGAAGGGGAAAATTTCTTTGCCACAATGGAAACAACAACAGCTATCGCCACCGGCCACTAGAGCCAATGCACGGCAATCACCTCGTAAGTAACTTTTTTATTTTTATGTTCTGATGTTCTAATCTGCTTGTGTGGGTTAGTGGAAGTTGGTGTGATATTTTAGCTCTTTGCGATATGAGGGGGGAAATGAGATTGTTGTTCTTTTTTGGAATCTATGGAGTTGGAGTGAAATTGGAGTTAGGTCCTGGTCATTGCATTGGGTTATTGCGGGTTTTTACAGACTAGGCTGGTGCGTTTGCTGCTAGTATTTCAGTGGGGTTACAACTTTATAATTGGGAACTATGAAGGTCTTATTTTGGAATGTAAGGGGTATAGGGAATTCACCGACTAGAAATCATTTGAAGAGTTTGACTCTCAGTCATGATCTGGACCTTATCTGCATTGCTGAACCTTTGAATGATAAAAAGAAGTTTCCGAACAATTAGATTGCTCAGAGGAATTTGGAGATGGACTTTGTCACTAACGAAGAGGGCTCCAGTTTGGCAAGACCAGTGATTGTGGGTCAATCAGATCAGCATATTTCTTTGTTAGCAGCCAGGTGGTTATCTCATGCATCCATGCAAAATCTCTTGTTCAAGGAAGGCGACAACTTTGGAGTGATCTACAGGGAATCAGTCTTCTTGATACTCCGTGGTTAGTAATGGGAGACTTTAATACAATTCTGAGAGTGGATGAGAAAAAAGGTGGGAAAATGCCGCTTAGAAAAATGATTGAAGAGTTCAATGCGATGGTGGACGAATGTGGCAGCCAGAAATTTAGTCAGCATGATTGAAATACACATGGACTAACAAACAAATGGGGAGAAGGAGATTTTTTTCAAAATTGGATAGATGCTTCTGTAATAAAAAGTGGCCGGATAAATTCCCTGGATGGAGGTATAAGGTTCTACCACGTCAACAATTAGAACATTCGCCACTTGTTGGCTTGAAGGTCTCCATTCTTAAACCACAGAAAATACCCTTTCGGTTCCAAAAGATGTGGCTATTGCATGATGGGTTCATGAAGGTGATGAAGGAAAGCTGGAAGGAAGAAATGTATGGCTATCCGCTTGCGGTTGTCACCCAGAGACTTAAGGTGGCACTGAAAAAGTGGAACTTTGAGGTCTTTGGGAACATTTCTCAATGATCTAAGGAAGAGAGCAATGAGCTAGAGAAGATGCAAATAGACCTTCATGAAGATATACTTAATGACAGTCTGGCCAAGGAGATTGCCTTGAAAGAGGAAAAAGTCTCCTTACTTCAACTCCAAGACAGAAGGCTAGAGTTAGTTGGTTGAAGGAAAGAGACCGAAATACGGCCTACTTCCATACAATGACTAAGATTCGGAGAAGTAGGTCCACGATTCATGAAATAAAAAAAAAGATGATGGTACTCTCTTGATTAAGCAAGAAGATATCAAGAAATTTATTGTAGAGTCTTATCAAGAGAAGTTCAAAGCTAACCCCAAGGTCATAGATGGGGATCTCTTAAAGCTTGTTCCTAACTTGGTTAGGCAAGAGGAAAATGAATTGCTAACCAAACTGCCCACTGATATTGAGGTGAAAGATACAATTTTTGGCATGAATAAGGACAGCGCACCAGGACCGGATGGGTTCCAAGGATGCTTTTTCCAAGCCTGCTGGGAGACAGTGGGGAAGGATATCACTAAAGCTATCATCTCTTTCTTCAAAGGGGCATATTCCAAAAGGGTTCAACTCCAATTTCTTAGTACTTATCCCCAAAGAAGAGAATGCAAGCAAATTGGGTCAATTCAAACCGATATTCCTCAGTAACTTTGTTTTCAAAATTATTACTAAGATAATGACGGCTAGACTTGGCATTATTGCTAGCAGAATGAAATAACTACTGGTCCGTTCTCTTTAATCCAATATACTTAGAAGGGGGGTTGATTAGGTATTTAAAATTAATTATACCTACACAGTTTTATTGGTCTATGGTGGGGGGAATAAAATCGCATGCCTTAGTTGTTTGATAAAATATTATCACAACCGACTTAAATCGAATATACCTCCGTGGTATATGTTCTTTTCGTCGTTTGGTATAATCAAGATAGATAGCGGAATACAAACAAACAATCACACAAGACAAAAAAATTTTACGTGGAAACCTTAGCCAAGGAAAAACCATGGGACCACGTCCAGATGGAAAGTATCACTAACTGAAAAGTTAAACGAAATAAAGGTTACCTACGTAGCACCATTGCAAATACAGCTTCCAACCTTAGCCAAGGCCTACTGCCGATGCGTCCACGTCCTCTGAATCAACACTACGAATCCAAGCGTGCCCTTCCAGTCAAGAAGCCTTGTCCGCTTGTTCAGTTTGGTAAACCCCAAACCTACCGTTGATCGGCTGCTTCGATCTTAATTCTCAATACTACAACCTTTGCCGAAGGTGAAGGATTCAGTACACCCTGAACCCTAGATTGCTCAAAGGTGTTGAGTCACACTGGTACACTCAGGCTACTAGGTCGAATATCTAAGTGGAAGACCTAAGCTGAGGAATGGATCAAGCACTTGGCTTTGATCAAGAAGAGGAACAAGCTCACAAGATGTGAATGAGAAATAAACTTATTGCTCTTCGAATGGACACTCTAATAAATAAACTTTTTCTTCTCTCTCTTGAAAGATCGAGTCACTCTGTGTCTCTGTGTGTGTTTAGAGAATGTATAGAAGGGTTATATTTATAGAATTCGTGACCTTGAGTTGTGTAGAACGTGGGAGAATGGAACCAAGAAATTTAGATCTGAGAAGGACTGAGATCGTGCTAAATCCAATCGATTGTACTCTGGGTCCAATCGATTGGGTATTAGTGTCCAATCGATTGGCTTCAATAAAGTTCATATTCTGTAGGCTCCAATCGATTTCACAGAGGTCTCCAATCGATTGGCCTCAAATAAGTTTCTGTCCCGAAGCATCCAATCGATTTCATAGAGGTCTCTAATCAATTGGGCTATGATCATGTTCTGTCTCACATACTCCAATCGATTTTACAAGTGTTTTCAATCGATTGGGCTTTGATCATGTTCTGCCTCGTAGCCTCCAATCGATTTCACAGAGTCTCCAATCGATTGGGCATTAATCAAGTTCTGCCTCATAGCTTACAATTAATTTCACAGAGTCTCCAATCGATTGGGCTATGTCCAATTGATTGGACAAGTTCCAATAGATCGAAAGTCAATATTTTTGACTCAGACTCGGGTCTGTCCAATGACCAGGTTTGACCATTATATTTTATTCATTGTAAACCTATTCCTATGGCCACTAAGTCACTTACCTTCCTAAGCGAGCGTACACGATCTATAACTGACAAATGGGCAGTTTTCAGATGACTCTTGCCGTCAACCGTCTGATTCTTACTGTCTCTGTCTTCTAGTCTTCACGTAGTCGATGAAGTATGCATACCACGACATCTTCATACTATACTGGTGCTCGTAAGAACCGTTACAAGAATGTTTTTATGTCAAACAGAATCTTTTTCAAATTGAATATGAAAATATTCTTTACACAGAATTATTTCCATAGAGCAGTGTGCTTTTATTCAAGGAAGATGCATCCAACAAAACATTGGCCTAGCTTCAGAAATGATAAATGAACTCAAGAAGAAGAGAGTCGGAGACAACTTAGTTATCAAAGTGGATATCTTGCAAGCTTATGATACGCTTAACTGGGATTTCCTCCTCGAGGTGCTTTATGCTTTTGGCTTCAGCCCAATGTGGTGTAACTGGTTTAGAGAAGTGATCAGTAGTGCACACCTGTTCATCACGATTAATGGCGGTCCATGTGGGTACTTTGCAGCTGGTAGAGGACTTAGACAAGGGGATCTACTCTCGCCACTTTTATTTGCATTCGCAGAAGATGTATTGAGTAGAGGGATTCAATGGCTTGTGGAAAACAATAGGGTGCAGCCCATGACTCACCTTAGAAAAGGCGTTGGACCTTCTCATTTGCTTTTTGTAGATGATACATTTATCTTTGTGAATGGGCATAAGAGGGGGACTCAAAAACCCATGCAAAAATACCAATCTCCTACTAGACAAGCTATTAACAAGCAGAAAAGTAGGATATTTATGGGGGGATGAGTATAGCACAAAAAAGGAGAATTAAAGACTTTATGAACATGAAAGAAGGGAGTCTTTCAGAGAAATATTTGGGTGTGCCTCTCTTACAAGGGAGATTGACGAATGCTGCCATATGGCCTTTGGTGGACAAGATCAGGAAATAGGCTTTTGGATGAACTGGTAAGCTTATTTCCTTTCAAAGTGGAGCTGTTCTAGTTCGATCTATTCTTAATAGCATTCCAATCTACAATATGGTGGTTTACAAGTGGCCATCTTCTATTCTTAAGGAATGTGATAAAATTATATGTAATTTTCTTTGGTGGGGAGACCCCAATAAGAAAAAGATGTTCACAGTTGCATGGGACAAAGTCTGTAAACCTTTTGATGAGGGAGGTTTGGGAATACAACGGCTTAAGGAGATTAATCTGTCAATTCTTATGAAGTTAGCGTGGAACTTCTTGGAAAGAAGAGATGATTGGTCCAAATTTATGAGGAACAAATTTATCAATAAGGCGGGAGACTGTGAAATTCTATAAGTGCTCCATGATTTGGCCTGGTCTTAGGTGGGCTCTTTCTTATATCAAAAACAAGTATGGATGGATCATGGGACTGGGTGAATCCATTGATCTATGGAGAGATGCTTGGGCTAGTGATTGGGCGGTGAAAGACAAGCTTGATGTTGACCCAAGGGTGTGGAAGTCGTGTTCAGCAAAGGCAAGTGATTTACTTATTGATGGGGAATGGATAATTCCAAACCAAATTAGAACGACTTTTCAATCAACAGGTATTACGTTAGTAATAGCTAATCTGCTGAGAGGTGCATCAGACATTAGAATCTGGAAGCATTCAAGCAATGGGAAGTTCACAGTGAAATCAGCCTTGAAAACTACTCGCACACGTAACCAAAAGGTGGGATGGGCAGTGAAAATCGGAATCATTATATTCAGCCAAGGATGGTAGCTGGTGCGTGGAAAATTTTACATGGGGTGGCAGCGACTGAAGATTACCTCCAAAAGCGAGGAATTGCTTTGGCCTCACAGTGTGTCATGTCTAAGGCTAAAGGTGAAACACAACAACATTTTTTTCTCTTGCAGGGCTAATCTGAGTCTCTGGAAAAAGATCCTTGAGGTTTTTGATTGTCAAAGAACTCCTAACTTTAACTCTTGGGTGGAATGCTTGGATTTCTTCAAAGGGGACAGCCCACTTATTACGGATCTTTGTCACACTGCAACGGTAGCAATGATGATAACGATATGGAATACCCATAATCGTATGCTTTTTGATGGGGATAAATATAATTTGGGTTGGATGTTGAGAAGGGTGATATCGAACATTAATTGGGCAGGCAAAAAATCAAAAAAATATATGAGGAATACAGTTAAAGACCTTATCATCCTCAAGAATCTTGGGATGGGTAATAAGCCGAGGAAAGCTCCAGGTATTCTAGAGTGCAGATGGAGAGCACTAAGAAGAGGGGTTATTAAACTGAATTGTGATGGAGCAGCTAAAGGTAATCCGGGTATGGGAGGTATTGGAGTCACATTCAAAGATTCTAATGGTAATGTTGTTGGAGTATTAGTTGAGAACCTCGGGGTTGTCACTAATCACATGGCGGAATGTTGTGCTATATGCTATGATGCTACATGTGCAGTCGACAAGTGTTGGACTAAAATTTGGGTGGAATCGAACTCAGAAGCGGCTATCAAATCTTTTTTAAGTGGAGACATTCCTTGGAAGATTAAAGGTTTGTGGGATTTAATCAAATCCAAATTGGAATGGATTTGTTTAACTTCAACCTAGAGGGAAACTAACTTTAGCGCGGATAAGTGTGCTAACAAGGCTTGCCTACTTCCTACTGGTCATAAGCAATGGTGGGACCAGAGGCGGAATTCTTGAGTTGTATTGAGGACCCTTTTGGGGTCTTATTATCGTTTTGTATCTTGAGGTTGTGGATGAGCGGTGCAAATGATAGTTTGATGGAAGAGGTGCCAACTTGGTTGGGATGTCTTCCATCATGGTGATGCAATTCCTCATTCTGATTGACTTTGAGAGGTTTGCATAGTTTTTCTTATATATGATATAATATCAAATTAGCAAAAAAAGACTTAGTAAACCATATCTAAGAGTGTGCCACATAACACATACAACAGCCCTTGAGAGAACATTGAGGAAATATTTAAGGAATTGAGATCGTGTACGACACCATATCTCTTGCCAACTATTTTTAAACAGTTAGCCATGACAACAAAGGAGAATCAATGATAGGTAAGTTACCCAACGAGAATACCATCTCCATAGTCGAGGATTTTTTTTTTTGGTAGTTAAGCATATTTTTAATTAAATAGATCAGTAACTCGGTGAAGGGGGGTTTTAAACCCAGGTGTATGGTATCATCACCCACAAACTTTACCAACTGAGGGTTATAGTGTACTTTATTGTACCGTTATTTTTTATACGAAAAATTTCTTAGACAAAAAAAAGTTTAAACTATTTACAAAAACAAAAAAACTTTTGAAAATTTACAAAAAACAAGTAACTAGTCAAAGGACGTCCCTCTCTAACAAAAATTAAAGCTTACAAACGTCCTTTTAAAGGGCATCTGAACCTGACAGATGCCCTCTAAAAAGGGCATTTTCCATTTGATGAGTAAAACTTCTGTTGCAATACAATATGAGCCACATGGCGCACTCTTAGTGGATGCTGACCGTATGGATGTTTGGCCAATCACAAGGTGGACCTACACACCAAAAATAAACATGATCAGGGGTTTCTAAGCGTTGGATTGAAGTTATTTTCATGGGTTGATTTTGCAAAGACCCAAAGGTTGTAGATCACTAATCAGGCTGATTTTTGGTTTGCAGGTCCACCAAGGGACTAGCATATGGTCAGCGTCCACTAAAAGTGTGCCACGTGGCTCATAATGTATTGTGAAAGAAGTTTTACTCGTCAATGGTCAAATGCCCTTTTAAAGATTTAAAAAAGAGTTTGTCAGTTTTAATTTTTGCCAGGGAGAGACGCCCTTTCAAGTTATTGTGAAAGAAGTTTTACTCGTCAATGGTCAAATGCCCTTTTAAAGATTTAAAAAAGAGTTTGTCAGTTTTAATTTTTGCCAGGGAGAGACGCCCTTTCAAGTTATTTTTTTGTAAATTTTCAAAAGTTTTTTTGTTTTTGTAAGTAGTTTAAACTTTTTTTTTTTTTTAAGAAATTTTCGGTTTTTTAAACTTGCCGTGATTTGAGATATTGTAGTCCCTGCATAGGTGCGCAATGCAAGTCTCATTTTAGCGTGAGTCAATGACGGTTAGACAAGGAGAAGGGAAATTCCTAATGTTTGAAGATAGGTTGGGATCAAGTGACTCACCTTTTTGCACTTGTCTTTGTACATATGCTCTCCGTCGTGGATTTTGAGTTGGATTCTCGGAATCTATGCCAGAGTTTTCGGGCCTGAATTCCAAGAATCCAACACGAGTGAAAAGACGAGTACAAATAGGCGAGTCCATTGAGCCTGGTCCTTTCGATATCGGCTGAGTCTCCGAGGACCCCCTTTTTCTGACCCCTCTTACGAGTTGGACATGGGGCCATGGATTTCGAGAATCCAACGAAAGTTGAAAAAATGAATGCCAGCTCAGCGCTATCAACAACCGTTGGATTCCAAGTCCGAACTCCCAAGAAAGGTCAGAAAAAAGGGGCTCCTAAGGCCGACCCTTCAGAGTTTTAGGGGGACGTTGCTACAAAATTATATCTAATACAACAAGAATAAAACTTTGATGACAGACCTGTCATAATGGCCGATGACAGGGTACAATATGAGCCATGTGGAACACTCTTAGAGGACTCTGACCGTATGGATGTTTGGCCAATCATTAGGTGGACCTACAAACCAAAAATCAGCCTGATTAGTGATTTCTAGGCGTTGGATTGGAATTGTTTTCATAGGTTGATTTTAACCGTGGGAAATTTGAGCATTATTGACCATTATTTGTGGTACAAAGATCCAAAGGTTTAAAATCACAAATCACGCTGATTTTTTGTTTGTAGGTCCATATAGGAATTGGAAAAACATCCATACGGCCAGAGTCCTATAAGATTATGCCACGGGGCTCCTATTGCACCCTGTCATCGGCCTTGATGACAGGGCACTGTCATCAAAGTCTTACTCATATAACAAGATACTCTCAAATTGATTACATCAAACAAAATAAAGTTTGTTAATTTGATGTAGAGTGCTTTGATTTCAAGTTTTGACTTTTTGGATCATTAAGCTTTTATTTGAACTGTTCTTAATCCTAACGGCCTCCTCACTAAAGCTAGAAACAAGAAAAATTAAGATGAAAGAAAGAAGTGGATCCACAGTTCTGCAATTGCTTTTGCTTCATCGGGTCTTGTTACAGGCAACTGTCGACGACGTAAAATCAACATCTCAAGTAGTCTTGCCCGGTTGCTAAGAAACATGTGGAAACGTGAGCATTCCCTACCCGTTCGGCATCGGAGAAAAATGCTACAAGGATGCTGGGTACAAAACAACATGTAACGGCACCAAACCCTTCCTGAGTACTATTAACGTTGAGATTCTAAGTATATCGCTGGACGCCCAAGTGCTAATCAATGGTCAGTATGTTAGCGACTGTTACGACTCACAGGGTGTGAGACTTGGCGATTCGATAGACGACTTTGGCTGGACCGATTTGAGGGGTAGTCCTTTTTTGGAATTCATTCACCCGCAACAAGTTCACGGCCATTGGTTGCGACACCCTCGCATTTATCAGTAATTTTGTCAACACAAATTACATGGAAGTGTGTATGTCGCTTTGCATAGACAACAGAGATGTGAAAGAGGGTTCTTCTTGCTCTCTTCCTGGTTGTTGCCAAACCGACCTTCTCCCGGGATTTCAGATTTTTAATACCAGTCTCGGTAGCAGTTTCAACCACACTAAGAACCTGTTCAACCCCTGCAGCTATGCCTTCCTAGCTGATGAAGAGATGTTCACTTTCAAAGTATCGGATCTCTACACTAATGGTTAATTCTTTCAATAGAACTATGATTCCGGTGGCGCTAGACTGGTCAATTGGGACCGATACGTGTGTACAAGCTCAAGCCATGGTGTCTTACGCTTGTGTCGTCGCAAATAGTCATTGTGCTGACTCCACCAATGGCCATGGACATCGGTGTTACTGCAACAATGGTTACCAAGGGAATCCGTATCTCCATCAAGGATGCCAAGGTAATTAAGTTGTTTATTTTCCAAGTCCAAAGGTAGCTTAGATGACGAGTAGGAAGTGGTATGGATGTTTGGCCAATCCCTAGGTCGGTCTACAAACCAAAAATCAAGATTAGTGATTTCTAAGCGTTGGATTGGAGTTATTTTCATTGGTTGATTTTAACCGTGTGAATTTGAGCATTATTTGGGGTACAAGATCAAAGGTTTGAAATCACTAATCAGGCTGATTTTTGGTTTTTGGTTTGGCTAAACATCCATACGGTTAGCATCCTCTATAAGTGTGCCACATGGCTCATATAGTAGGTGGTTAGGCTAATTTTACTCCTTATAGTAAGGAAAAAGATGTAACATTGGAGGAGGGACTTCAAACTAACAAGGTATACCTGACTCACCGCTGCCATCTGGGCCCGGCTGATCACTTGGATGTTTAGCCGTCGTTTTAGTACTCAACAAAAATGGTTGAATCTAACGTCTAGAATCACGCCTTCAAAAGTACTAAAATCTAATGGCTAGAGATCATCTATCGGGGTGATTTTTTAGGGTGTATATTCACAAAGGGGTGTGTGGAACATCCATGCGGTGAGTGGGCACAGATGGACACGGTAACAAAATCGTGCGTGCTTCCTCACGCCCAAAAGGATCAGGTATACTTTGTTTCATCTTTTTTCCTAAATGGGGATGTCACAAGCTGTGGCTTAGCCGTGATTCTAGCTGTTGAATTCAACCAGTTTTTTGAGTAAACAACGGCTAAAAATTATACAGATTTAAAATGGCTCTTTACCAATGGACAGTTGTGTTTTCCCAAAGAAAATGCAATTTTCCCACTTGGCAATCAAACACGCCCTAGGTGATTTTTAGCTTGTTAGATTTTAATATGTTTTTCGATATGCTTAGATTCAATGGCTAGAGATCACCAATCAGGATATTTTTTGTGTGTAGGCCCATCTAGTGATGGACCATTCCTTCATGGGCCAGTAGATCCAAAATACTATGCCAGGTGGCACATTTTTATTCTTTTCGTCGAATATACCTCCGTGGTATATATTCTTTTCGTCGTTTGGTATAATCAAGATAGATAGTGGAATACAAACAAACAATCACATAAGACAAGAAATTTTTACGTGGAAACCTTAGCCAAGGAAAACCACGGGACCACGTCTAGATGGAAAGTATCACTAACTAAAAAGTTAAACGAAACAAAGGTTACCTACGCAGCACCATTGCAAATACAGCTTCTAACCTTAGCCAAGGCCTACTGCCGATGCGTCCACATCCTCTGAATCAACACTACGAATCCAAGCGTGCCCTTCCAGTCAAGAAGCCTTGTCCACTTGTTCAGTTTGGTAAACCCCAAACCTACCGTTGATCGGCTGCTTCGATCTTAATTCTCAACACTACAGCCTTTGCCAAAAGTGAAGGATTCAGTACACCCTGAACCCTAGATTGCTCAAAGGTGTTGAGTCACACTGGTACACTCAGGCTACTAGGTCGAATATCTAAGTGGAAGACCTAAGCTGAGGAATAGATCAAGCACTTGGCTTTGATCAAGAAGAGGAACAAGCTCACAAGATGTGAATGAGAAATAAGCTTATTGCTCTTCGAATGGGACTCTAATAAATAAACATTTTCTTCTCTCTCTTGAAGGATCGAGTCACTCTGTGTCTCTGTGTGTGTTTAGAGAATGTATAGAAGGGTTATATTTATAGAATTCGTGACCTTGAGTTGTGTAGAACGTGGGAGAGTGGAACCAAGAAATTTAGATCTGAGAAGGACTGAGATCGTGCTAAATCCAATCGATTGTACTCTGGGTCCAATCGATTGGGTATTAGTGTCCAATCGATTGGCTTCAATAAAGTTCCTATTCTGTAGGCTCTAATCGATTTCACAGAGGTCTCCAATCGATTGGCCTCAAATAAGTTTCTGTCCCGAAGCATCCAATCGATTTCATAGAGGTCTCTAATCAATTGGGCTATGATCATGTTCTGTCTCACAGACTCCAATCGATTTTACAAGTGTTTTCAATCGATTGGGCTTTGATCATGTTCTGTCTCGTAGCCTCCAATCGATTTCACAGAGTCTCCAATCGATTGGGCATTAATCAATTTCTGTCTCGTAGCTTACAATCAATTTCACACAGTCTCCAATCGATTGGGCTATGTCCAATCGATTGGACAAGTTCCAATAGATCGAAAGTCAATATTTTTAACTCAGACTCGGGTCTGTCCAATGACCAGGTTTGACCATTATATTTTATTCATTGTAAACCTATTCCTATGGCCACTAAGTCACTTACCTTCCTAAGCGAGCGTACACGATCTATAACTGACAAATGGGCAGTTCTCAGATGACTCTTGCCATCAACCGTCTGATTCTTACTGTCTCTGTTTTCTAGTCTTCACGTAGTCGATGAAGTATGCATACCACGACATCTTCATACTATACTGATGCTCGTAGGAACGGTTACAAGAATATTTTTATGTCAAACGGAATCTTTGCCAAATTGAATATGAAAATATTCTTTACACATAATTATTTCCATAGAGCAGTGTGCTTTTATTCAAGGAAGATGCATCCAACAGAACATTGGCCTAGCTTCAGAAATGATAAATGAACTCAAGAAGAAGAGAGTCGGAGACAACTTAGGTATCAAAGTGGATATCTTGCAAGCTTATGATACGCTTAACTGGGTTTTCCTCCTCGAGGTGCTTTATGCTTTTGGCTTCAGCCCAATGTGGTGTAACTGGTTTAGAGAAGTGATCAGTAGTGCACACCTGTTCATCATGATTAATGGCGGTCCATGTGGGTACTTTGCAGCTAGTAGAGGACTTAGACAAGGGGATCTACTCTCGCCACTTTTATTTGCATTCGCAGAAGATGTATTGAGTAGAGGGATTCAATGGCTTGTGGAAAACAATAGGGTGCAGCCCATGACTCACCTTAGAAAAGGCGTTGGACCTTCTCATTTGCTTTTTGTAGATGATACATTTATCTTTGTGAATGGGCATAAGAGGGGGACTCAAAAACCTATGCAAAAATACTAATCTCCTGCTAGACAAGCTATTAACAAGCAGAAAAGTAGGATATTTATGGGGGGATGAGTATAGCACAAAAAAGGAGAATTAAAGACTTTATGAACATGAAAGAAGGGAGTCTTTCAAAGAAATATTTGGGTGTGCCTCTCTTACAAGGGAGATTGACGAATGCTGCCATATGGCCTTTGGTGGACAAGATCAGGAAATAGGCTTCTGGCTGAACTGGTAAGCTTATTTCCTTTCAAAGTAGAGCTGTTCTAGTTCGATCTATTCTTAATAGCATTCCAATCTACAATATGGCGGTTTACAAGTGGCCATCTTCTATTCTTAAGGAATGTGATAAAATTATATGTAATTTTCTTTGGTGGGGAGACCCCAATAAGAAAAAGATGTTCACAGTTGCATGGGACAAAGTCTGTAAACCTTTTGATGAGGGAGGTTTGGGAATACAACGGCTTAAGGAGATTAATCTGTCAATTCTTATGAAGTTAGCGTGGAACTTCTTGGAAAGAAGAGATGATTGGTCCAAATTTATGAGGAACAAATTTATCAATAAGGCGGGAGACTATGTGAAATTCTATAAGTGCTCCATGATTTGGCCTGGTCTTAGGTGGGCTCTTTCTTATATCAAAAACAAGTATGGATGGATCATGGGACTGGGTGAATCCATTGATCTATGGAGAGATGCTTGGGCTAGTGATTGGGCGGTGAAAGACAAGCTTGATGTTGACCCAAGGGTGTGGAAGTCGTGTTCAACAAAGGCAAGTGATTTACTTATTGATGGGGAATGGATAATTCCAAACCAAATTAGAACGACTTTTCAATCAGCAGGTATTACGTCAGTAATAGCTAATCTGCTGAGAGGTGCATCAGACATTAGAATCTGGAAGCATTCAAGCAATGGGAAGTTCACAGTGAAATCAGCCTTGGAAACTACTCGCACACATAACCAAAAGGTGGGATGGGCAGTGAAAATCGGAATCATTATATTCAGCCAAGGATGGTAGCTGGTGCGTGGAAAATTTTACATGGGGTGGCAGCGACTGAAGATTACCTCCAAAAGCGAGGAATTGCTTTGGCCTCACAGTGTGTCATGTGTAAGGCTAAAGGTGAAACACAACAACATATTTTTTTCTCTTGCAGGGCTAATCTGAGTCTCTGGAAAAAGATCCTTGAGGTTTTTGATTGTCAAAGAACTCCTAACTTTAACTCTTGGGTGGGATGCTTGGATTTCTTCAAAGGGGACAGCCCACTTATTACGGATCTTTGTCACACTGCAACGGTAGCAATGATGATAACGATATGGAATACCCATAATCGTATGCTTTTTGATGGGGATAAATATAATTTGGGTTGGATGTTGAGAAGGGTGATATCGAACATTAATTGGGCAGGCAAAAAATCAAAAAAATATATGAGGAATACAGTTAAAGACCTTATCATCCTCAAGAATCTTGGGATGGGTAATAAGCAGAGGAAAGCTCCAGCTATTCTAGAGTGCAGATGGAGAGCACTGGGAAGAGGGGTTATTAAACTGAATTGTGATGGAGCAGCTAAAGGTAATCCGGGTATGGGAGGTATTGGAGTCACATTCAAAGATTCTAATGGTAATGTTGTTGGAGTATTAGTTGAGAACCTCGGGGTTGTCACTAATCACATGGCGGAATGTTGTGCTATATGCTATGGTGCTAAATGTGCAGTCAACAAGTGTTGGACTAAAATTTGGGTGGAATCGAACTCAGAAGCGGCTATCAAATCTTTTTTAAGTGGAGACATTCCTTGGAAGATTAAAGGTTTGTGGGATTTAATCAAATCCAAATTGGAATGGATTTGTTTAACTTCAACCTAGAGGGAAACTAACTTTAGCGCGGATAAGTGTGCTAACAAGGCTTGCCTACTTCCTATTGGTCATAAGCAATGGTGGGACCAGAGGCGGAATTCTTGAGTTGTATTGAGGACCCTTTGGGGTCTTATTATCGTTTTGTATCTTGAGGTTGTGGATGAGTGGTGCAAATGATAGTTTGATGGAAGAGGTGCCAACTTGGTTGGGATGTCTTCCATCATGGTGATGCAATTCCTCATTCTGATTGACTTTGAGAGGTTTGCATAGTTTTTCTTATATATGATATAATATCAAATTAGCAAAAAAAGACTTAGTAAACCATATCTAAGAGTGTGCCACATAACACATACAACAGCCCTTGAGAGAACATTGAGGAAATATTTAAGGAATTGAGATCGTGTACGACACCATATCTCTTGCCAACTATTTTTAAACAGTTAGCCATGACAACAAAGGAGAATCAATGATAGGTAAGTTACCCAACGAGAATACCATCTCCATAGTCGAGGATTTTTTTTTTTGGTAGTTAAGCATATTTTTAATTAAATAGATCAGTAACTCGGTGAAGGGGGGTTTTAAACCCAGGTGTATGGTATCATCACCCACAAACTTTACCAACTGAGGGTTATAGTGTACTTTATTGTGCCGTTATATTTTAAACGAAAAATTTCTTAGACAGAAAAAAGTTTAAACTATTTACAAAAACAAAAAAACTTTTGAAAATTTACAAAAAAACAAGTGACTAGTCAAAGGACGTCTCTCTCTAACAAAAATTAAAGCTTACAAACGTCCTTTTAAAGGGCATCTGAACCTGACAGATGTCCTCTAAAAAGGGCATTTTCCATTTGATGAGTAAAACTTCTGTTGCAATACAATACGAGCCACGTGGTGCACTCTTAGTGGATGCTGACCGTATGGATGTTTGGCCAATCACAAGGTGGAACTACACACCAAAAATAACATGATCAGGGGTTTCTAAGCGTTGGATTGAAGTTATTTTCATGGGTTGATTTTAACCGTAGGAATTTGAGCATTATTGAGCGTTATTTGAGTGCAAAGACCCAAAGGTTGTAGATCACTAATCAGGCTGATTTTTGGTTTGCAGGTCCACCAAGGGACTAGCATACGGTCAGCGTCCACTAAGTGGCTCATATTGTATTGTGAAAGAAGTTTTACTTATCAATGGTCAAACGCCCTTTTAAAGATTTAAAAAGGAGTTTGTCAGCTTTAATTTTTGCCTGGGAGAGACGCCCTTTCAAGTTATTTTTTTGTAAATTTTCAAAAGTTTTTTTGTTTTCGTAAATAGTTTAAACTTTTTTTTTTTTTAAGAAATTTTCGGTTTTTTAAACTTGCCGTGATTGAGATATTGTAGTGTCCCTACATAGGTGCGCAATGCAAGTCTCATTTTAGCGTGAGTCAATGACGGTTAGACAAGGAGAAGGGAAATTCCTAATGTTTGAAGATAGGTCGGGATCAAGGGACTCGCCTTTTTGCACTTGTCTTTGTTATGCTCTCCGTCGTGGATTTTGAGTTGGATTCTCGGAATCTATGCCAGAGTTTTCGGGCCTGAATTCCAAGAATCCAACACGAGTGAAAAGACGAGTACAAATAGGCGAGTCCATTGAGCCTGGTCCTTTCGATATCGGCTCAGTTTCCGAGGACTCCCTTTTTCTGACCCCTCTTACAAGTTGGACATGGGGCCATGGATTTCGAGAATCCAACGATGGCTGGAAAAAGTGAATGCCAGCTCAGCCCTATCAACAACCGTTGGATTCCAAGTCCGAACTCCCAAGAAAGGTCAGAAAAAAGGGGCTCCTAAGGCCGACCCTTCAGAGTTTTAGGGGGACGTTGCTACAAAATTATATCTAATACAACAAGAATAAAACTTAGATGACAGACCTGTCATAAAGGCCGATGACAGGGTACAATATGAGCCATGTGGAACACTCTTAGAGGACTCTGACCGTATGGATGTTTGGCCAATCATTAGGTGGACCTCCAAACCAAAAATCAGCCCGATTAGTGATTTCTAGGCGTTGGATTGGAATTGTTTTCATGGGTTGATTTTAACCGTGGTAAATTTGAGCATTATTGACCATTATTTGAGGTACAAAGATCCAAAGGTTTAAAATCACAAAACAAGCTGATTTTTGTTTGTAGGTCCATATAGGAATTGGAAAAACATCCATACGGTCAGAGTCCTATAAGATTATGCCACGTGGCTCCTATTGCACCCTGTCATCAAAGTCTTACTGAACAAGAATATTCTCTCAAATTGATTATAACTTACAGGTTGCTTTCATGCAACAAATAAAAGCACAAACGAAATAAAGTTTGTTAATTTGATGTTGAGTGCTTTGATTTCAACTTTTGACTTATTGGATCATTAAGCTTTTATTTGAACTGTTCTTAATCCTACCGGCCTCCTCACTAAAGCTAGAAACAAGAAAATTATGATGAAAGGAAGAAGTGGATCCACAGTTCTGCAATTGCTTTTGCTTCATCTGGTCTTGTTACAGGCAACTGTCGACGTAAAATCAACATCTCAAGTAGTCTTGCCCGGTTGCCAAGAAACATGTGGAAACGTACGTGAGCATTCCCTACCCGTTCGGCATCGGAGAAAAATGCTACAAGGATGCTGGGTACAAAACAACATGTAACGGCACCAAACCCTTCCTGAGTACTATTAACGTTGAGATTCTAAGTATATCGCTGGACGCCCAAGTGCTAATCAATGGTCAGTATGTTAGCGACTGTTACGACTCACAGGGGGTGAGACTTGGCGATTCGATAGACGACTTTGGCTGGACCGATTTGATGGGTAGCCCTTTTTGGTATTCATTCACCCGCAACAAGTTCACGGCCATTGGTTGTGACACCCTCGCATTTATCAGTAATTTTGTCGACACAAATTACATGGAAGTGTGTATGTCGCTTTGCATAGATAACAGAGATGTGAAAGAGGGTTCTTCTTGCTCTCTTCCTGGTTGTTGCCAAACCGATCTTCTCCCGGGATTTCAGATTTTTAATACCAGTCTCGGTAGCAGTTTCAACCACACTAAGAACCTGTTCAACCCCTGCAGCTATGCCTTCCTAGCTGATGAAGAGATGTTCACTTTCAAAGTATCGGATCTCTACACTAATGGTTCTTTCAATAGAACTATGATTCCGGTGGCGCTAGACTGGTCAATTGGGACCGATACGTGTGTACAAGCTCAAGCCATGGTGTCTTACGCTTGTGTCGCCGTAAATAGTCATTGTGCTGACTCCACCAATGGCCATGGACATCGGTGTTACTGCAACAATGGTTATCAAGGGAATCCGTATCTCCACCAAGGATGCCAAGGTGATTAAGTTGTTTATTTTCCAAGTCCAAAGGTAGCTTAGATGACGAGTAGGAAGTGGTATATGGATGTTTGGCCAATCCCTAGGTCGGTCTACAAACCAAAAATCAAGATTAGTGATTTCTAAGCGTTGGATTGGAGTTATTTTCGTGGGTTGATTTTAACGGTGTGAATTTGAGCATCATTAGGGGTACAAGATCAAAGGTTTGAAATCACTAATCAGGCTGATTTTTGGTTTTAGGTCCACTTAGTTATTGGCTAAACATCCATACGGTTAGCATCCTCTATAAGTGTGCCACATGGCTCATATAGTAGGTGGTTAGGCAAATTTTACTCCTTATAGTAAGGAAAAAGATGTAACATTGGAGGAGGGACTTCAAACTAACAAGGTATACCTGACTCACCGCTGCCATCTGGGCCCGGCTGATCACTTCGATGTTTAGCCCTTGTTTTAGTACTCAACAAAAATGGTTGAATCTAACGTCTAGAATCACGCCTTCAAAAGTACTAAAATCTAATGGCTAGAGATCATCTATCGGGGTGATTTTTTAGGGTGTATATTCACAAAGGGGTGTGTGGAACATCCATGCGGTGAGTGGGCACAGATGGACACGGTAACAAAATCGTGCGTGCTTCCTCACGCCCAAAAGGATCAGGTATACTTTGTTTCATCTTTTTTCCTAAATGGGGATGTCACAAGCTGTGGCTTAGCCGTGATTCTAGCTGTTGAATTCAACCAGTTTTTTGAATAAACAACGGCTAAAAATTATACAGATTTAAAATGGCTCTTTACCAATGGACAGTTGTGTTTTCCCAAAGAAAATGCAATTTTCCCACTTGGCAATCAAACACGCCCTAGGTGATTTTTAGCTTGTTAGATTTTAATGTGTTTGGATGCTTAGAATCAATGGCTAGAGATCACCAATCAGGATATTTTTTGTGTAGGCCCATCTAGTGATGGACCATTCCTTCATGGGCTAGTCGATCCAAAATACTATGCCAGGTGGCACATTTTTATATGCTCCAATGCTCCTTGTAGAAAAGGCTCCATATAAGAAACAACCCAAGATCCATTAATTATCCTAGTCATCAATAAGTTTCTAAGAAATTAGTGTAGGGTGTTTTGACACACACCCAAGTATTAATTAAGTAAAACTCAAAGTTAAAAATGCACATCCATGACATAATAAATGTAACAATAAATAATATAAAAAGGTATCAAACACGTCTCAAAATAGTCATCTTTCATGGGCCTTACCAAAGCCCAATTAAGTTTTCCATATTAAAATTACCAAAATACCCTTCAAAAAAATTAAATTTTTTCCAAAAGTTGTAGATAAGAAGTATAACTAGTCTATGAACATTATTTTAACACATAATCAATAAAAATGAAATGTAAAAAGTTAAAATTATCCTAATATGTAAAATTACAAAAATACCCTTCTAAGAAGAGATTATCCAAAAATTCTCTAAATTCAAAGACAAGGTGTGTCAGGTATGGATGGGACATATCTAACCCACTCTGAATGAGATAGATCCTATCTATACTTTCATACACACGCAATACGTACGTATCATGATGCCTCCATGCGCAACCGTACCTTGAGCATTGTAGGCTGGTAAATATAGCATGTCTAACCTACCCCAGGGCCTTTATAAGTAGGAGCCCTCCCTTACTATAGAGGGGGTGAACCTTTGATACTTGCGGAAGCTCTCTACCATTACCATCTCTTTCTCTTTCTCTCTCTATTAGCTCACCAAGCTCATACCTGACTTGAACTGTCGACTATAAAACTGGTAGTCGACTTTTCAAGTCAGGCATTTGAGGTGTTTGATCAAATTTACCCTTATTGGCTAGGATTTGACCCCCACAGTTAGTAATCCAATACCCTTGAGTATCCACATCATAAGTTGATGTTCAACCCATAGAACTGAATGTGGCACACATTTTGGACCCATTAAGCCACATGCCTTAGTGGACCTACACAACATGGCATGTATCACGCGCCATTAACATTGTATCTGATAAGAAAAAATAAAAATAGGAATGCCTCATTATATTTTTAAACTTTAGTGGACCTACACAACATAACATGTATCACGCGCCATTAACATTGTATTTGATATTTTAGTCCTTCCGTACGTAAGTGGGCGTAATGCAAGTCACATTTTAGCACGAGTCAATGAAGGTAATTAGATTAGGTAAAGGGGAGTCCTAATTTTGAAAATATAAGGGGGTATTACTAAGGGTCTGTTTGGTACGCATGCAAACCATTACACGTGCAATGGTTTGTGCATGCAATGGTTTGCGCACCCATACTATTTTCTTGTGTTTGGTTCGCACTAACTTTGCATATGCAAGTTTCAAAATTTACGCATTTCATATTTACTATCATTTGGTTCGCGCGCATGCTCGCTTAGAAAAACACAAAATATATGGGCCCCACATATTAAGTACGGAAAAATATGTGGGCCCCACGTGTAAACCTATTTGCACACCCAATTTGCACACGTATCAAACGCATCCTAATACTTTCAAATATCAGTGGTGTTACAGAAGTACCCTTAAATTTCTAATATTACAAGATACTCACAAATTGATCAAGTCATCATTATAATTATTTATAGGGTGGTTTCATGTAACAAAATCACAAACATTAATATTAAGTTTGTTTGATGTTGAGTGCTTTGATTTCACTCTTATTTTTTGGGTAATTAAGCTTTATTTTCAGCTTAGCTAACATTAATTCTTCTCTTGGTGATGGGCTTTGTCAAGATAGAAATGAGTGTCATGACTCAAACAAACCCTGCCATGCTGATGGGATTTGCCACAGTACCATTGGGAGTTTTTACTGCTCTTGTAAACGTGGCTACCATGGTGACGGTAAAATAGATGGAAGTGGGTGCACCCGTGATATTGAATCATTTCCTGTGATACGCCTCATTTTAGGAAAGGCAATGTAGCTAATAAATGCTTTTTTTTATGTATATAAAATATCATTTATTAAAGACTTTGGAGGCTAAGAAGACCTACCAAGGCTAAATGGCAGGAAAAAATAAGAAGCAAAAACACAAAATAAAAGACTCCCAACAAAGCTACCCTTCCACCCATCCTTACCCCCCACTTACTCATTAATCCCTCCCAACCAAAGATGACCAAATGAACATCCACCTCATTGAATCTAAAACCCCTCCTTTCATCGTCGTACAATTTTGCCAAATATAACCAAGACCTCTAATTTTCACCAAGAGGGCCTCAAGGGAAGTACTTCTACCCTCTATAGATAGTCAATAGAGTTTAAGGGATCATCCCAACTGAACCCAAAATCTCTACAAAACTCTGATCATATCACCAACACCACTCTAAAACGTAAGAATATGTGGTCGTTGGATTCTCTACTCTCCAAACACATGGGACAATGATCTATCATCCTGATACCTCTCATCCATAAGAAGTCTATAGTCTGAACTCTACCACGGACCATACACCATTTCAAGAATCAAACTTTGAAGGGAGCTCTGCTTCCCCACACCCTAGCCACAAAGAATTTTCTACCTCACTATCTTCCAATGCATAAAAATAGTGCACAAAATTTACCTTTGCTTTCATATTTCTACCATCTAACATCTTCCACTTTGCTAAGAGAAGGTGTATCCCCCACTCTAATAAGAAGATTTTCTACTCGTGATGTTTCCTTATAGTTGAGATTCTAACAAAAATGAAATCCCAAGCTGGTAAATCACATCACCTATAACTTGCGTTTTACAAACAAAGATCGATTTCTTAGTAGAGATATTATAAAGGTTATGAAACTCAGAGTCCAACCTAATCTTAGAACACCATATGTCTTTCTAGAACATTACTTTATTATCTTTTCCTACCATGAACACAGCCCCTTCCTCAAACTTCTTTAACCCTCTCATGATCTCTCTCCAAACCCCACACCCATAAGGACCTCTAGGCTGCCCACTAACCCAACCCACCACACTCTCACCATACCTTCTTACAATGACACTATGCCACAAGTTGTCTCTCTCAAAGCTGATCCTCCATAGCCACTTACCATTCAATGCTTCACATATACTTTTAAGGTTCCTAATCCTCAACCCACCTTTTTATTTAGGCCTCGTGACAACCCTCCACCCAACCAGACTCAACTTATGACCATCCCTTTTCTCATTTCATAAAAAGTTCCACATAACTACAACTATCCTCTTTTCTACACTAACTGGCAAAGCAAAAAAAAGACATAATACAACAGTAAGCTAAAAAGAGTACTCTTAATAAACATAAGTCTACCCCTTTGGATAAAAACTTAGCTTTCAACCTAGATAGACGGTTCTCCAAATGCTCTAACATAGGATCCCAAATGGCCGTGCTACCATATCTCGCCCTTAGAGGTAACCCAAGATACAAGGAAAGTAAAGACCCAATCCGAAACTGCAAAATGGTAGCTGCATCCCCCATCCCTCAAGATTAGGATGAATCCTTCTATGTTCTCATTCCTTCGCTACAAACATGGCATACTATAGGAGCATTTGTGTCCAAAGTCACATGAAGAAAAAATTTAGATGCAGAGGTCTCCTGATGCGATGCAAAGGACTCTTGAGGTCTCACATAGAGCATTTTTTGGGTCCACGACTACATGGATGTTGATCCCACCAATTAGTGAATATACACGATAAAAATAAGCTTGATTGTGATTTCTAGCCGTTGGATTTAGTGCCCAAAAAACATGCTTGAATCCAATGGATAGAATCATTCAGAAAACGTGCTAAAATCCATAGCTAGAAATCATCGATCAAGTTGATTTTTAGTGGTGTGTATATTCAACAATGGCTGGGTTTAACATCCATGTGGTCGTGGGCCCAAAAATGAGTGAAGTGGGGCCATGAGATTCCTCGTCATCAACTACATCCAAAGTCCTCTACGTCTAACATTTTTCCAATTAGGCAATTATGGGTCACTTTTTTATTCGTGGATACCCAATTGTTCACTAAGAACGACAATGGTTGTTTCCCTCTAATTTCAAAATTCTTAATTGAATAAAAGTCTTTTTGGTTGAATTGGAATTGCAGTGAAACTTGTCTAACTTTTTTTCCTTTGCAGGTATTGGTCTAGGCCTTTTGTTTCTAATTGCTTTCAGTTCCTTGTTATACGGGGCACTCAAGAAAAGAAGGTTGATCAAACTTAGAGAGAAATTCTTCCAACAAAATAGAGGTTTATTGTTGCAACAACATATCACTTCACATAATGGTGTTTCAAAGATTGCCAAAAATTTTACTGTAGAAGACTTGAAAAGGGCAACCAACAACTACGACGAGAGTCGAATTCTTGGTCAGGGAGGCTATGGTACAGTGTACAAAGGAATTTTACCAGATAAGAGAGTAGTTGCCATTAAGAAGTCCAAATTGATGGATCAGAACCAAATTACACAGTTCATAAATGAAGTGGACATTCTTTCTCAAATCAACCACCGAAATGTGGTAAAGCACTTGGGTTGTTGTTTAGAGACTGAAGTTCCCTTGTTAGTTTACGAATTCCTTTCAAATGGTACTCTCCTCCAACACATCCATAACGAGAGCAACACAAGTACCATTTCATGGGGTTGCCGCTTAAGGATCGCCTCAGAAACTGCAGGAGCACTTGCTTATTTACACTCAGCACACTCCATACCAGTCCTTCACCGAGATGTCAAGTCTGCCAACATACTATTGGATGATAATTACATTGCAAAAGTATCCGATTTTGGAGCTTCAAGGTTGGTTCCTCTTGATCAAACTCAAATGACTACACTGGTTTAAGGAACCTTAGGATACTTAGACTCAGAATGTTTTCAAACAGGTCAGTTAACTGAGAAAAGTGATGTTTATAGCTTTGGTGTTGTTCTTGTGGAGCTTTTAACTAGGGAGAAGCCAATTTCATTAGAAAGATCCGACAAAAATAGAAGCTTGGCTATGTATTTCCTTTCTTCAATCAAGGAAGATCGTCTCTTCCAGATTCTTGATGATCGAGTTGTGAATGAGGGAAGCAAAGAGAAACTTCTAGCATTTGCTGAGCTAGCAAGGAGATGCTTAAAGCTAAAAGGGGAAGAGAGGCCTACAATGAAGGAAGTGGCAGCAGAGTTGGAAAAATTGAGAATGTTCCAAGAGCATCCATGGGTGCAAAAAAGCCACGAGGAGACTGGAAATTTGTTAGGTCAACCATAAAATTCTTCATTCCACAAGTGATGCAATCGGTTAATATATAGTATGGGGAATGACTTCAATCTAGTAGTAGAGATTGCCCGATGATCATTTAGCGAGCAATCTTCAATGAGATGATAAGATCTTCTTAATATATTTTAGCACTTGGGTGTTTGTAGTTTTAATTATTGTGTAGAATATAATACCATTTCTATATGAAATGAACACTTGCAAAAAAAGCATGCATCTTTCTTTTCTACTATTAATTTTCATGTTCCTTTGTATGGTTAATGAAATGTAATCTCCATAGGTTTTTAATATATTTACTATAATGTTCAAGTCATTGTGCATGAGTTGATTTCAAATGGATGGCGTTTTGTTGGTCCCCCCATTGCAATGTAATTTGATCAGCATTGGAAGTGCTCCAGTGCTCGACACACTCTTGATCATTGAATTGGATGTTAGGATCTTTTACAACTAAATCATCTTAATTGAATTTGTAGATCCATCCAAATGGCGAGTATGGTCTTCCAATGGGTGTTCTACCATTTCAACAAGTAGGATTCCCCTCAAAGGTGTAAGTTTTGGTTTGTGCCAATCCACAAGATGGCCTAGTGTTAGGGATGTGAATTGTAAAGTCCACTTTTGTAATTGGCTGATTTTGTAAATAGCATGATTTCAAGCCAATGGGTTGCAAGTCTTTAGAGTCTATTTGATCTGAAGATGGAGCGCACCAAGTGAAGAATGAAGATTCAAAGGTTCAATGAAGATCTAATGCGTGCAAAACAACTTTCAAAGTTACCACATGGTACATCTAGGATGGTAAGTGACCTAGCTAGTGACATGGTATGAACATAGGTGATGTTAGTTGACCTTGAACGATCTTCTATTATATGCTTGGTTGACCATAAGTGGTTTGACTTAGACACTCGAATACCTTAAATAATGATTAATTGATTAGGTGGTGTTAAATTGACTTTATCCTAACTTTGTAGAGACTTAGGTAAGAATTAAAATGATCAAGATATGCTTTTAATCTGAGAAACTAAGTCTGTAGGATTTGTCTAAATGAACCCAAAGTGGTTCAAACGAACTTCAGTTCATTCGAACAAGTGTGCAACTCGTTCGAATGAATCCCTCTTAAAAATCGTACAATTCATCTTAGAAAAAGTGGTTCGAATGAAGATTACATTTGGCTCAAAAGAGGTTGCAATTTTTCATTACGAAAACTTGCTAAAAATCAATTTTCTGATTCTTATTATTTCCTAATGAATTTAGAACTCTCTATACAATCTTTCAGTGATATTTATACCTAATTTATGTATGGTTTAAAAAACACAACAATATAGAGAATCTTCAAGAGCCCTTATAGAGATTATTGGGAACTTTTGTTCAAGAGTTGCTCTTGTCTTCTCAAGATCAATAGATTCAAAGTTTTACTTTTTAATCTTAAGTATTCTTAAGTGTTAATCTCTTCATGGTTGAAATCTCTTCTTCCATGAAGTGTTAAACATCGTAGTTTTTAGTTGTCTTCCTTCATGTTGTGTGCACTTCACTCTTGTGTGGGAGTGTACTCGTGGTGGCAAGTAAGCGCGACTCAATGTAGTTCTAGATCGACTCAAGCATTTTCCCAGAAGGTGTGCTCATGCAGTTTGAAGCATGGAGATACAAGACAATGTAGTAAAGTCACGACTAGAGCTCGTGTGAAGTTGGATCTAATTTGTGAAGTTGGTTGTGTAAGAAACGGCCTGTTATCTTGTTAATTCTATAAGGGGATTATCTTTAATTGGGCGTGGCCCTGAGGTTTTTCCCATTTGGGTTATCCTCAGAAAATATCGTGTGTATGTGTGTTTGATTGTCTATAATTGATTATCAACTAAACAAGGTTAAGAATTATATATCTTGGATATTTTTGAATTAGACTTGGTTGGATTGATCTCTTTGCTTTCGGTTAGCATTGGATGCGATAGGAACCCTGATCACTGACATATATATAGAATAGGTTATTTAATTTTTTAAGGGAGTTTTTGACATACCCACCCCCCCCCCACACACACACACACACAATTTGAAAAAGCTGACTTACCCCCCTATGACTTGGTCCACTATCTAATGACCACGGTTGACCCATATTGACTAACATAATACTTTTTCAAAAGCCTAAAATGCCCTCCCTTTCTTCAACTTTCCATCACGAACAGTTGGGGTTTTGGTCGAAACCCTAACCCAAAATGGTTGTGGTGGTCGGCCTACTACAAGACTCCAGTAGGTTGGTCACAGGTGATGGGCGATCAACCTTCGAAGTTTCGTGGCCGGCCGACCACCCCTTCGACGAGCAACATTTTCATTGTTCTATGCAGCCTGTTCTTTGAATTTTCTTTTTCTTTTTTCACTGATTAGAAGCCTGTTTTTTATCTTATGGATGACGATGACGCTCATATATTCCAAGTGTACATAGCCATATATTTCAAAAGCTCTTTACCTAGCGGTTCGAAGTAAGAAAGCAATTTAGAAGTGGCAATCAAGGATATTTAAGCTTACAAGTATTAGGCAATTGCTTTTGCTCTCAATCATTATTGTGGAGCCGGCAAGTAAATCCCGAATGTGGTTGATCATAAGTAGAAACTCTATAGTTGAATTTTGTCTATTAGAAGTAGAAACTCTATAGTCAACATGCCATACCAGCAAGCCCACCCTCCCAAATCACATGCCTCAAGAATACTCCAAACCCATGCATTGTAACAACACCAAACTTCCCACTTACCCCTACATCTCCCGTAAAACTCAGTTTATCAGATCTATTTTACTATCTCCATCGTCTAAGCTCAAAACATGTATTTTTTTAAAGAAATAAATTGGTAAAGTTGTAGAACACTCCAACAGTGGAGCATATATAGAAGTAATGTGGAAGTAGTTGCTATAATGCTGGGTTTTTACTTGCTGTTGTTGATAGCGATGGCGACTACGACATTTTTTTGTGGATGGCAATTCAGCTTGTCCTCTGCATGTTCTTTTATAATTCTCTCTCATTTCTCTCTCCTAAGCTCTTTTCTATCAAATTAGAGGGGGTTTGAAGCCGAACAAAAATCTTACCGGAGTGGTGTTGGCCGGCCATGAAACTCCGATAGGTTGGTCGCCCATCACCGGTGACTAACCTACCGGACTTGTAGTAGGCCGACCATCACAGCCATTTTGGGTTAGGGTTTCAACCAAAACCCCAACTGTTCGTGATGGAAAGCTGAAGAAAGGAAGGGCATTTTAGGCTTTTGAAAAGTTTTAGGTTAGTCAATATGGGTCAACCATGGTCATTAGACAGTGGACCGAGTCATAGGGGGTAAATCAACTTTTTCAAATTGTGGGGGGGGGGGGGGTATGTCAAATTTCCAACAAAACATGAGGGGGTATGTCAAAAATTTTCTTTTTTAATTGATTAAAATTTAAATCAGACCTATTCACCCTCTCTAGGTCTTAGAGATACATAGACCAATGTACTTTCAATTGGTATTAGAGCTTTTGGTCACTCTATTTGGTTTAACAACTTGAGTGTGATTCTACTCAAAATTTGAATCTATTATGGATTCACAGAAAGATGGTGGCTCTATCACCTGTCCATTGTTGTTCGATGGGAACAACTATGCCTACTGGAAAGCTCGGATGAGAGCCTTCCTAAAATCTCTTAATGAGAGAGTCTAGATAACAAATGTTAAAGGTCAGAAAGAACTAGAGGTAGAAATTGAGTTTAGAGATGACATTGTTTTACCTTTAGAAAAAATGGACTAAAGATAAGATTGACCAGTCGAACTGGAATAATCAAGGTCTCAATGTTATCTTTAATGCAGTTATCTTGGATGAATTTCTTCGGATCTTGACATGTGACAGTATAAAAGAGGCATGGAACATTCTTGAAGTTACCCATGAGAGAACAACTCTTGTAAAAATGTCACTCCTTCAATCGGGGATCCGGACCTGACATATAAAAATTAGAAAACAAACATGGCATAGCATAGAGTAATCATCAAGAAATTCTCAGAATCACCGAGTCCCACTCTCCAAGTCCTTGTAGTTGACTAAATAGATATTACATAAATACCCAGGGTTGTTCTAAAATTGATAACACAAGGAATTTAGTACTTGTCAATCTCCTTTTTTGTCACTTTTAAGAAAAAATATACAATGGTTCTCCCCCTAACAATAAGCTTAACTCTCTCAACATAAATAAATGCATCAAGTTGTAGAGAGATGCACCAAGACAAAGAATTTCAATATTTCAAAGTAATAACATTGTCCAAATTCTCCTCCTTTTTTGTCAGAAATTGACAAAAGAGACACAAGATCATAAGATCAGTCATGAATACAAACCCCTAAGGACTTGCACAAAAATTCAAAGCGCCGAGAGTCCAAAGGTTTAGTGAAGATATTAGTCAATTGATTTCAGTTACACTATATTCCATAGAGATAATTTTATCTTCTATCAATGCTTTAATAAAATGATGTCTAATATCAATATGCTTGGTTCGAGAGTATAGAAATGATTTTGAAAGATGTTAATTGCACTAGTATTATCACGAAACAAGTTCATGGTGTGTTGAGTAATACCATAACCAAGGATCATTTGTTTCATCCATAACATTTGAGCACAACTACCAACAACAATATATTCAATTTTAGCAGTAGATAAAGAAATATAGTTTTTTTTACTTCACCATGAAACTAAACAATTTTCTATATAGAAACACCCCTACTGGTGTTTTTTCTATCATCGGTGTTTCCTACCCAATCCGCATCTGAGAACCCAACAATGACATTATTTGTCTCAAGCGGATACTAGAGACCATATTCAATAGTCTCGCTAACATATATTAATATTCTTTTTATCTCAGTTAGGTGAGACTCCTTGGGATAAGACTGATATTGAAACAAGTTTCTACATTGTAGGCTATGTCAGGTCTACTCACAGTAAGATATAGGAGACTTCCTATCATGCATCTGTAAAGTTTGGCATCAACAGGTTTTCCTGTGGTATCTTTGTTAAGCTTTTGACTTGTGTTAATTGGGTTATTGGTTGGTTTAATATTTTTCAAGTTGACTTTTTTAATTAATTCTTTAGAGTATTTTGAAGTCCTAAAAAGAAACTTAACTCACCTTCTATACTCATTTTAAATTTTGATTTCATGATTTTAGCAAATTCTAAGGCATGTTGTTCTATGGTAGAACCAAACACTATGTCATTGACATAAATCTGAGCAATTGACAAGGTTTTTCCTTAGTTTTTGACAAAGACGGTTTTATCAATATTCCTTCTGGTGAAGTTTTTTAATAAGAAAAAAAAGTCTCTCAAACCAGGCTCTAGGGCTTATTTTAGGCCATACAGAGCTTTCTTAAGTCTGAACGCATGGTTGGAGAAGTTAGGGACTTCAAAACTCTCAGGTTGTTGGACATATACATCTTCTTTTATGACTCCATTCAATAAAATAGCACTCTTAACATCAATTTGAAATAATTTGAAGTTAAGGTGACAGGCCAAGACTAGGAGTATTCTAATGGATTCTAGTATAGCAACTAGGGCAAAGGTTTTGGTCAAAGTCTATTCCCTCTATTTGTGTGTATCATTTAGCTACAAACCTAGCTTTGTTTCTAACGATTATATCATTTTTGAATACCCATTTAGTGCCAATTATATTAATGTTAATCAATTTCTTAACTAGAGTCCAGACATCATTCCTTTTAAATTGATAAAGTTATTCTTACATGGCTTCAATCCAGTTATTATCAGTTAAGACTTATTTTATATCTTTAGGATCAATTTTAGAGGTAAAATAGAGATGACTAGTAAGATTTTCTAGTTCTTACTCCAGTGTCTAAGTTTCATGTGACTTTGGCTGTAGGATGATCTTTTAATAACCTAATTCCTTTTTCAGGTTCCTCAATCTCGATATCGTCTATTTATTTCTCACAGTTTTGAACTTCATCTTCATCTTCACCTTCAATGATAGTGTTTTAGTCTTCATCATCAATCACAATATTAATGGATTCTTCTACAATTAGGGTGCTTATATTAAAGACTCTATAGGCTTTACTCATAGTGGAATATCCTAAAAAGATTATTTCATCACTATTAGGTTCAAATTTCCCTAGGTTCTCTCTATCTCTAAGAATATAGCACTTGCTTCCAAATATTTTAAAGTATTTAACATTAGGTTTTGTGCCATTCCATAATTTATAGACAGTTTGAGATATTCCATATCTAAGGTAGGCCATATTGATAATGCAGCAAGCTGTATTAACTACCTCGACCCAAAAGTTACTAAGAAGGTTTTTGCTAGTTAGGAGAGCACAACCCATCTCTTCTAAAGTTCTATTTTTTCTTTTCAGCAACATCATTTTGTTGGAGAGTCTTGAAATTCAGTTTGTTCTCTTTTATTTGAATACCTAGAAGGGGGGTTGATTAGATATTAAAGTTCTCTTTAATTAACCTAATAAGATTACTGGTTTGGTAGGGGTAATCTAATCCTACGCAACAATCCTAACAATTAATTGATTGATTAACAAATGATTATCTCACTTGACTAAGATAGAATACATCTTCGTGATATATTGTTTCTAGGTTGCTTGAGTTAATCTAACAATTGTGCAGAAATTAAACAATCTAACATCCATAATCTTGACTCAAAAAATGAAGCCTTATTAAGTGACACTGAAAAATTAAAAGTGTCAATTATGGATTTAGAACAAGAGAATGAGTCTCTATTAAAAAGAAATAGGTCACTAGAATGTGAATTTCAAACTTGTACGGCACACAAGGAATCTCTTGAGAATGATCTTCTTAAAACTAAACGGGATGTGCCCAGATTCTTGTCAAGCTCTGCAAAGCTCCATGAGATTTTGAATGTAGGAAAAGGCTATGGAGAAACATGGTTTGGGTGACAAATCCGATCAAAATAAAGCGTCTACTTCCAAGACAATTTTCGTTAAAGCAAAAGCTATTCCCACTCCGATCATTGATCAAGTCAAAATTGCCAAGAGCAAAAATCCTTGTGTGTACTCAAAAAATTTGGGTAATGTGATCAGAAACTGTCATAAACTGAGAAGAGGACACCAAAATTTCTTTGAGAAAAGATGAACTCAACTCAAAATGTGACGAGTCAAAAACTTCCTATGAAGACACATTATGAGCTAAATATATTAGATGTGTTGTCTAGGAAGATGAAAGACCTAATGGAAAAGGTTTAAAGTTTTAATCAAGGAGATTGAGTCCCTTGAGAAAAATAGACATTCTCAGAGTTATTTAACTAAAAAGAGGAGAGATCCTATGAGAAATTTTCAATCTAAAAAAATCACATCTGTGTGGGTGAGAAAAGATTCCTTAAAGGGAAATGTTCTGAATCGTGCTATCTCGGAACAATGAGCTCTTCATTCCCTCTTGTTTTCCATTCTTATTCTTTGTGGAGGGATTGTTGTTTGTTTTCTTAATTTTTTTTTTTTGCTTTGCTTTTAAAAAAATAAAATTAAAATTTTTAGAAAATCAAAAGATTCAATGTTAAGAGGAATGTTAAAGTTGGAAATTATTGTGATTTTTTTATGAGCGGTAATTTTGAAAACATTCAAGAACTTTGATTTTATCAGTGTTAGTAAAGTTTTGCTAATCTCAGTATTATATCTTTTGATTATTATGATTAGTCAACTTTACTAGTTTGCATTAGGTGATTATTGATACAGTATATCTGATTTATCTTCACATGCACACTAATTTTTACTGGTGGGTACGGATCTGATAAAGGTGTGAGATCTTATATTATTGGAATTAGGAATAAACCTCTACTGATTATAACTTCAAGTTAGTAGTGTTCCTGCCTTCAGTTGATTTCGAAACTCTACTATAATCGACTGTTGGCTTTCCAATGTGAGCTATTGTAACTAAGGAAACAATTACCTCCAAAAACTAGAGTAAAAGTCATCTATATGGCCCTGATTACTATTGAAGTCTGATTCTAATTGTTGCAAAAAATGGCTACATACGGGGAGTTTGAAAGCTACCACAAAATAAAAAATGGGTGAAAAACAACCATATTTGCTAGAAAATTTTCTTATCCTATTAGTAAATACACCTATAAAAAATTATATGAGTGATATGTGAGAACCCCTAATAGCTCTAATGAAGATTTTATGGTCGGATACAGGATACCTCTAGATTCTGATTTATATGAGAAATTATTACTGAAATCTATCTTGTACCACAGTTAAAATTAGATCACTTACACTTGATGATATTACTATTGATATTTGAATCTATGATCACTAGTGGTGTGTAACTTGCACAAAATTCTAAAAGAGTTATTATTGATGAAACAAAACTGAACTAATATGATTAGTTAATTTTTCTAAATAACTCAATTTTAGTACCTATCAAGATTGATTCATGAATTGAAATTTAACATTTTTCCGAATATTATTATTTGATTTATTTTTTTTACCTATTTCAAAAATAGTACTTTACCTATTTCAAAAATGTACTTGTTGTGAAAAGGTGTGCTAGGGGACTAAGAAAATGAGCCTACAATTTCAAAATTTTATTTAAATTTATTTTCTTGAGTCCAATCGATTGGACTACACAGACCAATCGATCGGACTGTACAGGACAATCAATCGAATTTTTTACAATCGATCGGAATGTACAGGCCAATCGATCAATTTTTTTCCAATCAATTGGTCACTTAATCCAATTGATTGGACAGTGCGGCACTCATTTTTTAAAAAACCCAAAATGGGTCATTTAAAACTTCAATCGATCCCTCCGCCTCTCAAACTTCTCCCAATCGATTGCAAGTGCCTAATCTACTGTTCCTTTAGACTTTCGTGGTGAGTTTCTATTGATTTCTCAAGTTTCTCACTTCATCTTCTTCGTTGATTTTGGGAATTTCTTTTTGGTTCGAAATGGGATTTTTCTGGTATTTGTTTCATATTCTTGTTCTTATGGCGGACAATCCCAGACGTTGGAGGACCATTGTTCACTCCAACGATGAGAGTGATGATGATGAACCACTTGTGCTTCAAGGTCAATCTCGTTCCAAACGAGGAGGGAGACCGTGTGCCTCTAGACATTCTGAGAGAGGAGAATCATCTCGAGGAACTAGGAGAGCTCGATCTCGAGGTCGATCTGGTCCTACAGTAACTCCTGCGGTGAGTGCTCCTATTTCTCCTTTTCTATCTCCTTCAGCTAGAGACAGATTTGTGCATTTTAATATTCGTAAATTTACTACTGAGAGAATAGTTGAATTTGGATCAATCATGAGATCTTTTGTTCATTCTATTTTCACTTCTAGGCAGTGGATTCCTGCTATGCGTCTAAACATGCATTTCTATCCTGTTCTAGTTAAACTATTTTATGCTAACATGTATTCCATTCAGTGCGATGACAAGAGTCAACTATCGTTTGAGACTTATGTCTCTGGGGCTCACTTGTCTATTACCCCCAATCTGATCTCTACTTTGTTGATCATTCCTCGTCCATCTTCTCCGGATGAGTATCTTCCTCGAACTTGCTTATTGATGACTCACAGAGTTCTCCTGACGGAGACTCTCACTGGACAGTCATTAGATTGGAGATCGTACATTCCTCTTACATCTCTTCTTCCTGATTATCGTTTGTTGCACTTGATTTGTGGGAACAAACATTAATCCACCTGGCCATGGGGCACAAGTGAACATTGATCCTCTTCAGTTGCTATATCATCTTAATACTAGCTTTGTCATTGACCTTCCTAAATTCATGTTTAGGGCCATGGCCAGAGCTCGTAGCAATCTGGCAAATCATCAATGTCTTCCTTTTCCTCTACTTGTGAGTTCCATTCTTCTTCATCTTGATGTACTTATCTCACCATGAAAGGAGGTGTGTGCACCCATTGGACCCTCCATTATTTAGAAGAGTATGTCTCAGGTTCGTTGGGTTACTGAGGTTCCTTCTGGTTTCGAGGATATCTTTGATGATGACTTGGGAGACGATACAGAGCCGGGAGCACATCATATAGATACAGAGATGCAGCCACCTTACGTGCAGCCACTCGAGATGTATGCGCCTTATTCTTTAGAGTCTCTTCATCATCAGATGATTGGATTCGATCAGTGGCCTAGCTCACATGAGGAGCAGACATCACAGAGCTTTCGTCATCTAGAGGAGAGACATGATGCCAATTTTGATCAGATGACTGGTACACTGACAGACATGCAGCGATACATGGAGCATCAGTTTACTATGATGGGATTTGGTCAGCATCCGTCATTCTCTGCCCCAGACCAGCATGATGGTGCTGGACCATCATCTTAGTCTTGTAGGGAGAGACTTTGCTTGAGTTATCTGCATTTATTTTCTTTGAGATCATTGTACTCAGATAAACTCTTTTACTTAATGGTTATACTTTGTATTATTTTATCGATTTGTCCTAGAGTATAAACCTTTTTATCATATCATATGACATAGTATTGTTGGTATTTTAGTATATATTTTTATGCACTTGTGATTCATGATAATATATTATGTATTCTATTTATCTATTTATTTTATGTACTTTTGTCATTCTGTGACAAAAAGGGGGAGAGAAAAATCATATGAGGTAAACTAGTAGATGCATGAGATAAGGGGAGAGAAATTTAAGGGGAGTAAAATTGTTCATTATTTTATCTATTTCTCTACCTAGATATGCATAGTTAATTTACTACAATGCTTAATTATTTTATATATTTCTGCCGATGATATTATATGGTATATTTTGATGGCAAAATGTGCAGGGAACATATCAAAGCATCTATTCTATTATCTATTTGTTATCTCCGAGAGATTGTGAGATAGTGAGTAAATCATGTAAGAGGGTGGGATTATAATTCTTTATTTTTATTTACCTTCTATATGATTAAATGTTTTTGGCACGAAATTACCAAATGGGGAGATTGTAAAGAATATTTTTATATTTTAGTTTGGCAAAGATTCCGTGTGACATAAAACATTCATGTTACCTTACCTAAGAGCACCAGTGTAGTGTTGAAGATGTCGTGGTACACATATTTCGCCGACTACGTGAAGACTAGCAGACAGAGACAGCAATGATCGGATGGTTGACGATAGGAGTCATCTGAGTAACTGTCCATTTGTCAGTTATAAATCGTGTACGCTCACTTAGAAAGGTAAGTAACTTAGTGGCCATAGGAATAGGTTTTAAAATGAATAAAATATAATGGTCAAACCTAGTCATGAACAAACCCGAGTCTAAGTCAAGATTATTGACTTCTAGGAAAGTTCGATCGATTGGACTATTTCGGTCAATCGATTGGGCTTTGTGAAATCGATTGGAGCTTACGGGATAGAAACTTATTTAAGTCCGATCAATTGGACTATGTACAATCGATTGGATTTACGAAGGAAAAATCCATCCATACAAGCATAATCGATTGGACCCAGAGTACAATCGATTAGACTTCACACGGATTGAGTCTTTTGCAGGTTTGAAATTCTAGTCTCTACTTACCCTACTTTCTAATAGACTCTAGGCTACGAATTCTATAAATATAACTCCTCTCTGGCCTTACAAAATACACTTCTACACATTAAAATACAGATAAGAAAGTTTTATTTATGAAGAGTGTCCATTCGAAGAACAAAAAGCCTTTAGTACTCATAAATATCTTGTAAGATTTTTCTCTTCTAGATCAAAGCCAAAAGCTTGATCTCTTACTCAGCATAGGTCTTCTACATAGATACTAGACCTAGTAGCTTGAGAGTACCAGTGCGTCTCAACACTATTTAAGCTACTTAGGGTTCAGGGTGTACTGAATCCTTCACCTTCAACAAAGGCTGGAGAGTTGAGAATTAAGATCAGAGTGGCTGATCGAAGGTAGATTTGGGGAGTACCAAACTAAACAAGCAGACAAGGCTTCTTGGCTGGGAGGGCACACGTAGATTCATAGCGTTGATTCAGAGGACGTGAACGCATCGACAGTAGGCCTTGGCTAAGGTTGGAAGCTGCATTTGCAACGGTGCTGCGTATGTAACCTTTGTTTCGTTTAACTTTCCAGTTAGTGATACTTTCCATCTGGACATGGTCCCGTGGTTTTCCTTGGCTAAGGTTTCCGCGTAAAAACTCTTTGTCTTGTGGATGTTTGATTGTTGTTCCGCTAAATCTATTGATTAGATCAAACGACGAAAAGACAATATACCACAGAGGTATATTTGATTTGAGTTGATTGTGATAATCCTTTTATCAATCAACTAAGGCATGCGAGTTTATCACATTACCTTGATCAGTAAACTTGTGATAAGTTATATTAATTTTTGAATAACCTAATCACCCCTCCCTTTTAGGTATTTCTAATTAAAGAGAAACAACCAGTTATTTTTCAACAAGATGGAATTTTATGTAATAAAAATAGGGGCAAGAAGTTTAAAGATGAGAAAAGTCCAAAATAATTTTTAAAATGGGTGAAATCTTTTAAAAGGGAAAGTATGTTTTTTTTAAAACAAAAGATATAGAGTGGTTTAATGTGTTGGACATGTGCTATTGGATGGCTTAGATTTCCACTCAAGGGAAGGGGAGGATGAAAGGGCTGGAAAGCTTCCACCCATTACCACGATGCCAACTGATATTCGCTTAAAAGTGCGTATTTTTCACTGTTATCTTCTAAGCATTTTACACTCTTCTACGTTAAAATGCTCTATTTATCTACTTTTCTACGTAAGAGTCTCTTTTGTTGCGTAGAACACACTTTTCTGGACGAAATGGTATATTTGCATGCATTAAACATATTTTTAGAAGTCTAGACATTGAGTCGTTCTGATAAAGTCTCATTACGCGCTTCTTCTGTTGCAGGAAACCCCGATGGGACAATTCTCGAGACTTGCGAGCCCACATCTATCAGGAAAGTCCATTATCAAAGCTTAAAGAGCCCACATGCTATGACTAGAAGATATGGGCCAAATATGGGCTGAATAAGAGGACCAAAAAGCCAGCCCAAAGAACGAAGAGAGTAGGAGAGCCAATGACCAAAAGACGGACCAAAGCGTTTAAAGCCACATGAGTCAGCAAGGAATGATAGTCTACTCTACTAGAGAAGAGTGAGGATGGTCATAGTGAAGACAAGGGTTCCAGACCCTCTGCCAATACTTTTATCTCCATTTTCTGATACTTTATCTCTCATCTCTCCTTATTCTCTCTCTCTTCATCTCTCGGTCCTTGAATCTACTGACCTAACCCCAGAACTCCTGCCCATCGGCTCTATCTCATCTCCCTTAGCTTTCTGACCGTTGGATCTTCCATCGGACTGTTGGATCTTCAATCGGACCGTTGGATCTCTCTAGATCCGTCGATCTACCAATCTGGGTCCCAATCAAGTCACCATCCATCCGATCGCCATCAGACTGTCTGTCACATCATCTTGTGAGACGATGGACATCATCAATCCATGTGGGCCAGTAACTGGGCCCATCATCATCGACCCGATGTCCGACCAGTTAGTGGACCCCGTGAATTTCCAAATAATTTTAATTAAATTTTAAAAAAATGGGGGGTCCACTAAATGGGGACATTCCCCAAAGAAAAGTAGTGTTTTATTTAAAAAAAAAAAAAATTTATTTTTTTATTTCAAAAATTCCCTAATTTCCATTAATGGAAACTAGGGAGTTTTAAAAGGGGAAGGAGAAGGGTTCTTTGGAACCCTAATCCCCCTCCTATCTTTTGTTCTCCTCCCCCAAAACATTTTCGAAGGTTTTCTCCTCTTCTTCTTCTTCTTTTTTTCTTCCTCCTTCTCTTCTTCTTCTTCTTCTTCTTCTTCTTCTTCTTCTTCTTCGTCCTCATCCTTCGCCGGAGTTGCAGGCCTGCAACTCCGGCTGTCTTCTTCTTCTTCATTCCCTTCTTCCCTTCCTCCACCAGCCGTTGCTCATTCCTCCGCCTCTGCTGCGTGTAACAGCGCCTGCAACGACTCCACCATTCTCTACCGCCCCTTCCAGCAACTCCGGCAAGCAACCAGCGTGCTCGCCGGACTGGTTCACCCCTGCACCTGCTACACCGCCCAACACCTCTCCATTCTTTTCTGTTTTGCAGGTCCAACCCGCTGTTTTCTCCTCTCCTATCGGTGGCCTCCATCCACGCTTCCTCCACCGTGACTCAACAACAAAAAGCTGCAACTCAGTTGCAGACGGTTCTATTTTTATCCTCCCGTCTTTGCCGGCATGTGCACCATCTTCAACAATGAATCAGCAAATGGCTCCTCCATCTCTCTCCCTCTCTAACCTTGAAACCCAGCAGATTCTCTGAACTCTCTCCCTCAATCTCTCATTCAAAGTAGGGACGGTTGCTACAAAAAAAAAAAACCAAAACTTAAAGGCCGTGCGCCTCTGCAACTCCGGTCCTCTAAATCGGCAACGCTCATCCCGCGGGCGTGATATTCTCTTCCCAGCCTTGCCTTCCACGATCTCACCTTGGTCATGAGTTTCTCTAGCGCACCAGCAGCCACATCCACCGGCGTGGACTTCCGCCCTCTTGCTGTGATATTCGCTTAAAAGTGCGTATTTTCTACTGTTATCTTCTAAGCGTTTTCGCACTCTCCTATGTAAAAGGCTCAATTTATCTACTTTTCTACGTAAGAGTCTCTTCTGTTGCGTAGAACACACTTTTCTGGACGAAATGGTATATTTGCATGCATTAAACACATTTTCGGAAGTCTAGATATTAAGCTGTTCTGATAAAGTCTCATTATGCGCTTCTTCTGTCGCAGGAAACCCCGATGGGACGATTCTCGAGACTTGTGGGCCCAAATCGATCATGAAAGCCCATTATCAAAGCTTAAAGAGCCCACATGCTATGACTAGAAGATATGGGCCAAATACGGGCTGAAAAAGAGGACCGAGGAGTCGGCCCAAAGTACGAAGAGAGCGGGAGAGCCAATGACCAAGAGACGGACCAAAGCATCTAAAGCCGCATGAATCAACAAGGAATGATGGTCTGCTCTACTGGTGAAGCGTGAGGAGCGACATAGTGAAGACCAGGGTTCCAGACCCTCTGCTAGCATTTTCTCTTTATTTATTTTGTAATATCTTCTCTCCTCTCTCTATATATCATCTTTCTCTGTCTACTTTCAATATTAATCATCCGATCCTCTCCCTTCCCGCAATAACTCTACCCTACGGCCTACCATGGCAGATGTCCACCATCCGATGATCCCAATCTTAATTCTCACATATCTTACACTAATCAGATCATGTGATCAATCGTTCCTAGCCAGATCATTCATCAATCATCGGATCATCTGCCAAATGATCGAATCATTCGTCAATCAGAACCTCCAATCTTATAACCTCTTGATCTAAAATCATCTGATCTGATCTGACGATCAAAAATTTGGCATTGATTAGGGTCTACTGTAATGTTGGCCCACTGACCACTTACCAATGGTCTAATCGGTGAAACCTCACCTATCCTTCAAGCCCATGGCTTATGGCCTGCTCGAGGGCCCAGCATCCATCGGGTCAACCCATCTAATGACCCACGGCCCTCAAAATTATCAATCCTTATGTGGACCCCACTCATGATCCCATGTGGATCCCACTTGGAAGTTATCCCACGGTTTCTAAAACCGTGGGAGAGAGAATATTTTCTCTTTCCATTCTATAATGAGGAATGTTTTTTTTTTTTATGGAAAGGAGGCCTATTGTATGGCCCATTCTCCCTCTTAGGTAAAGGGCTCTCTCTCCTCTTTGATTTTCTCTTGCCTCCTCTCCCCCTCCCTCTTCTCTTCTTCTTCTCCTCCGGCGTGCCATCGCCGGTGAGGAGGTGGTGCGTCCTCGTCTTCTTCTTCTCCTTCTTCTTCTTCTTCTTCTTCTTCTTCTTCTTCTTCTTCTTCTCCTCCTCCTTCTTCTTCTTCTTCTTCTTCTCCTTCTTCTTCTGCTTCTTCTTCTTCTTTCATATTCTAAATTACTTACCGGAGTTGCAGGTAGCAACTCCGATCGTTCTTGCTGGTTGCAAAACCAGCAACGGTTGTGAACCCCCTGCCCAACCAGCAACACCGTCACCATCCTCTCCTTCGCCTTCTTCTTCTTTTCATCGCCTCTACCACCACTTGCTGCTACCACAGGTGGCAGCACCAGCAGCCCGTCCACGAGTCTTCTCCCATGATTCTAGCCGGAGTTGCAGGTCTGCAACTCCGGCCATCTCCCCTTCTTCCTCTCCTTTTCCTTCTCCTCTTGCGCCTCCTCCTCTTCTGGTCCTTCTATTCCGCTGCTCCTTCTTCTTGCAGGTTCCCTCTCCATCAGAAGGCCGCACAACCACTCCTAGCCGGAGTTGCAGACCTGCAACTCCGGCCAAAAACCAACTTAAACGGTGGCTGCAAGCCACCGCCTCTTTAAAAAGCTTTCACCTCTCTCCGCATTTCTCTCTCTCAAAAAAAAAGAAAAGAAAAGAAGGAGAACGAGAGAGGAAGCGGTGAGCTTCCTGGGCTGATGCATCTTCACCGCCCCCACCTGCAACTTCCGGCGAACTCCTTCGGGTTACACTACCGTCTTCTTCACCAGCCACAGCGCCTTCTCCTTCTTCTCGACCACCCTTCCTCCTCTCGCCTGTCGCTCCGCCCACGAGATCCATCCCGCCTGAGCACTACCGCCCTTCCTCCTCTCGCCTGTCGCTCCGCCCACGAGCTCCACCGCCAACCGACACCCTTCTTCAAAGGTTGCTGGAGTTGCAACCTGCAACTCCAGTCAGTCCAAGTCGTCTCCCACACCATTGTGTGCAAAAAAAAAAAAAAAAAAGACTAAAGAAGAGGAAGCCGTCTTCTCTTGAGTGTCCACCACCCCGAGCTCCACCGGCAACCAGCACCCTGTGGACGATCTGCCTATGCACTCCACCCTCCACACCACCACTGAGTTTTGGGCCTGCCACCTCCTCTTTTAGGAGAGTGATCCACATCCTCTTTCACGGGTTGACAAACCCGAACCAGCACCTCACCACACCCATGGGCAGATCCCACTCTAGGTCAGTCAATGGGTAAGTTTCTTCGACCTTCTATCCCTTTCTTTCTTCACTCATCTCCTCTTCTCTTTCACTATGCTTCTCTAACTCTCTCTCCACCATTCTCTCTCTAGTTTCTTCCATTTTTCTCTCTCTACTTAGCTTTCATCTCTCTTCTCTTTCTCTCTCTAATTCAATTTTACTATTTTCTAGATTAATTGTTTCATGTTTGAGTTGTAAGTTACATTTGAATTCATGAAATAAAGTTTATTTTGATTCGAGTTTGACAAATTCTGTTATTTTATGTTCCTTATTGCGCTAATCTGATTAATCCCGAGTGCAGATCGACATCCGACACGAGCCACTGTGCAAAATTGCCCATTTTACAGGTTAAAAGTCTCGGATAATTACAAATGTGTTGATTCTAGGGTTTCCATAACCAACGACGCGGAAAAACCCTACTTTCACTCACCATATCAGAGATCTCCTCCATCGTCTGCAACTCCATCACCGGAGGAGTTGCAGACCCCCTCATCTTGCTGCCTTCCGCTCACTTCTAGAAATACCACCAGCAGCAAGTGTTTGAGCCGGTCCTGCACCCAGCAACACCGAATCTGCACCCCAAAGCCATTAACGTAATCCCTTGCTGGTTCGACCAGCAAGGGTGCATGCGCTGCCATCGGTCTCTCCTCCATCACCATTGGATTCGCCCCTCTTCAAGATCTAATCCATCTCACGACTCTACCAGCCTGAAAGCTTCCCTTATCCAACAACCACACCGGTGTGCACTTATTCTCATTGGATATCGTCCTTACAGGTCTTCTTCTCCACCACACACGGGCATGTTCTTCTCCTTTTTGTGGGAGACCACGGTCGATCCACCTTGCACAAACCTTCATTGTCGATCCGTTTCAATGGTAAGACTTAAGAAAAATTCTTTTCCTCTCTATTATTTCTTCCTCTCTCTAAAAACTTCCCTCTAATAAGTTTATCTCTCTACAATCTTTCTCTCTATCTCTAGATCTATTTAGTCATTTTCTCTCTCTACTTTCTCTCTCTAGGTCTCCATCTCTATTTTCTTTATGCTTTATAGAATTGTCATTTTATTATCTTTTTATTAGAAGTTTGTATCTCAACATTTGATTCGAATAAAATTTAGTTTGATTTTGCAAAATTGTGTTCAATTCTTGTTCTTAGTTTACTTTTGTGTTTTTGGTTGCTTGTGGCAATTTCTCTCTCTAAAAATCACTAAGCATGTTTTAAATCACTTCACCATTCTCACCCCACCACAATTTCTGAGATAAATTCGTCATTTCATGTTCATGAATTGCGCGACTTAACCCCCAAGTGCGGATCGACATCCGACACGAATCCCTATACAAAAGTTTATATTTTGCAGGATTAAAATGCGGATTAAATTACAAATGTGTTGATTCTAGGGTTTCCGTAACCAACGACGCGGAAAAACCTTACTTTCACCAACCCTAGAGGTATATAGCCTTAACGGCTCAACCCTAGGGACTCTCTCTCTCGATTCTATCTCTCCCTTCCCCACTCTCTTTTCTCTTAATGTCTCTAACTCTCACAGAATCTCCACTTTCTCTGAAGTATCCTTCTTTCATAGATAACAATCGATCTCCATTCTCGATCTCTCACATCCATCTCTCTCAATGTAGCAAGCATCTTCTCAGCCAAGACTTCATCCTCTCTTGCACCGCCATCCTCTTTTTGGAAAAGCCACCATCACCAAACTCTACCGAACTGCCTTCTGGAACTCCAACCTATAGGTGCTGCAAGCAGCCCCATCCACTGTGGGCTCCATCTCCTTCTTCCCACGCTGCACTGGGCACCGTTCCTCCCCTTCTAAAGCAACTCTCAAGAGCTCTACCGTCCAAACATGTGCTGCTCACCATCTTCCTCTTGCAACACTGCCACCAGAGTCTTACCACCTACTGCATAGCGATCTCCACTCGCCATACCTGCACGGAGATCACATCTCCATCTCCTTTGCTGCCCCTCAAGCCTACAACGTGGTGGTTCTTCATGATGTTGCTGGATCTCTCCAGCAGGTGTTCGTCCACTGAACAGATAGCGTTGTTGGTTCTTCACCACCAACATGGAGAACCTACAACACATCCCACCGGACCAGCAACCTCCTCCATCTCCATCCACGGCGCCACTACCAGCGCTTCAACCCCCATTTTGCAGGCCGTGGACTCCATCTCCTCCTCCTTTTGAAAGTGCAGACCAGCGTCTCCACCAGCCAGCACTCCTCTCAGGTTTCTCCCCTTGAGGCCGAGCTCTTTCTCTCTATCTTTCCCTAGTGCTGTCCATGAGCAGTTCGTGCGTGTAGCATCACAAGCCACCCTTGCAATATCCGACTCCATGACCTGCTCAAGCTATGCGTGATCCACCATGGGAGCCACCAAAATCCTCTTCTTTGTTGTCCAATCCGGACTGCACTACCAACAACAGTTGCTCCTCTCCCTTCACACCCTCATGGCCAAGCCGACCTCATGGTAAGATCATCTCCTCTCTCTCTCTTATTCTAACCCTAATCTATCCTCAAGCTTTCCACTCTCTCTAAGGCATCCTCACCCCACTCTTATCTCTCATTCTTCAAGTACTCTCCACTTTCTCAGCCGTCCTCACCTCTCCCTGCCCTCTTTCTCTCTTTCTAAAAAGAAAAAAAGAAGAAGAGAAAACCAGAAAAACAAAAAGAAAAAGAAGAAGAAGAGAGAAGATGAACACATGAGCCACTCTTTTGCTCCAGCCATTTCATGTTGCTGGCCTGCAACCTGTGATCTACCACAACCTATCCCAACATCATCTCCATTGTTGCCAGACCTACAGGTCTGCAACTCCGGCGTTAATGGTGTTGCAAACCAGCACATGCAGACCGAACCCATCTCTTGGATTCTGAGCTTCTCCTCTCTTCAACGCACTCTCCCTCTCCCAGATCTGAACGTCCTCTCCATGCGCTGGTGTCTCCCTTGCTGTGCACACCACCGAACTATTCACAAGTCTGCACTAGTCACGGCGCCCTTCTCATGAGATGCTGCCCACCAAAGCACTGCCACTAGCATGCACCACGGTGATGCTCATCAACCTGCAACCCTTCACCACTATTGCCAGGATCTCTAGCTGCTCCACCACCATTGCCCACCAGTCGTTACCGCTTGCAATACTCTAGCGTGCTCCCTTCCTTGCACTCATCACCGCCTGCAGCACCACATCAACTTCAACACGGCACACCATGTAGTGGATCTCCACCTGTCAACTAGCGCGCACACCTAACTCCTACTAATCAGCCACCCAAGGTCAGCAACTCATGCTCCCTCTTGGAATCATTATCACCGTCCATCCACCTTCTTCTCTTCACCGTTTCTCACTTTCAAAGAAAACACAAAAAATAGAAAAAGATAAAAAGAGAAGAGAAGGTGGAAGACCAAGTGCTGGCGCCTACAACTTCCACCGTCTATCTCCATTAGCACCATCACCACTTGCTGTACCGTGAACATCATGTCTCCTCCTCAAGCTTCATCTCCATCTCAAGCCACGGCCAGTGCACTTCACCTTTAAAAGCCAATCAAGTCCTCTCCCTTGCCGCCTCACCGTTCAATCTCACCATCAGTCCGGTAGTGCACCACGCTGCACACCTTTGGCCGACCACTTTTCAGGTGACTCACCTCTTCTCATGGCCAATCATGCATGTCGATCTATCGGCCAATTCACTTTGATCTCTAGAACTCGATCCTTCTTTCCAGTAAGTCACTCAAGGTTTGTCTCTCTCTCTAGGATCACTTCCTCTCTAGATTCTTATGATTTTCTCTCTCGTCAATTTTTGGCACTTTCTCTCTCATCCTTTAGTTTCTATTCTCTTTCTCTCCTAGGGTTTAGCTAGAATATAGCTAATGGTTCAAACACACACAAGGGCCCACACAATGCAAGAAATAAGCAAAATATCTTAAATGCCCTAAATACGATAAAAGTCAGAAATGAACTATACCGGGGCCTATATGGCTGTAGTGTCCTAAACCAATTAGGTATAAGAGTTTATTAGGGTTTCAATTAACCATCTATAAGGTCAAGTAAGCAAGTCAACCTTGGTCAAATCTCATAAGAAGTCAAAAATACCTCTGAAAAAGTTTAAGGTATTACATCCCACTCTTCTTTCACCAGTGTACAAGTAGAGATCCTTCGAAACTCCTTCTTATCTACCGCATTAAAGATTGCATTTAACCTTTTATTATTTTGACAACATTCTTCGGTGTCTTCTTTTGTCCATTGGGTTTTTGGTTTAAAGATTTCTTTTTCATCCACGGTAGTAGGAGAAGGTGACCAACCATCAACTACTGTCATCCAAACCCTCTCATCTATTGACTTCAGGAAGGCTCTCATTTTTGTTTTCCAATAAGCATAATCCTCATCATCATCTGGATGCGTTTCCTCTTTCTCTTTGCATCTTTACAAACATGAGAAGAACAAATTGTACACAGGAACTCACTTGGGTGATTAAACCGTTAATGAGTGAACCGCTCTAATACCAATTGAAATTCAATACGCTCTCTTTTATCCAAATACCTAGAAGGTGAGTTGATTAGGTATTAAAATTCTTTTTAATTAACCTAATAAGATTACTAGTCTGGTAGGGGTAATATAATCGCATGGAACAATCTTAACAAAGAATTGATTGATTAACAAATGATTAATTATCTCATTCGACTAAGATCAAATATATCTCTGTGATATATTGTTTATAGGTTATTTGAGTTAATCTAACAATTGTGCAAAAATTAAACAATGAGATCTTTACAGAGTTAGTTCCTTCATGAGTAGTTTATAAAATATCACAAGCTTGTTTAGCTATTTTACAAGCACTAACTCTTTTAAATTCACTAGGAGATAAAAAATAGTAAATGTCATTCAAAGCCCTATTGTTAACATTATGCATATTTATCTAAAACAGACCAAGCGTATTTATTTTTTAAATTAGTATGGTGACTTATTTTTCAAATTTACCATGGTGACTTCACCAACAATGACATTTTTCATAGGCTAATTCCAGCCCACTTCAATAGTCTTCTAAACTCTCCCATCAAGAGATTTTAGGAAGATGTTCATCCTAGCCTTCTAGTAGACATAGTTGAGCCATCAAACAAGGATGGTCGAGAAACATAGTTACCCTCTTCTCTCATAACCATATCAAGAAGAAATGATCTCACTCATGTGATTAAAACTTTTGCACAAGTGTTAAGTTCTGATTGCAATTGAAGTTCCCTTGATATTTATATGAGAAGACCTATAGGGGGTGAATAGGTCTATTTTAAAATTGTCCTGAGTTGATTACTAATATTCTTGAATCAAAATAGATTAATCACCTTAAAGTAATAAAGCAAAGAGATAATAATCCATAACACACAAGTTTATAGTGATTCGATGAATCAACATCTACGTCCACTTTCCAAATTGCTCTTATGAGCTCGTCACATTTCTTAATTCAATATCTAAGTATCCTTACCATATTGAATAGGGTTAAGAACCCAGTCTTGATCGTAATCGATATTAATAGAGTGAAGTCGCAACCTAACCCCACTCAGTCAAGATTCTACTTGACTCGAGCCGCATTATAGTATACAAGATGATATAATAATCAGGAGAGTTAAGAAAAACTCTTAACTAACAACCAAAGTTACCTCCCAATCAAGATTGAAGAGGAATGAAGTTTCGATGATGTTGAAACTTAAACTGAAGCTGCTACTCAGAATCGTGGCTCATAACTATCACCCGAATCGCTGTACAGCCGAAGAACGCAGACCACTAGAGTTGATCTCCCAAAAAAGATAGCATGAAGAACCATTGAAACAAGTAAGGGAGCAGGAACAATTCTCTTGGAGATAAAGAACTCAAGAGAAGGTTGAGTGAATTAGTGAGTATGAAGGGGAGGGGGTATTTATAGTTAAAGGGATGGGGAGGGTGCGGCTCGTGTTTTGAGTAAACCCAAGATCGATTGACTGGCCTGACGGACCAGTCGCCCGATCTCTTTACCCAGTCGACTGGGGGGTCATTTCCTTCCGGTCGTCCCATCTCAAAGTTCGGTCGACCCCTCAGATAGTTTTGTCCAATTAGGGTTTCAACTATTGGGAATTTTCCATAATAGCCTATGGTGTTCCAAATATGTCAAAGTGAGAATCTGAAGGTTTTTCCAAGTCCACGAACTCAAGTCTCCGCTATGCATCACGGATTGCCTCATAGCCGTTCTTAGAATCACCAAGTCCCACTCTTCACATCATCGTAGTTGACTAAAAAGAGATTACATAAGTACCCAAGGTTGTTCTGGAATTGACAACACAATAAATATACTTATCAAGCTGCTCCATCTATATGCCCCATATGTAGCCGTCGACATGAAGAAGGAGGTGAAGATAAAAAAATAATCTCTCTCTCCCTTTCTTTCTTACTCTTTTGGATGTTTTTGGTTTTGTTTCCTTTTGTTTTCAATCAGTTTTTGAGTTTATAAACACTTGTTAAACTGACTTAACATAATCTATTACTATTATAAAGTGAGAATCGGGGTTGGGGCATGCCACACGACACACGCCCACATGCGCCTCTTTCTACTTTAAAGGCAAACATTGCCTCATTTAAATGATCAAGTTGTACAGCATGCTGACGTCCATGCAGTGCACGCTTAGAGACCACTAATCGTATGGATGTTTATCGCATCCCTTAGTGGACCTATATACCAAATATCAGTATGATTAGCGATTTCAATCCTTTGGATCTGAGTACCCCAGGTAGTGTTAGAAATCTACAATTAAAAATCACTAATCATGCTGATTTTTTGCATGTAGGTCAACCTAGGGATAGACCAAACATCGATATGGTTAATGATCTCTGAGTGTGTCCCACGTGTAAGGTGCTGCCATGTGTAAGGTGAACGTGCATCGCACATGATATTCCCCTAGTATTGATAATACTAGTTATTATGGCCCGTACTAAAGCACGAGCGAAGAAAAACAAAAATAATAAATTGTAAATTATTATAAAATAATATAAAAGTCACATATAATCAACGGTTATCTTAATATCTGATTATAATTACATGAACATATATATCTTGTTTCAATATTTATAAACTAAAAAAATTAATTTTTTATTTTGTTAATAGAACATTGAGTTAACTGGATGTATTGAGTGCTGTGTAGATTTTATGGGATTTCTGTATAAAAATTTTGATTAAAAACTTTCTTTAATCCATTTTCAAAACTAATAGGAGAAATAATATTTGAATATAGTTTAACTAAAACAATTTTGATCTTTCAAAATGTTGAAAATATAATTAAATTTATGAGCTTTTCAAAACCTTTTTCCTCTGAGTTTTAGTTATTGGGTTTCTTTCATTTTTGCAACCCGATTTGTAAAGAAAGATGGGTCTTCACATGAACCCATGTGAAAGCTTTTGCTTCTAGGTTCACTTCTTCTTCGTCTTTAATTATCATGTTCTCGAAATCTTCATTACCAAAATCCATTACCGTTTCCTTCTTCGTGTATTTGAAGAAGACCAAAATCAAGAAAAATGTACTTGAATGGATTTGCAATCTACAATAACGATATAGGGAATGGCCTATTTAATGGGTCTCCTTAAGATCATATATCATACTCGTGATTCGATTCATGAGTGGCTATCATTGCCTCAAACAAAATCTTATAACATAATTTTCCAAAAAAAAATACACTGAGAGGGAGATGTGTCCATGCATCTACCAATAATGAAAAAAAAAAGAGCAGAATCTGTAGCAAAAGAAAAGTTTTTTTGAATTCGAAACTGACTGTAATAAATCCATTATTACAAATTTCATTCCTTTTAAAAATCTTCAGATAACGAACTGAAGGACGCTGAAAATTTAAAACGTCAAAGAAACTAAATCTATTTTCGTATTTACGATTGATGATTGAAGCCTGCCATAGAAAATTGAAGCTTTCCTTATATGATTGATTGAATCTTTTGAACGTTAGGTTTTCTGCAAAAAATATATAGTGCAAGAGTTATTCATACAATCCAATATGAAAGGGATTAATTAGATTTTGAAAAAAAAATACCGTGAGATTAAAGATTGAAGGCCATCATGGAATCTTTTGAGCATTAGGTTTTCTACAAAAAATATAAAATGCAAGAGTTATTCATCCAATCCAATGTGAAAGTGATTAATAAGATTTTGATAAAAAAAATACACCGCGAGAGAGATACGTCCATGTATATACTAATACTGATACCCATCTACTAAAAGAACAAAAAAACATTTTCGAATTCTTCATAAGAAAATATATGAAAAAATATATTAAATAAAAAAAAAAAGGTACATGGAATAGAAGAGCTTTTTATCTGGGGAAAAATTATTTTGATTGGAATATATAAGTTAATATTTATATAAGAAAAAAAAAAGAGACGTTTTGATTGGAAAGAGAGACGTTTTAGTTAGGAAACCTTGCACCGTAAAAGAAAATCTATTTAATGAAGACATGTAGAGACCTCAACAATTAAGAAATGCACCATTAATACTAGACACCTAGCATAGGCGTTAAGGAAAGAATATGTGATTAGAAAACTATTAAAAATAGAGAAAACATTTTGATTGAAAATTAAGAAAGAAGTTTTGCATGTTTAGAGTATTTATATAAGAAAAACTATTAAGACATGATTCTAAGATGATGACGTGGAGCGCTGAGAGTCCTAACAAATATTGTATATACCTCTCCTAGGGTAAAATAACATGACAAATCTTGCAATGATGTATTGCTAGTAGATTTTGTCATAGACTAACCGACATACTCCCACTCTGACTTTATTTTAAATATTGATGACCTACGATTTGGGTCACATGCACCTACAATGGTCAATTGGGTCTAGCGAAAATGTACAAGTTGATAAACCCAAGGTGTTATCACTTTTTGGGTTAATTGTTTGATATGAACCCTAAGGAAATCTATGCATTGATCAATTTTCTAAAATCGATCCTAATTTCTTTTTTGTCCAGAAAATGCTACAGAACTTCAACGAAAGTCATAGCAAGTGTTAGATATACCTTACTTCAGATAAAAAGACATGTCAAAACTCATGGCATAGTCCATTTAGTCAAAATCCTGATATACTTTTTCACATGCTAAACGAAATACTCCTACTCTAGTTCAATATGGGGTAGCACATGCACGGTTTTGGGTTTTACATGCTAGAAATGGCCAATCAAGGTCGGTAGAATAAGTTAAAGGAATGTATTAAGACTACTTGCACTTCAATCTGCAAAATCGTCATACAATCTAAAAATAAAGAGAGATCGAAACAAGTCCTGATTTCACACTAAAATGAATCAAAACCTGTAGAGAGTATGATAATTATTTGAAAACTCTATTGGACGTCTAATAGGATTCTAGGGTTTACCAAGTTCTTACAATGAAGCCCTAGGCATATCTCGGCATTACAAATTTATTTAAAAAAAAATAAACACTAAACCTCTAATACATCTAGAAAGACATTGAGACACTGGTCAACTAATCGAAATACTAGAATGTGATATGGTTTCTGGTTTGAGTTTTCAAGGTGCTACAAAATTAGTTACACTCACTCATTTGGCTGGGAGGTAGATGTATACCCTCCAGTTGTGAAAGGTCAAGGTTTCAAGCTATGTACTTGATATCCTAGTGGGTTGAGGTCCCTCTTGTTCATTGCGATGACTATACCTTATTGCCTTCCTTTTTAGTGTAAAATATTGAGTTCTCTTTTCACCCTTAACCAACTCCTCTCTCTCTCTCTCTCTCTAGTTCCCAAACCGCCACTCGATGTGATACTTTTTTTAGAAGACAGGCAACATCGGTGGTTAGTAGTTTAGTAAGATGGGTTTATCTCGGGATAAATACGATGGGGGGAGCTAATTTGAATCCCTCGGGTAAAATAAGAAAAACCCCTACATTCAAAGACCTTTTTTTTTACCTTTAGCAAGAACTTCAAACCCAAGTTTGTAGTATCAACACTCACAAACTTTACCAACTCAGCAAGCTAGCATTTTCACTACAAACCTGCTGCTAACCTTCCATAGGGAGTAGAACAATGAGATATTGGGCAGCTTCTTGTTTTTCCATCGGGGCCGAAAATCAGGCGGATTAAGCAGCTTGACAAAGAGAATGAGGATAAATGGAACCCAAAAGCCAGATTGTGGGGTTCGTATTTGTGCCTACTTTTTACACATATTGGACCCAAAAAACTAATTCCACTTTGAATAAAACCTATAAACCAAACAAAGAATATCTCTTAATCCGGATGGAGCTCATCCGGGATAGCCTTGTAGCCATAACCAAACAACCCACATCCAACTCATTTCTGTTAATCGAGTCTATAGTAGTTCGTCAAGAGTCGAGAATTTCCCTCACATTCACGTACCTCGGTACCTGCAGAGCAGTCCACCTTCTCCTCCTCCTCTCTGTCGGTGCTTCAAAGTTCAAACCAAATCTGATCTGAGAAAGAAAGAACCGAAAATGGCTGTCGACGATGTTCCATTAGATGACAAGGCGAAGAGAATGAGAGATCTTCTGTCGAGCTTCTACTCTCCAGATCCTTCTTCTTCAATGGCCGCCAACGCTGCTGCTTCTGCGAAATTCGCTTCGTTGGACGCCATCAACACAACTTCCTTCGATCCAGATCAGTACATGAACCTCTTGGTACGTTCATTAAAGCCTTCAATAATCAATATTCGATCTTTCTGACCCAGATTAGATCTGTTTGCTTCAGTTCTGATTTAAAAACGTGGTGGATGTTTGACTCTGATTTTCTGTTCAAGAGTTGCGAATGTCTGGGATGCTTTGATTATTCTTCATTTTGATCTTCGCGTTTGTGTCGATTTGTTTATAGTTTCGTAAATAACTTGAATCGAAATTTTTGCAGGAAAATTTTAGTTTTTGTTCTGCTTCATTGTAAATTAGGGACTCGAATTTGGGTAGGATGTAATAATCCTTATTTATTATGTCACCTCTGGTTATTTTAGTTTCGCTGGAACAGTTTAGGGCCAGTTTGGATTGTCATTTTGTGCAAAAAAGAATACTTTTTATTGAAAAAAGCTCTTCACAATCTTTCCTTTCTTGGTGCAAAATGGTGATCCAAACGGGCATTAGATTTTGTGAGTCAACTTAAATTCTGTAAGGCAGTTTTCGATAAATGAGGATTCTATTAATCACAAACAAGGAATCCTGTTTTTTTTTTTTTTATTATAATTGTAGAATTTATTAAGAGTCAAAAGCCAACGCACACAACCTAAGAGCTCGAGATGACCTACAAAGGATAGATCCAACAAAATCACAAAGGGCAAAGAAAAACAAACATCCTAACTACCATCCTTTGTACAAACCAAATCCCAACAAAACACAAAATCCTCAAAGAAAAGTCTTGTACATTCAATAAATGCTTTAGACCGCAAGAACATCAAGCCCTTGATATTGAGAATGACACTGGCTATCTCTTCTTCCTTGCCTTATGAAAACACTCTGATTTCTCTCCTTCCAGAAACCCCAACAAATAGCATAGGGAAGCATCTTCCATAACACTCTACCTCTATAAGAAAAGACAATCACCTGCCAGTTAGAAAAAAAGATCCATCAAAGAACTCGGCATCACCCAAGACATCTCAAATTCCCCCAAAAACGACGTCCAAACTTTTCTCGCCACGATACAATGCATAAGAAGATGGTTTGACCGATTCCCCACTATGTTTACACATCGAGCAAAACTCAACGATAATAATCCTTTTTGCAATCAAGTAATATACTGTGAGAATCCTATCCAAAGAAGTTGTCCACATAAAGAAAGCTATCTTGGAGGGATTTTGGATCTCCAAATAATAGGAGCCGGAAAACCATTGTTGATAGGCCTAAGTAAGGCCTTATAAAATGAACACACCAAAACACACCGTCCTTAGACCATCTCCACAACCGCTTATCCTGATCTAAGACAGAGTTATGACAACCTTGGAGGCGAGAAAGTAAACTAGAAATGGGCTCAATCTCCCAATCGTTAAGTCTTCTTCTAGAACCAAAATTCCACGACACATCATCCCCCTCCCGAGTGTATCAGACCAGAATAGAGCACTTCTTCTTATCTGAAAGGGAGAAAAGATCCAGGAAATTCTCCATGAAAGGGTCTTCACCAAACCGCCTATCCTCCCAAAATCTAACTTTGTCCCCAATCCTTGCCTTGTAAAGAACACCCTTGGAAAGTTCCATTGAATTTTTAATAATACCCCTTCACACACATCCGTAAGATGAATGAATTGCTTTACCTTCCCACTCAAATTCCACAGCCCCAAACTTTCTTCCAATCGCCTTCCTCCTTAGGCTAGATCACTCCACGCCAAACCTCCACAACCATTTACCCAATAATGCCTTGTTTATAAGGGTAATTGTGAGGTTTTTGATCCCTAAGCCCCCTTGAGACTTAGTGCCACACATAGACTTCTAGTTGACAAGATGAAATTTGGTGTTACCTCTGCTTTGTCGTTCCATAAGAAATCTCTCATGAACTTCTCCAAGATATTTACAATAGTCTTGGGAATGGAGAAAAGTGATAAGTATTAAGTAGTAAATAGGCAAACTGGAGAGGGTGTTCTTGATTAACACCAATTTCCCCCTTTTTGATAGATACATGGACTTCTAAGAAGCTAGCCTATAACAAAATATTTTTTTGAGAGGATGTTCTCTCCCATTTGCCATTTGATGGGGTATTTGGAGAGAGAGGAATCTTATAGTGTTTGAAGGAAGGGAGGAAGATCTGTCAACCATCATTCTCAATATCAAGTGGTTGTTATTCTTTTGGTCAAATTTTTTGTTGAGTGTAGGGGTTTGTTCTTTGAAGATTTTGTTTCCGCTGGGATCTTTTGTGCTCTAGAGAGGGGACTTTAATTGTTATTTGTTATTATTTTGTTTAGATGGTTATCTTGACCACTATGCATACCTTTATAATTTCTCGGCTGTTCGGCCTTTTATAAAATCATATATTTTTTTATAAGTTTAGAATTAATTAAAAGCGAAAAGGGATTACAAGGAAAGTCAAAGAAGTCAAGAGATGTTTGACTTTTGTGTGATCTTTCAGTTGCTTTATTTTGCCTAGTGGTAGAAGGTCACCTCGACCTCCATAACTACTCTTTTTGTAATTGTTCAGCTTAGGCCTTTTTAATGATAATTTATACTTATATAAAAAAAAAGAAGTTGAGGAGACCTACTAAAAGCAAAAAACAATCAAAACGCTATCAGAGAAAAACTACACTGCTTCTCTAAAATAATCAAGGTCCCAAAACTCCCAACAGCATGTAACCAAATCTCTCAATGACTGGATCCCAGATAGCCTTGGATCTACATCTAGCCCCTAACAGAATGCCCAGATTCGTAGTAGGTAATCTACAAAGACCACACCCTAGGATACCTCCAAAACTGGCGAGATTCTCCACAACTCCCACTCCAAACACCTTGCTCTTAACAAAATTCACACGTAAACCCTACACGGCCTCGAAGCAGCACAAAAAGCCTCTTAGGAACCTTAACTGAGTAACAGAAGCCCCAAGAAAGACAAGCATGTTGTCTACAAACTGAAGATGTGAAACAGAAGGAGCCTTTCAACCCACCTCAAAGCTTGCAAGCTCCGTAGACTCCACAACTCTAGAAACCATATTGACCAACGCCTCCACCACCACAATAAACAAAAAGAGCGACAACGGATCCTCCTACCTGAGCCCCCTCGAACTTCTGAAGTAACCAGTTGGGGACCCATTCACTAATACGGAAAATGAAGCCAAAGATACATTTTGAGATCCACCTCCTCCACTTCTCACCAAAGTCCAACATGCCAAGCATATAATCCAAGAACTTCCAATTGACATGATCATACGCCTTCTCCATGTTAATCTTGCATGTGATCCCTAGAATCCCCCTAGATTTGGAGTCTATGCATAGCTACCAGAACACCACCCAAGATCTGTTTGCCCCTAACAAATGCTCGTTGGTTGGGCGATATCACTGTGTACAAGACCTTACGAATGTCACAAACATCTTAGCCAAACTTTTGTACACATTCCCCACCAGATTGATAGGTCTGTAGCCCAAAATGCCTTCCAATCTGTGTTTATTAGGAATTAGAACAACAAAAGTGCTGTTGGAAGTGTAGTCCCGGTAACCCTCCTCTTGAAACTCTGACACCACCTTTATAAAATCTGACCCAACCACATCCCAACATTGTTCAAAAAAAGCCAAATAAAAACCATCGGGCTTGGAGCTTTGTCGCCTGCCATCGCAGCAATAGAACTCAAGATATCTTCCTTCCCAAAAGGTCTCTCCATCCAATCTCTATCCTCAAATAATTTGATCAAAATGTAGACCATCCAAAGACGGTCTAAAAGAAATAGGCTCCGAATACAACTGAGAATAATACTCAACCACTCCCTTTGTAATACTGTCTTCATCTTCGAGCATATTACCATCGATCTCGAGGCTTACTAAGTTATTACATCTTCTATGTGCATTCGCCATCCTGTGGAAGAATTTCGTATTATTATCGCCCTCCTTCAATTACCTAACTCTTGACTTTTGCTTCCAATTGATTTCCTCCAACTGCACTAGGTGTTGATATCCTGCTTTGAGGTTAAATATCCCACTACGATCTTCTAAAGAAAGAGGATGATCCTCCTCCTTTCCGTCAATCCCCAAGCATAGAGTCCTTCCTTTGATCCACCCTGCCAAACTCTTCTCGATTTCACTGCTTAATCTTATCTTTAAGCTCTTTGAGCTTACGCCAAAATGTTTCCAAATATATATTAGAGTTTGGAGTCATATGACATACACATACTGTCTTTTTCATCTCTTCTTTCTCTTCTCCTCATCTCTTTCAAACCCTAATTAGACCCTAGATTCAACTGCAGCCATGTTCTAGTCCTCACTCCTACGCAATCCTAGACTTCCTTCCTTCTTTGGTGCACACACATTGTGCTAGCTAACATTGTGAATTTTCTTGTCAAGGTCTGTATTGCCAACTAACACATTTTCAGGTTATTTATTGCGTTTTTTACTTTCTAAATTGGACTACCATGGCCTTATCCATGTAAGTAAAAGAATGTGAAAAAGTACGCTAAATCTCTTCAAAATCCTTTCTAATTTAAAATTTCCTCTTTTTTTGTAAAAAATATTCAAATGAACCTAATATCTCTCTCTCTCTATTATCATGCACTCTTGGTACAAATGGTCTATTGAGCCCAAAGGTTTAAGTCCGGCTACACGTCAAATAGGTGTGCTGGGCTGGGGTCAATGTCAGGACGAGTCCAGGTGTATGGGGGGGGATCAAGTACAATGCCCTTGAAGTCAATATGGGTATTTTTATCATGTGATAATCACTTATTTCTAGGATAATTAAGTGCTACCTTCAACTTCCCCTCTCCCCAGCGACGAAGCATGGAACTTGGAGTATGTTCTAGAGCAGCGAAACCTCTGGAAGAACTTTGGGGGAAGCTTGGATTCGGTGATCAATTATTAGAATCTTGTTCTTCCTTAGACCCATGGAAGTGTTCGTGGATTGCAAGCTTTTTGTTCATTTAGAGATCCGTAAAGGCGGATTAGGCTGCATTCGCATCAAAGAAGGACGCCGGTGGTTAGAGGAAGCAGATATTCCAGGTAACATTGGGCTGTGGTTGGAAGGTATTTTCAAAGCAGCCATCAAAGCCAAGGACTCTCATCCGATCTGGAGATAGACGGTATGTTCGGGGAGAACTTTTGTTGCTAAGGAAAAGAGGAACGAAGGTGGCAGATTTATCAGGCTCTCAAAGGTCACCTCTAGGGGCAGAAAGTTAGAAACATCTCTTTCTTCTTCCCAGAAGGCCCCAAAGGTGAGGGCTGGTCAGCTCTGGAAGATGGTCTTGCTAAACTTAGGAAGAAGACGGTGGATAAATGGGAAACGGGTGGCGAGTCTGCTCCTAAGGTGCAAGGGGCTGTGAAGAACTCATCTTTTCTCGGTGATATACTCTCCGGGGATAAGCCTTAGAGAATCACATCTTGGTATCAAGAGAAAGGAGATGGTAGCTTTGGGAGATGGGGCTAGCGCTTGTGTGCAAATCCTTAGACACAAGCTCAAACTGGGAAGACATAGCAGCACTTATGTGGATCTCAGGATCATCTTCTCATTTTCACTTTATTCCCTGTGGAGAAAAAATGAGAGTGTTCTTCGACGAAGACAAGGTGGTTTTCAAATTCTTATGCGAGCCGATTTCGATCAGGGTTGCTAACGACATTATTTATGTGAGTTGCTAGTGGCCTGGCTTCAACACCATTCCCTCTTTCCCCCGAGCATCTCCAGTTTGGATCCTAGTTCGTAGACTCCCATTTCATCTGTGGAATCACAACATGTTTGCCTGTATAGGTTGTATTGCGGGAGGATTAGTGGAGGTAGATGAAGCTACTTCCTTGGGGAGGGATTATAGCGCTGCTAGATTGAAAGTATGAGGAGAAGTTGGGGTTATTCCTAGAGTGATCTCAGTGACTTCCGCACTCATGTACATTGGGGACTGTGGCTACAGTGAGTATCTGACCGGTGTTGCTAAAGAACCAGATTCGACGGACAAATCTCACCTGATATGGGTTATGGAGAACCTGACTCTGATGTCCTGACTTCTTCACTCGATTCAAACCCAGATCAGCAAAGGGTTTATGCTCCTACCAATAGCCAAAGATGTTTGGGATGCCGTATCTAAGACATACTCCGAGATGGAAAATTTTGCCAAGCTCTAGTATGAACTAGAACAAGAGATATATTGTCTTCGTCTCGGGGGATGAAGATTGAAACATATTACGCTTTACTTCGAAGCAAATGGGAGGAGATCGATTACTACCAGAGTTACTCCCCCAAGTGCGCAGATGACGTCAAGTCCTTCAAGGCTATGGTTGAATGTTCTCGGATCTTCTAGATTCTCTCCGACGTTCATCTTAGCTTTGAGGGAGTTCGTGTTCAGATCCGTGGCAAGGATCCTGCCCCCACCTCTCTAGCATAGGTCTACGCTTACATTCAGGGGGAGGACAGTCACCGTTCAGCTATGCAACTCCGCAGTGGGAGTGATATTCCAAACTGATCTGCCCTGGCTGCTGCCAATCAGAATGGCTAGAAATCCAGTCCAAAGGAGTCCGGGGACAAACCCAGACCCAAGTGTGACCATTGCGGTCTCATGGGCCATATCCAAGACACCTGTTGGAAGCTCCATGGACGTCCCCCAAGACAGGCCCTGACTTCTCGTCAGCGCCAACTGGCAAGATCCCATACAGCGCACTCAGTTACTCAGGACACCGCACCAGCAGCGTCTACCTCCTCTGGGGACACAGACTCATTTTCTCCTCCAGATCTTGAGCGACTTCGCCGGATGATGGCCCAACTCAATGGCCAGGCTTCCACTTCCACATCTGCATTCGCTTACACAGGTACTAGGATTGCTTGTTCCACCTCTACTGTACCTTCCAGCCCTTTTTGGATCATTGATTCAGGGGCATCTAATCACATGACTGATATGTCCTCTGTTTTCTCTAGCTATGGTATTTGCTCCGGTCGTGACAAAGTTAGGATAGCTGATGGCACATATTCCTCTATCTCCAGCAAAAGGGATGTTCATGCCAGACCAGCTCTTTCTTTGTCTTCTGTTTTGCATGTTCCTCAATTCACTGCTAATTTATTATTTGTCAGTAGTCTTAACTGCAGTTTAACGTTTTTTCCTTCTCACTGTGTGTTTCAGGATCTGGAGTCGAGGCGGACGATTAGCAGTGGATGTAAGGACAGTGGCTTATACATCCTGGATTCTTCGGTTTCTTCATCGGCATACCAGTCCAGCATCAGTAGTAGTAATAGAGTCAATAAAGACCAATTAATGCTTTGGCATAACCGTCTAGGTCATGTACCCGTGTCAGTCTTAAAGCGTGTCTTTCCTGCTTTCTCTTCTGTTTCTGTAGTTCTCTCTCATTGGGAAACATGTGAACTGGCAAAGCATTGTCGTTTTACTTTTTCCATTAGTAAGAATAAAAGTACTACTCTTTTTTATATTGTGCATTCTGATGTGTGGGGCCCCACGCCCGTGACTTCTTTGTTTGAATATCGGTACTTTGTTACCTTTGTGGATGAATTTAGTGGTTGTACTTGGTGTACCTTATGCGAGCCAAAGATGTTGTATTCTCCATTTTCCAAGAGTTCCATAAGATGGTTACCACTCAGTTCCATACCACTGTCAAGATTCTTCGCTCTGACAATGGGGGGAATACCTAGATGGGGGCCTTAAATCCTACTTTGCATTTCATGGTATTGTTCATCAGACCTCGTGCCCTTCTACACCTCAACAGAATGGGACTGCTGAGAGAAAAAACTGTCACCTTCTTGAAGTTGAGCGTGCTCTCTGGTTTGGCATACATGTTCCAAAACACTATTGGTCAGAGTCTGTCTTACTTGCAGCTTACCTTATCAATCGTATGCCCTCTCGGGTTCTAGGATTTCAGACTTCCCTATCTCTCTTGGTTCCTGATCGTCCGGCTTTCGTTGGTCCTCCAAAGGTCTTTGGGTGTGTTTGCTTTGTCCATTTTCATTGTTCTTCGAGGGACAAGATAGATTCGCAGGCCTTGAAGTGCATCTTCTTTGGGTACCCCTCTAATAATAAAGGATACAAATGTTATTGCCTTGCTACCCTTTGTCGCATCATCTCTATAAATGTCACCTTCGCTGAGTCCATCCTTTTCTTTGGTGAGCAGACTTCTCTTCAGGGGGAGCATGATTTTGCAGAAGAGAGTGTTCCCAGCCCTATGCCTGTCCCTATTCCTATGACGGCTTTTATTCCTATGCCGAGACCTCAGTCTAGTGACAATGACACTTCCACTACTACAGCTGATGTGCGTGTATATGTTAGAACCAAAAAGAAAGGACAAGCCAATGTCCCCACGCCTACATCTACGAGTCTCCCCTCAGATCCAGTTCTAGGTAATGCTTCTGTCCTCCCTGTTGCACTTCGGAAGGGTGTACATACTTGTACGGAACATCCTATCTGACATTATGTCTCTTATCATTCTCTGTCTCTGTCGTATTAGAATTTTGTTAGTATTGCTTCCTTTGTTTCTTTGCCTTTCAGTGTCGTAGATGCACTTAGTCACCCAAAGTGGAAAGAAGCTATGATGGATGAAATGCAGGCTCTTGAGAAGAACAAAACACGGGAACTTGTTCAACTACCTAGAGGAAAGAAACCTGTGGGGTGCAAATGGGTCTTTACAGTGAAGCGTAAAGCTGACGGGTTAGTCGAATGGTACAGGGCACGACTTGTAGCCAAGTAATTCACTTAGACATATGGGATCGACTATCAAGAGACATTTGCACCTATGGCCAAGATGAACTTTGTCAGAGTTCTTCCATCCTTAAGTGCCAACCTGTCCTGGCCGTTGCATTAGCTAGATGTGAAGAACGCCTTTCTTCATGGAGATCTGACAGAAGAGGTGTACATGAAACTACCGCTTGGGTTGAACCTTGCGAGAAGTGACGACAAGGTGTGCAAGTTAAGGAAAGCCCTGTATGGGCTAAAGCAATCTCGAAGGGCATGGTTCGAGCGGTTCAGCAGTGCGATCAGACGAGTGGGCTACAAGCAAAGTCAGGCCGATCACACGTTGTTTGTGAAGCACCACCAAACTAGTACCACGGCACTGGACGTCTATGTTGACGACATTGTCATCACTGGGAATGATCCCAAGGAGATAAAGCAGCTGAAGACCTTCTTGTCCTCGGAGTTTGAGACAAAGGATTTGGGGCCACTGAAATACTTCCTGGGGATTGAAGTTGCTTGGTCTTAAAAGGGAATCTTCATATCTCAACGAAAGTATGTATTGGGCCTTCTGGATGAGACTGGGTATTTGGGAGCTCGACCGGCAGAGATTCCAATAGATCAGAACCATCGGTTGAATTCTGAGGAGGGCGACACTCTTGAGGATGTCGCTATGTTTCAGCGATTGGTTGGCACACACCCATCTGGATATTGCTTACGCTGTGAGTGTTATTGGCCAGTTTATGCATGCACTACGGTCATCACATCTTGAGGCAGCTCACAGAGTTCTTCAGTACCTCAAGAGTTTTCCAGGTCGTGGAATACTATTCGGGCGACATGGACACTTTAGAGTAGAAGCATATACTAATGCAGATTGGGCAGGTTCAGTTACTGATCGTCGGTCTACGTCAGGATACTGTACCCTAGTTGGAGGAAACCTTGTCTCTTGATGAAGCAAGAAGCAGCCAGTTATAGCTTGATCCAGTGCAGAGGCAAAATTTCGCTGTATGGCACATGGTGTGTGCAAACTCCTTTGGTTGAGGACCATACTTGAGGAACTGGGACTCCAGGTGACAGAGCTGATGAGCCTCTACTGTGACAACAAAGCCGCCATCAGCATTGCTCACAACCCAGTCCAATATGATAGGACCAAGCTTATTGAAGTTGATCGTCACTTCATCAAAAAGAAACTTCAACAAGGATTGATTTGTACTCCGTATTTGAGAACACAGGAGCAGGTTACCAACATACTCACAAGGGGGGTGAACAGGTCTATTCTTCATACTTTGACTGGCAAGCTAGGCATGATGGATATCTTCGCACCAGCTTGAGGGGGAGCGTTGGAGTTTATGTAATACACCCATGTAGGTGTCTCGAGTGGGCTGCGTCCCACTTCCCACGTGGGTGTTCTTTTTGGGTTATCACTATTCACGTGAATAGTGCCGTGTGAATAGTGTCACGTGAATAGTGCTATTCTTTTGTAGGGGTTCTCCCCGTCACATATATATACAGTGTGTTCATTCTCTCCTCTTCCCACAACTTCTCTCTCTAACCCTAATCTCTTCCACCTTCCGCCTCCGTTACACTTTTTCTTCTTCTCTCTACAACCTTCATGTACTGGTTACAACCTTATTTACAACAAAAACTAGCCTATATGATGAGTTGAGACCAAAGAAATATCACCACAAATAATAAAAGAATAAAACAATGCTGGGCTGGGATGAAGGTTCAGAAGGGTTTCTGGGGTTCCTGGCAAGTATCATCTTTTTTGGCGGGTTTTGTCTAAAAAGAACACATGATTTTAGGGTTTCAGAAAGGGTGGAAGGGTTTCTGACGAAGCCGCAGGTCTCAATAAAGATTATTGGGCTGATTGTAGGGTGTAGGAAGTCCTAGGGGTGAATCTGGGAGGTTTTAGGGTTTTGGCCAACTGGCAGGGATATTAGCTCCCAATAGGTGCCGCAAACACCAGATAGCTTTGTGAGTGGAACTGTAGGTCACAGAAGACCTAAAGTGCTCATAAAAGAGAAAATAATGGAGAGCATAGTAAGAGAAGAAGATAGAAGAGAGCAGAGAGAAAGTTAACTTTGGCATCGTACCAAATTAGCTTGGCTTCACACCAATGAAGAATGGCTTCACACTAGATTTTCCAATCACAGGAGAATTCTCAAAAGTTTTGTTCTTTATTCATTATTTCCCAAAATCAAAGATTACAACCTTATATATAAAATTCTGAAATCCTAACTTTCCTAATTCTTCGAAAATTCTACTTATTAAAATAAGCAAAGTTCTTAATCTAATTTTAGAAACTAAAAAAAATATTTAGGAAATTTTTGACATACCCCCATATTATCTTTCAAATTTGACATACCCCCCTACAATTTGAAAAAGCTGATTTATGACCTGGTCTACCATCCATGACTGCCGTTGACTCAAATTGACTATCAATTTTTGTTTAAAGGGACAAAAATGTCCCTTTCTTCAACCTTACACCAAGGGTTTGGGCCTTACTCCAAACCAAACAGCTGTGGAACGGCCATCCACGAGACTCCAGTAGGTTGGCCGCCCATCACCGGTGACCAACCCATCGGAGTCTTGTAGCCGGTCATCCACAACTCCAGCGAGCAAAAAATGTATATTTATAAAAGCAACTGTATATCTTAGAGATTTTAAGATTTTCTTTTTCCTTCATATGATTGGATTTTCTCAGGGTTTGAGCCACTCCATGTATTAGACGAGATTGGCTAATATTCAAGGATCAACAGTTTTTCATATACGTTTCTCTTTTCTTTTTTGTGTTCCTGATCTTTCTTTTAAGATTTCTACGAAAAATCGACAGTCTATATACCTTTGTTTTTCTTAGATTTCGTAGTAGTTCCTCTCACTTTTGAGTTTGCACTCTAGTATTGCTTTTAGATCTTAACATTTGTCGGATGTTGTCATGAGTTCTTTAATGGGTCTGTTCACAAAAGTTCATGAAGTTTCTGCCAACAAAAAATTCCATTAATGCATTCCTACTTAGGTAGATCTGTCTGGAAGCAAAATTATGGGTTCTAGAAATATATCCGTGAAGAGGAGGAAAGTTGATTTTGTTGGAGCTTTTGAGTTATCTAGAAGAAGTGGATCCTCTTAAGATACACTGAATTCCCGAGATATTCAGAAGAGTAGTTCTTTGAAGTCAGTACAAATATATTGGTTATTGAATCCAATACATTAATGCTATAGGGAAGAGGGTGCAAGGTAATATATTATGTTTGATTAGTTACACGCATAAAGCACAATACATGCGAGTCTTCCATTTGTGATTTGTGCAATTCCTTGTACGTTTTGACTTGAACGTTCAATAGTGCCTACATATTTTGCCTACTGGAGTGGTGGATAGTCGGCCACAAGATTCTGGTAGGTTGGTCGCCGGTGATAGGCGGTTTACCTACCGGAGTCTTGTGGACGGCCGTCCACCACAGCCATTTGATTTGGGGGTAGGGTTTTAGCCCAAACCCTTGTTCTAAGGTTGAAGAAAGGGACGTTTTTGTCCTTCAAAAAAAAAATTTGTTAGTCAATTTGAGTCAACGGCGGTCATGGATGGTGGACCAGGTCATAGGGGGTTAAGTCAGCTTTTTCAAATTGTGGGGGGGTATGTCAAAAATCAAAGATAACATGGGGGGGTTTGTCAAAAATTTCCAAAATTTAACCAAGTTAAACAATCATAATTAACTTCCTAAAAAGAAATTCCTAGTTAAAATAGAACAGATCTTAAGCTAATCTTGCGGGGTCTGCATGCTCTGGCTCTCTTCACTGCTCCAGTGTAGCTGCGGTCCTGTGGACTATCAAGTAGAATGCTCCCGCATCAAAGGCTCTCTCACAACAATCTCATAAACTATGATCAGGATTTGCTAAATTGGCTGCCTATTTTGGTCTTTCATACATGACAATCACTTGCATTAACTGATAACTTCTAAAAATAAGAGACATTATGTTTTTTTGTTTCCTAAATCCCAGAGTTGCATTACAATGAATAGAAATACTCAAACTCAGCATGGGATAAGCTATTGTATCTTATTTTGATTATTCCTCATTAAATAAATTTAGAAACCCAGTTTGTAGAACTCAATGAGTGCCTACAAGATAATAGGATGCTTATGCTTCCAGTTAATGGCTTTCTAAGTTAATAGAGAACTGGTAATGTGTCAGGATGCAAAAAGTCCTCGAGGTTGCAGATTGGTTGGGAATGTTTCTTACCCAAAAACTTTAGAGTTCTCTAAGAACTGACAAAGCTACAACAACTGGTATAAACAGAACCAGAAATGTAATAACTGGCATAAAGAGAACTAGAAATGCAGCAACTGGTATAAAAAATACCAGAAAGTTAAAAATCCAAAAGGCTTGAAAACTTTTAGCTCACTCTTCTTCCCAAATATCCTCTGCTTTCTCTCCAACACCGTAACCAAACTTGACGTTCCAACTCGGGATCACCCGAGACCTTAATCAGTGAAAACTTAAAATGTTATGAAGATGATTTGTTTTAGAACAAAAATAAAATAAAAAACTTCATACATACTTTATCAAATACTAATTTATCATATTATTTGGACATGTGACAAATAAAATGCATATGCACATCATTTTAAATTAATAAAGTTTTCTTATATATATTATTTATATAAATACATAATGTCTTTGTTGATTGTACGGATGCCTCTCAGGCGTTCCAAACCCTAGGTCTTCCTTAAAACACTTGCTCCCTCTCCTACACTCCCTTCTACTACGTGCAATTAAGGTCATGGCCCATTTAAGTTGATACTTGTCTACCGAAATATGCTGACATGTTTCGACGCTAAAAACTTGAGGTCGGATGTAAGATGTTCTAATCAGGGTTTTCGTCAATACCTTGTAACAAAGGAAGGTGGGATGTGCTGGCCCAGTTACCAGTATCCTTTCTTCTTTTCTGTGCATGCATTTTATCTAGTAACGTGAGTGTAAAATTGATGTTCACTTTTTACTGACAATATGCAGGTTCAAAAGTCAAATTTGGAGGGACTTCTCCAAAGGCATGTCGAAATGGCTGCTGAAATCAAGAATCTTGACACTGACTTGCAAATGCTGGTTTATGAAAATTACAATAAGTTTATCAGTGCCACAGAGACTATTAAAAGGTGAGATACTGCTTTCTCACATTGTGATTCAAGCCATGACACAACCTTTACCATTTTTTTTTGGCAAGGGTTTCCAAAGTACGTGTATGTAGGTGCATATGCTTGTGTTGGAATAAATGTGCATCTGTATGTGTATAATGATCCCCTCCTTTTGCTCCACATCTTACAATCATAACCAACATATCGATAGCTCCTTTCATCTTATTTGTGATACGGGAGTTGACAACATAGACCCGCATAGTGTAAATCATTAGAGAGCAACTCCAGTCCCATCTGTGGTGAACAATCGGCTCCAAGTGAGGTCGAAAGCACAAAATAAAATCACAAAGCACAAATTCAAATCCTTGGTAAATAACATGAATCCTTCTAATACAAATTTTCTTTTGAGAAGTAAATCTATCATTACAATCATTTTCTCAGTCTTCGTCTTTCATGTCCTCAGCCTGAGCAGAATCTGATTTGGCCATTGGTCTAGAAAATGAAACTGAGAGATGGCTTACTCAGTTAAGAAGAGTCCACAACATGTGGCTCCAAACCAGTTGATTGAGAGTGGATGATTCTCCTAAAGATTTGTTCATTCCTTTCTCTCCAAATATTGCCTAGACCGTATTCAGAAGACCAAAATCTACAGACAATATAAAAAGTTGATCAATTTGCTATGAGTCCATCGTATGAGTAACCTTCTGGTATGATCTGTGTATATTGCTCCATTATTTGTACAGAGATGTTTTCTTGGCTGACTTTATAAGTTGCTTATTTTTCTTGTTCACTTGTCTACGTGGATATTGCTTTCCTTTAAGAGTCTTGTGTACACCTTGGGTTTTCTAAAATCTAAATTGTTATAGTGTATTCAACTTTGCCAGATGGATATGTTACTGACATACTCTTTAGATAATATGTAGCTTATATTGTCAATGTAAAACTGCTATTTGGCTTTCTATCTCTACAGGATGAAAAATAACATTGTGGGTATGGAGGGAAGCATGGAGCAGCTCCTTGAGAAGGTCTTTAGAGTCTAATTCACTTCTTTTAAATTGATTGGTTTCCATTATTTCAGAAAGCATTCACCTTTTCTAAACTTACCATTGCAGATTATGTCTGTACAATCTAAAAGTGACGTGGTTAACACATCTCTTTTTGAAAAGAGAGAGCATATAGAGAAATTGCATCGCACCCGGAATCTTCTGCATAAAGTTCAGGTATCAACCTGAACCTTAGAACTTTTCTGTGGGTGCCCGTCTACTTTTATTGAATTCTGAAATCAATTAATCATTCAATAAAATCTTGTTCCAACTATTCGAGTTGGTTACACAAATCCTGTTCCACAGTTTCCCTCTATCGAATTCTGCAATTTTTTTCTTAAAATGGAGTAAGTGAAGATGTCAACCAATATTTAAGTACTTGGATCTGAAATCGATAGAATCATAAATAGTATAAAGTTGATTGAATTCAAGGGGGTCTTGATGGAATCTTACTGGCTTGTAACTAGTGCTAGGTAGGGTTGTCAACGGGTTGGTTTGATCTGGATACCACTATACCCAAAACTAGACTCCATTGAATATGTGGGTTCCAGGTCCTATTGATTGTGGTTTAGGTATTGAGACAGGTAGTCCCAAAAAATGGAACTGACAAATTGTGCAACCCAATGAAATATGCCTTCCAAATCAAGTGACAATAAGTCAAAGACAAACTATAAGCATGAACTCACACGGGTTTTTAAACTGGTTAAGAGTGAACTGCTCTGACACCAATTGAAAGTTTGTCTTTCGATCTCCTAGATACCTAGAAAGGGGGTTGAATAGGTATTTTAAAATTATCGATTAATACTAACAACACGATTCAATTTACTGGACTAGGTAGGTGATATCGCATACATCCGCTAATGATTTAACAATGATTATAACAACCGACTTTGAACGAATATATCTCCGTGATATATTGTTTCTTAGTTGTTTGTTACAATCTAAACAAGGTGCGGAATATAAATAAACAAATCACTATGCATGCAAATTTTAATGTGGAAACTTTAGCCAAGAAAAACCACGAGACCACGTCTAGACGGAAAGTATTACTAATTGAAAAGTTCTAAGTTATAGAAGTTACCTACGCAGCACCGCTTACATACATCATACAACCCTTGGCCAACTACCGGTGCATCCATGTCCTTTGGCTCCACGCGTCGAGTCCACAAGTGCCCTTCCGATCAAGATCCCTTTGCCACTGTTCAGTTTGGTACACCCCAAACCTACCCTTCGACCGGTACACCCCGATCTTATTTTCACTTGTCGGTCCAACCCCGGAAGCGAAGGATTCAGTTTGCTCAATTGCGATTGAGTCACACTGACTCACACGTGGTACTCTCTGGCTTACTAGGTCGGATACTAAGGATAACCTAGGCAGAGGTTTTGATCAAGCTTATCGATGAAGTAAACACTTCAAGCTATGATCATGAGAGAAGAAAAACCTTAAATGGAAAGGAATGACTTACTAGGATTTTTCTTTCCTGAGGCTCAACTCTAAATGATGGAATAATGCTCTAATAGCTCAAGAGAGTTTTGCTTTTTGTAGATGTGTGAATGTATAAGTTCTAATTGCCAAGGGATGACTTTATATAGAAAGAGCTAAGCCTCAAGGGTGAATAAGAGGTGGGAGAGTGGGAAACAAGAATTCCGGATCTGATTTGATAAGGTCCTTCGTTAGTCCGATCGATTAGACTGGTTGTCAATCGATTGGACTTCTCGGAAGTTGTCCATCGATTGTCCTTCGCAGTCTAATCGATTGGACTTCCCTACATTCAATTTTTAAATGGCTTTTATGCCCCTGGACTGAAGTCTTGCACTGTGACTTAGGTTTATCTAGATACCCATTTCTTACATCCAGTTCTTACACCCGAGAGTGGGGCCCACATGGAGATCATGTTTGACAATCCAACCATACATTGAGTTGTCCATGCCATGATGATCATCGTCACCAAAAATCATTTCATTTAGACAATGTCAACTAGATAAAAAGGGACCCAAAATAATGGTTTAATTTGATGGTCTTGATTTTTCAAATTAAAGTCAATTTTTCATGTAAGTTAGGAGTGTCTAATTTTCCTGATTTTTTGTGAGGAGGGTAACTATAGTATGAAAAACTCACTGTGCGGTTGGATTGTCCAACATGATCTCCATGTGGGCCCCACTCTCGGGTGTAAGAACTGGATGTAAGAAATGGGTGTAGCTCTAGATTGACTCATTTTACAATTAGACCACCTATAACTAAGGCCACTAAGTCACTTACCTTCTTAATCGTGTGAGCATGTTTATAAGCGGACAAACGACGAGTCTTCAGATGAATCATTCTTTATTCTTTTATGTCAAAGACAGTTCAATTGTTACATTATCTAGAATTTGTCTTGCGTATTTAGGTTAGAAAGCCTGAAGTTATGATTGCATTTATTCCAAGACTCCATTGAGTGATTCCTGCTTATATTGTTCTTATCCATTGGAAACAACTTCATTATAGGCTTATAGCCAGCTGGTAAGAGGCTGGAACATATTATTTGTCATACTTTAAAAGGAGCAAAGGTAATTAGCGGACCTTCTTGCAAAGGGTGGTGTTAATACTTAATAGAATTTTTTACATAGGCTCTCTTCCCTCAATTGTCACTGTTATATCTTCAATACAATACAACATTGCTACTCATAAGAAAAAAAGATAATATCCCACAACACTCTTGCAAGGAGATGCTTTTACAGTTTATGTGAATATACTGGATCTGTCACTATAACTTGTGTATCTTGCATTGTTAATGCTTAAGGAAGTTGTGCTTATTTTCTGTCCGTCTGCAATGTTGTAATTTTAGGACTTCCATTAATTAAATTGGGATCTTCACTAAGTGGGGCTTATCAAATAAAAGTAATCTGACCAAACTTTTAATTTGGATGGACAAAATTTTATTTTTTCTCATGTCTGATAGTTTATGTAAGCTTTGGTGTGTTGGCCATGTATGAGTTACCACAGATTTCATCTTTTGTGGAAAGAGCAGTTCATATATGATCTTCCTACTCGGCTTGGGAAGTGTATCAAATCAGAAGCTTATGTGGATGCTGTCAGGTTTTTTATCGGAGCCATGCCAATTTTTAAGGTTAATTTCTTTACTTGGCTCTTTGATGGTTAAATCAACCTTTTTGTTTATTTTCTTTTATTTTTTGCTCAGCATGGTGCTCGTCTAAAGTGAAGCCTTTGACTCTCATGTGACATGGCTCTTACTGTTATCCTTTCTAGGCATACGGGGAGTCATCCTTCCAGGATTGTAAGAGGGCATCTGAAGAAGCAATGGGTATAATCATTAAAAACCTTCAGGTACACTCACGTTTGCTCTACAGTTTCTAATACTATTCTGGATATGCTGTTGCTCTAATATCATTATTGTTCACATAAGTGGCTTAGCTCTCCAGTATATGTGATACATGTTTGTTTTCACATACATTTGCATGCATGTTGATAGTTTTGCTACTGCTACTGGTGCAACCAACATTTGTCTATAATAGAGATTACTGGCAGAAACCCAACATGTGGACATATCTGTACAGTTAGTATCGTTTGTAAGTACTCTATATATATGGTATGATATTTTAATTTTTTGTTAAATATCTTTTTCTTTTATAATCATGGGTTGAGTTATTTTGACATGCCATTTGACATGTCTAATTTTGGTGAGGATGATCTCCCATCCTCGCAAAAAATAGGCTATTCTGAATTTTTGATACCTTATCAAATATGGATCTAAAAGTTATCGGAGAAATAGCCGTCCAGAATTTTATAAAATGTCAGAATGGGCTATTTTTAATTTTTAATTTTTTTTGCTAGGCATGTACTGATTTTGGTGAGGGTGAGGATGATCTACATGATGAGGAGATCTCCCACCAAAAATCAGCACTTGATTCATCTCCATGTGGCTTCCACATAGGTGTGTCAAATGGCGTGTCAAGATAAGGCATATCACTAGAAATGTCAGATGGGTTGATGATCTCACCAAAAATTAGCCGTTAACTCATCTCTATGCGGGTTCCATAACCATGTGTCAAAAAAGTGTGTATATATATAAAAATTCGTCTTGAGGCGCGCAAGGCTTATGCCTTATGGCAAGGCGCAGGGTCCTCGCCTCGAGGCTTACACCTCACCCAGTCGAGGCTTGAGATATAATCGAGGCTTATGCCCAGAACATCCCAAATAAAGGTGATTTAAATGATATTCTTCCTGTTATTTATACTAGTAAGTATGACATAGATGGTCTGGGCAACTTCTGCTGGAAGTGTTCCCAGGGGACTACATTTTGGTAGTAAAGAAACTATAAACGCTAAAGCGCCAAACTCTTAATAACTTAAGCTTTATGAAGATTCCTGAGATTGAAATCAACAGATTTCCAATTAAGTCATTAAACCGTCATGATCATCAACTTCATTATTGTTGCTAAAATTATGCCTTTACTTATTAGGCTGACCAATCAAGTGACAATATTACATAAACAGTATATTATTGATATAACAAATAGAATATATGATAAGGGATATATTTATAAAATGAGAACTTTTGCTTCATGGGCATCACATAATAATTAGCCAATGTTTTAAAAATCCAGCTTCAAGGTGATGTTCATGGCAAATCATTAAAAAGAAGAGTTCCTAACTTTTCTTATTTCTTTCATTACTTTTGTAGTTGATTCACTTTTTATGATCTTTATGGATTTTGTAAATGATTTTTGTGGGGGAAAAATATCTGATCTAACCCACACAATCTTCGAGGTCAGACGATTCGGATTATGGTGATGATCGGACGACTCTGATGCTCCAGGATGAAACTGCTTTCTCCTCTGCGAAGGATAGGATGATCTCCAGATGAGATTTGGTTGTACCTGTTGACAAGGCTCCGACGCTCAAGTCAGCTTAGGAAATGTAACAGGTTTCAAGAAAATAGTAAAAAGGTTTCAGAGTTTAGGCTATCTGGATCTGGAGAGCAAGATCCTCTTCTCAATCCTGAGGGTCTCATATTTATACCCTTAGAACTGGTCGTGACTCACCTTCCACGTGTCTAGTCGTTATCAGTCAATGATGACTCGGATAAATTCTGTTATAAAACAGAATCTTATGGTTATATCTTGACTTCCTTGATTCTGTTATACCTGAAATAACTGAAATGACACTGAGGTGGCATCCTTCGTGTCAGGTATTCAGATAAGGTGATGTCGAATTCGTGATAGTTCAACTAGCTGCCATGTGGCCAATATTCATTAGTTAAGAAATCGATTGTATTCAGAATACTTACCTCGTACTTAAGAGATCCTGCCACGTGAGTCATTTGACATCATCTGGCTTTGCCGGGATGATATTGAAATAGATCCCGTCAATTAAGTTTGATGACCTTGTCGGGATAAATGCATCCAGCCAATAATGTGACCTTGCCGGGATAATATCCCGGGAAGAGATGCTGGATTTCCCGGGATGATATACTTGAGTTGCCAGGATGAGTTCCCGGGATGACATGTTTGGAGTTCCCGGGATGATATACTTGAGTTGCCAGGATGAGTTCCCGGGATGATATGTTTGGAGTTCCCGGGATGATATACTTGAGTTGCCAGGATGAGTTCCCGGGATGATATGTTTGGAGTTCCCGGGATGATATACTTGAGTTGCCAGGATGAGTTCCCGGGATGACATGTTTGGAGTTCCCGGGATGATATACTTGAGTTTCCCGGGATGAGAACCTTGAGTTCCCGGGACGAGATTGTAAAAGATCCCGTCAAGTAGGTCTGGTGATCTTGCCGTGATAAGATTGTAAAGATCTCATCAAGCCAGTAGATCTCGGCGGGATGAGACTCATCAATATGTCGGGCAAGATTGAATACTTCCCGACATATTAAAGGCTGAGACGTTAATATACTCTGTTAGCATCACTTCCATGTGTCAATCATTCAATCCTGACACGTGGCATTTCCAAGTAATGGAAATCGTGTGACACGATGGGCAATTTATGGCTCCTGATGATGATTCCAGCGCATTAACTCTCGCGTGCTGTCTTCTAACACGCGTCATGTATTCGAAACCGCACGTGCTAAGCCAGAGATACGTGTCCAATTTTGACTTGCTGGAAAATACGGCACCCACATCGCCCCCCTTTTTGAGAAGATCGATAAATGACCGTCGTATCTTCTGAAAAAGATCTTGGCCATCCACATTTCATCTCTGTTTCTTAGCCGTTGGATCACGTAATAACCAATCGATCATTTTCCTCCGCATTTAATACTGCGCTTACTGTTTGCTGTATACATGAGACGTGTCCGTAGCAACGTGCTGCCCAATGTACGTCGTCGAATGGAATGATTGATGGGTACAGTACTCGAGGGAATAGGTAACCGAACCGTCGAGTAACCAATCTTTCGAGTTTTGGCGCCCGAGATTTGATATTGCCAAACTGCTGGTTTGATATAACCAGATCTTTGCCTATAAAAGGTTTATTCACCGCTTTCTTCCATTTCTTCGCTCTGGTCAGTGCTCTGCAATACTTCAAGCTTCAAGCTCAAGCTGTTCTTCACCTGTATCTCCTCTGTTTTCTGCTGTAGACTATATCAGACGTCCTTGGAAATATCCTCAGGATATAGACGACAAGGTCAAATATATTCTGAGGAAAATCCCTAAGGTCGTAAAGCAATGGTCCCTGGCGGGATTAATTGATAAAAATCAAAGATCCTCGTCTCCTACTCCCGTCATCCCACGGGACCAGCGAATAACTGCTCCCGACTATTCGCGGAAGCGTCCCGCTGTTGAAGTCGCTGCAAGGGAAAATGAGTCTCGGGAAGAAGATACAATAAGTCCCGACATCCCCTTAATAAAGAGACCTCGTCAAACTCATAGTGCGCCAGCCCATGTAGAGCCTCCAACAAGTCGGGTCACGTCTGCTCCTTATCCCGTGGCCGAATTCTTCAGACATCCAGATGGTCGTCAAGAACCTCTGAATGATTTTGCCCGGGAACTTGTTCGGTTGGAAGAGGCAGAGGTATCTTCTTCTATAGCTGATGTCTAGCTCTTATGCTTCTATGATCATCTAACTTGTTACCTCCTGTGCAGATGGAGGGTAGAATGGCTGAAATGCGGAAGGACACCTTTGCTGCCCCAGCTCTGGCGCCAAAAAAGAAAAGAAGATTGATCAAGGGATTAGCTCCCGAACTTGAGGCATCAATGATTCGGGATGGTATAGTGGCTACAAAGGCTAATCTGGCTGGTGGTTCTTCATCGACTCAGCCTTCTGGGACCCCAGATTCTCCTTCGGTAACTGCCATACCTACTGCTTCTCCCTCGATCGCCATTACGCGGTCTCCTCCTGGATTTCTTCCTTCTCCAGAGCTTCAACCAATATCTACCCCTCCATCAACCTCTCGTCCAACAGACGCTGCCGGGCCCAGTCATTCAATTGGTGAGCACATTCGTTCTCCTTCATTCCTGTCTGGTACAGCATTTGATTTAATTGATACATGGGTTACACTGAAAGAATTGTGGCGACAAGATAACCCCATTGCAGGTCTACGGGATTTCAATGACGTGGAACCATACATCATGAATGCTGGTTGCTTGCCAAATGGGCAGCCCATCTCGGAGCAAAGCTCCATTGCTGACGCCGGGGTGGCTTCGACGTTAATCGAACGAATCTGTCTCCCACGGGACAGGTTGCGTTATATTGACATGCCTTCCCCAAAAGTGCCCTGCGAAGTTCTCAGTCGTTCCCTCCTGGAGGTAATAATTTATTCTTTGCACTGCTCTCTCTGATGAATTCTTCCAATATATTCTAACAGTTCCTTCTGTCTGCAGAGTATCCATGCCTATGTAGGTCTGAGGGATTATCTTGGTGATCTCCTCCAAAATTATACTGCCCTTGTCGAAAAATCAAGTGCGTCTGAAGCTAAACTTCAACTAGCCGAGGAGCAAATTCAAGCGGCCACTCTCTCTGCCGAAGTTTCAAAGACCAAGGCTGAAATGGAGAGAAAATTGGCTCTTGAAGCCCTTGCTTCAAAGAAGAAAGCTGAAGATAACTTGATTAAAGTCAAGGCGGAGTATGCAAAATTCAAGGAGGGAGCCAGTCGCCTGCAAGAAGATCTGAAAAAGATGACCGTTGAGAGGGATGAAACCAAACAAGCATCTGATGCCCTCCAACAAGAATCTTATGACAAGGGATACCGGGAAGGCTTTGCCAAATGTGAAGCCATGATGGAAGAAGGAGATGAAGATCTAGTCCAAGATGTGGTTCAGCCTGAACCACTTGTCGGGACGATAATTTCAACAGAAATACTTCAAGAACCATCTCCAACCATCCCGGCACCCGAATTTGCTCCAGCCTCTTGTCAGACGGACATGGTGACTCCAGGAGGGGATGTCACAGTAAATCCTGTCACTCAGCCGGTTGGCGGGCAGGATGTGACACCTCTATGATTTTTGTAACTAACCTTATGGGATTACAATTGTAGATGCCGTTTAAGGCTTTTCACTATAATAGAATACTTTTTCTGTCATTGTATGAACTGAATATTTATAAAAATATGAATTCAATATGTTAAAATTCAATAATCCTAGTCAGGAATATAGGTTTGTCGGGAATCAATCTTGTGCTATCCCGGCTAGGATTTCATGGTCAACTAAAATCTCACTAAGATTTTATAAATGACTTTGTAATCGACGTGAATCACCTCAATTCTAGTCGCATGACTTAGAATTTTAGATTATCCCAGCCTTCCGGTTTGTAACTCCCGGCTTAGGACTTTGTAATCGACGTGAATCACCTCAATTCTAGTCGCATGACTTAGAATTTTAGATCATCCCGGCCTTCCGGTTTGTAACTCCCGGCTTAGGACTTTGTAATCGACGTGAATCTCTTCAATTCTAGTCGCATGACTTAGAATTTTAGATCATCCCGGCCTTCCGGTTTGTAACTCCCGGCTTAGGACTTTGTAATCGACGTGAATCTCTTCAATTCTAGTCGCATGACTTAGAATTTAAGATCATCCCGGCCTTCCGGTTTGTAACTCCCGGCTTAGGACTTTGTAATCGACGTGAATCTCCTCAATTCTAGTCGCATGACTTAGAATTTTAGATCATCCCGGCCTTCCGGTTTGTAACTCCCGGCTTAGGACTTTGTAATCGACGTGAATCACCTCAATTCTAGTCGCATGATTTAGAATTTTAGATCATCCCGGCCTTCCGGTTTGTAACTCCCGGCTTAGGACTTTGTAATCGACGTGAATCACCTCAATTCTAGTCGCATGACTTAGAATTTTAGATCATCCCGGCCTTCCGGTTTGTAACTCCCGGCTTAGGACTTTGTAATCGATGATGATACTTCTTGTATGAGAAACTTAGAATCATCTTTATTGATAGAAAATCCGCATATTAAACGCGTTCCACGGTCTTTCAAATACATCTCCATCTTGTGTTTTCAAATAGTACGCCCCGTTTTGCCCAATCCTGTCAATAAGGTAAGGACCTTCCCAATTGGCACCCAGTTTGCCACTCCCGGGCTCTCTGGTATTGTCAAATACTTTTCTCAGTACCAAATCTCCAACTTTGAAGGTCCTGCGTCTGACGCGACGATCATATGACCGTTTGATAGTTTGCTGATAATTAGCCAATCTCACAACTGCCTGCTCACGACGCTCCTCCAGCAAGTCATTGTCCCGAGCCAAAATCTCTTCATTCTGCCCAGTATTGACAGCCTGATTACGAGATGTCGGGACAACAACTTCTGTAGGGATTACCGCTTCTGATCCATAGGCCAGAGAAAATGGAGATTCCCCTGTCGTTCTTCTCGGGGTAGTTCGATATGCCCATAGTACTCCTGACAATTCTTCCGCCCATTTTCCCTTTGCTCGATCTAGCCTCTTCTTCAAGTTTTCGAGTATAACTCGATTTGCTCTCTCGGCAAGTCCATTACTCTGGGGGTATCTTGGGGCAGATAGTCTTTTCTTTATATTCAAAGCCTGACACAAAGCTTTCACCTCGGTGGAATCAAACTGGGTTCCATTATCTGTGACTATCTCTTCTGGAATGCCGAACCGGCAGATGATATTCTCCCACAAGAACCTCTTCACATGTGAAGACTGTACCTGAACTAACGGAACTGCCTCGATCCACTTTGTGAAGTAATCTGTGGCCACCAATAAGAACCTTACATTCCCTGGGGCTGTCGGGAATGGTCCCATTATATCTAACCCCCATTTCGCAAATGGCCATGGACTGAATACAGGATGCAACTCTTCGGCGGGAACCTTTATCAACGGAGAATATTTCTGACACTTCTCACATTTCTTCACTAGCAACTTGGCATCTTTCTGCATATAGGGCCAAAAATAACCTTGGCTGAGAGCTTTATGTGCCAAGGTCCTCGCCCCCGAGTGATTTCCACATTCACCCGCATGTATCTCGAGAAGAACTTGTTGAGATTCTCTGGGAGTAAGACATTTAAGGAGGGGACCCATTGCTGACTTTCTGTACAGATCTTGGCCTACCATGATATACCTTCTTCCAAGCCTCTTAATTCTCTTCGCCGCATCTCTCCCAGATGGGAGTTCTCCATGTTGTAAATACCTTCGAAAATCGTCCATCCAACTTGGTTCATGTTCAACTTCCACCGGGGCTAGATAAACCTCAATAGGTGAATGAATACTCGGAAATTCCTGATAATCCACCGTTATAGTTCTTGATTCGGTTCCTCCCATCATAGCAGATAAATAGGCTAAAGCATCTGCATGCCGATTTTCCATCCTTGGTAACTGATAAATTTTTATGTTACCAAATCGCTCAGCCAAATGTTGAACTATGTCTAAATAAGCTGCCATCCTCTCATCTCGGGCTAGATATGTCCCAGCGAACTGACTAACGACCAACTGTGAATCAGTATATACGGTAATGTCTTTTATCCCGAGATCAAGTGCTGTCTTGAGTCCCGAAATCATCGCTTCATATTCTGCTTCATTATTGGATGCCACGAACCCGAGTTTAACAAATTTTTCCAATCTAGTATTCTCAGGTGTGACCAGGACGACTCCTATACCTGATCCGTTCTCATTGGCTGATCCATCAGTAAACAATCTCCATCCCGTCTTGGGATTCAACATCTCTGGCATCTCGGGAAGTGGAAGAACTTCTCTGTCCTCGCCCCCAATGTCTGCCACATCTTGAACTGGAAAATCAGCCAAAAACCCGGCTAAGGCATGTCCCTTCTCGGATGTTCTTGGTGAAAACTGAATGTCGTACTGAGCCAAATAAATGGCCCATTTAGCCATTCTCCCTGATAAATCGATCTTACCGAGTATAGATTTCAAAGGATGTTCTGTGTAAACCGTAATAGTTCTGCCTTCGAAGTAGGGTTTAAGACGCCTGGAAGCATAAATCAAAGCCAGAGCAGCTTTCTCGATTGTGGCATATCTCGCTTCTGCCCCAATAAGAGTCTTACTGGTAAAATAGACTGGCCGTTCTTCTCGATCGAGCTCACGGAAGAGGACGGCACTAATGGATTCATCAGTGGTAGCCAAATAAAGACCCAGAGGCTCCCCTTGATCAGGTTTAGAAAGAATCGGAGGTTGTGAGAGATAATGTTTGAGCTTTTGAAAGGCTTCATCACACTCTTCAGTCCAGTCAAATCTTCCATTCTTCTTCAAGAGCCTGAATAATGGTCTGCATCTATCTGACGATCTTGCTATGAAGCGATTCAATGCTGCTATCCTCCCGGCAAGCTTTTGGACTTCCTTCCTGTTCTTCGGTGAAGGCATATCTGTCAAAGCCCTGATCTGGTCGGGATTAGCTTCAATTCCTCGCCTTGTAATGAGATAACCTAGAAATTTCCCTGAGGTCACTCCAAAGACGCATTTGGCAGGATTGAGCTTCATTTGATACTCTCGAAGACGATCAAACGTTTTCCCGAGATCACTCAGATGTAACTCCCGAGTCCTTGTTTTAACCATCATATCGTCTATATATACCTCCATCGTCACGCCAATCATATCATGGAACATCTTATTGACGAGACGTTGATAAGTAGCTCCCGCATTCTTGAGACCAAAAGGCATCACTCTGTAACAAAAGACGCCCCTATCAGTCGTAAAGGCCGTCATCTCCTGATCTGGCTCATACAGAGGGATCTGATTATAACCCGAATACCCATCCATGAAAGATAAAATCTCATATCCCGAGGTCGCATCAACCAGTTGATCAATCCTCGGCAAGGGATATGGATCTTTAGGGCAAGCCTTATTTAAGTGTGTGAAGTCTATGCAGACTCTGATCTTCCCATTCTTCTTCGGAACCGCCACTATGTTGGCTAACCACTGTGCATTGTTGACTTCGCAGATGAATCCGGCCTCCAGGAGTTTATCAATCTCTTCCTGGACTGCCTGCTGCTTTTCTGGGGCAATCCTCCGAGGTCTCTGTTTCACAGGTAAATGATCTCTATTTACCTGTAAACGATGGCAAGAAATGTCGGGAGATATACCCGGCATATCGTTGAATGACCATGCAAAAACATCCATATAAGATTTCAGAAAATCAGTGTAGGATATCTTTTCTTCGACAGATAAACCAGCCCCGATATAAGTATACTTTGGGTCTTCCTTACTACCGAGATTAACCTGATCAGTCTCCTCAACCGCGGGACTCGTCCTTTGCTCAATCATATCATTATCATCTTCCCGGCTCAGCGCAGTCTGCTCCAGACTTGCCGGGATGCGCTCTGACTGCTATTTTTCTGTAACTACGGATGAAGTTCCCTTTCCATGATGATCCTCCTGGATTGGGACCTGCTTTGATTTCAAGGCCATGGCATAACATTTGGCAGAGATGGCCTGATCTCCCTTGAGTTCCATAATCCCGTGAGCAGTCGGGAATCGGAATAACTGATGATAAGTTGACGGTACGCCCTTTACTTCATGTATCCACCCTCTCCCCAAAATGCCGTTGTAAGGGGATGGTGTATCTAGCACAAGAAATTCGACCATAGACGTGATCGGTCCCGTCTTTACTGGCAGAATTATTTTTCCCATTGCATATTCTCTCTGGCCATTGAATCCGACCAAGGGAACATTGCTTTGGATGAGATCTGATGGGTTAAAACCCATCTTCCGATAAGCTTCTGCAAATAGAATTTCTGCTGAGCTTCCGGGATCAATTAACAGACGCTTTACCTCATAATTACCCACAGGCAAAGTGAGTACTAGCGCATCCGAATGTGGATGATCTACTCCCACGAGATCTTTATCGGAGAAGAAAATGGCTGCGTCAGTGCTTTCCATCATTTCCACGGGATCTGTTATTCTAGGTCCCATTGATAGGTGCAAGATCTCATTCAGGTGTTCGACCTTCCTGATTTTAATCCTGTCCACCCTCTCCGTCTCTCCACGGGATAGTTGCCGTCCTCCCCCGTGTATAACATCAATTACCAACCCGCGTTCTTGCTGTTTCACGGGGTTCTTATCTTTCTTGAGAACCTCGGCTCCAGCTACTGCCCCAGTCGTGCTGGCAATGAACTGTTGCAAAAAGCCTTGGTTAATCAGGTCCTCAATCTTATGTTTCAGCGCCCAGCATTTATTGGTTATGTGCCCTGCTTCTTGGTGGAAGGCACAGAACAGATTCATATCTCTATCTCCCTTCAAATCCGGCCTCATTGGTCTGGGATATTGAAGATACTTCTCGTTCTTAATCAGATCAAATATCTGACTAACTGTCTTGTTCAAGGATGTAAAAATCCTCTTCTCTCGACGGGGATACTGTCCAGTGCTCCCCGACTTCTCTGGTATCTTCACGGGAATCTCTGCCGCCGTGATAATCTCAATTGCAGCCTTCTGCTTTCCCTTCGAAATTTTGCTGGAGGTTGGGGCCTTCTTCACCTCATTCACAGATATAGCCACTCCTTGGCCTCGCTGGAGTGTGTCGTTCTCAAGTTTAGAGTATTTCTCAACTCGAAGAAACAGGGCTTCCATACTCACTGGCCTATTCTTCGTTAGAGACATGTATAGTCCAGAACTTGTGGATAATGCCTTGCGAAAAGCTGTAACGGCATGCTTATCATCACAGTCTTCCACTGTGGTCATGAGAGTACGGAATCTCTTTGTAAAATCTCGCAAGGTTTCTTTCTGATCACAATGTACATTAAATAGTACATCGACATCGTTCTTATGTAATCTGTTGCAAGAATATCGAGTGATGAAGAGAGTACTTAACTTGGTGAAGTCAGAAATGGTTCGGGGGGTTATTTGGTTAAACCAGATCAACGCATCGTCGCTTAAAGTAGAAGGGAACATCCTGCAGAGGAGTTCATCTTGAAACTCCCACATCGTCATCGCCTTTCTGAAGCGAAGTATGTGATTCACAGGATCTGTCTCTCCTGTGAATATCGAAAATTTGGGATAAGAGAAAGATTTTGGGGCACGGTACCCCTGTATCTCTTCTGTAAAAGGAGAATCTCTGGGAATTCTCGTTGCCATCGCTGTCATTTTATCAGCCAATGTTTCCTTCTTTCCCATCATCTCAGCTACCAGATCAGCTATCTGCTTCCTGGTTTCTGGCTGAATATGATCCGAGCTTCGCTGGCAGGAAGACTCGGCTTTATGACGCTTCTCTGGAAGCGGAATTTGGGAATCTCCACGTCTACTACGTGGATTCCGCAAGACAGATTCCTCTGAATTTGATCTGTCCGAATGGAAATGACTTTTCTCATGGTGACTATGCCCGGCTGTACCAGATATATAGCCACCGGTTCGTTCAGCAGTCATCCGCTGCTTCAACTCCTCATTCTCTTCGCGCAATTGGGCAATCATCTTCTGCTGATTATCCAATTCTCTCGCTCTTCTGCCTTCCGTAATAGCATCTCTGAGATCGCTAGTTGGGTTCTTCTCTCTTCCACTCCTGAGACCTGTGCGTCTGGTATCCACCATTGTTCGAATCGAATATCTCTTAGAACGGAAAACTTCTAGTCGTTTCCCACAGACGGCGCCAAAAGATGTGGGGGAAAAATATCTGATCTAACCCACACAATCTTCGAGGTCAGACGATTCGGATTATGGTGATGATCGGACGACTCTGATGCTCCAGGATGAAACTGCTTTCTCCTCTGCGAAGGATAGGATGATCTCCAGATGAGATTTGGTTGTACCTGTTGACAAGGCTCCGACGCTCAAGTCAGCTTAGGAAATGTAACAGGTTTCAAGAAAATAGTAAAAAGGTTTCAGAGTTTAGGCTATCTGGATCTGGAGAGCAAGATCCTCTTCTCAATCCTGAGGGTCTCATATTTATACCCTTAGAACTGGTCGTGACTCACCTTCCACGTGTCTAGTCGTTATCAGTCAATGATGACTCGGATAAATTCTGTTATAAAACAGAATCTTATGGTTATATCTTGACTTCCTTGATTCTGTTATACCTGAAATAACTGAAATGACACTGAGGTGGCATCCTTCGTGTCAGGTATTCAGATAAGGTGATGTCGAATTCGTGATAGTTCAACTAGCTGCTATGTGGCCAATATTCATTAGTTAAGAAATCGATTGTATTCAGAATACTTACCTCGTACTTAAGAGATCCTGCCACGTGAATTATTTGACATCATCTGGCTTTGCCGGGATGATATTGAAATAGATCCCGTCAATTAAGTTTGATGACCTTGTCGGGATAAATGCATCCAGCCAATAATGTGACCTTGCCGGGATAATATCCCGGGAAGAGATGCTGGATTTCCCGGGATGATATACTTGAGTTGCCAGGATGAGTTCCCGGGATGACATGTTTGGAGTTTCCGGGATGATATACTTGAGTTGCCAGGATGAGTTCCCGGGATGATATGTTTGGAGTTCCCGGGATGATATACTTGAGTTGCCAGGATGAGTTCCCGGGATGACATGTTTGGAGTTCCCAGGATGATATACTTGAGTTTCCCGGGATGAGAACCTTGAGTTCCCGGGACGAGATTGTAAAAGATCCCGTCAAGTAGGTCTGGTGATCTTGCCGTGATAAGATTGTAAAGATCTCGTCAAGCCAGTAGATCTCGGCGGGATGAGACTCATCAATATGTCGGGCAAGATTGAATACTTCCCGACATATTAAAGGCTGAGACGTTAATATACTCTGTTAGCATCACTTCCATGTGTCAATCATTCAATCCTGACACGTGGCATTTCCAAGTAATGGAAATCGTGTGACACGATGGGCAATTTATGGCTCCTGATGATGATTCCAGCGCATTAACTCTCGCGTGTTGTCTTCTAACACGCGTCATGTATTCGAAACCGCACGTGCTAAGCCAGAGATACGTGTCCAATTTTGACTTGCTGGAAAATACGGCACCCACAATTTTCTTTAAAAAAAATCGAGGCTTACCCCTTGCAAGGAGGCAAAAAAAACCTTATATGCTCCTCGTGCTTTTTAAAACATTGTATATATATATAGGATAGAATATAAAACCTGTTTCGAGGTAATAGCTATACATAAGAATAAAATGAATAGTATATAAATAATTGCCAAAAGTATGGAAATAAGATGAGTTGAGATTTGTGCAAACTAATAGGGTTATTGATGCGTGTCCGGCATGTATGTCATGCAAGTTGGACATATTAAATTCTTTTATGAGGAAAACTATGGACAGTTCTGTATTGTTGAGTGGCAGGTCTTCAGTTCGAATTCTATTTTGCACCTTTGAGTTACTGATCTTGGTTGAAAACAGGCTTACTCGGTGGCAGTACCAAATATTTACACCTTTGAGATACTATTCTTGTTGAAAACAGGCTTATCCAGTGGCAACACCAAAAGTTTTGCAAGATGGCAGCTTGATAAGTCGGTAAAATCTGTAGTTGTTGATACCACTGACCTGGATTCAAAACCGGTCTTCACCACTTAGCCCATTATCCACTAACTTGCTTGCCTACCAAAAGTATTAAAAAAAGGAGAAGAAAAAATGTTGATAAGAGGGCAAATATATAATAGTTAGTGCATGTAGTCCATGTAGGAAATTGGTGTTAATTGATACCTTTTGTACTCAACAAGTGGCTAGATCATTGGACTTCTAAGTAATATGAATAAATGTGACATCCAATTCAGGCTCAGCTTATGGATATAATTTAAGAAATTCACACAGCGGCGAGGATCCCTAACCTTCTTAGAGACCATGGAATTACTAAATTGATTTTAAAATGGAATGAAAGGAAAAAGACGGAGGCAAACTTGACAGTCTACAATTTTCTTTTTTGCAATTTGTAGCATTCAAAGGCATTTCTTTTTGTAAAGAATTATGCACAACATCAAGAATAACTAAGTATTGTATATAAGTATTCTCTCCCCTTAATCCATGAAATAGGACTTGGAAATTGCAGGCCCTATTGCCACTATTTACAAATCAATAAAGGAAAAACGTCTTATAAGTACTGTAAGACCTAACCAATGTTTGTGTTTGTTTCAGGGTTCTCCCCTTATTTAATGATATACATACTCATGCAACAAAAAAAAAGACCTAACCGATGTTGCTTATAAACGTCATGAGTATGGCTATCACACTTAGAATTGAGGTGTTAAGCACAGGTATTGCACCCATCTCAAAGTGTCTGGGTAGCATAAGTATTAAACAATAGTGGTAACTCATGGTACGAAAACCTTACATTTTAATTTCGAAATGTAAATAGTTTAGTGATGAAAAAGTTGCAGTTGTCCGTTTTAAGTGAGCTCCCTGATCAATTTCATTATTATCATTTTCACTGATTATCACTGAAAAAGGTCCATGTGTTTGCAAACCTCACCCTCTCTCTCCATGTGTCACGTTTCAGCCCATAGCTCCCTACCCCGTGGAAAAAAGAGGCACATATTCATTTTCTAAATAGAAAAAATGCTAAAAGAATCCAGCCTCATTTCGCCACATGGTGAGGCTATTAGGATGAAATTGGACACATGGAGAGAGGTGAGGTGGCGAACATGTGGGACCTTTTTTCGCCGCCACCTATCCTGCCTCATTGGTTTGGAAGTCTAAAATTCCGACCAAAGTGGCATTCTTCATGTGGGCAGCTTCTCTGGACAAGATTCCGACTGTTGATCACTTGATCTCTAGAGGGATTGTTATTGTCGACTATTGTTGCATGTGTAGGCATAGTGGGGAGTCGGCTCACCATTTGCTGCTCCATTGTGATGTAGCGTGGGAGGTGTGGTCAGCTTTCCTAAAGGAATTTGGGGTGATGTGGGTTATGCTGGGAGCGCTTATGGATCTTCTGCTTTGTTGGCGGAATCCAGCTGTCTCTAAAAGGGGTTGTATTCTGTGGAATCTTCTCCTGTTTGCGATTTGGTGGGGGCTTTGGAATGAAAGGAACCAGCGAGCCTTCGAAGGAAAGAGCAAAGACTTTACCTCAATCATCCTCAATATCAAGGGCCTAGTTTTTCTATGATCTAAGATGTTTACGGAGGGAGTGTAAAGGTCCATTTTTTGAAGACTTTGTTTTCAGATGGGACCTCCTTTGTCTTAGGGATGGATGTTAGACGGGGGTCCCATGTTTCTCCCTTTCCTTGTCCGGTGTCCTACTTTGTGGAGGTCATCTCGACCTCACAAGCAGCGCCTTTGTTGTATTTTGGCTCCTTTCAATAGAATTTTCACTTATCAAAAAAAAAAAAAAAAACTCGACTGTGGAGACTCTCTTCACTGTGTAGAAACATTTTCTATATATATGCAGCTTAGGTAGTCAATGATACATATTTATCATACATATATATTCCAATAGATTCGTCACACAACTCCCTGTATCCAGTTCCAATAATTTTCAGTTTCATTTATTGTAGACTGCTGATTCTGAGTTGCAAACTATACAGAAGAGCATGGGTTTTAGGTCAACTTTCTTCATGGCATTTTCTCCTCATTTTTTACTCAAAGGCAAGACACAAAATTAGTGTCCTATCAATGGACTCATGGTCAACTATTAGACATGTTTGTTTTATAGTAAATCACATCTACTTGCTCAATGCTACCATCCATGCTCAAGTTTTACAATCAGCAACCTTGCGGCTTAGGTGCGCTTTATCCATATCCATCCCACCAAATTATGATATTTAGGAAGGATTTAACTTACATATTTGAGTACAATTAATTTCAAGTAAAAAATTTAAAAGAGATAAATATTCAACTAACCACTCACTTGGTCTATCGACAAAAGTGCTTGTAGCGCACCCAATTCCCACTTCCTTGATATGATGATATACTTTATATTCCTGAGAATTTTTGAAGTATTGGATCTTTGTCGTCTATGTTGTGTATCTCATGTTTGATAATCTGTTTCTATTTTTTTGATAAGTGACAATCTGTTGTTTTCAGGTCAAGCTTCTCACAGATTCTGAACCTTTAGAAGCAAGAGCAGAAGCCGTAGTGCTTCTTAGGCAGTTGGACTTCCCCGTTAGTACTGCACCTCTTTTGCTATTTTTGTTTATTCACTTTATTCGCATTATTTACTTGGTTAACATGTTAGACATATTGCATAAGTAGTGCAGAGTATTTAAGGAGTATAAACTGGAATTATCCATGGTGAGCATTTGCAGAATATTATTGATGGGTAGAATTTTATTCTTTCTTTTTGCTTCATTTAATGTTAGATACTGATGTGCAAATTATAACATGAATTTGTCATATTTTTACAGGTGGACAGCTTAAAGGAAAAGCTACTTGAAAAGTTAGAGCACTTCCTCGTGGACCTTCATCTTGAACCCAGCGAGGTAGAGACTACTGCATTGAATTCTGATGAACCTTCTAAACTAGGAAAGTTTTCAGATTCCGTTCCAGATATGCCTCCTGAGGCTACACAACAGGTAGGACTCTTAATGTTTTCATGTACCTTTTCTCTGTCCTAAGATCTTAACAAATTAACTTAGGTGTAGAGTAATCTCCGTGTGACTGTTTTTTGATGTCTCTGAGTGGACATCATTTTACTAAGAATTAATGGTTCGAAGATTTGTCTGCTTCAACAAGTTTCCCTTTGAAATGTGAGCAAATTTGTTAATGTATTTCTCTAGAAAATTTTCTAACGCTACCTCTGCCACATTATTCTAATGGTCATGATCTTGGTAACATTTCTCTCTTTTTGTTGGACTTAGTATGTTCACGGTTATGTCCTCCAATGTGAAAGTTCAAAGGTATATTTACAGTGTGCAATACAAGATCTGATAAAATGAGATGAACCTAATTCGCTGATGATTCTGGTTCTTCATTACGGAGATTGACTTGCTTTTAACAGATTCTGGTCCTTCATTATGGAGATTGACTTGCTTTTTAACAGATTTTAGCAGATATATGATAAGAAGACTCATTGAAGCCTTTAAGCTGATGTGTCGTAGAACTTGGAAACCTGCTGCTAATCTATTTTCAGTTTTCTATATAGTGATTTCTAGAGATTTTGGGTGGTTTAGATTCTATATAATTAGCAGGTTATATGATTCCCAAGAATTCTCTCAATATTCCTTACATATAAAGTTTGCCTGTCTAGATGGTAGATCCAGGAAAATGTTAATCAACCATGTGGATTTTCTCCAATCCTTCACACATTACTGAACAAGCATCCTTATAGATGTTTCATAATCTCTGTATGGCTCTCAGTTGCATTTGATTTTGACTTTTTTGTGCCACCTGCAATTTTTCTCTTTTCTTTAACCTTTTTGTGTCCTTTTGGTGTTTATACACTATACATTGAATACCGCTGTGATCTTTAACGAGCATCCTTAGCAGAATTCGTGATCTGATAATGCTAAACTCATATTTGGAGATGATAATCACTGCAGGGTATTGGTGTAACTTTTGACTAAGATTTCTAAATTGTAGTTCCATTTAACAAAAGGATTTCTGTTAATGGATTTGTTGCAAGGAAGCTTGTTTCAATTACTTATGTTCACAAATCTGCAGCTATTTTATTGACCAGACTCTTGCATCATAGTCCATCTAATTTAATTCTATGCACTTAGGCTTCCATTCATGAGTTTGCGGAGGCTGTCCGTGCTTATCGAGTAATATTTCCTAATTCAGAAAAGAAGCTCACTGAACTTGCACGAGACCTGTTTACCAAGTATGGTTTAGCTGTAATTGTTTTTTTTCTTAGTCATTTACACCAGTCTTGATGTTTCATCTCTTTGCCACTGAATCTGAAAGCTGCTTTCATTGTACTTATGGATTGTAATTGAACATTGTTTTTGGAGGCACTTTGAAACTATTCAGCATCGTATAAAGAAAAAGATTTCTTCATCAGATCTATTGGCAATGCTCCGTAAGTACTTTTTTTCATAATACATCTATTGTTGCATCATCACTTTAAACATCATGGTTTTATACTGTGAATGCTATTCTATTTGTTAGTAACAAGTATTTGTTTTCTTGTTCTTTTTCTTTTAATGATCTAAGCCACCCTTTTTTTCTGTTTCATGTTGTTTACTGTTTTCATACTTTCATCAAATTTCTTCTGCCAACTGTTACTGTCTTTAAATTGACTAGAGGGACGTCATGTGCAATGCACGTGCACCTTACACGTGGCAGCACATTACACGTGGCAGATTCTTAGAGACCACTGACCACATGGATGTTTGGCCCATCCCTAGGTGGACCTACATGCAAAAAATCAGCCTGATTAGTGATTTATAAGCATCAATTGGAGTCATTTTCATGGGTTGATTTTTAACCATCAAATTTGAGCATTACTATTTAGTACATTTTTGGCCAATGAAAAAAAGACACCACCATGCACTTCCATGGACCTTGGACCATGTGATCATTGCCTTTTAATAATGGGTAAGTATGGGTAACATTTAATCAACTTTTTTTCCCTTTTTTTTTTTGTAAATATTGAATTTTGACACCAAATAATTGGTACCGCGTTTATGCCACATGGAACAATCTTAGAAACCACTGACTGTATGGATGTTTGGACCATCCCTAGGTGGACCAACATACCAAACGTCATCCTGATTAGTGATTTCTATCCGTTGGATTAGAGCCTTTTTCTTGGTTTATGTTTAACCGTGGATTTCGAGTATTAGGATCCAAAGGTTTGAAATCACTAATTGGGCCAATTTTGTTACGTAGGTCCATCTAGGGATGGGCCAAACATCCATATGGTCAGTAGCCTTTAATATTGTGCCAGGTGGCTCGCACTGTAGGTCCATCATCAACTTTGATGGTGGACACCATCATCTAATTTTTTCCTGGAACAGGGTTAAGGTGCCATGTGGGGTGTTTAATTAATGCTTTAACAGTTGAGTTGAAATGTGAAAATGTTGAATGACCAAAGCACCCTTATAAAATAAAAAATTTTAAAAAACGAGAGAAGCAATGTTTGTCAATTTTAAGGAATTTGGGGATTATAGTTGGAATAATGGAAAAAATAAAGAGAAAAGCCTTGAGTGAGCTACAGGATGACGTGTGCTTGCAGGGGTGACGTGTTTGACACCAAAAAGACTGAAGAGCCCGTTCTATGTGAATAGTTTAAAGAACACAAAAGAAGCAAAACAGGGGTATTTTTCGGATATTTGGGTTTAGCGTGAAGCACGCAAGAAGGGCCCTCGTCCATTAATAAGTAGAATAGATTTTATTTTTTTCGTTTTCTTTGGATCAATGATACCTGTTGTCAATTGTTTCTTCCTTGCACAGACATGGTACCCACATCTATATATATTTGACAACTACGTGAATTGGATATTCATCTTCACAAGTCATTGCCAAAATTGCTCCTTTTTCTTTTCTTCTTTCTTTTTAGGACTGCATATGCTGTACTTATCAGCTATTCTAGGTTAAATATACAGTGAGCAAGCAGATATATTTTTATGAGAAATATTACATGTAAAACCGTATTATGGTTTGCAGAATATCCATTCAATATATAATATTTCCAAAAATTGCAGAAAAGGTAGGGCTGTAAGTGGGCCTGGATTTTAGGTCAATATGGTTTGGGTTAGGCTTGCGTTGCACCTACAAGCCCATGGAATTGGCACAGGCCGAGTTTGCATGGTCTAACAGACCCAACCGTGGCTGTAAATTTTTCCATCCGCAAGATAAAAGTGGTATTTCTTTTATCAGGTTAAAATCAATGTTGTTGATACAAGTCATCCTTTGTCTCATTCATCTCTTGTACTAAAACAATTAGAGAGAGAGAGAAAATTACATTGCCAATCAGAGAGAGTGAGAGAGAGAGAGAGAGAGCATCTATTTGGTTGTTCCATTCCATCTATGGTCGTTGGTATCTCCTAAAGAGATCTAGGAGATGAATCGAGTTGCTCCAAAGGCTCGGATCAAAACGGCCAGTTATTAACGTAACCTCTTGTCAACTTGACTCGTTTGGCTTTCGTCTTCTAGCTTCTGAACGCACCAAACCTGTGCTGAAAAATAAACCTACAAGCAAGAAAGAGGGAAGGAAGGTGTTGTCTTCACCGTTAAAATCGGCGGACCACCGGCCAACCGCCCATCCACCCTTATTAAAGAACAAATAGGAGATCGACCCACCTTGCATCCTCACGGAGAAACAAGAGGAAGCAATGATCACATTGGAACCACTATGGGATAGGATGCTAAAGCAGATCTCAACATGACACCGAATAAGCTGATCTCAAAAAGATGCAACTCATACATGCCTGCTTTTGGTTTATAGGATACTAAAACAGAACATGACATCTCGTTCCGTCTCATTGTATCAGTAAGCTGGCGGAACGAGACGAATCGATCAAAACGAAACAAAACGAATGGAAAAAACAATATATGTCACGATAAATTAAACCATTTTCTAATGCTCAAGTATGCTACAAACTTTTTTTTAGCATTTATATATGCTATAAAATACACACATCATGAAAATAAGCTTTAAAACTAGTTTTATTACTTAAATTAAGCTTTTAGCACAAGACGATACATTCCCCAATGTATCGTCTCGGCACTACCGGAACGAGACGTCTCAGCCGAAACGAAACAAAATTTTGAATCATGGTCTTAATTAAACACAAGGTCTTACCATGTGAAAACTGATGTAGAAGACACCATACGACATATTTCCATGCATGCATTTAATAGTTTCTTCGGGAAACCAAACTTAACATTAGTTAAAAAAAAATTCAAGTTTGGTTTCATGAAGACTTTCATGTTGAAATTTGTTCCCCTCCATCTTCTATAAGGCATATCTTGCTGTGAAAGTATTTGTTGTATCCTAACATCAAAATCCCTCGGTGGATGATTGCAGGAGTTATTTGGATGGATGTAACGGTGATGGATGATGTGTTGCCTGAGGCTGCTCTCCCCAAACTTTCGCTGGAGGTCTTCCTCCTTATTTCTATTCATTTGATTTACTAGTGATGGTTATTGGGGATAACAAATCTCAGAATCTTGAAACAATATATTTGTGCCTTATATTTCAAGATGCTTATATTTCCAATCTGAACTTCTGTTGCTCTGTTATATGTTAGTTGAAAATGTAGATTGTATTTCCAAATAGCGTCTTTCCCTTCAGTAGAAACTACAAACAAAGCATTATGTTTGTGCCATCTACTTCAAGATGCTTGTCTTTCCAATTCCGAACTTCTGGTATATGCTTGTTGAAATTTAGGCTAATTCTCCTAACTCTTTCCTTTGAATGATATCCAAGTGTCCATATTTTCCATATTTTCCACCTTTCTTTATATTTTGTTTTGGTACTTGGGTTTTAGCACTACATTTCATCCAATACTTACATTACAAATGCACTGAAATACAACACATTCATGTCTAAAGTTGAAGTTTGATTGTACTATGCTAATGAGCTTTATATGTTTTCAGGCTGCACATGGTGCTATCAAGCAATATGTTTCAAGCACATTTTCTCATCTTCTCCAGGATGTCTCAGGTGATTCTTCTAGTTATAGTTTCAGAGCAATGCATGCATGCATTTATTCAGTGCTTCCTGCTGTTCATTGATGGCAATGGTAGTCATACTAGAGGAAAGAATTTACATTGGCATAATCTCTTTGGAAGCAATTGAAGGATTTGGAACAAATTTTATCATTTGATTCATCGTCATCATCTTCAAACTGCAACCCTAACTATTTGGTTTCAGCTATCCTGGATCATATCCTCCATTAGTGTGGTCCTTCAAAGTTCTCACTACTTCAAATCAATATTTTAATTTGATTGGAGATACTTATTCATAAAGAAAAACACATGAAAGATAGTTTTCTCTGCATAACCATCTCCTTAGTCAAAGTATGTTTGCATGTAATCCATTTATCCTTAGAATAAATCAATGTTCTGAAGTAGAATTTTGTTTAAACTGACAGAAGCCCTCGTAACAATCCAAACTAAGCCAAAGGAAGGGATAGAGGAAAAAGGTTCTTTGCAGGTTTCCTTGGAGGGCAGTAAAAAAGCGGTTATTCAAGGCAGCATGGATGTCTTACTGGTAAAACATGCAATACAGTTAAATGTTTTCTTGTTAAACTCAACCTCATCATACATAGATAGTTACATGATTTTCAGCTTCATTTTGCTTTTGTATAAGTGATCTTATAAAAAGCACTTTGCAGTTTCAACTGATATTTCATATCTACCAGAAAACACTATGCAGTTTCAACTGATATTTCATATCTATCAGAAAACACTATTCAAACATTTCTTGAGTACATGGACTTTTTCTCTTGATAGGTTGTTCCTGAATATGTTCATAGGATTTTTGATTTTGTGTGAACATGTATAGCATCATTCATCATTCATCATTATTTCCTATAGTCGGTAAGAAAGGAGCCTCATTATTCCTTGTAAGTAAAATGCTCTAAAGGGATGTCTACTCATTCCTCTTTATTTTAACCAGAGAAAAATTTCATCATCAGAGCCTTATCCCAAAACAAACCATTCTCACGTCTAAGGATGAATGGGAATGGATTTATAACAATTTGTCAGGTTCAGCCTTCCACCATCAAGTGCTTCAGACGGCACTAACGTTGACCATCTATGCTATATGGACTGAAAGGAACCACAGGCGCTTCAGAAATTCGTCCTCTAGCGTGAAAGCAGTTGGTGATAGGTTGATTCTGGGTATTAGAGAGATCCTTGCTAGTTGGGAGGGCTCGATCGACGATACGGCTCGTAACAAGAACTTAGTGTTTGATTGGAACATCCTGAAACAATGTAGAAGAAGCAAAGTCAGGCAATGCAAGTGGAAACCCCCTATTTCAAGGGCAACACGGATGGCTCAAGGAAGCATGCCAATGCTGGGTTTGGAGGCATAATGAGAAACTCTAATGGGGTGGTTTTATGTGCGTTCTCTGTGGGAGCAACTAGAAGGTCAGTCGTCTTCCATGAGCTCCAAGCTATAGAAAAAGGCCTTAGTATCATGATAGATCAAATACAAAAAAGTTGAGGTTGGAAGTGACTCACTAAGGGCTGTTAAATGCATTCTCGACAAAGAACCCTGTCCATGGTATTGCATGAAGATTCTGAAGTCCATCAAAAATCTGAAAGGTTGTTTTAGTTGGTTTGACATTCACTATGTATATAGAGAAACTAATAGAGCCGTTGATGCTCTTTCCACCCTATGCCATGGCGAAGATTGTATAGTTTTTGTCCCTCCTCTTCATGAGGAGTTGGACATCATAGTTCGGCAGGATGCGGAAGGTAGGATTTACACTAGGTTGTAATCTTTTTGTGAATAATAGCTGGTAGGGGTCTGCCTAACCACAGCTTAATTTCAGAAAAAAAATATATATATATATATATTTGAGGCCAATGACATGAATTCTGTTCCTCCATTGAATTCTAACTGGAGCCATATCTTCTGTATCATAAACTTGTTTTAGCATGCCATATACTGCATAAGATCTGAAAATTAAACATGGGGGTTAGTGCATTTATTTTATATTGAGGAACCTATTTACATTGAGTGCAAATGATATTGCGGACTCCTTAGCAAAAAGTAGCGTGAATAGAAAGGAATACTTTTGATCTTGAAGAAAGGGGATCTAGGGGAGTAGCCTTGAGAGTTACTGAAAGGGGAAATGGCTTCTGGACTAGGATCAATCTGCGTTCAGATGGTATGACTTGGTTGGCGAAGGTCCTCTCCGAGACTGTGTCGAGGCAGGATGGGGTTTCTTTTGTTCGAAAGCTTTGTAGGTCTAACAGTGCCTTGATCGATGAAAAGAGGGAGAATGCTTGGGCCCATTTCTTGAGGATATCAGAAATCAATGGCTCTCCCAAAATAAGGTTTATTTGCATCTCTGAAGCAGTCTCAAATAGAGAATGGAAAGGTATGGACATGTTCTAAAAAATTTGCTTGGAAAGTCTAATCAAGTTAGTCATAAGGAAGAACGTTGTCACCGAGACATTCTCATCCTTTTCCATTTCGACCTTTAATACAGGGAGCTTTTTGTGAATTACAGAAGTAGCAGGAGTTAGAAGGGTGAGATGGGACTTTTGCAAAATGGGCCAGGCATTCGTTTGCAGTGTATATACTAAAGAGATCTCCAGGAACTTCATTGGATGTGTAATTGCAGTGCACTTTGGATATATTCGTCTCCCATTTGGCTCGACCAGGGTTGTGTGTTTTTGCGGAATCTGAGGCCAAGAGATCAGGTTTGCAGCAGTGGTCCATTGCAAGCCTTGATAAGATTGCATTGGTGGTGGCCATCAGTGAACAACTTATTGAAGGCCAAGTTGAAAGCAATAGATGGTTGATCTTCAGGGAGGTTGCCATTCCATTTGTGGTCTACACAAGCATTTTCAGTACTCTTGTTGAGATCAGTGGAGACTTGGAGGACATTGATGAAAAAAGACTAGAGTAAATAGACAGCCCATCACAGGATGTTTTTGGGGTCAGGTGTCATGAAAAACCGACTGATTGGTTACTGTCAGCACCCGTTCTCTGAAGAAAAGTGGCAAAGCAAGGTTCAAGTATTTACCCAAAGAGTGTACTTAAAGTCCTTTTATTTTCAAAAAAAAAAAAAAAAAAACCAGGAGCAAGGTATTGAATGTCCATAATTTTGTGAGATATTTTACACATGCAATATAATATAGAGAATTTTGACATACCCCCCTATTTTATCTCTAAAATTTGACATACCCCCTACAATTTGGAAAAGCTGACATACCCCCTATGACTTGGTCCACTGTCATTTGACCAGTGTTGACCCGAGTTGACCACTAATTTTTTTATTCAAGGACAAAATTGCCCTTGTCTTCAACCTTGGAACAAGGGTTTGGACTAAAACCGTAACCCCAAATCAAACGGCTATGGTGGACAGTCAGCCAAAAATGGATTAGCCGCCCATCACCGACGACAAACCTACTAGAGTCTCATGGCCGGTCGTCCACCACTCTGGCGACAATTTAAGAGATGAGTATCTTTGCTCAAAAATTGTTGACATGACTCGGACTTAAGAAACGTAGTTGTTTATAGTACATCTTGTAACCCCCTTCATCTCCAGTCCTTGAAATATTAATGAGAACTTTAATGAACTCACTACAGCTAGGTCTGGACATAGTAATCAAAGCCCATCATAGGATGTTTTATGGGTTTTTTTTTAACATTAGGTTTTTAAATTATTGCTGGAGTGGTGGACGGCCGGCCATCCACCACAGCCGTTTGATTTGGGGTTTGGGTTTTGGTCCAAACCCTTGTTCCAAGGTTGAAGACACAGGCAATTTTGTCCTTTAATAAAAAAATTAGTGGTCAACTCGGGTCAACACTGATCAAATGATAGTGGACAAAGTCATAGGGGGGTATGTCAGCTTTTTCAACTGGGGGGTATGTCAAAAATTCCTTATAATATAATATCTTAGTTATACTTAAGCCAGAATTGTTTTAAAAAAAAAAAGGAAGTGTAGAAAGTAAAAAAAAAAAAAATTTTCATACGCCATGGAGCATATCAACCCTCATCTAGAAATCATTTTTATTATAAAATTACTAAAATAAAGAGTGACATGGCTGTACATGTCGGGATGTGTCGACACCAGTATATGTGTTGATGTGTCTCCAACATGGCAAAAACCCTAAAGGTGTCCTTGTTATGTAGATTAATATTATTTAGGAAGTCATGTTACATATGTTTGAAAAGAGAATCCCCTATATCTGGCCATATCCTCGGAGGCTGGCAAATGCAATTGGTCATTCAAGGGAACTAGTGAAAGGTTGAACCATTAAATTCTCACGTACTCTCTGGTCTACTAATGATGTAGCGGATTCTCAAGCAAGAAGTGATGTAACTAGAAACTCCATTTATATAGGAATTCTCTTATCTAATGCTTTGAGTATTGTTAAAATGTTACTGTTGTCAGAAAATAAATAAATAAATAGTTCAAAAGTGTAGTTAGTTTATTTCAATGGTCAATATTTGGTGTTAAAATTAAGGGCTTAGATTGCATAGGAACTGTTACGGTTATAGAGGTCATACTTGTATTGTAAGTAGGGAATTGTTTAATGCTATTGAACAGAGAATTTTTGTCGGGAATGATTCACAATTTTGAGGATAATTATGGTGTCACGTGATGTTGGACACAAAAATGTCCAATACCAATAAAGTTGTACCACATTTACCTGAGAAACCTGGAGACCTTGCCAACTGGTTCTCCTTTTTTGTGTTTTCTTGTTTTTCGGGAAGGAACAGATTCCCTAGGTAGCCTGACTCTCATTCCATGTTTCACAATCTTATTGGTGTTGGACGTTTTAAGTTTCCAACAACAGGTGACCTATAACAGCCGTTCGATGACTGATTCCTCCCCCTTTGTCAGTAATCTCCTCCCCATGGGATTCGATAAGAATACTTCGGTTGCTAAACCTGCTAGTTATGATTTATTGTTATTCCTTCTTGCTGTGTTCTTATTATTTTGATTTCCCTCAACCAGGCTGCAATATAGGTATGATCTTTAGCTAGGAGATATGGAGGGAGCGAGATAGCTTTGTGGTGGTATCTGTCTTCAATAAGTGTTTGCACTGCTCTCCAGGAAATCGAGATATACAAAGTTACAAACATGTCATTTCTGTTCAGCAATTTAAATGATTGTATTAGTTCCTTGGTGATATGTTCATTCAATATCTTTAGATAATAAAAAGCGACTGGCCACAAAACCCAGCGAGATCCCTTCTGGGAAAGTGCCATTTGAGCTGGATAAAGCTCAACCCTACCATTTGATTTTCAGAACATTTATTTGTTTTATTTTAGTTTTGATCGGTATCTGGTTTTCAGAGCATTGATTGACCAACTTGACCATTATTTCAGTTTTCTCATTTTTCATGAGGCTTCTTTTCGTAATTTATCTTTAGTTGTACTGTTATATATCATTATTTGTTAAACATCTTCAACTTTGTAGTTCAAAATTTTAGCTACATGTGCTTTGCTTTATCATTTTGCTTGGTATCTTTTGATCCATTGCTCATTCCAGGACTTCCGCCACCTTCTTGATGATAACCTAGAGCTAGTAATGAAGCTCAGAGACTTAATTATCGATTGGGTGCAAGAAGGGTTCCAAGACTTCTTTAGGACACTCGATGATCACTTCCTTTTGCTTTCGGGAAGAAATAATTCAACCAGGCAAGATCAAGGTTTAATAGATGGGACACAAGGGGACAAAGTGCTCGCTGGACTTGTTCTTGTGCTGGCCCAACTTTCTGTTTTCATAGAACAAAGTGCTATTCCCAGAATTACTGAGGTAAGGAGCTGCTGGATAGTTATATGTTACCGTCCTCTTTGCAGTTTTACTTTATAATATGTATATTACTGAAGAAAATACCTTGGTTCCATATTCTCAGGGCATGTTATGATAGTTTCATCTTATATTGTTTAGGAAATAGCTGCTTCTTTTTCTGGTGGTGGGGTCCGAGGCTATGAATACGGACCTGCATTTGTTCCTGGAGAGATCTGTCGAATATTTCGATCAGATGGTGAAAAGTTTCTCAATCTTGTATGAGTACACACATATTTAGATTCTTTTTGTGATATTTGACTCATTGAACTGTATGGCTGGAGTATATGTACTTTTCAACTCATTGACTCTTCTACACTTTCTGGCCGTCGGACCCATTCATGCTGGGTGTAGAAGAGGCCGCCTTTTATCTAAAGAAGGTTAGCCATTGGATGGGTTTGATGGCTGGAAGAAGCTGGGTCCTAGCTGTGAAAAATGGAATAGTTAGTGCTCCCACCAAGCAGATGTCAGAGCCTTTACCTAGGGAGTGCAATTTCCTCATGCAGTTTCTTCTTATGTACACTATGAAGCTTAACATTGTTTGTCTTTGGGGTTAATTTATGCCCTTAATAATTAGCGATAACTCTTAAGGAATAATTTAAGTGAGTTTACAGTCTCAAAAAAAGGTTTGAACATCTGAAATTTGTTCAATTTCCTGATTTTGTATTGACTCTCTCTCCCCCTCTCTGCAGTATATAAATATGAAAGCTCAAAAAATGTCAATTCTTCTGAGAAAGAGGCTTACAACACCTAACTGGATCAAGGTCAGTACTTTCTATAAATATTTCACTGAATGCTGTGAGGGAAAGACACAGGGAGCATTAGTCGGATATCGCTTGTCTGACTTCCTGCTGAATAATTGAACAGCACAAGGAGCCCAGAGAAGTTCATATGTTTGTTGATTTACTTCTTCAAGAGGTCTGTACAGCTTTCTTTTTCTTTTTGTGTGAGGCCCTTAATCTCATGAATGAAAAATTAAGTTTCTGCTGGATTTTTTGTCTATATTTTTAGTTTCCTCGAACTTTTTGTTCCCATGGTTTAAGAATTGTCACAACAAAGATGAATACACATGTAAATACCAATCTTATTGATTATTTACCTTAAAGAATATAATGCTGAGTTTCTTTTAATTCTCGTTCTCATCTGTCCTAGCTGGAAGCCGTTGGAACCGAAGTAAGTCAGATTTTACCTCAAAGGCTAATCCGGAAACACCGCCGGTCTGATAGCAATGGGAGCACCACTTCCTCCCGCAGCAATCCAATACGCGAAGATAAAATCAGCCGGTCAAATACCCAACGTGCCAACCAACTTCTGGAAACCCATCTTGCAAACTTGTTTAAGCAAAAAATGGAAATTTTCACAAAAGTTGAATACATGCAGGTATGAGTTTTCCTGATACTGGTAGGAATAACTGGATTCAGGGCAGAATGAATTGAGTTTGTTCATGATTGTCAGGAATCAGTTGTATCAACTATCGTGAAACTTTGCCTCAAGAGCTTGCAAGAATTCGTCCGACTCCAAACTTTCAATCGGAGTGGATTTCAGCAAATTCAGTTGGACATCCAGTTTCTGAGGACTCCTTTAAAAGAAACTGTTGAAGATGAAGCTGCGATTGATTTCCTGTTGGATGAGGTAAAAAGAAAATGCCCAGCCTGCATTGTGAACTTTATGGAAAATCTAAAGTACTGGTTGGATTAGATGTATGGACCATCTGCCAATGGATTTCAAGTACATGTGGTAATCATGCAGGATGTTTGTACTGAGGACCACCATTCAGTGAGTACTATCTAGGGAATCTCATTCCTGGGCCAAAAATTGACCCAATCAGATGATCCGAATTATTCAATCTATTTACAATCTAAAAGAAAGTCGATAGGTTGGACGGTTTGGATCATCCAATGAGACTGATTTTTGGAGTAAAAGATCTTCCTGGAAGGACCCATTTCATGGTGGGTCTTGCCACCTGCATCTGCTCTCCGTGTACTCTCCTATGCATTTAATAAATTATCCTTATGGTCTACCGTCTACGTAGCTAGTACCTTAAGTGTTCCTGAAATTTTTATCTTGTGGAGTCTTCATCTTACTAGCTTGGTTTTGTATTCCTGCTTTGTACAAGCACGGGTACATGGTTTTACCTTCTTTCTTGATGTGGATTGCACAAAACTGGCTTCCCTTGGTGTGCAGGTAATCGTCGCCACTGCTGAGCGGTGTCTCGACCCAATTCCCCTGGAGCCTGCGATCTTGGACAAACTCATAAAAGCAAAATTGGCTAGGAGCAGGGAACAGAACCCAAGTTCTTCATGAACGTGGAAGGTATAACTAGTAGAGTTAACATTAAATGGGAGATGTGCTGCCAATCTTTTCAGCACTTGATGTTACTTCCTGATTTCAGGTGATCAGATGCCTTGTAATTCCTTGGAGTTATTGAATGCCATAGTTCGTGCATCAGTATTTTTTCGAGTCACTAATGTCATAAATCATGAATGTTTCAAATTTTCAATAGCTTGACAATAGTAGAGACGGAAGTTTCATCTCTATGTGTAATCCATACATGTGGTCCCACCAATGCATCATCAATGAGGACATTCGATCAGAACCACCCTTCTAGACAGGCTGTAGCCCAAAACTCACACTGATCAGATGATCCTCATGTCTAACGGAAATTTCAGTGGACAATTGCTTATATCGTCCAAATCAAAGACACGAGATATTTACAATTGTTACATGGTTTTGGAATGTACCACTGAATGAATGGTTCATTTCATCTGTCGATCGATCGACAAAAGTTTCGAACATTATTCTTAAGCAATGATTTTCAGTGAAACCCTTTTACGCTTTATATACTACCGTAAAGTGAATACTTCTCTAGCTCTCGACAATAAATTTCAAACATGTTTTCTAAAAATGGTGTTTGTTGATGCCCCATTAGATTATATCTAGGCTATGTATGGTGATCAACAAAACGTTTTAAAGGATTTGTATGTCAGAAAGTGTTGATACAGAAAAAAAGTTTAATGACGTTTAGGTTTTGTAAGGTGATCAACAAAAAGTTCTACAGAAAAAGGATTTGTATGTCAGGACGTGTTGATACAGAAAAAAGTTGAATTTTAAATGCAAAAATCATTTCAGGGCAACCATACAAACTTAATCAGCGCAACTGCACAGAGTCCAGGCCAAAAGGGACCTATGGGTTTCACAACCTAAGCATCTCCCCACGTTACATTTCAGCCTGATGGCACTCTGTGATGTGGCGTAAAGAGGAAACTCTTTTGCCTGTTTTTCTAAATACTGTTCTAAAATTTTATGGTCACAATTTCTAGTGCAATACACGTTCGAAGAGAGAATAGGAATGACATGGACAAGGAAACTATCCATCCACACGGCCAATCTAGAAGGTTATCTATCAGATGGATGGTCTAGATTTGACAACATCATCCCTCCATATGGCAAGTAAACGCTACACTACAATGAAGAGTTGAATTCGAATCCTGTAAAATTTAACACCCACACCTCCACATTTACCACGTACATGAAAGAGGCGTAGTGGTTGGGTAGGCCCATGGTTCAAAATTTCGTTTCATTTTGTTTCGTCTCAGCCAAGACGACTCGTTTCGGAAGTGTACCGAGGATACGTTGAATAATGTATTGTCTCGTGATAAAAGCCTGACTCAAGTACTAGAATTGGTTTTAAAGCATATTTTCATGATGTCTTTTATAACACAAATGCTAAACATTATAATATGGTTTAATTTTATCAGGACGTATACTGTTTTTTCCATTGTCTCGTTTCATTTCATTTCGGCCAATACATGTCGTTCTGCCAACTTACCAAAACAACGAGACAAAAACGAAAAAATAATATCCCAAAAAAGCCTTTAGAAAAAAAATGAGTCCAAACATGCCTTTTAGTTTTACTGGATTACCATGTCAAGAAACATAAATGGATAATGAGGGTTCAAAGGTCATTGTATCCAATCAAGCCTTTTCTTGGCCCTTCAAAGATTTGCTAGCTAACTGTCTAGTGGAAAAGTCTGTTGATCACATGGCTGGGATCTATCTGTCCATCTAATGGGCATCAGTACTGCTAGGACTGGAAACTAAGTTCATACAAACGTCTTAGAGACATATAGGAGTGTAACCCCTTGGGCCCTGCTCGGTTCGCTGCACTGGGATGGATTTTGCACTCTGGTGCAAATGCGGTGAGTTGCATTGCAGTCACTTACCACAGTTTTTGAGCTGCACATGATTGCATCCATTTTCTTAAAGAGTTTGCAAGGGCTTGGCAACCACTTGCACGCTAGCTCAGTTACCAGAACTTGCAAGGTGAGAGGGTAGATGCGGCAACAAAACAGAAATAAGCTATTTCACGACTGGGGTCGTACAGGATTTTATGAGAATGAGGCAAAGAAGAAGAGCTCTTATATTAAGAATACAATTGTGGCCTCAACAGTAGGTTTGATCACAAAAAAAACATTAGAAAACTGGAAGAAAGCAAGGTATCCTTCGCCTGAACAGAATCATCACTTTAGTTTGCCTGTCGATTCACTTTCAGATACGGCAAGGCACCAATCACATTGTCATAGTCGCTCCGGCTAACTGGGTGCTGTCCATGAAAATAACCAAAAGATGTAAAAGGGCAGATATTTGTCTTGAACATGGAAGTATGAGTGAGATGGTAATACTAGATTCATAAGCAAGATCAATAGTGTTTGTTGGATGCTGGTGCAGGCTGACACGGGTATCTAAAACTTACTTTTGAGGATCACACTTGCACGATTACAAAAATAAAAATAAAAGGAAGAAGATCAGACTTGCAAATTTAAATGTCCATAATCATCTAGTTTAGGTACACAAATGCCTTACAACTTGAGGAGGCCATAACCACATGGATCTACAATCTGCAGTTTCATATTTTTTCCCTTTTTTTTAGTTTTTTTTTTTTTTAATTAGGAGCATTAGATTATACATGTAATTAACCATTAGGGTTCCTATATACTGATTATTGAAAATATATGCAATGGGTTCCCCATTACCACTACTAATTACTAACTATATACTATTCATAATTATTAATTAGTTTCATATATTTTAAATACAATAATGAAATGAATATTTTTTGGAAATGGAAATATTCCAATAATGATTCCTTCAGTCCCCATAGAAAAGGAAATTTTTCTTCATGGAAATATGTTGAAATTGAATACCAAGCATGAGATCAAACTCCAAAAGCTCCTCATTGAGTAAGAAACAATTTATTGTGTTCTCGATGAAACCAAAACAGTCGAAAATCAAACATAGGGATTTTAAGTTCAAAAACCTAGATTATGTACTCAACTCGAGTTCATTCGATCGAAGTCGAACTTTGACATTTATCTATGTTACCAGGGTGTTCTAGGTGTTGAACTTGTTTGACCAAAAATCTCAGTTGTCAGGGATATGGTGATATATTATACATACATTAATATTCTTTTTCTATAGTTTGTTTTATTTTTTCTAGATTTTCGATTATTTTTACACTTGTAAATATTAATATGAATTTTCTAGAAATGGCTACACCATATCAAATGTGGATCCACCTACCCAGCTTGTCATGTCAACATTTATTTTGAGGGAAATTTAAAGAAGTTGGGTACAATCAGTGAGTCACCATTCAGCTTGATATAATAGGCCCAAAGAGTGCCACAGAAGAATTGACAAAATGTCAGACCCATAGAGTAAAATCTCCATACAATGTAATAATCATTTTCCTTCTCCAAATATATAAAATAAAGGTCCTTTTGCAACAACCACCCATGATTCAAATGTATTTTGTAATAGTCCCCTATAGCTTCAAACATTAGGAATACCCCCTTGACTAAATCCAGCTGTTGTTGACTACATCCGAACGAGAAAACCAATGGAAGATATTTATTCCAGCACTTTTTAGTGTATTTAATCCAATGATTGTGATAAAAACCCCCCACACAAAGAATGCTGAAAACTTCCTCCCTTTAAAACACAAACCCTTTTTTTTGTCTTTTTTTTCCTCAAGGAACTCAAGATCTGTTCTCCCACCAGAATCCCGTCTTTTTCTTTCCCTTAGTCTTCTTTCCATTGATGTTGTTTGATGGAAGATGAAATCCCTTATTCTTGGTTCTCATGAAAACTCTTATTCACAGTTTGTTCCACTATCACGATTTGTTCCCCATCAATGAAAACCCCTTCTTTGAAAACACTTTTCTGCTCTATCACAGTTGGTACTCCTCTTCTTCTACAGATGTTCTATTATTATTCAGGTTGTTATGGAATCATCTAAACATGAGGGTGGTGTTAACTGCCATAAGTCTTGGGGTAAGATTCTCTTAGGAAAGAACAATTAGGCTCGTCCCAACTAAACCTTCCTACTGGCCAAAGAAATTAATTTTTCACTGAATTGGGGAAAGATATGCTTAGGAGCAAGACGCATGCTCTAAATACTACTATAGACTCAATTCCAACACCACCTTCAACGACACCAAAGCTTGTATTTTGCCTTCTCTCTTTACACCAAAATTCAAGACCATATTTGGAGCATACTGCAAACACTAATAGATGAGCAGCTGTCCAGGTAGGAGGAAGAAAATTGAAGGGGTTTGTCCTTTAAAGAGAGGAAGGGTTTACAAAGGTCTTTGTGTTGGGGCTTACACTAAAAAGTGATCGAATAAATCTACTGTGTTATTTTGTACGGGCAGTGGAGATTATTAGGTTATGACAGCTGTCACATCATGATTGTCAGCGCAACAATGAAACTAACAAAAGGCCAAAAGTGTGCAGAGGGTAACTTCGATATTTAAATCTGAGGGTATTTTGACCTTTCGCATCATATGACGCATGTCTCTCTAGCGTCAGTCAACAATGGTTGGATTTAGTCTAGAGGGGTACTAAAAAATACTTTTGATCACAAGGGGAATTGCAGCTTAAACTCTTTGTTCTATGAAAAAAAATAACAATATTTATACACTTGGAATAAAATACATCAGCCCAGCTTATCTGCAGTAACACACCTACAAGACTCATGCCCTCAGGAAAACAAAAAATGCAAACCATTTTCTTATTATATTTATTTTTATTAGGGTGCGTGGAGGGTTTGCATGTGTAACATTTTATTATGCATACAATCAGGAACAGATCGTGGATTTAGTGTTTGAAGTTGATCTCATGGAAGTTGAATTGAGTTCATTATACTGGGGTACCGTATCACGAAATTGATCAATGGTGTTAAGGAGAAGAACAATGACTAAATGCAACAGCTAACAGGAAAGAACAAAGCAAATGTGCAAAAGGGAAACAGCATAACAAAACCCAATGGATCTCTAGCAATAATTCAACCTACACAATAAAACAAATGAGCAGTGAAAAGGGATGAGACATCCAAACTAGATTAATAGAAGAGAAATACAAAAAGTTAGGACAGGGAAAACTGAGAAGTATTAGAAAAATGGAATCTGTGAATCGCACATTTTCAATCGATTTGATTGTATTGTCCAGATTATAGTATACCAGCCGAAGGCACGTGAGAAAGAGGAGTGGGAATGGTTTTAGTGGTTCGGGAACCGTTTTGGATAGAGAGAGAGTGGGAACAGTTCTAGTAGAGTGGCTATTTTTGGAGAGTTGAGGGTACATTTGGAAGTAGTCCAGGGGATGAGAGATCGTGATTTGGTTGGGGATAGTTATGGGCTTGAGTTGTAGGAGAGAGATGTTCTAAAGGTAAGAATAGAGAGTTTTTACACAATGCAACCATCTATTAAATAAGTAAATACCCTTACGCCCTTTCCGTTTTTTGTAAAGATTGAAAAAAGTTCAGGGCATCTTATAGAAAAAGTTGCAAAATGTGGATAAATTTTTTCCCTTGAGAATTGCCTTCATAACTGTAAAGGTTATGATGACCTTAACTGAAAATGATAATCTTTTGCCATCCTTTTTATGTAATGAAGGCCTAAAAAATGAATATAAATGATAATCCAATGATATGAACTTACAAGCAAATTGCAGTTATAAATGATAAAAAGTTATCTATTGCTTATTTGCCCAAATGGAGAACATATAAGAGATCACACATTCTAACATAATAAACAAATTAACAAAGAGATGGTGGGCGGGCATCAAGATAAAGAAAGTGAAACTAAAAGGAAAATCTAGGACTTCCAAACGAATGAAAGCATAAGTACGTATTTGTTTTATAAGGCATAAGTACCTATTGAAACTGCCAGTTCCAATTTAAATTCAGAACTTCCAATTAGTGATATATTTACATCATCACACATAACCAATTCAGAAACTAGTTTTCAACAAACTTCGATCATACAGACAAAGTATGCACACTGCCCAAAATTCACATTCGTTACTGTTAAGATCTAGGTTGCATTGATACCAGTATGAGTGTCATTGTCCACCCTGTGTAAAGGGTATCAGATTCAGCGAACACTAAAAAATAGTACTCGTGGACTCGACATATTTTCGGAAAATGGGTTATGTAGGGATAGTTCCAGAAGAAATTAAACAAAAGATATAGTCGAACTATGATTTGTATCATATAGCCATAAAGAAGATAATACATATATGCATCCTAATACTTGCTAAATAAATAATTTCAATTTGAAAAGAAGAACTCATAATCTTTCGTGAAGTACGTTGTAAAGATAGATAAAAAAATGTAATCTAGTAGTATCACCCCAGAATCCATGGGGTGTCAGAATTTAGCATGTGTTCAACATTGGTACTTCAGACAATTAGAAGAATCCATGCAACATAGGTTAGGCCTGTCGAACATGGTTCAAATTCCGGGTTGTAGTCAATCGAAGGGATGGTACGACATTTGAATGGTACGGTTCAATGACCATAGGGACATGTGTATGGCATCCACATTACCACTATTTGACCCAAAATTGATGTTAATGATCATCTAATGGTTATACAAACAAGGGTAGTTTCAGCCGGTGGACAACCAAACCTATACATCACACTTAGTCCACTATATTTGCTCATTATACAAACTAGAGAATGCAATTTCACACTAAATTGGAATTAAACTCAATTAGTGTCTCATCGTCGTCATCATGAACCTTATCCCAACTATATGGAGTTGGCTGCACAAATCCTATCTTTCCATTCAATTCTATCTAAAGCCAATACTACTGTGTCCAACCATCAAATATTTGCACATGGAACACATGAAAATAAATAGTTATATAAACCCAGATGAGAATTCAAGAAACCTCACCATTTTCGACAGCCGATTTTTCCTCTTCGTGTTCTTCTTCGCAAGCAAATGCTGCTTTCCTGCTCTCCTCCTCATTATCTTCCCATTACCCGTCACCCGAAATCGCTTCGCCGAAGCCTGGAAAACAAACAAACATTCAACCAAAAAATCTTCAAAAAGGCTACCTGAACTGGGTTTTTATTATTTGATATTAATTTGAAAGAACATCGAAGATTTTTGGAGAATTACCTTGTGGGTTTTCATTTTATAACCTTTTGCAGCGAAGATGGTGAGAGATGGAGCGTTTTGAGGGCGAGAGGGGATGATGGAGCAGAGCTGGTTGTTTGAGGTGAGGAGAATTGAACGAAACCCAGAAATGTTTTGGGACGAACTGAGCTTCAAGGAGGAGGGGGTTCCTTTGTTGAAGGATACGAAACGAACGCCATGGGAAGTCTGAATCGAAGGAAAAGAAGGAGAAAACCTCAAAGAGATGGACATCAGCGTTGCAGACGCCATTATTTCTGAAGTTTTCCTGAAGCAATTATTGTTCTTGAACTATCTTCGTTCTGTGAACTTTTCGAACAGAAGAAGCTGTGTGGATAAAATGATTCAGCAGTCTAAAACCTTTTTTCATTCCAGGCCTGGTACTCTGGGCGGACCCAACAGACTTCAATACCTGCGAAGGCGGGGGTTTTCACATGTTGATAGGGGTGTAAATTTGGGAGTAAAACTTCTGTCACAACGGGTTGTGACCTAAGCCGGTCACAAGGTCACAACCTATAATACGAGCCACGTGGCACACTTTTAGAGGGCACTGACCGTATGGATGTTTGGCCAGTCCCTCGGTGGACCTGCTAACCAAAAATCAGCCTGATCAGTGTTGTCTAAGTGTTGGATTGAAGTTATTTTCGTGGGTTGATTTTAACTGTAGGAATTTGTGCATTATTGAGCGTTATCCAAATGTTCTAAATCACTAATCAGGCTGATTTTGGTTTGCAGGTACACCGAGGGGCTAGCCAAACATACATACGGTTAGCGCCCTATAATAATGTGCCACTTGGCTTGTATTATGGGTTGTAACCGGCTTGACAGAAGTTTTACTCTAAATTTGGCCACCCACTCGAATGTGGGCTGGGCTTGGGTATGACTTTTAAGCCTGCAGCCCGTTAAAAGGTTTTATGAGTCGGGCTGCAGGTCAGGCGGGGCCATATTACCCATTTGCTTGGTTTGTATGACCCGGCCCATAAAACCCTCTTAACTGGCTACCAAGCTCTCCCCTCCCAATTTCCAAATTTCTAGCCGCATAGCTGTCAGGTAGTGGCGGAGCCAGGATTTTGACAATTGGATTGGAGTCGTTTTCATGAGTTGATTTTTTACCGTGGAATTTGAGAATTATTTGGGGTACAAATATCCAAAGGTTTGAAATCACTAATCAGGTTGAGTTTTGGTTTGTAGGTCCACCTAGGGATGGGCCAAACATCCATATGATCAGTGTCCTCTAAGAGAGTGCCACGGGGCTCATATTGTGGTCCCTCAGCAAGGTTCTACTCTCTTGCGTCCAACATGTACCTATGACAATACTCTTACAACCCTTGTTTTTTAAAATATTTCAATTTTAGAAAGGAAAATGCTATCCTACCTATATTAGACAAAAATATGTGCGGTTTAAGGCTATTGACCATTGGATTCAAGAGATTTACAGTTCACGCGACAACAACAGCGTGGATCTCTTGAATCCAATGGTTAATGGCCTCAATTGCACATATTTTTTTGTCCAGTTCCGTGGATAGCACGACTCTTTCAAAAATAATAGTACTGTCATGGATTGTGTTTGATGCAGAGGCACTTTTGAGCGCGGTCAACAGTGAATTTTTTTTTTTGATAAGTCAAAGTATTATATTAAAGTGATTTTTTTTTTGATAAGTCAAAGTATTATATTAAAGAAAATGAGATCGAGAGGATCTCAAGATACAAGGAGAAAAGAAAGGAATAGGAAAGAAGAGAGTTAACTCAATATTTGTTCCATCCTAAATACCATATCACAAAAAAAAAAAGTCTCTCATCTCTTGAAAAATGCTCCCCCATCTATATAAAAGTGCTTTAATGCTCAAGATGACTTTGTGTAACGTACGCTCCTTCCCATGAAAAGTCCTGTTGTTTCTTTATAACCAAACTCCCCATATGATTGCTGATGGCACTAGCTTCCAAAGCAACTTCCCTCTCTCCAACATGGGGAATTGGATCTAACTCACATTCCTATGGGCTAGAAAGAGTAGTCATACCTGTCTAGCAAATTCACAATGTCAGAGAAGATGATTAGTGTGGTCTTGCACAAAACACAAAAGTCCACCAAGATCCAATTGCTATCGATTAAGTTTTCTACAGTAAGGATCTTATTAAGGGATGCCACCCAAGCAAAGAAACGAACTTTCAAAGGTGCTCTAGAATTCCATATTTTTTGCTAAGGGGAGTTAGGGAGAGGATTTGTTGAAGTCGAGGCCAAAATTGTGTAAAAAGATTGTACCGAGAATGACCCGATTTCGAAATGGTCCAGATTGACCAAGTGGTCCTCCTTCGAGTTGCTAACAAGGTAAAGATTTAAACAATCTAGCAACAAATCAATTTATTCTTTCTCCCACTCGAAAGGATTCCTTCTGAGATCTAAATCCCAACTTGCTTCTGAAGAAGAACCAATCCAAAAATGATCCACCGATTGTCTTTTGCGTAGCGATAGAGAATAAACCCTAGGAAAGATCTCCTTGAGACAAAGGTCCCCTACCCGAGTGTCCTCCCAGAATCGAATCCTAGCACTGTTGCCTAGAGCCTACATCTTTCCAACACCCTGTCATTTATCTTCAGAATTCATTTCCATACTCCACATCCGTACAGAAATCTTGATGGTTTAGATGCCCAACCTCCATCCTCCTCCCCATAAATCCCTACAATCACCCTACGTCACAATAAGCTCTTCCTTTCCTTGCCGAATCTCCAGATCTATTTTCCCAATAACGCCAAATTCATCGTCCCTAACCTCCTGATTCCTAGACCACCCTCGGCTTTTAGTAAACACGCCTGAGCCCAACTAACTAAATGATAACGAAATGAGTCCTCTGAATTGTGCCATTGGAAATTTCTCATATACCTCTCTATGCATTTTGCTATCACCACTGCGATCGAAAAAAGTAAGAGATAATAAACCGGGAGGCTAAACAATGTGCTTTTAATGAGTATCATCTTATCCCCTTTGGAGAGGTATTTCCCCTTCCATCTTGCTAGCCTTCTCTGTACCCTCTCCACTATTGGGTCCCAAACCGATTTGGCCATGTATGGTGCCCCCTGCTGAAGACCCAAATAAGTGGATGGTAATGAGCCTACAGTACATCCCAAAATTCTAGCCAACTCTTCAACATTGTCCATTCCCCTAAGTTCATGATTTTACTCTTGTTGAAATTGATTTTGAGGCTCGAGCAAACTTCAAAGCAAATGAGCAAGCTGTTCAAAAAAGAGACTTGTCCTGTCGTCCCTTGCATAAAACCAGGGTGTCGTCAGTAAATTGTAAGTGAGAGGTAGACACTCCCCTTGCTCCAGCTTGAAATTCAAAAAAAATTCCTATTTCAACTCCTCTCGTGATCAACCTTCCTATGGCTTCGATAACCATTATGAACAGAAAGGGGGACAAAGGATCACCTTGTCTAAGACCTCTAGAACTCTCAAAAAAACCTGAGGGTGATCAATTAACTAAAATTGAGAAGCGCGTTGATCTAGTACACTTCTTCATCCACTCTTGCCACTTGCTTCCAAACCCCATACGCCCTAGAAGATAGTCTAGAAAGGCCCAACTGGTATGATCATATGCCTTTTCCATGTATATCTTGCAGACCAACCCTGACATGCCTAGCTGGCGTCTAACGTCGATACATTCGTTAGCAATTAGGACACCGTCTAGGATTTGTCTGCTTCTTACAAAAGCTCTGTGTTCGCTTGAGATGATCTCCCCCCCTCTTTCAGCCTAGACGCTAAAACCTTGGCAACAATTTTGTATATGCTCCCAAGAAGGTTGATTGGCCTGAAGTCAGTGATATCCTCTGCCCCTTTGATCTTCGGAATCAACACTATGAAAGTTCAATTGCTTCCCTAATCTAGAAAGTTACTCGAATGAAGTTCTCCAAATACTTGCATCAATGTTGGATTGATTATATCCCAACAGCTTTGAAAAAAGTCCATTGTGAACTTCTCGGGACCTGGAGCTTTATCCCCTGACATGTCAAAAACCGCCATCCTAACTTCCTCCTCGCTAAAGACTCTCTCCAAATTCGTTCTCGACTCTTCGTTGATAGTGTCGAAGGCTAAACCGTCCAAGGTGGGTGTCTCCCAGGATCTTTCCATGTATAGGTCCCTATAGAAGGATACTATCTCTTGCCTGATCTTATCCTAGCTGCAAAAATGGAGGGCTTCTTCCAAGTCTAGATTTCTTGAATGATTCTCTCAACAACGGCTCTATGTGCTACATGGTACACTCTTCGAAATCACTGACCGTATGGATGTTTGGCGTCCCCTTGGTAGGGATGTAAATCGAGCCGGACCGAAGTCTGAAGGAAAGGCCCAAAGCCCGACCTATGGCCGGCCTTTGGGCCAAGCTCAGGCTAGGCATGGGGAGTGTGGGGTTAGTATGAGGGGCATGGAACTTTTAGCTCTAGGGACCAAAAATCAACTCAATTGGTGATTTCTAGCCCTTGGATTGGAACATTTGTCATGAATTGACTTTTAGCTGTGCGATTGAAGCATTATTTGGGGTACTCAAATCTAACGGTGAGAAATCACCAATCAATCTGATATTCGTCTATACGTCCACTTAAGGATGGGTTGATTTTTAAGTTTAAACGATTTTTGAAAATGGTGTTGTAACAATGTCATCAAGGCACATGTCGGATGCAGGTGTTAACCATCAATAATCTACATCACTGGGTCCTTTACAAAGTTTGATAGGATCCCTTCCAGAATGCCAAATGGCACACTCTTTTGGCTGACCCCATAAATGTTTGGCCCACCCCTTGGTGGACCTATATACAAAAAATTAGCATGATTGTTGATTTCTAGCCATTGGATTTGAGGGTTTATTTTTTCGTCAAGGGCTTCATGAACAGGCATATGAGTGAATTCCAAACCCAAGCACAATCCGAATTTAGTTTTAACCATCCAACCTGGGGGATGCCATCTGGCCAAAGACCTTTTCTAGGGAAATTCCTACCTAGAGCGAGGGAGGATATAAGAAGTGACAAGGGGGATGAGGGAAGGTAGTTGAAGGCAGATTTGGTGGAGAACGTACCTTTTTTGTCCAATGCCTAAAACCATATATATTCAAAGGGATGATTGCTCAGGCCTATTGATAGTATGGTGTTAGCTAGCTTCATGTGGGGAATCAGATCTTCATTCCAAGTTCTGTCTTGACAAATCAATTCCTCCACTTTTAGATAGCATAGTCCAAAGGCCTAATGGGAGTGAACATGTGGTTTGCGCTTCCAAATATTTGTTTGTTGCCCGCTACCAATCTTATTGATGAATTGAGGCTTGAACAAGTCTCTGACCTTGAGTATATATACTTCTCCAAACCCATGGATCGCCTGGCTTTAATTGGGCCTCCAGAATGGAAGAATTTGGGTAATGCTTGCCTTTAAGAGTGATTATCCGATAGAGCTTTCCACACTTTTTTTGACAATAGAGCAATATTGGTGTCTTTCAATTTATGAAAACCCAGGTCCCCCAAGGCTTAGAGGTGCAAATGGAATCCCACATTGTGATTGCAAAGGCTTTTTTTATCCCCCACTCCACCAAAATTGGTTTGCTAAGGAATCCAATTTACTACACAGACTTTTGGGGAAAAGAAAGGAGGATATGAGGTACAATGGGATTGCTGATAATGTTGTGGTTATGCCCACCACCTCTAATTTGATTACCAGAATTCAAACAATCAAACAAGGATAAAATGATTCGATAACCCACGGAAACCCCCAATATTTGTGTGCAAAATAAAGAAAGGAAATATGGAAAAAAAAAAAAAAAAAGCTAAAGAAACATATACAAGCACATCACAACAATTTACGTGGTTCACCCACAAAGGGGCTACAACCACGGGCAATCCGATGAGAAAAATCCACTATCAAGATGGAAATACAAAGAGTAGGAGCTTACCTCCTTATATCCGGGTACAATAGCACACACAACTTTCCAATCCAACTCCAAACAAGATTCCCAACATCGTTGCTTCACCAAGCAACTACACCGTCAATGCCATTCTTGACAACCCGAACAACACCTTGAAGGTACCCAAAAACTTTGGGCTCTAGGGTCTTGAAATGGAGAAAGAGAGAAAACCCTTGGAGAAGCAAAACCTAACCTCACACACAAGATTGTACTCTAAGGGCATGTTTGGTAGGCATTATCTGTGGGAAAAGAAAATATTTTGCCGACAAACAACCTTTTAAGTCGCGTTTGGCCCGCAACTTTCATCGACAAATATTTTGCTCGGCCCACATATTCACCCTCATTTGCGGCAAAATATTTTACCACCTCCCCCCTTGTGTGAATATTTTCCCGCGATATTAGGCATCCGTGTGCAAAACAGATTTGCCGGGTGGAAAATTCGGTTTTGAGTTCCCATTAGGGTTTCTTTTGGAACCTGCGATAGCTTCCGCTGCTGCGATCTCTAGCTCCTCTCATCTCCCTCTTCGTTCTCTTCTTTTCGGTGGGTTTCAAGCTATTCGACCCCTTTCTTCAAACACAGGTGTGTGGATTCAATGTTTTTGCTTGATTCAACGATTTTGTATTGTTTGATTGTTGTTTCCGAAAGTTGTTCAAGCTGGTAACACCTCAATGTTGTTGCTTGATTCAAGTTGTTCGATCCCTTTCTTTGGTGATTGTTCTTTCTTTTGGAACCCACAAGAGATATCTCTGGTTTTGACATGCTGGTACAGACTATAGGGTTCATAGAAATTCCATCGATGTCATGGAAGCACTTACCTGGATATAGGTTAGGTTGGTGTGGCTAACATACCTGGATATAGGTTAGGTTAACTTTAACATGAAGCAACCAAATGAGATCCAAAGTTCTATTCTATTCTATTTGTAGAAAAGTTTATTTTTTCCTCTTGTATTGGTGAAATGTCTCATGCTTGAGAGCTTGGAGATTAGAAACTTTGTCATCGGAGAGTGTTTATTTCCCCAAACCCAAATTTTCTTTATTGCTGAGCTTAATGGTTTATTATTTTGATTTCCTACTTGTTGTCTTCCATTAGGGTCTAGCTGATTGTTATCTTGGACTGTTGGGTTGCTAAAGAAACTGAATCTAGCTCCCCTGAGTTGACTGATATTTTACTCATTCCTATCGATTCATGAAAGCTTTTTTATTTTATTTTACTTTGTTGGATTTGAAAAAAAAAGGGGCCCAATCATAGTATTGGTATATGATCCCACACAGTAACCTCTGAACTAGAAATTGAAGCTAGCTGATTTATTTTTCCAAATGAATACCAGCAATTCTTCTTATAGAGACGCTAGTAAGGAGGTATGTCATCTGTTGGAATAATTGAAGAAAATTCCAGGAAGGATTGCACCAAGTTAAAGGCTGAAACTCTGAATTTGTTTTTGTTTGATGAATGGACTCTAATAGTCTGATGATTAAAATATAACAGACTACTTCAGGCTTTCCATGGTAACTCCCATCACAAACTAAAATCACATAAATACTGCTAACAGACAGACCTACATAAAATAGGAATAAAAATGTATTTTGTGAAAATTGATGTGTGGTTGTTTTAGGAGAAATTTTTGGCTAACATTTTTGCTTGGTGTGGGTTAGTTCTTTTGCTCGACATCAAATTCATTTGTATATTTCAACCTTTTGCTTTGTCAGTGTGTTACAATCATTGGTTTGGAACTTACAAGAGTGACATTAGTAGATGTTGAAGGATAGGTAGATATCACTTATTAGGGAAAAAGACTTGCTCAATGGATTTTGTCTTGTTGATTAATATGCATTTTGGGTCCGAAAAGGAAAATCAAAAATAAAAAATAAAAAATAAAAAATGATAAAAAGGCAGAAATTGACTAATCTAAGTTAGAATCGAAAATCAGTCTTAGTCGTTGGATTCGAAGATGTGACTAGGGCATGATGTCTGCTTATACCTGACCAGCTTGACAAATGTATCTGAAAATCAAACCTGAGGTGTTGGTAATATTGATGGGTAAAGTTTATATCTTATGTCTAGGATTGCAATTATTTTTTATTATGTTTATGGCGTGGCTTATTAGGTAATTGTTTGGGTGCCTTTGCATTAGTTATTGATAGAAAGTTAAAAATATTTGTGGAATGTGGTTTATGAATGTATTATAGAACTTGCCTATATATATGAAATATGAATGTATTTATCTACAAATGACATGTATTTGTACGAATTTATTGATAGGAGGATGCTTATTAGGAATGAAATTGAGAAAATTGCTGCGATGGTTGTAGCTTTTAACTCCTATGTTGTAGCAATTGTGACACATCACTTGAAATATATAGATAAGGCACCTTGTGTGAATAGAGATATGAAAAGGTCCTTAATACTGAAGCGAATGTACTCGGAATCTGACGTGAATTGTCACGAACAATTACGCATGAGGAGGAATCCATTTCGATTGTTATGTCGTCAATTAAAGGCATATGGTTTATGTGATGGATGACATGTATCAGTAGAGGAACAACTTGCAATATTTCTCATTATCATTGGTCATGATCTTAGGAATAGACGGACGAAGTTTGACTTCATACGATCCGGTGAGGCAATTAGTTGTCACTTCCATAGTGTGTTACGAGCCGTGATTAAGTTATACAAAGAGTTAGTAAAGCCTCTCAAGCCTAACACTTTGCCTGGAGAATTTAACTCTAGTTCTTAGTGTCATTATTTTAAGGTAACTCGCTCTATCCATTTTCTTATTGTGACCCATTTTGTAGAAATCTTTTGTTAATATGTCATTTATCGCTAAGATGTGGGCGCAATTGATGGATCGTACTTCCATGCTATAGTACCATTGGAAGATCAACCAAGGTACCGTAATAGAAAGGGAGAAATTTGACAGAATATCCTTGCTGCGTGCACTTTTGACATGAAGTTCCCAGCTGGTATGACAACTGTAATATTCACCTACGAACATTGAGTTATTATGAACATACTTAGGCCTTTCTAATTGCATATAATCATTGTGGATGCTTAGGTAAGTACTACTTAGCAGACGCTGGCTTTCCGAATGCTCTAGGATTCCTAACTCCATATCGTGGTGTGCGATATCATTTGAAGGAGCACTCTGGACGCACTCCTGAAAATGAAAAAAACTATATAATTATTGACACTCCTCTTTACGCAATATTATTGAACAAACGTTTGGGTTGTTAAAGAAACGTTTTGCACACCTACGCCATTACCCATTCTTCAGCACCTCTACATAATCAAAGTTGATTGTGGCTTGTTGTGTTATTCAAAACTTCCTTAGGAGCGTTGATCCAGATGATTTGGTCGATGATGAAAATGACATTAAAGATGAAGATCATGATGAGTTAACAGGGGATGAGGACTTAGGCATGTTGGATTCCAACCCCAACGTGGACGGCAATGAGAGATGAACTTTGTCACAAAATGTAGGCTAATTATGTAGCTGAGCAAGTTTAAGTTTGTGCAACTCAGTAGTTTTTATGTTATGGATTTTTAGACATCCCTTGCTTTTTTAATTGGTGTGTATTTAGACTTGACTATATGGGCATGATTGTGCTTTTAATATGTTTCCTTATGCTTTCATTTATTTTTATAGTGGATATATACTTCTTGTTATATTGATAAAAAATTTATATGATAGACACAAACTCCCTCCGAAGGCAATTTAAAAAATACATGTGTCAAAGAGATACAATGAAATGTCGCAATGGATCAGATTATGAAGAAAACATTATTAAAGCCGCTCATCCTAGGTGGTAGGGGAGACAATGGATGAAAGCCAACTACATTAACAACCATCGCACAAAATATGCAGAAGTCATTTGGGATAAAAGTAACTGACAATAACTGTAGAAGTAGAATAAAAACATGGAATGAGATCTTGGATAATGTGAAAGAGTTAATCGGCCAAAGTGGATTTGGATGGGACGATACATTGAAGATGGTGACGGCAGATGAATATGTTTGGGCTACCTACATCGCGGTATAAGTGTTATTACTTTCTTGATTTATTAATTTTTGTACGAGTGCTTCATTAATGAATTTATATCCCAATTATAGGAGCATCCATGGGCTGCGAAATACAAAACAAAGACAATCCCAAGCTACAATGACATTACAATGATTGTTGGTAATGACACTGCAACGGGAGAACATGCATTCACAGGTATTGAGGTTGATATGGATGAGCAGGTTGGTGGAAATGACTCCACAGGATTCACCAACGCAGTGGAAGCATTGGATGATGAAGTGGGAGAACAAGGTGAAAACAATAGTCAATTTGGTGGAAGTACTAGTAACCCATCAGCACATCAAAAAGGAGGCAGGAAGAGAGCCCGTAGATCATCAGAGGGGATAGATGATACTCTCTTAAAGCTTGCCAATGTTACCAGTGAAATTGCTCAAGCCATGCGGTGGAACAACATGGACTTTTCCCAGATGGTTTCAAATGATGTAGCAAAAGTCGAAGGCTTGACTGAGGACATGATCCTTGATGCATCTGAGTGGCTACTTGGCGATGAGGCGAAGGCAAAGTTGTTCCAAAGATGTTCCCCATGTTCCAAAGATGCGGGGTTGAAAGATCCAAAGGTTTGAAATCACTAATCAAGATAATTTTGGGTTTTAGGTCCACCTTGGAAGTGAAAAAACATCCATATGGTTTGAGTCCTAAGAGTGTGCCACGTGGCTCATATTGGGTGGGGGCAAGTATGACTATGATACATCTGCAATGTAGGGGATAGGTTCCAAAAATTTGCCAATGCCAACCAAACACCATTTTAATGAGGGCGTTGGAAAATTTGGTGAATTTTCCATCGGCTACTAAACACGTTATCAACATTTAGCTGGACGAATATTTAACCAGACAAATATTTGCCTAGCTGAATATTCGCCAATGGAACTCTTTTTCCCGACTACCAAACACGCCCTAATTGACCATTCCCATCTCTTTTAATTCTCTCTGACATATCTTAAGCTAATATGATTTTAACAAAATACGTACCCTCATGTACAGAGGTCATACCAAAATAAGGGTACAAGAGATGATTTTGTATCACTTACCCAACAATCTCCACATTGATAGAAGATCATCCAAACCATCATTTTTAACTTACTTTGAAACATAGAGAAATTAAGTTCCACACCAACTTCTCTACTTAAACCGGTTTAGTGAACATATCGGCAACATTCTCCTTGGTGCCCACCTTCAATAACCGAACTTTGCCTTCTTCAACAACTTGGTGAATGTAATGATATTGAACCAATATATGCTTTGTCCTCTTGTGATAAATTGGATTTTTTACCAAACAAATAGCACCCATATTATCATAAAATAAATCTATGGGGTTAGAATCAATACTTATCTCACCCATAAGCCCTTGAAGCCACACCGCTTCCTTGCAAGGTTCGGTTGCCACTATGTACTCGGCTTGGTAGTAGACAATGTCAATGTAGGTTGTAGCTTAGGCATCCAACTTATTGGCCCATTTGCAAATCAGAATACATAACCCGTAGTTGACCTTCCATTGTCCATATCACCGGCAAAGATTGCATCAACATAGTCATGCATAGGTTCGAAACTCTTGCTATATGTGATTGAATAATCACTTGTACCTCTCAAGTAATGAAGCACCCACTTAGCCGCCTCCTAATAAACCTTTATTGGGTTAGCCATAAACTGACTTAGAATGCCAACCGAATGAGCAATATCCAGTCTAGTGCACACCATGGCAAACATCAAACTCCCTATAATGCTAGCATAGGGAACCCAAGCCATCATCTTCATTTCTTCTTCCGTCTTTAGACATTGTTCTAAAGACAACTTGAAATGAGACGTTAATGGTGTTTTTACTGCTTTTGCTTTGTTCATGTCAAACTTGTCAAGCACCTTTTCAATGAATTCTTTTTGTGAAAGTGATGAAGTTCAACTTCGCATATCCCATTGAATCTCAATCCTGAGGATTTGACGTATCGGACCAAGATCTTTCATCTCAAAAGCCTTGCTCAAATGCGCCTTGGGCTCATCAATCTTATCCTTATCCTTGCTTTCCAAGAGCATATCATCAACATACAAGACGAAGATCAAGAAAGGTCCATCAAAGAATTTCATATAAATACAATGGTCATACTTCTCCGATATCCAAGACTTGTCATAAAATAGTCAAACTTCGTGTACCATTGTCATGAAGCTTGTTTGAGCCCATACAAAAACTTCTTGAGCTTACACACGAGATTCTCCTTGTCACTTGTAACAAATCTTTGAGGTTGTTGCATGTACACCTCTTCTTCAAGATCACCATGTCCTTTATATCCATTTGCTCAAGCTTTAAATCAAACATAGTAACAAGACCAAGTACTAACCGAATGGATACCAACTTAACAACGGGTGAAAAATTTCAAGAAAGTAAATACATTCATTTTGTGCAAAGCCTTTAGCAACTAGCCTTGCCCTATATCTTTCAATCTCTCAACCGGCCTTTTTCTTGATTATGTAGACTCATTTGCACCCAACCACCTTCAAAGCCTTTGGTAACACAACCAAATCCCAAGTTTGGTTCTTATGAAGAACATTCATCTCCTCGCCCATTGCCATATTCCAATTAGCCGCATCAACACCTTGAATCGCTTCTTGGAATGAGTTTGGTTCTCCATCCTTCGTTATCCAAGCTTCCAATGTATTAGGATCTAAATAATCCTTAAAATGAGTCGGTGTATAATGTACACGTATTGGACGTCCCATAGTAAGTAATGGTGCTTAATTGTTCAACATGTTCTTCATCTTCTTCGACATCCCCATGGCTCTCACTAGCAACTTGCTCAATTGGAATGTCATTTTCTTGAATTGAACACTCTGGTTCAACTTCAAAATTCCCTACCTCATGCCGAACTTCATCTTCTTTATCATTCCATTTAGAAATTTTTCCAAGCACCCGAGACTCATAAAAAATAAACATCTCTACTCACAACAATATTGTGGGTGATAGGATCCCATAAACGATACCCTTTCACACATTTGACATAGCCTACAAAGATGCACTTCTTTGCCTTGGGGTCCAACTTATTCTTTTGACAACTAGGAATTAGTGCATAAGCATCACAACTAAATATCTTTAAATTAGAATAATCACAAGGGGTTCCAGACCATACCGCTTGAGGTGTTTTTCATTTCAATGCCGTCGAAAGAGAGCGATTGACAAGATAACAAGTGGTTGCCACCGCTTTAACTCACAACTCTTGTTCTAACCTAGCATTGCTCAACATACAATGAGTACGACGCTCCAATAAAGTACGATTCATCTTTTCCGCAACTCCGTTTTGTTGAGTTTTAGGAATAGTGTTGTGCCATTGGATCCCTTGTTCCTTGCAAAAAATTTTAAACTCCCCAAGATTATATTCTCCTCCATTATCCATACGGAGAACTTTAACACTTCACTCGGTCTCCTTTTCAACTTTGGCTTTAAAAAGCTTAAAAGCCATAAAAGCTTCATTTTTGGATTTTAAGAATTTCACCCATACCTTTCTTGAATAATCATCTATAAAATATACAAAGTACGATGCACCTCCATATGAAGTAGTTGGTGATGACCACATATCCGAGTGAACATAATCAAGCACACCTTTGCTAGTGTGACTCCCAGCCTTGAAGTTTCACCTATGATGTTTTCCATAAATACATTGTTCACAAAATTCGTTGTCACCAAATTTTATCTTAGAAATTAGTTCCTTCTTTACTAAGATCCCAATGCCCTTCTCACTCATGTGGCTCAACCTCTGATTAATTGAATCAAAATTCATCAACCACCGTACTTCCAATTAACTTGTATAAGTTACCAACCCGGATACCATTTATGACAACTAATGCTCCTTGAAAATTTTGAGAACTCCACCTTGTCTGGTAAATTTGTAACCACCTGAATCAAGATTGAAAATTGAAATCAAACTCTTTTTCAACTCTGGTACATGCTGAACATTTTCAAGTTCTCTAACCATCCCATCAAACATCCTTAATCGCACGGTGCTAACTCCAAGTGTCTTGCAAATAGAGTTATTTTCCATCAAAACTGAACCACCTTCACATGGCTCATAAGAGCTAAACCACGATCGATGTGGGCACATGTGGTGAGTTGCACCACTATCAAGTATCCAATTTTGGTGAAATGTGGGATTGGACCTTGCCATGAATACTTCATCTTCAATAAACCCGGAAGTGGACTATTCCACTTGGTTAGCTCCATTCTTATCTTCTTATTTTTTTCTTTTTTCCAACTCTTTACCCAAGCTAGAGTCTTTTCCCGAACCCGAATTCTTTCTTTTCCAACAATCCTTTTTCATGTGATTCGGTTTGCTACAATTCCAACAAATATTTTTATCAAAATGTCCTCTTGACTTTGAGCAAGATTTTGACTTGCTTCTTGAAGAGTTTCTTGATGAATTACCACGGTCATTAAACTGCCCTCTTGTGACAAGAGCCTCCGTCTCCACCTCACCCGAACTCCCAAATGATGCATTTTTCCAGAGTTTATCGGCTAATAGTGCACTACATACCGCCTCTAAGTCAAGAGAATCTTCCTTGCTACAATAGAAAGTAGTAACCAAGTTGTTACATGAATCTGACAAAATACACAACAATGTCACCGCCTTATCTTCCCCATCCATTTTTACACCAATGCTTTCAAGTAGGCAAATAATGGCGTTCAATACATTCAAGTGTTCAAAAATCTTTGTGCCATCCTTCATCCTCAAATAGTATAACTTTCTCTTCAAAAATATTCGATTATGAAAAAAAAAAGCTTTGTCCATAAGTCGGCGGGCGTCTTTTCTTCCACTATATTAAACCCTAACATCATCCGCTAAGCACAAACGGATTGTAGACAATGCCTTCATGTCCATCTTCTCCCAAGCATCATTGGACATCAACTCCGACTTCTTATCCTTTCCAAGTAAAGCCTTGTGTTGCCCATGTTGTATTAACAAGTCATGAATCTTTAACTTCCAAAACTCAAAAAAATTTCAGCCATCAAATTTTTCTACCTGAAATCGAGTACTAGCATTTTCCCCAATTTTTTTCAACTTGGCAATTTTACAAACACCTTACACACGAAAACCTAGATGCTCTGATACCACTTGTTGTGGTTATGCCCACCGCCTCTAATTCGATTACTAGAAATCAATCAAACAAACAACGATAAAATAATTTCGATAACTCACGGAAACCCCCAAGATTTGTATGCAAGATAAAGAAATGAAATATGGAAAAAAGCTAAAGAAACATACACAAGCACAACACAACAATTTACGTGCTTTACCCACAAAGGGGTTACATCCACGGGAAATCCAGTGAAAAAAATTCACTATCAAGATGGGAAATATAAATAGTAGGAGCTTACCTCCCTATCCGGGTACAAGAGCACACACAACTTTCCAATCCAACTCCAAATAAGATTTTGAACACCGTTGCTTCACCAAGAAACTACTCCGTGAATGTCGTTCTTGACAACCTGAACAACACCTTGAAGGTGCCCAAAAACTTTGGGCTCTAGGGTCTTGAAATGGAGGAGAGAAAACCCTTTGAGAAGCAAAACCTAACCTCACACACAAGCTTGTACTCTAATTGACCATTCCCATCTATTTTCTCTTTGATATATCTTAAGCTAATATGCTTTTCCTAAAATACCCTCATGTAAAGAGGTCATACCAAAATAAAGGTCCAAGAGATGATTTTGTATCACTTACCCAACAAATAATACTATTTTACAATCAATAATTTTTAAAATAAAATACTATATTTTTTTTCTTCAAGTTTCTTCCGTCAGTTGGCTCCACTTCCTCTAATGTATTCTTCTCACCAAGATTAACAAAACCTGAAATAGTGGTTGTAAGAGTGAGTCAAACGCTCACTAGATTTTTCATCCTAAAACATGATTCAAACAATACAAGATATATAGACATATTTGCATAAATTAAATTATCAAGTAGTAAGATAATAGCCATAATGAATGCATGAACAATTAATCAAAAGTAATACACAACCCACACAGGGGGTCTCCTTATTCAACCATACAGAGAGTCTTCCCGGAGGATCTTTGTTATAAAACTGACTATCAATTACAGTTTAACAATAAATACATGTTCACAAGTCAATGACTAGTATTGAAAGAATCATGAGAAGGGAACCTACCTTAAATCTTTGTCGATCCTCTGGAAGTGTTCACCAAATCCAATAATTATTAATGGAGGAGATGCGATAAATGTGAGGTGGGAGTATTCTTTAACAAGAGATGTATTTAAGTTTTGGTGTGGGAGCCTTTTAAATAGATTGTGTGAATAGATTTAAGATTTTGGTGTATAAATTTTTGGTAGGTCAATTCTTTGCCATTAGATCTAAAGTTGGTAAATGGTTGAGATCAATTAGATTTTTGGTTCATAATAGAGTTATTGAAATATTCTCTCTATCTTTTATGGAAATAAAAAACTTCTTCTATTTTATCTCAAATTAAAAGTAATTTTCGTAACTTTAAAATAGATAAATTTTACAACCTACTAAAAGACTAATTTAAGTTAGATATGGCCTAGAAATGGGCCCAAAGCTTATATATATCAAGTAGACTTTAATTAAGGTTATTTTTAAGCCTACAAAGTTTCTAAATTGTCCAAAATGTCCACCCTACTAATTTTTGTTCAAACAAAATGCAATCAATCATTAATGCTTAGTATTTATGAATAAAATATTATTTACATAATTTAAAATTTTAAAATATCCTGAAAAATTCAGGATATTACAGTGTTTACGATCAAGACTGATTTAACTAAAAAGGTTGAAAGGTATAAGACAAATCTTGTTGCTAAAGGCTATTCCTGGAATGAAGGAGACGATTGCAAGAAAACTTTTTGCCAATTTCCAAGGACTTATTGAGGATAATTTTGGCATTAATTGCGTACTACAAACTAGGGCTGCACCAAATGAATGTTAAGACAATTTTCCGTAATGAAGATCTGTACTAAGAGCAGTTACGGAAGATCTAAGGTTTTCGGGCAAAGGGTAAGGAACAGTTATTTGCAAGTTCAAAAAGTCACTTATTGTTAAAATAAGCTTCTAGACAACGATACCCAAAGTTTCATCAAGTTATTTTAATTTTTTTATTCAGGGAGAACCTTAGCCTATGGATCAATATATCAATATAAAGCTTAGTGGGAGCAAATATGTCATTTTTGTCATATATGTTGATGATATATTGTTAGTCTATAACGATTTGCAGATGCTTCGGGATAAGAAATACTTCTTGTCAGATCAATTTGACATGAAAGATCTTGTGAGGCATCATATGTACTCAATATAAAGATTGATCAAAATGTCATCTGGGTTTATTATAGCGGGATATATGGATGAGGTTCTTCACAGATTTATGATGGAAAATTTTACACCTAGAGAGGTTCTTGCTACTAAAGAAGATAATCTTAATGAAAAGCAATGTCCCAAGAATGTAGTTGAAAGGCAACAAGATGATAAGGGAAAATATGCCCCTAGTAGACTAGAGCCTCATGTATGTTATGATCTGTATGGACATATATTAGTTTTATTGTGAGAAAGCTTGATCGTTTTTAGTAGAACCCAAGAACCACTTATTGGATAGAAGTTAAAAAGGTCTTACAATATTTGCAAAAGACCAAAGATTATATATTGGTATACAAAAGATCCGGTGAGTTGGAGGTGATCGGATATTCATATTCAGATTTTGTAGGATTTGTGAATTCTCATAGATCCACTTTAGGGATCATGTTTATATTAGCTTGTGGAGTCATCATGTAAAAAAGTGCTAGACCGCCACTGGTTATATCGTTTGACATTAGGAAAAGTATGTGGCTTGCTTTGAAATACGTCGATAGGCTATATGGTTAAAGAATTTTATAGATGAGCTAAGAATTGTACTCTATCAGCAAGCCTATCCAGGTTCACTATGATAGTGAGGCAATGTTAAAATATGTAAAGAACGATCAATATTGTTTACCAAGATTAAGCATATAAAAACAAAGTTTTTGTTCGTACAAGACAAGGTGTGAATAGGACTAATTGAGATAACTCTACATTTCTACTACTCAGATGCTATTTAATCCCTTGAATGAAGGTCTTCACCCTAAGGTCTTTAGAAAGCATGTATCTCGTATGTGAATCATTAATTCCTTTGATTAAGCTATTTAGTAGAAGCATGTTGTTTTGACAAAGTTATTCCAATTGAAATCGCATAAGGTAAGGTTTTAAGGTTTAAAGCTAAAGGTTAAAATTATATCATGTGCGTGATGTTTATGTTAAAGTAGCCTAAAAAGTGTTGAACTCTTTACAGCTGCTTGGACTGAATATGATTAGGCAACATATTCTTAAGGCCTTCATTCTGGTTGTTTAGGTGGTCAGATGATCACATGAGTGACTAATAAGGCAAAGGAATCTCATGTTTTAGTTTGTATACATGAAACAAAATAGACGACAATTAGGATTGTATATTTAGTCGAAACCAAGTGAGAGAATGTAACATTTGTGGTCTAGCATTATATACAGATTTGTTAAAACCCGAATAAAATTAGACTTGATTGGGTCAAGACAAGAAAAAGAGCCAAACACCCTATGTGTAGTAAACATGATGTGCGAATTAATTTGGTGTGTTTAGGAAAGAGAAATTCAGCATAATCAACTTCTAACTGAAGTATAGCCCAGTTAGCGGGTGGTGGACAATACTAGAAAGGTTTTAGGTGACGAGAATAGGATTAGATTCTGGGAGGATATCTGGATTGGGGACTTATGCTTAAAGGAAACTTTTCCTATATAGGTTGTATTCTCTTTTACATCGAAAAGAACAATCCATTAGATCTTTTTGGGATAGTTCATCAGGGCACACTCTCTGGGATTTAGATCTCAAGAGGTCCCTGTTCGGTTGGGAGGGTGATTAGCTTACAATTCTGATGGATTGACTGAAAAATTACTCTATTTGCAGCACCGAGGAAGACTCCTTATCTTGGGCTCATTCCTAAACATAGAGTTTTAAGGTTAGATCTTTCTACAAGGCTTTGTCTCATTCAACTTTAGTGCACCGTTATCCTTGCCCCTCCATTTGGAAATCCAAAAATACCTTTGAAAATATGTTTCTTCGCTTGGGTGGCATCATTGAATAAATTACTCACCATTGATAACTTGATGGCAAGAAAGTGGATTATGGCGAATTATTGTGTTATGTGCAAGGCCGATGGAGAGACTTTTATTACATTGTAAATTTGTTAGAAAGATTTGGACACAGTTCCTTCGACATGCAGGGTTATTTGGGGTAGCACCAACATCCAGTTAAAGACTTTTGGGAGGTTGGCCCATAATGGATGCATCCCCTAGGGGGAAGATATTGTGGAAAATGGTACCGTTTGCTATCATATGGAGAGTTTGGCTAGAAAGGAGTAGAAGAATTTTTGAAGGAAAAGAAAGTTCGGTACATGATGAATTCTCATTAGTGTTATGTTGAAAGTAGGGTTTTTCCGTGTCGTTGAATCGGAAACCCCGGTTTCAACACATTTTTAATTTGATCCGATTATCCTGCAAAATTTTAGAGATTCATATAGGGATTCGTGTCGGATGTCGATCCGCACTAGGGGTTAGTTCGTACAACCATGAATATAAAATGACAGATTTTTATCAGAATTATGGAGAGGTTAGAGTGGTGGACAGTTAGGGATTTGAAAACATTCTTTTGAGTTGATTGCTGCAAACCATGAACTACAATATTAATAAAAAAAACCGAAATATGCAAATAACTCCGAAGAACTTTCATAACATCAAAATCCATTACAATGCTTAAATGAATCTTAAACTATGATAAAACAATTAATCAACTAGAAAGCAATAAAAAATACTAAAATAGATGAGAGAGAAAAAGGAAGAGACTGAGATTTCTAGAGAGAGAAAGAGACGAAGGAGAGAGAACGCTAAAGAGAACTAGAGAGAGAAACTAAGGGAGGAGAGAGAAAAATAAGTAAAAAGGCCTAGAGAGAGAAAGACTTAGAGAGAGAGCTAGAGAGACAAAAGAGGAAGTTTTCTCACCATGATGGATGGATGGCCGGCAACACGAAGGATTCGTGGACTGCCAGTGCACTTGTACGTGGCTGAGGTGGCTGTGGATTTTTTGATGAAGATTTGCCCTCATGGAGAACCGCCAACAGGATTGCTTGGTGTGTAACACCAACACGTTGAAGAAAATGGGGGTGGCAGCAACTATGAGGCAAGGATGATGGCTTTGTAGAAAAGTCCAGCAGGTGAGGATCGACCTCGTGGTGGTGATGACAAACGACTTGGTGGCAATGTGGAGGACGTCTCCTTCCCTTCTCTTTTTGGGAGAGAGAAGTGAAGAGAACGTGGGTGTTGCAGACCATGATTCAAGCCATCTGGGATAGGTGCAGTCCAGCTATGAAACTTGCAGGTGGTGGTGCTCTCGGTCTAAACTGTGAACGTTGGGGTAAAGGGGCGGCACACCTGCTGTTTAGGTGATGAACCAGCAGGGTGGGGACGGTGCTAGAAGGTGGAGAGCGGCGGTGAAGGGGTGCTAGAGTGATGGAAGAGAAGCGTGGTGAGATGGGTACCGTGTGGACCAGACCTGCAAGTCGTGGTGGTGGCTATCGTTGGCGGCCGGAGTTGCAGTCTGCAACTCCGGCGAGAGAAGAAGAGGAACGGTGCTGCTGCATGCAGCAGCAGCAAGAAGATGATGGAAAGAAGGAGAAGAAGAGGAAGATGAAGAAGAGGAGGAGAAGGGGCAAAAGGAGAGGAGGAACGTGCAGGTGATGGTGCGTAGGCGTGCTTGACGAACCTGCAACTCTGGTGGGGGCATGGAGAAGATGAAGAGGAAGGTGAAAACCAAAAGGAGAAGAAGGGGCAGAAGAGGAGAAGAACGATGGGGGGAAAAGAGGTGGAGATGGGAGAGGGATTAGGGTTCCAAAGAACCCTCTCTTCTCCCCTTTTAAAGCTCCCTAGTTTCCATTCATGGAAATTAGGGATTTTTTTGAAATAAAAAAAATTTTTTTTTTAAGTAAAACTTTACTTTTCTTTGGAAAATTTCCCCATTTAGTGGACCCCCCATTTAAAATAATTAATTTAAAGTATTTTAAAATAACGAGGTCCACTAAATGGTCGGGCCACGGGTCGATGATGATGGGCCCGGCTACTGGTCCACAAGGATTGATGATGTCCATCGTCTCACAAGATGATGTGACAGACAATTTGATGACGATCGGATGGATGGTGACTTGATTGGGACCCAGATTGGTAGATCGACCGGTGGAAGATCCAACGATCCGATTGAAGATCCAACGGTCAGAAAGCTAAAGGAGATGAGACAGAGCCAACGAGCGGGAGTTCTGGGGTTAGGTTAGTAGATCCGATAACCGAGAGATGAAGAGAGAGAGAATAAGGAGAGATGAGATAGAAAATTAGGGGGAGGAGATAGAAAATATCAGAAAATGGAGATAAAAGTATTGGCAGAGGGTCTGGAACCCTGGTCTTCACTGTGACCATCCTCACACTTCTCCAGTAGAGTAGACCATCATTCCTTGCTGACTCATGTGGCTTTAAATGCTTTGGTCCATCTCTTGGTCATTGGCTCTCCTATTCTCTTCGTTCTATGGGCCGACTTTTTGGTCCTCTTATTCAGCCCATATTTGGCCCATATCTTCTAGTCATAGCCTGTGGGCTCTTTAATCTTTGATAATGGATTTTCATGATCGATTTTGGCCGCAAGTCTCGAGAATAGCCCGATCGAGTTTCTTGCAAGAGAAGAGCACGTAATGAGACTTGATCATAACGTCTTCATACCTAGACTTCTGAAAATGTGTTTAATGCATGCAAATATACCATTTCGTCCAAAAAAGTGTGTTCTACGAAACAGAAGAGACTCTTATGTAGAAAAGTAGATAAATAAAATATTTTACGTATGAGAGTGCGATAACGCTAAAAGGATAATTGCTTAAAATAAGCACTTTTGAGCGAATATCATATGTCGTTTCTCTATTCCTGGAGGAGTATATTCATTGAGTTGAGGGGTACTTTCTTTGGTGATTCAGTATTTAGGCTAGAGGAGGTGTTGAAGTGAGTTTAGGGAGAAACATTTTATTTTGGTGTTCTTTTTTTCTTTTATCTTTTCTTCTTGTACAGTCTGAGATCGCCTTGATCTCCTTTTAATATATTTTGGACTTATCAAAAAAAAAAAAAACTAAAGTATAGCCCCAACTCTCACTTTCCTTTGATGGGTGGGACTTTGTAAGATATTATAAAAACATTATAAAAGTCCGACATCCCACACTTTTCAGCCCTAGTATTGTGTCCCATTGAGAATCTAGGGTTTGAGAAATGGTAAGACTCCCTCTTCTATTTCTATTGTTCTCTTGCTCCTTTGCATCAACAAGCTCTTGTATTCTTGATTGAGGAAATTTGTATGTCACGGCCAAGATCAGATTGGTAGTGGAGATGTCTACGATCATGTGAGATCTATTTATTTGATTTAAAACTATGCTATTGTGTATGAATCGATCGTGTGATTGCATGAATTGTGATGCATATTTAGAGATTTCCGTACAACCCTCCTCTAAGCCTTTTTGATGGTTAGCTGATGGTCCTGAGAGATGCTAAAATATATTTGACCATACCAAAGGATTGTAACCATCCGATTGTTCATGGTTGATTTATGGATGTTTTGAGTCTTTGTAGGGAATCTACCAGGTAGGTGAGCGAGGCCAAACACAATGGTGGCATAGGAACTGAACTGCAGAAGATTGGACCCCCACCACTCGATGCATTCCCATAGCTGATATATTACCCCAAAATAGGCTCATACTTAAGTTGAGATCAAGGTTTAAAAGGGGCCGTTATAACGGTATATGGACAGGGACGGGCAAAAATAAAAAAAAGGGGGAAAATAACGGAAAGAACAGGAAAAAAAAGAGTAAAATTCGTATTTAAATTTCAAGTTTTCAATAAAATTTATAATTTAAAATAACGGTCATTTTTTTCACAGATTTTTCATAAAATAATGCCCATTATTTTCGTTATAACAGCCGTTATTTAAAAAAAAAAAAAACCAACGTCATAACGAAAATAATGGCCATTATTTTTGAGCATTAAAACGGTTCATAACGTAACAGGGTAGGTCCAAATCCGTTATAACGACCACTATTTCCATTATAACGGCCATTTTTTAAACCATATTTGAGATGATCATGATCAGGGGTGTCAAGCCGGCCCTCTTGTAAGGGGGCCCGGCCCTACCCTACCCTTTGAAAGCCTTAAAAAGATGGCATTTTATAATTTCAAGCCCTTAGGGCTGGGCCGGGCCTAAATATGTAAGGCAATTCTAAATAAGGGCCGGGCCAGGGTCACACTCAAGGAGGCCCAGCCCTACCCGACCCTTAGCAAATCATCTTTGTTTTATTTAATTTTAAAATTTATATTCCATAAAACAATGCACCCTAGGTGTGGTATATTCAAAACTAAATTTTCCAAGGTCACATGTCGTTGGAGTGTCCAACGGTTAATGAGAGTTCCAGGTTACCTAGTGAATCTAACCCTTTTTTGAAAACAAAACATACAAAAGAAAAGGGAAAAACCGGTTGGCCTGGTCTCCCGGTTTCCTTAGGTACACGTGTCATGACGTTATTGGTGTTGGACACTAGGATTATCCTAAAAAAGATAAAATTATGAGCAATTTCCAAATGATTGAGCCATTCCAAAATTATGAACGGCCTAAAATTGTTCCTATTTTGAAATTTTAAGAATAGTTCAAAATAGTTCCAAAATAACTTTTCTTTTTGTGTAAATTTAGAATATATCATTTATTTTATTGAGGTTTTTAAAAAGACTGAAAAGGTTTCATTTTCAAACCTCAGCAGTTCACCCTTGTAAGGAAAAAATTATGATCATTCGAAGAAAAAACTACATAGATTAAATCGTTGAAACACGTTACCAAGCCAAGTACATTAAAAAAATTTATATTTTTTAATACTATTCTTCTAGGCCCTGACCCAGCCCTGGCCCTGGCCCTTGAGGGTAGGGCTAGGGCCTAGCCAGTTCAGGCCCTCAAAGGGCTAGGGCCTCACCCTTATAAGTGAGGGTAGGGCCCCGGCCCTTTGGCAACCCTAATCATGATGGTTTAATTGGGTTTGATTTTTTCATGGTTCGACCAGGCACCAGGGCATCAATTGGATGGTTATGATCCTCGATTTCTGTGGCTATGATCATCAATTCATCCACATAATTTATACGCCTAACATGGTAAATGGGCAAACTATTTTCCTTACATGATCATTATGTTGACTAATTTCAAGTCCAGCTTCAACAAAATCTAGATGACAGAGGCAAAACATCAATGAGCCTTGTAGAATGTTGAAAAGGATGATGTTTCTATAATTATTCAGCCATAATAAATCTACTACCACCCCAATAATATGATTAAAATTGTTACAGAGTGGTGGTTTGAGTTTTACAACGACAGTAATATAAATAAATAATGGTGGGTCATACCCAGATCTACTGAAACCTCGAAAAAAAAAAAACAAAAACCTTCTTTGACCCTTCATTTTTTTGAGGATCTTTGAAAATAATTATAGATCCTTACCTACAAAACTGAAGCTCAATCGGTTGCAAATGTGGGCCTCGAAGAAGGTTCTGCTCACGGCCCAGAAAGACCCGAAAGAAGACATTCTGAAGCAAGTGCAATTTATTTTTCTGTATCCTGGTCCTCACCAAAAGCCAACTTGAATATCTGACTGTAATCATCTACAAAGTGAACTTGGAGGCCTTCTTTCACATTGGCAGCGAGCTCGTCAAAATCCCTTCTGTTAGCCGAAGGGAATATGACGGTCTTCACATCGCTCCTCCTTGCAGCGATAGTCTTCTCCTTGACCTGTTTTTATTTTCCCAATCAGAAAGGTTTTTGTGAGTCTAATTACTCTGCCAAATGGGCCAAAAATACGACCTAACTATGACAGTGAAAATGGAGTTGGTGGACAATTATGATAATTAAAAGCTAGAGCTTCTAAAGTACATTCAGGTCAATTCCAAGAGTGAATTCCACAGATAGTAAGCCTTGTTATACTCATAAAGACATGGTGCAATTATTTTGGAATGGGCACCAAAGTGGGGCTTTTATTCGGCCTCGGTCGAGAACAAAAAAGTTCTGCAAAACTGAAACCAATTGAAGGGGACTAGTGTCTTTAAGGGAAATGCATTTCCGACTCAAAGATTAATGAAATTTTAACGCCCTGATTATCTGAAGCATGTGTACTCAATAAAACAACCAAGGTTTCATTTGTTTTTTTTTTTTGGGTACGAGGGTATCCGGGCCTCTTAGAGCACCCGACTAAATCCCTCGGGCACGTGCAAATCCCCTCATCCACATGCACCAGGTAAGCTCGGCCAAAGCCTTAAGGGTGGCCGCCAAGGGGGGGATTCGAACTCAGGACTTGCGCTTCCTGAGGCGTGGTCCTGGCCATCTCACCAACCCCTCGTTGGTTAGGATTTTATTTGTTGTTTACTCAAGAAAAATATTAAGGCTCTGTATGGTGATCATCAAAAAGTTTAACAGAAAGAGGATTTGTATATCAGAAAGTGTTGATACAGAATAAGTTTTATGACATTTATATGCAAAAATCATTTCTAGAAAACTTATTCAGGGCAATCATACAGAGCCCAAAACAAAAACTGCCTATGAAAAGAGTAAAAATGGGTTAACGTAAGTTTTAGATGGCTTCCGCTTTTTATGAAATTTACTCCCTGATATTTTAGAAATATTCTGATTACAGCTTTTAGTCAAAAAATGCAAGTATACATGATCTGGGGAAAAAAACCCACGATTAGATGGGAGTATAGGAATTGAGCTCATCATGGGCATAACAAAATCTGTTCAAGGAAATCTTTGACAAGATACACTCCTAGGAAATTTTATTTTGGGTATTTCCTAAGTTTTTATCAGGAAAACCTACGGACTTTTATAAAAAGATGAAAAGATAAATAGATTTTAAAAAAACTATAGAATATTAACTGATCAAATTATAAACACCAAATGTTGTGAAAATCCCACTAACTTGAGAGATTTCTATTCTGTTTCTTTTCTTCTTTTTTTTCTTGGAAAAACTCAATTTCTTGAGATGGGAGAGATTTAATTATTTAATCATTTTCGAAACTCCCAGAAGATATCATGCGATTTACAAAAAAATTGGAGGCATTTGTGATGAAAGTCGGGTAGTTCAGTTTAGTTTACATACCCCGCCAATTGGAAGGATCCTCCCTGTTAATGTTACTTCACCGGTCATTGCTAGGTCCTTCTTCACAGGCTTCTTCATGGCAAGAGACAGCATTGATGTGATCATGGTGCATCCAGCACTGGGCCCATCCTTTGGAGTGGCCCCGGCTGGGACATGGAGGTGGAGCTTGGAATCGGCAAAGTAGGAATTACCCAGTTCTTTCTCAAGCAGTATCGCTCTGGCAACCGTGTGCGCAATTTGGGCACTCTCCTTCATGACGTCTCCAAGCTGGCCAGTAATATGGAGTGCGCCTTTCCCTTCTCCCTGTTCCACCTGCGTTGTCTCTATGTACAGGGTTGAACCACCCATGGCAGTCCAAGCAAGACCCATCACAACCCCTACCGGTGTCTGTTCGTAGATGCGCTCAGCATGGAAAACAGGTTTGCCAACAAAATCAGACAAATTCGATGTGTCGATGATTACTTTCGCGATTGTCTCGTTCACTTCAGTTTCTTGGGCTTTGTTGGTTTCTATATTGTCCTGTCAATAAATTTCAAAGTGTGAACAACATATAAGCATGAACATGTGTGTCCAGGATGCTAGGATCGATTAGGAATTGCCCCAAGTAAAACTGGATATTCTTATAGGGACTCTAAAATACCCATGAGTCATCCAGTTAAATAATGGAGAAGCCTATTTAAAATGTTAAGTTAATCCCAGGTTTAAAGAAAAACCCCAAATTCTTTCAAATATTTATTGCTTTTTTCAATGTGTTGGTGAGACTACAAACTAGCTTCCACAATTTGACACATGTCAAACTTTTAGGCACTAAGTAGAGAGAAAGGAGCACATGATTCCATATTTTTCAAACCGAAGTTCTGACCTTCCAGCTACAGCCAACTTCTCAATATTGATAGCATTATGAGTATCTTCCCCCCTTAGCAATCATAGTGCCCTTTGGCTTGTCACTTACATATAAAAACCTCAAATTCAATTTTCAAATGGTGATTGCTTATTTCGCTTTGCATTGGTATGACTACAATTAAAGTTTCAATGATTTGATGACAAGGTCTTTAGATGGGAGTCCATTATGAGTAGGGGCTGCTAGTTTTTCTTTTGCTCACTCTTTGGAGGTCTCCTCGACCTCCTGCCCCCTTGTATCTTCCCTTTGCTTTCAATATAATCTTTACCTCATCCAAAAAAAAAAAAAGTAGAGAGTAAGGAACAGATTATTTCATATTAAAATACTGATTTTTTCAAACCGAACTTCCTACCTTCTTCTTCCAGCTACAGTCAACTTCTCAATATTGGTAGACATTATGAAGTCTATTCTTCCCTTAATCTTTCTCAAGCCTAACAGGAGATCCCAGCACCCTTTGGTTTGTCATTTATTCTTTTTTCTTTCTCTAACAAGATTTTTTTCATTAGGTTGTTTAGCTTGAATGCTGTTCAGCATTGATTGATCACATCAACCACAAATAAAATATATTTCATGTCATTATATATTTTCTTACTTCATTCTCTTTCAAAATAAGTTTCTTAAATATTTGATATTAGGTTCAAGTTTATAAAATCTGATTTTTTATTCTTTTCAATTTTTAAATCGATTTAAAAAATATATAGAATTCATTACCCACTGCAGTAAAAAAAAACCAGCTGGAGTTATTTAAGCCATGGGGAACAACTGGAATGAATCAATTCAAAATCTAGCTTTTTCTACTATGATGCCTGGTCTACTTACTAGAATCTTTAGTTACAACTGGTTTCTGAGTTGATACCTTTGAATCAAGCTGCTTATCAGCTGCACATGGGATTTGGTCAGCTGAGAGAACAGTCTGCATTTGTTCAGACTCTATGGAGGCCTCGTCCACTTGTTCGTGATTGGTAGCCTCTTCTGGCTCAGCACTAATCTGAGTATCTCCTTCAACCACAGTTTCATTTTTTCCATTAATAGATTTCTCCTCAACCTCGTCAGATTGGAGTACCTGGACTCCAACAACTGGAGATGGTTCGTTTGTCACTCCTTGTCGCACAAGTTGCAGAGCGATCTGTCAGGCAATTACACCACAACATCAATATTGGGGAAAACATAAACATCAAAAAACGCATGATTCCAAGTGAATTTCCAGGTTCCAAGTTCCAACACCACAGATCCTACCAGCCATGGTCTTTGGGCGATGTAGACATAAGCAACCAAAAAGTGTATTGCCCACGTCAGCACACAACCCATACACCATAAATTAAGGGTCCCACAAAGTTGTAACCTAAGCAACCATTTATTCTTGTGGTCACCAGTACCATATTTGCTTCTTCACATAATTATAATCACTACAAGTTCATAATTCAAATTAAAATAGGATATTTGGGACACCTTTCGGTAAATCTTCTCAATCTGTTTTTGTAGATTCCGTACTCCTGCTTCTCGACAATAATTTTCTATCAGATCAAGAAGGGCTGCATCAGTCACTTCAACCTGTCACAAATTTTTTTTTGAATTTGAGATTCTCTTGATCAGAAATATATACATTATAATCAATTGCGTACAATGTAGAAGAAACCATTTAACACAACTTGTCATGGGACCTGCAAGCCACTCACTAGGTGGCATGACATGGTGGCTAAAGTTCAAAGTTGAAAATAAAAAAAAGGCCTTCAAAATGATTACACCATACTAAGGTTGGATAAATAGTTAAATTTTAAACTTTTAGGTCTTTTGGTTTATTTCAGAAAACAGTTTTTCAATCCGAAATACAGGTTTTTTAATTTATCCCCACTCACTGACATAGTGTTTGGCAAAATCAATTATAGTTGACGAATACTCAAATTCAAATGGGAGGGACAAGGAACCCTCCTCCTTTCCCTTGTCATGTAAATGCAGACATGAAATGTCTGGGCCCACCACTGAATAGGCCCCACTACTCAGTCTGAAATCAACCCAGTCAGACCATCCTAACCCTTCATCCAGCATTCCTTTGAACAGTCGTAAGAAAGGATAGCAAATGGTCCAGAAAATATCTATAAATCAGATGGTTACAATCATCCTATAGGATCGTCTTTCTATACAAATGATAGCTCGTTCCAAAACATCAAATGGTGGAGCCCAAAACTCCTGCAAGTTTCCATGTGCACGATACAGTCATGGAGGATAGCCATCTTGCTTTCCTGACTAGAGTATTCTTATTTCGTCTGATGATAGCAAGAACCTTTTTTCTGCGAATTATTTTGACTTTCGATTGATAAATCAAATGATGTGCACTGCAAAAAAAGGGGGGGAAGGCAATGAAAGATTCATACTTGTTCAGGCTTGATACCACAAGCTTCACGGGTAGTCTTCTCCAAATAGTCCCTGGCGATGTGCGTCTTCTCATCAGTAATATAGCCGGCAATGGTAATGACCTCCATTCTGTCCAAGAGTGGATTTGGTATCATCTCCACTACATTAGCTGTGCAAACAAATAGAACCTACAATGCACAATGACAGAGGAAGATGTGTAAGAGTCATGTAATGTATAGACCAGATCATCACTCATTTACATGTTATACCAAGTTGTGACCGGATTGCAAAAAACTAGACTAATTGTAGTGTACATGCACCCAATAGAATTGCTGAACTTACACCATGTTATTATCAAATTTCACTACAGTGAATATTTGCAACACCTGGGATCATAGCCTCACCATTGGTTAGATTTATAAACTACAGTAGGTCTTATTAAGGCTGGATCCTTGTGAAGACTTGAGAGGGCTTGGGATGCCTTCATCCCGACTGTCTATAAACCTCCAAAAGCAATATTGTGGTGATAGGATGAGTACAACCCTAGTCACAAAAATCTCCGATTTTTTTAAAAAATCTCCAAAATTCTCCGAATTTTTGAATTCACGAATCAATCGCCGATTAATCGGCAAAATCAGCAAAATCTCCGATTAATCAAAAAACTCGCCGATTAATCAACGATTTTGCCGAATTTTGCCGATTAATCAACTGAGACCCATTTTTTTCCACTTATGATTTCGATTTTTGCCGATTTTGGAATTATGAATGATATATCATGCTTATGAGTTATGAGTAAATGACTTATTATTAAGGAATTATAGATGTGCTTTTCGCCATATAAATGTGTTTTGTTAAAAACAACATTTATAACTTGAAAAATGTCATGATATATATTTTTTATTTTTGCCGATTTCTGTCGATTTTTACCGAATTTATCCGAATTTTCCCGACTTGACCCCTTGCCGATTTATTGCCGAATCCTGACTTTGTGACTATGAGTACAACTTAACAATTTATAATGATTATATGGGGTGGGTCTTTGGAAGGAAAGGAATCAGAGAGTTTTTGAAGGCAAGCAAGTTGAGTTGAAAACTATTATTCTGAATATCAAGGGGTTGATGTACCTATGGACCAAGGCGTTTCCAGAGTGCAGGGGTCTATTCTTTGAAGACTTCGTTTTCCGGTGGGATATGCTATGTACTAGGGAGGGAAATTAATAGGGGGCATGCTTGTTGTTTGTTTTTTTTTTAGTCTGAGCCTAGTGTAGGTCATTTCGACCTCTCTAGCTTAGCCCTGTTTTCAATTTTTTGGCTTTGGCCCTTAATAAAGCTTACACTTATCATAAAAAAAAAAAAAATTAAGACTAAAGAATGCCCACAAAAAGAAAGGAATAATTGTGAGTACGGGTACTATGGAGTATCACAATAGAGTCCGTTTCCTGCCAAGGAAGGAATTTTACACAAGGCAGCTGAGGTGGCATGACCAAAGGGGTCCACCTATTCGACCACACACACACACACACCCACACAGACACAAACTCCCAACTCCCTCTCAAAATGACAGGTATCAATCTGGATGGTCCATATGTCAGCCTTCACATGCAAGAAAACCTCACTTCAACAGGAACAGAGTATGTTGTGACATCCCAAAACACCTTTTCTGATGATAACAATATAACTTTACAAAAAGAGAAAAAAATAAAGATCTCTCCCAACAACAGCAGAATTGTAAAGGAGGTGGAATCAGTGATTGTGGTGGTGGTTAAACACAAGGGAGAGTGGCAATGATAATGCAGAGGCAACATTGAAACAGCATGTTGCCTTCCATTTCATGATTCAGGGTTGCAAAGTAGCAGGCTTGCTGTACTAGGCAGTGTTCTTAAAAGCGCGAGGCCTATATGAGGCGGTTTGCCTTCGTGAGGCGACGCGTAAGCCTCAAGACAGTATAAAGCGTCAGTTTTTTTTTTCAAAATGCTCTAAAAATTTCATAAAAATCTAATATTTTTTTAAAAATGAAATAACCACAGAAATAAAAGAAAACCAAAAAAAATACTTGTTAGCTCTTTCTTTTTAATGAGTTACCTTAAAGAGGGATAGTTCTGGGCCAAATATATGATATATCTAATCATCGATTCATCTTCAACATTCAACAGTTAAAAATATGTCTATCGTCAAGATAATTAGAACCATAAACCAAAGATAATAAGGTAGCAAACAACCAATTGCTCCCACTTCCCTATCTACCATCTCCTCTCACCATTTTTTATAAGTTAATAAAAAGGAGAATGTGCTTTTTTACAAGTTCTTACCTCAAAATTAAGTAATCCTTTACTTAATTGTTTGTATTCAAACCGTCTTGTTGCAAGGAATCCATAGGAAGTGACAGTGTTGAAATCAGATGAGAAATGAGGACATAGCCACAAAATCTCCCAACACGAGAAAACTAGGGCAGAATAGCTTAGCTTTGAGAGTTCTCTCAAATAAGAGGAAAAAGATGGTTAAAACTATCATCTTTTTAGGTCATTTAGACCATTGAAAACCATTAGGGAGGGCATTTCGGGGGGAAAACAAAAAAAATATATAAAAAAAATATATAAATAAATTGTAAAGGTTCAAACCATTATTGTAAACTATCCTCAACTATGCCTTGCGCGGCTGCGGCTCATGCCTTAAGGCTTACACCTCAACTGACTGAGGCTTAAGCCTTAAAAGGTTCAGTTGAAGCTTAAGCCTCACCTCGAAGCATACATGCCTCAAAGTGAATGCCTCAAGGTGCGCCTTTAAAAACACTGGTACTTACTATGTTTTCTTATTCTTCACTTTTATGACTCCATAATTAAAGCCATGAAATTTGCAAAAGATGGACATGATGGAGCTCAAGGAACAGATTTGTAGATTAGGTGCCTTTGGTCACACAATCGCCCAACATCCAATGTTGTCCAATCATGGATCTAATTGTTTTTAAGTTTATGGTTTATATCATTCTTTCTCCTTTAAAATATCCGATGATCGCCTTTTTATTTGGAAAAGCGAGGATGATAAATTTTTGTTTTCTTTAGGTAGCAAATACACCAAGAACAAAAAAGACTACACAAAGCGTCAAAATAAAAGAGAATCCCTATCATTGTAAAACTGGATTTCTCTCTGCTTTTTTTATTTTTATTTTTTTCCCTTCATCGATACTTACCAATTATTTATCTGCAATAATCAAGTTAAAAAGGAAACAAATATACAATTTTTACTTCATAAAATACTGTTTTTATGACAAAGGGAGGTGATGCTGCTAATGAACCACTTCAGAGGAAGAGGCACAAGCCTCCAACATCTGTTAGAAAAATAAAATGTTTGCATGGATAAAATCATGAAAATGCTTCATGGAATGATAATTACTCACCTTCGACAAGTCAATGGGAACATCAAGATAGTGGTCTAGAAAATTAGCATTTTGCTCCGGATCAAGAAGCTCCAACAAAGCACTCGCTGGATCACCCGCATGCCCCCTTCCCAACTGTTGTAAAATACATCGTCATCAAAGATGTAAGTCAATCAATCAGTAACCATGAAATTCCAAAAGCAACCTATAGTGAGCAAACATGCTTTTAACAGGAAGACGAGTCGGTATGGGACACAACCTCATGCTTGGGACTCAGCACCATCCCAGGCTTAATGCTTAATCCCAAAACTAACTACTTTGGGATAACAAAAGGATACCAAAAGCAACAACTCCATTCATGCGAGCAAAAAATCAAGCAAACTCATAGAATACCTTGTCGATCTCATCAATTAAAACAAGAGGGTTGGCTGTTCCCACATTTTTCAGGCATTGCACCATCTTTCCTGGCATAGCACCAATATAGGTTCGACGATGGCCCTGGATATAATTGAGAAGTTAAGATGCAAGCAGATAACTTAGCATGCTAACATTACATAGTCCCAGCATGATGTGAGTGTCTCAATAGAGAGGTTTTCTACTGTACCTTGATTTCGGCTACATCAGCCAATCCTCCCACCGAAAATCGGTAGAACTTACGATTCAAGGCACGTGCAATTGAACGGCCAATGCTAGTTTTACCCACTCCTGGAGGTCCTGAGAGGCAAATTATTTTTCCTGCAATTGTCCCAAGAATCAGTTCTTAAACTTATAGGGATGGCAGCACATTACTACTCTTATAGAGTTAAAAAAGGTATCGAGAAAATATAAGATAACTGTCGAGCCATAAGGATGGTCTATGGCATATTGTACATGTAATGCATCCAAGGGCGTGGGACTCAATGCTTTGTGCGTCTCCCCAGGGGATAGCCTACTCCCAAAACCAACACAACAAAATGATTGTAACCATACTCTCAATCAATATTTTTTCAGCCTCATCATATGTTTTTCTGACTGTCCGAAAGAATGCAATAGGTCAAATGGTTATGATCACCCCAAAGTGTCATACTTTTAGTATAGGATATCCATAGGGTGAGACTATCAAAAGGTGGGTCCAAAAGCATGCCATTACGTGATGGATATGCTGTTGGTAGAGCATGCTTATGGTCTACCTGATGGGTACCTCAGATATCCCCAAAGTATTATGAGGGTTCGAATACAAGCAATTGCCATTTATTTATAACAATTTAGTGAATATACCAAAGGATTCCCTAGATGAACCACTAACAATGTTTTGTTTATCAATTCATCATTAGTGACTGATAAACGCTGACACTTCCATGGCATCCAATATGGAGACTTTGTTATAAACTGGACCTCTGTGATCTATGGGTCTTAGGTGGGTGTAATGTTTTTTCCAATAACTCTTTATTTGTGGCTTTTTAGAGTCTACTCTCCATCTCTTGTACTGGATTCTATTTTTTTCTCATAAATCACCTCAGTTATTGAAAAAAAAAATGTCAGAAATTTAGCACCACCCAGATACAAATACGGATAAGGACACGAGTACAAGTACGGATATCTCATCCAATATGTTGATACCATGCTTTAAGGTTCAGATTTTCAAGCTAAGTATAATTTTTTTAATATTCACATCATGTCAAATGTAATGAAACTTCTAAAATTTGCAAATTTTCTTGCAATTAAATTTATTTAAATACACACTGCATTTTCCCATTGACAATACAAATAATGAACTTAAGAAGAGTTACAAAAACAAACAAGAATTCAATAGGAAATGAGAAAATTGTGTTGTAGAAGTGTCCATGTAGTATCTAATACCAGTATCAGTATCATATTGTGTCAACACAGGTATGACAGGTATGTTAAAGTACAGTAGTAGGTGAAGCAGTACCAAGCCCTTTTGGAAAGGAGAAAGCATCAATGATTCGAATTCTCCACTGTAGCTCAAAAACCCCAAATGAACCACAGCATAGAAATTCTTTACTTTAAAATATGCAACTCAATCCTTCGATGACGTTTTTAGAAAGTGAACAAGTTTCTCTCATATGACATACATGGTGTTTAATAATAATAAAACGAATAATAGAAATATTTATCTACTTCTAACGTCGGAACATGTCTAAGAAGTGTTTCTTGGACGTATGAATTTGAGCAAAAGATAAAGATAATAATAAAGATAATAATAATAATAATAATAAAAGAAGTAGCAATCAAAATGTTAAGTTCGTCAATGAAACAGATCTTGCTAACCTTGTGAGGTTCCTCTGAGTTTTCCAACAGCTATAAATTCCAGTATCCTCTCCTTAACATCAGTTAATCCATAATGGTCTTCATCTAGTATTGTTTGAGCACGATGGACATCAAAGTTCTCATCACTGCATTTATAACAAAGAATTAACTTCAAGTTCTCTAGAAGTATACTATCGAGTGGAAAATTTGGCAGTTTTGCATTAAAAATAGTAAAGGACCAACACTTGTGCTCATTGGTCAGCAAACCCTATATCTAAAGCAGAGGGAAAAAAAACAATGACATTAGGATCCTCAAGATTCAAAAGCTGAGAATTCTCAGAAAAATAGAAAAAGTTAATTAGGACATCTGGCAATAAATTTGTATGGTCCCATCACTTGGACGAATAAAGAACATGACTGACTTGACTTGACTCCTTGTCAAGTCGATTGTTGACAGACTCGATACCAATTTAACTACTCAAATCGACTCAATAATCCGACCAATTTAACTTGAGCAACTTGATCAAGTCTCACTGGGCTTTAAGTTGCGAAGGTGGTGAACTCAAGAACATAAATCCCTGGGCATTTCCATAATGTTATGCAAAACCAAACCATAAAACACAAATCGAAACTCAGAACAAAGATTTTCTAATCTAGTTCAAATAAAATGCTTTTGTAGAATAAGCTCGAAGTCGCTCCTGTAGGCAAGCTTATTTGTGGTTTTGTGTTATTTTTCTTAGTTGATCATAACTTTTCCTTTAATGTTCGTATTAGTTTCTTGCTGTTACATCTTTTCTTTAATTTCTTAAAATACATCAAAATATCAACAAAACTAAATTTAAGTCTCAATTGAGTATAAAGTCAACTCAACTTTCCACAACTTTGAGGCTAATGAAGTTTTCTGTTTACATGTTTCAGAGCACTGGACTAAACTCTGCTAGAAAGCCCCTTCTAATGTTTGTATTAGTTTCTTGCTATTATGTGTTTTCTCGTAGTTCTTAAAAATAATGAAGTATCAATTGAGTCTTAAAGGCAATTCCCCAACTTTGAGACAGATTGAGTTTATTCGTAGCCCCCTCTTGTTTAATATATTCCTTGTGACTTATCCCAAAAAAGGAAGTTATTCTAATCTGACCTAAGGACCAAAAAGAAGTAGCAAAATGGCACGTGAAAGATTTTTTCCAAACCATATGATAATTTTTTTTTTTGAGAAGTAAAACCATATGATAAATATTAAATATAAAATGGTATAGATATGATATTAAAACGAATGCTGGCTCAGTCAACCTACTCAGTATAGACAAACGAAGTGAGGCCCACTTCCCACATAAGCAATATTATTATAACCAAATAAAGAAATAATTTCACGGGCTTGGATCTTTAACAGTGGCCACCACAAGTAAATTCATTCAAATCAACTAAGCAAAACATCCAAATGAAGAATATGAAAATAATAAGGGACAACTGAATCTCACGGGCTTGGATCTTTAACAGTGGCCACCACAAGTAAATTCATTCAAATCAACTAAGCAAAACATCCAAATGAAGAATATGAAAATAATAAGGGACAACTGAATCTCAAGGGGAACCTACAAAAGGTCAAGGAGACCAAAACCACTATCTAAATCATGAAGCAAAAGAGCCACATCAAACTTATGGGGTCCTCAATCCTTCTTCTTTTTAATTAGTAAAAGTGTTGTATTGAATATAAGAAGCTGTAAAACCCCATTATACAAGAGATGTACAAGATAGATCTAGTGTGGTTCTCAATGATTAATCATATTATTGTATTCAGGTATTTAATCTCGATGTTGAGGTAAATTTCAGTTAGCTTGGAAATGGAAATTTTCAACCCTGGAAATAATACATTTTTCATGGGAATGATACCTAATGTGAAAATGCTAGAATATTGTGGAATTTATTGTTGAAACTTTATGAAATAATAAAACAAGCATGAAAACACACTCATAAGCTACCAAATAAAAATAAACCATATGTAGTGTGGAAATGGAAGTCTATAACACTTTGTTACATGCTGATGCAGGTATCTGAGAGTGTGATAGCTAAAAACAGCTATAATTACACATGAAAATGACTATAATCATCAAATCGTCACATTAAGTACATTAGATCAAAATAGAAGAGTACAAGACACGTCAAATGGTCACAATCACATAGACCTTCAGCACCCATGTCTCCATTCTGGAAGACCCTAAGTGTACAATTGTTGACAGGCAGTCAAGATAAACGAAGATGGATTTGGACCAAAGAAGGGTCATTCTCGGTTTGATCCTTTTATGAGGCGTTACATTGCTCTGACGACATCAGGTTTCCTGCTTCTCTGGTATGGAGATCCAAAATACCGTCTAAGATTGCATTCTTTGTTTGGGAGGCTTCTTTGGAGAAAATTCTGATAGTGGACCACTTGAGAGCAAGAGGTATTATGATTATTGACTATTGTTCGATGTGTAGGCGTCATGGGGAGTCAGTTAATCACCTTTTTTTACACTGTGACATAGCTAGGGAGGTTTGGACTTTCTTTATCTTGGAGTTTGGGATGAAGTGGGTCATGCCGAATTCCTTGATGGAACTCCTGCAAAGTTGGAAGGTTAATGCTTTTTCAGCTAGAGGGAGGATATTGTGGAGGCTGCTACCTATTGCAATTGTGTGGGGACTTTGGAAGGAGCAAAACTAGAGAGTGTTTGAAGGAAAGAGTGAAAATGGCGGCTATCGTTCTAGGTATCAATGGCAGCTTATTCTTTTGGTCCAAACTATTTATGGAATGCAGAGGGCTATTCTTTGAAGATTCCGTGTTCCGTTGGAAGCCTATTTGTTCGAGAGACGGTTAACTTTTGTGTAATATTTCCTTTGCTTTTTAGCGTTTTCTGCCCAGTTGTAGTCATAGTAGGTCACCTCGACCTCCTTAAATTATCTTTTTGTAATTGTTCGGCTTAGGCCTTTTTAATGATAAATTATACTTATCAAAAAAAAAAAAAGGAGAACGAGATGTTCATGGTCAAGGCTAAGTCTTGGGTTTATGTAATGAAGCATGCAAGCCTCTGGGATCCCTTTTTCTTCCTGGAAGTCCAACGAATGTCACTGCTAGATTAGAAGTTCCCTCGACAACAAGATTTCACAAATCCAATTTCTCTAAAATTTGAATGCCGAGGTATAACAACAAGTCTTTGGCTTTGATAGAATCTCGCCCCTACAGGACTCAAGGAGACATGGATCACTCTACCCTCCTTATCCCCAAAGATACCACCAATAGCCAAGGATCGAGATGTCAACAAGCACCATCAAACTTTAAGTTAAGAACATCCTCCAAGAATGGCATGAGAATTCATTTGTATATCTTTTTTTTTCTTTTTCTTTTTCTTTTTCTGTTTGCGGGTGGGTGAGTGTAGTGATTGAAAAATAAAAAGAATAGGTGTTGTAGTAATAAACGCACAAATGGTTAAACTCAGCATGACATATTGGCAGTTCTATCAGTGGAAACAATTCTTTGGTACGGAGAATACTAATTAAAACCATAAAAGTACAAAGAAATTTATACAAGACCTGTAGTTCCCCCAAGGCAATGCAGTGAGCCAATCGAGATAATTACGAGTTACGTTAAACTCGCTTGAACTGGCCTCTAACAGCTGCAGCTTCGTGAGCTCTTCTTCTATGACTTGCAAAACATGAGGCGGGCATTTTTCCTTATTAGGTTCGAGTCTTTCCCTAAACTTTGCTGCAGGAGAAAAGAAAAAACTAAGGTAAATGTACTGACCATGTGGATCTACTTAAAACGATCCAGATGTATATATGATTACTATCCAACTGAAGGGTGAAACCGTAAAATTATTACTAAATTTAGACAGGAGGGCAGGAAGAAACCGTCCAACAACCATATACATAACAGGCATGCAGTCAGGTCAGGACTCACCATTCAATGAGTCCCATCATGGAGATCCCCTGGGCCAAAATTGTCTTGATTGGATGATCCTAACCATCTGATCTATCAACATTTTTCTGCACTGTATATCTTTTTTCCGACCATCCAAAAGAATGTGATGATCAACAACTAAGATCACTCGATCAGTCAAACTTTGGCCTTGGAGATCTCCTACGTAGGAACCAGTGAATTGCCAGTCAGTCCAACCCCCCTGCATGTACATCACATGTACAGCACTCGTAGATGGCCTAATTCTATCCTGTAGTTCCCACTTGACTATTCCCTGCAGAGCAACACACCCAACAGAACTAACCAGAAAGCGCTGTTTTGTCATCAGTTTCCAAACCCAGCTCCTGGATCAAGACAAATGATGTTAAATTCCTGCGAAGTGCATACTACTGATGAAACAAACATCCAAGCAAATCAATTCAAATGTCATAAATAGTTTATCAGTTCCTAGTAACAAGGTCTTTCGATAACATTTATTTTTCATCAGCAAACAATTACACACAAGGCGGAGTGTTTAAAATGATACTATTAAAATCTTTGAGTTAAAGCGGAGCATCAGACCTTCTTTATTGCCTTTAGCTGCTCATTCAACAAGTAGCGGCGCTGCTCACCACTTATTTTTTCTTCAATAGCTTTTGCAATTGATTCCTAGCATAGAAACCAGAAAAAGTGAAGATAGAACAGAATTTAAACATAAAAGTGCAATGCAAATAGTGTAAAGGAAGTACCTGTATCTTGCTGATCTCCATTTCTTTCTTTACTAATTCTAGAGTCAGTTTTAAACGCTTATACACCTGAATTGATAAAATACTGAAGAGTTACAAAAATATCATGGATGGAACTGCTTACTAAATAAGTCTGAGAGGGCTTATATTTCAATTATGAGACTTCCAATGTGAAAATGTAAGGGAAATAAATAAAAGAATTATTATGGAAGAGAAAAGAAACCAAATCATTGGGTACTTGTGATAAAACAAAGTTTGGAAAGTTTATTAATGAACAAGCTCCAAATGCCTAATGTGACGTTTTGTAAAATCTATGAAGAGAAACTGACAAATGGAGTCAAATAGACAATTTCATATGTCAACCCTTCAACGCATTGACAACAGTTGGAAGAACGAACCATTGTTCAAGAATGAACTAAAGGAGTAATGACATACAAAAGGAAAACTTTGAAACAAAGGTCTTGATCTATTAAGATACTTCAAAGGAAGGAAGTTGACCAAGACAAACTAGAAAAGCATCCAAAAACGAATAGAGAAATACCATTGTAAGATTGGAAGGTGGAAGAAGCTATTTCTCAAGCCTCTGCTATTCGCGTAGTGCATGTCCAAGGTTGGTTGGGACCCATCACTTAATGGATTCCATCAAGGAGATCTATTGGGCCAAAATTCAACCCAATTGTATGATCCAAACCATCTGATCTATCAAATACCTTTCAATGTCGGGAAAAAAACTGGCAAATGGTTCGCAAAAATTCTATAGGTATGATGGCAACATTCTAGGCAAAGTCGCAGGGATTCTTTTAAACGGGTGAAGCACCCATGTTGAACATTTATCAAATTCCAACTACATGGATTCTAGTGCAATACTTCTGAATTTCTTTTTATTTTCTCTACCCTTACAAGATGTTAATTAATATTTACCATAGATTATGGGTTCTACCTTTTCCATTTAAAATTTTCCATGTAGCAAATTTAACAAAACATACATGTTGGACTCTAACACCCGTACCTATGTCAATGCAAGATAGACTATGACAAAAATAAATGCCAATGTAATGGTATAGAGAATCTTAGATAAATGGCAAGGGGTTGGACTATTATGTACTCATAGGTACATGTAGAATCTTTTGTATGTAAGGAATCACATTGAACCACATTTCATAAAGTTGCACATCTGTTTTTCTTCATGTATGGTATAACAATGGCCCTCACCTGTTTAATTATGTGTTTATATGTAGCTTCCCCTCCTGCAAAGAGAGGCTAGTAGTAACCACATGCTTACTTTTTTGGAGAAAGAACCCATGCTTACACCAATGAACTTGGGAGGGTAACCCAAGCTATAAAGGTGTTTTCCCACAGATATCGAATAACAGAATTTGTTTATAAATAATGGAAATAACTAGACATATTCTAAGGAAAAATATTTTTAATTCAGATGAGATAAAATGCCAACGCTTCTTACATCTAGTTCTTCAAGCACTTGTTGGCATTGCAACTTGTTGGCTCCCGAAATAGCAGCTCCAAAATCTGCTAACCTTGGATAATTAAAGTCACCAATATGCTGCAATTATCAATAGAAGTGATTAGACGTCATGTATGGAACTATAAAGCCAGTTGATCATGTCCATTGTATTTCACAACAATCAAACTATAAAAAGCTCGTTAAGTACATATACACAGAGAGAGTTATTATGCAAAGCATTTCCTTGTTGAAGCAATATCTAAGGAATTCACTATAATAGGTATCACTAACATGTGCAAACAGAAAGACTTACAGACACCGAGGCAAACTGAGGTCGAGATGACCTACTGAGCCAAGGGGAATCCAAAATACAAACATAGGGCCCCAAACAAAAAGGGGAGCCAAAGGCATCAGTCCCTAGAGCATACTAGGTCCAAACGAAATACAAAATCCTCGAAAAATAAACCCCTACATTCCGTGAAGGCCCTGACAAAGCCTAATATAAGTACTAAAATTGGTTTAAAAGCTTATTTTCATGGTATATGACAAAGTTTTAAGGGGAGGTTATAATGAACAGGAGGTGTTACCGTTATTTCCGTATAACATCCAGCGATTCTAATGAAAGATAACGGGAAAATAACGAAATATAATGGAAATAACGGAAAACAGCAGATCCAAAATAATATTTTTTTATTACATTCATAAATAATGGGCATTATATACGTTATAACGGATTTAACAACCGTTATTTGTGAGAATGTATAACAGATTTTAATTTTAAAATTTGAAATTCAAATTTGAATTTAAACTAGTTAATAAAAAATGAAATTTACAATAAGGTAAAAATAATGAATGTTTTATTTTAAAACATTTTAAGAAAATAATGGCTATTCGTTATAACACTCCACTATTCCGTTAATTTCTAAAATGTTAAAACAAATATAATGTAACGTTATTTATGTGTCTTCTATAAACCATGTTATAAACCATTGAGGCGTTACCGTTACAATGGTCGTTTTTTAAATCATGTTATATGTGTCTTTTATAACTCTAATAAATGCAAAAAACAAATATCTAAATTAATTAAGCATTAAAATTGGTTTAACCGTATCGAGACATGTTGATCTTCATTGTCTTGTTCCGTTAGCTTATCGAAACAACGAGACAGAATAATATTTTAAACATTGGCCTTGCGGTGGCTTTGGGTTGCATTGATTGAATGGTTTTCGTATTTCCATGTGAAAGTTTTGAATATCTTTCAGCACTCGCATAATATCTACATGAGCTTAGACAGGTTACCCTGTGTTAAATGTAAATTTTGTGTTTGCTCAAGAAATTCAAGGGGTTGATCTACTTAGGGTTCCAGCCAATCAAGTATTGAAATTTCAACCAATGCCTAGTTGTTTCTATTCTAGTGGGGAACAAAAATGAGTCACTTACATATTTGATTCAACAAAGTCATGAAAAACAATCATATAAATGTGCGATAAAGAATTTGGTACCCAGTTGGATGACTTAAGAGCATGGTTTAAAATTTCATAATGTTTCATACGAAACATTTTGGAATTTAAGATAACCGAAATGAAACATGCAATGTTTCGTATGTTTCGTTTCATAATGTTTTGGTTTGTTTCGCCGAGACAAACCGTTGACATTCCGATACAATAAAAAAAAACATAAAATAATTTCATGATTTTGGTAATGTTTCTTAATATTTCAGAATGTTTCGCTTGTTTTGTCATTTTTTCAATATCTCGGAAATGTTTTGTTTCATTTCATTTCGGAGCTTGTCTTAATTTTGCACTTGACTGAAACATTCATCTGAAACGAGATTTTAAACCATGCTTCAGAGTTGATGAGTTGCACGATGAAACTGGACGAAAAGCCTTGACCTCAATTAAGGATTTTTCATTAGAGCACCATTTGTCAAATATCACTTATTAAATCTATGAGTTTTGAAGAGATGGTGGACTTCTGTCAACTACTAGCTTTAGCTTGGATGGTGATGGTTAATGCCATATACAAAAGGGTCTAACCACCACCAGACACATCATAAGTTCTCTTGAGTTTCCAAATTGGATACTCCCATCATGGTTCTCACTCACTTGGCCACGGTGCTCAAACTGAGGAATTGTTATATTCCCCTTATTTAGGAAGGCACCATGATGCAACTTTCTTATAACAAATAACAATAACGAAATAGAGAAAACAAATGGGTTAAGGGTGAAAATTCAACAAACTCAAATTTCTAATAGCAATCTTGCGAGTAAGGGTGCACACAGACAACAGGTTAGAAGTAAATATAGGGACACGCAATACAGATAATAAAGGGAGCTTAGGAGAGGGAAGGACATTCTATTTCCCAGACACAGCAGATAAGGTTCCATCGGCAGTTTTAACCTTATCTCGACCCGAACAAATAGAATAAGTGAAAAGTAAGGAAGACATACCTGTCATGTGCTCTGAAGCCCCTGAATCAATGATCCATGTGGGACTAGATGAAGGATAGGACATATGATGGGCAAGTCTAATGGTACTTGACTGAGCAAAGGATGGAGTTGGCGTGGCAGAGGGACCATCAATCTAAGTGAGTAAAGCGCCTAAGAACAGCAATCTCGGTGGTGGAGATAGAACCAGGGGAAGCCATGGTAAAAGAACTCGACAGTGACTGGCCTGAAGGAGGCATAAAAGCATCCGTGCTGGCAGTATGAGCACCAGGAGACCCCGTCTTGCTGGAGCGAGGAGCAGAGGAGGGAGGGCGACCATGCAATGTCCACCATCGGTCCCTCACATGCCCAAGTTTACCACAGTAGAACACTTGGGCCTCTCCTAGTAGAGGACTTCCCAGCAGTAAGAGCATATGACTAAGCAGAAGTAGACAGCTGATGAAGTTGGCCCCTCTGAAACTACTGAGGCTGGGAGACAGAAGCAAACACAGGACGCTCCTAAGGAGTAGAGGATGTGACAAACATTGATCGTTCTGAAACCGGATACTCATCCTAAAGAGATAGCCGTCGACTCTTCTCACTCTGAAAGTAGGCATAGACCTCACTAAGAGAAGGAAGGTTCATCCTACTACTAGGGATCTAGACTCGGGCTAGCTCATATAAAGGGTTGAACCCGGAAAGGAACTCAAAAATCCTACCCTTCTCCACATGCTTCTAATGCGGGATGACGTCCTCGGGACGTGGAGGCTGATTGGCATAATAATAATCCATCTCCTCCCACATGCTACGAAAAGTAGCAAAGTAATCAGCAAGGGACTTCTCCCCCTGACAAAAACGAGAGATGCTCTTCTTCAACTGGAAGGCCCTGCCAGTGTTCTACTGCTGGGAATAGGTCTTCCTAGTAGTGTCCCAAACATCTTGAGTTGTGCGCATAAACCAATGACCCCGGCTGATATGAGTATGCATAGAATTGAGGAGCCAAGACATAACTGTGAGGTTCTCAGTCTCCCATTACCTATACATAGGATCAGTCTTAGCAGCCTCCATTTTATCCCCCGTGACATGGCCTAGCTTTCTACGGCCTCCAATAAACAACCGGGCAGCCTGATCCCATTCCAAATAGTTCTTTCCATCTAATTTCATGGAAGTAATCTGCAATATGGGGTTCTCATACGCCAATTGATGCACCATAGGTCCTCCAACTCCACTGGAGGTGGCTTCCATGCTTACATTAAACCCTGAGGGAAGATACGACGCAGACATAGCTCAACAAGAGAGATCAACAAGCCACAAAAAAATGCAGCCGTATACACACGGGCTATCAAACACACCCAAGATCAGTAAAAACGATGCAATAAAGGTCGAAGGATGCCCAAGGAGGCCTTAGAGATGCTACCGTGCGGAACAAAGACACAAGAGGCCAAATACACCCAATAACATCATGATCAGAGGTGTGGGAAGACAATCAGACCCTTAAGCATGATTAAAAAATAGCAATCAACAAGAAATAGAGTGAAATCTATAACATACGATAGATCTGAACCTCAAAAATAGACTAACGGCGATAAATAGTGCTTGGAGAAGGCGTCACAGCACCCTCAAGAGCCATTCCACGGCCAAGAACTGTAGATCCAGCACAAAGGAACAAGACAAGCACCAAATCAAGGGCTACAACAGCATCTAGAGTGCTGGTGATCGTATTAACAGTCCCAAACAAGAAGAAATTGACGCCGACAGTAAACAATGCCAAGAGTTTTCACTCCAGCTCACTCAAATCTCCATCAAATCATGTGAGATTTGTTCCTTTTGCTTCGAAATCTTGTAGGGGATTACAATCGAGCAACAAATAGAACCAAAAAAAGCCAGGTAGAAGAGGATTCGCAGGACCTCGATTTGCGTGTGACGTCAGTAGACATCAGCCTTACTCCCACGCTCCTTCAATTGTTCTCCGGCTGTAAATCCCGCTTGTAGCTCTGATACCAAGTTGAAATTAAGTTTATAGGGTTTCTAGGATTAGGTTCCAAAGGCTGAAGATGAAGAGGAGAGAGAAAAGAGAATTGGATGGAATAGGATGTCATGTGCTTAGGTCGCATGACTCCATAATTCTTATTTATATACTTATCAAAAAAAATTCTTATTTATATAGAGAGAACATTACAAAGACAAGTATACCCCTCACATTGAGAGGTATTTACAAAACTACCTTATACATGGAAATACGTCTAAAACACGTATATTATAACACATTGGTCATAACTAATGCCTCGTCTCTAAGAGTGTCTTTACTAAAAATTTTTTTTTTTGATAAGTAAATGTCTTTACTAAAGTTACACTACATGTAATATGTTCTAATCCTACTTATCTTAGAACCCTTAGTTTCTAATATCCCGACATAGTTCTAACTTTGCATTTACTCCATAATCTCATCAATCGATAACATATATTCTACAAATAACATACACCAAAGGACCTCTCTTTGAATATGAGTAGTTAATCCATCCATAGCTAGTACACGGAGGTTGGGACTTAGGGATGATCCATGGTGCAAACCCATTGTAAATGGAAATCCATTTGTTGCACTACCAATTGTTCTCATACTAGTTATTGCTCTCGCATACATGTCCTTAATAATGTCAACATTATCGCTTAGGATTCCTTTTTATCCCAGTACCCACCAAATTAACTCTGTAAAAACTCTATCAGATGCTTTTTCAAAGTCAATAAGAATCATGTGTAGATTGTTCCTTTTTTTCTCGATACTATTCCATTACCTAAGTATGAAGATAGCCTCGATCGTTGACCTATCTAACTAACATGAGACCAAACTGGTTTTCTAATATTGTTGTTTCTTGTCTTAATCTTCTCTTTATGACTTTCACAATTTTATATGGTGGCTCATAACTTCTTCTTTTTTATAAGTATAAGCTTTATTAGAAAAAACGAGAGGTACTAAGTACAAGCACCAGGGTTTAAAGAGGTCGAGATGACCTACAAAAAACCGAGGGAGGCCCAAACAGAAAAAACCCAAAAGAAGCACAGGGGAGACCAACTAACTTCAATCCCTTGTACAAAAGACATCCATACGAAAAACATTCTTTGAAGAAAAGCCCCCTGCAGTCCGGAAATGCCCTAGACCACAGAAACAACAAACCCTTAATGTTGAGAATAATTGAAGCCATATATGCGCTCTTGCCTTCGAAAACCCTTTGATTCATCTCCCTCCAGAGACCCCAAACAATGGCAAAAGGCAACATTCTCCAAAGAATGTTTCCTCCCAAAGAAAGAAAAAATTTAGAATGCCACGAAAATACAATTTTGTACATCTCCCTTATTCTTGTAAATAGGTACAATAATACTTCTCCACTCACCTGGTATTTTCTTATTCTCCAAAATCTTATTGAACAACTTCAAGTGGAAGTTGTTGTGTCATCATAAAATTTTTGGCAATTTAGGATTGAGAAAATTAAAAGTTATGAATCGTCTATTTCTTGATGGTTATAGAGATTTGGAAAAGAAGATGGCTCTTTGAAAGTGCATTATAAGGAGTAAAAAAGGGAGCGGAATTTTAATTGAGATAGCCAAGAAGTCTCTTCTTCCAATGGATGCGGATTTTGAAGGGTATTATAAAGGTTTGTGAAGATTTTGTCAAAGGCATTTGATTCAAAGTGAAAATTGAGAGAAATTAGATTTTTAAGAAGAGTAGTGCGGAATCGGCTCGCTTTGTGTGATTTTATATCTATTGTATAGGTTTGTTTCTATGAAAGGGCTCGTGATGAACCATTAGTTTTATTAAGAAAAATGATGAAGCGGTCTTGTGTATCATTTTTAGAAAGTTTTTGGAAAAAGAAATAGTGGAATGTGTCAACCTTCGCGCCTTGATGAGATTCAGGCTCTTCAAGTTGGGGTTGATTCCCAAAGGTCAAAAGGAGGGTTGAAAGGGGGCTTCACAGTTAACATATTTTATGATTCCTTAATGGGCTTTTCGAGCAAGGTACCCATGGCTGCTAAGGTGTGGATAATCCGGTTCCTCCCAGGGTGACGACATTTATAAGGTATCTTGTCTCGGACAAATTCTAACTATTGATTATCTTATTGACCAGGAAATATCAATTCCAAATAGTTCCGAGTTGGTTGAGTGGTCCTTTTGGTATTAGAGGTAAAATTTCGTGGAAAACTCTTCCTTATGCTCTTTTTTGAGTTTTATGGAAGTGCCTTTTTATAATCCAAGGTCAAAAATCTTAACATGTTCACTAATGAAACGTATATTAAGCAGAAAGATGAAGTGAACCCTTGTGTACAAAGAGGCCCCTCTACATAAAGAGCATATGAGGGCAACTACGTTAGCTTACATAAAAGAAGTTCACACGCTGTCCAAAGTTTGTGCCATTACTTAAGGCAGCCCAACCCTTAACAAAATCAGCAAAAGTAACTCATTTAAGATGTTTGAGAATGGTAGACCAATGGTATAAAGATGCTTTTATCCTAACAACAAGGAACTCATTCAACGTCTTCACCAAAGCTCTTGGCCGAGGACAATTCCATGCCATACTTGACAAGATGAGCATGATAGGCATCAGAACCTGAGGAATAGAGTCGTCACTTCATCATCATCATCATCATCATCATCATCATAAGCCTTGCCACAGCTATATGGGGTCACTTGTCAAACTCATTTCTTTCCTATTATTGTACGTATAGATGTAGGTTTAGTTTAGTCTTTTTTTTAGGAGTATGTATGTTGTTATGACTTACGTGAACAAAGGATGGTGGGTTGATACCGTGGATTACCCATTTTTTCCTTAATTTCCTCCATCCCCCTTCTTTCTTCTTTCTCTCTTTCATCTTTCTTCTTGCTCCATCTTTCAACTAGCAGATAAAACTTAACCATATTCACATTTGGGCATATGCACCAAAAAGGCACCTAAAGTGCAAAGGAGGGCTGGAGAAAGCAAATCCCAAATAGGAAAAGGGAGCATTTGTACAGGGTAATTGGTGGAGATTCCAAAATATGAGTTATGGTAAAAAGACATACACCAAGTAAATGCAATCAAAAGCTCCAACCAAATGAATGGGATATTTTTGTTCTTGATAAGAATTTAGTACTGTATCAAATAAAAAAAAAAGGTGAAGGGGCACCACTGTAAACAGAAAACAAGGAGAAGAAATACTATGAGAGAACGATTACTAGTATAGTGTAGATCATCCTAACAATTGCTTTTTTTTAGAGGATGGACTACGACAAAATCCTCACGGTTGACCATATGATTAGCAGGCAGGAGATCGTTCCTGACATGTGCTCTTTTTCCAAAGGAAGTGGAGAATCCATCAACCATTTACTTATTTGTCACAAATGAAGTTTGGTGAAAGCTCTTTCGTATTTTCACCATTCCTTGGATTATGCCTAAGAGAGTGATTCTTCTTATTCTTAGTAGGGAAATTGACGCATTTGACAACCATGGCTGAATTCCATGGAGAATTCTTACATCTGCCATTTGTTGGGCAATCTAAAAGGAAAAAAAAACAATGGTATCTATAAAGATAAGGTTGATTCTTTTGAGTCGGTTATAAAGAAGAACAAGGTTTTTCTACTTCCATTATTATCCATCTTTAAAGAATTTAGAGGATTTAACAATTTGAGGACTTTATCTTTATTTGGGAGGAGGCCATCTTGGGCATTCTTAGTCTCAAAGACCTTGTGGTGGTTTTGTACATTGTTTTGCCGGATTGGCCGCTCAAGAATTTTGGTCTCTACCCGGACCCGATGAAAAGAAAAATTGGATCGCTTCTTATGGCAAACCAAAAGGCTCGACTAAAAGGAATCGGGGGAGAAATTTGTGTTATATATGATGATCCTTCTGGTATCCACATCTTTTAGTTTTAATGTGGCTTTTCCCTTATTAGACTTATCTTTGTATTTGTTCCTTGTAAAGTGTTAAGACCCAAACCAATACACCAAAAGCAACTAGGTGATAGAGGTGCAGGAAGTTTAAGTCTTAACCTTTAGGATCGTTAACGTTTCAGCACGCTTCCAAGGCCAACGTCCACGGTGGCCCACTTCTGAGGCGGCTTTCACTCCGGTACCCCTATTTTCTCACTTTTGTGAACGAGCCCCTGGCATTTTTTCCGGTACCCCTATTTTCTCCTTTTTTGAGCGAGCCCTAGGTAGCCCTTTCCTTAGGTTGCCCCTCCCATGACTTGAACCCATGACTTGGGGTTAGCTCTGATACCAAATGTTACGACCCAAACCAATACACCAAAAGCACCTAGGTGATAGAGGTGCGGGAAGTTTAAGTCTTAACCTTTAGGATCATAACATAAAGTTCTCCCTTTTTATTTAATAAACCAATCATTTACCTATCAAAAGAGTACTACTGTAGATAAAATTACTAACAATTTTCAGCAACATAATAAATCAGTGTTTTAAAAGGCAATTGAAGCTTACGCATCAAGATCAACTCGGGTCGAGGCTTCCTCAAAACACCCCGAGGCTTTTAAATAAGTGTAAGAGCATGTGAAGAATATGCCTCGTCCACTACGGCTTTAAGAAAAGCTTATGCCTCACACCTTTTACAACCTTTGTGTCAAAGGGGCGCACCTCACATGCGTATGCTAGTGAGGGCAATTTTAAATTGTCATAACTTAAAAAAAAATCAATTTGTCCCCTCACCCACACCCCCGAATAGATACTGTTTTATTCAATGACATTTCCTAAATTCTCTTTTTCATTAAATTTATCCCATTATTTTCTAGTATATACATTAAAAAAGGTGTGCTCCTTAAAGCCATTGAAGAGCCACATCACACGCCTCGATGTTTAAAAACATTGTAATAAATAAAAGTACTTGAACTGAAACACTTTGAGAAAGTAACACACCTGGGTATATGTTTGAACATGATCTCTCCAGAGTGAACTAGTCTTCAAAACATCTCTCAAGGTAGCTATAACTTCAAATGATGTTGCCTTTATAACATCATCATCCTTATTAAATGGTTTATCCTGGAAAATAAACAACAAAATACTGAGCGAAACGTAAATAAAGAAATATCTCTGAACAGATATTGAGCCCTGAAATAGAATATAGAAGCTATTAGGCCAAGTGGAGAAAAAACTAAGACAGATTACATGCCTTGAGATGATCAACTTTCACTGTAAGAGGATCCTCGTTCACCTGTACATAAGATAGTCATCAATATTGGGTTTGGAATTTTTCTGTAAGGGGCAATCTTAAGACAGGTAAGAGATGTTTTTGTCGCAGGATTTTTCATGAAAATAAATAAAATAGCAAATAAGTTAGCAAATTTTGAAGTTTTTATCATTAAGGGTCAGGCTCAGGAGCCCCTCTTTTTCTGCCCCCTCTCGGGAGTCGTGTTCTCGGCCGTGAATTCAACGAATCCAACAGTAGTTGATAGAGCTGCAAAAAGTGAAAAAAATGATGCCAGCTCAACGCTATCAACCACCATTGGATTCACGGAATCCACGGCCAAGAACACGACTCCCGAGAGGGGTCAGAAAAAGGGGGGCTCCTGAGCCTGACCCAATTATGAATATCAAAAATCTCATAACAATCTCACAAAATTTCTGCCAGAAAATAGATCAATCAATTTCTGGCAAGAAATACAATTCATCATGAGCACTAAAGTTGATATCATTTTACGAATCTCCGAAATGCTGCAAGCTTTTCAATATTATTGGAGATAATTTCCCAGAGGCAAAAAATGTAGGTTTTTCATCAATAATGTGCCTAAGCAGGAAATCACTTTAACAGGCCTGCTGCCTTTGAAATTCAGCTTACCATCTCTGTTATTCGTAGCCGCCTATGGCCGATAAGTACTACCTGATCCCCTTGTATACTGGTTATCTGGTTCCGCAGATTCAAGATAACATCAGTGATTCAGTATCATAAAAAGATGATCATTTCCACTATTGCATCTCAAGTAATTCGAATAAGTCAAAGTAGAGACCATTAAATCGTAAGAGGAAAATGGGATACCTGGGCCAAGGTACCAACTTCATGAAGACGATTGTACAACTCTTTCCCTTTGAGTTCATATGTGTTCTTCTCTGTTTCTGAACCAGACGCAAGACTAGGATCAGTCCCTGGCTCATCTTTAAGAAGAAAAGCACCCGCATATGGGGCTTGTCGTTTACGGCTCTCCACTAAAGCTGCTAACAACTTAGGATCCTGCAGGAGAAAAACCAAAAGTTGCTCTGAGAATTGTCTTGAATTATATCACTAATCAAAAAAAATTGTATCTCTACATAAAAGTGTCGCCAGCAATAAATGAGGTCAAAAGATATTAATGGCTGCATCCTTATACAAGAAAATAGAGAAAACCATAATGAAAAAAAATAGAAAACACGGTTTGGAATTAATGGTCATTGATGTCTAATCAAAGATATTGAAAGTCGGCATTCACCAGCAAAAGTAAGATCAAAAAGTTAAAAGAGCATATGGGTTCAATGAAATGAACAGCAACAAGAACATGAACAGTGATCACATTGATGACTGTGAGACTGTTTTTTTTATGATAAGTAAGAAGTATATTAAAAGAAATGGAAAACCCCAAAAGAACAAACAAGCAAAAGAACAAACAAGCAAAAGAAACAAAAAGATGACTGTGAGACTGTTGTGAAGAAGTATAAATATCTAAAGTGGCAAACCAAAGATACTTTCATTGACAAATTAAAACTCATCAACCACAACTTCTTGTTAACGTCTCACTAGGAGAAGCTGAAGTATCAAAAGCTAACATCAGTTGTGGAAAAAAGTTTTGTTTTAAATATTGAGAAAACAAATATCAAATCAAGAAATATATAGCAGACCATAAACCAAAATCAACAGAGTGGACACCATGGAGAAACCCTACGCAACACAATATTTATTTATTTGAATACCTAATGAAGATTTATGAAAGAGGGCAAAACCATACCAGACTTCGGGGAAGAAATATCCCTATAAGCAATGGTTCTCTATTTCATTCAAAAAGTAGATAACGAGTGAAAAAAATTGGTCCAAGGAAATCACAAATGTTTTGATTTAACATAACACTCCTCAAGATATTGTGGATTAGACAATAACAAAAAAGCAAGCTAATCCACCTTAGAATTCCGTTACTAGTGATTGTAGTAAACCTTGCCACTATCCAAGACAAAGAAAAGGTGAAAACTTCTACAAAGCAGGCCAAAAGGCATTGCTGGTTAAGTTGTTTATGCACAATTAAAGTTTAAAATTTACAAATTGGCTAACTGCGCATGCTACAGTGTCGTGAAGCCTATCTCATCTTTATCTTCTTCTTTTTTCTATTCCATTGAATTCTCTTTTCATCTTTTTATGTGATTACAAATACATTTCTATAACCATCTTGGATTTTGCATACTAGACTACATTTGGCTTTGAACTTTGACTGTTGTCAGCTAAACTAATTCATCTTTAATTCTTAATACATATTTTGTTATATTACATACCAGAAAATTTTCTTTTTCTTTCTGGAGGAAGATCAAAATGAATTCTTTAAGTAGGAGCAAAAAGTACATAATGAAAGTTTTTTTTTTGATAATCCGTAAATAAAAAAAAAGTTCAGCAAAAGGAATAAACAGTAGAAGAGAAAAAAACATAATGTAGATTTTGCAATACTGATATGTCATGCTCTTATTCATCCAAATCTTGAAAGGACCAAATTTTACTGTTGCAGAATTCAGTTCATAATACTTTACATTGAATACAGATAAAGTGTTTCAGGTGTCACTTGATACCAAATAGAAATGATAATGTCATTTTCATTACGGGTTTATTATTTTAACTTTTTTATTGTTCGCCCCACAAAAAAATGATTTTCATTCTTGACGATCCTGCTAATCATCTGCCTAGAAACCTATCCATATGACGGACATTGCAGGCATGCCCAGGGTTTATTGTCCCTCAAAACGTCATGTCTGTGCCTGTAATGTTGACCTTGATACCTTGATACCTTGATTTGGAATGGAGAAGCTAGTGTTACTTGATAAAGTTACATTTACCATTGAATCCTAGCGACCCCATTCCTTGTGACACACTGGGCCATTGGATTAGAAACTTACAACAGATTCTATGGCTTTAACCTGGTTGGTGGTATGAAATAACATCCTCATGGCCTACCAATTGCTCTAGCATAAAGTTGCATTTTGGGACTCCTCTTGATTTTTTTTTGTGTGCCCAAGAAAATCTTGTTAGCTTTTATCTAGTGCCCTGGGGACATGGTGTGTGGCAATTCTCTATGGTTCATTTATAAGGCATTATCCTTCAGTAGTCCTATGCCTAATCTGTGTAATATATGGCAGTGACAATCATTTTGTTAATTGAGAGAAGAGTCTCTGGCAAACCCTATCCTACCAGGTCCTATATGGCAACTAAGAAAGGGATTTCGTTCAAGAAGAAAGCTCCAATTCAGAAGTCCAAAGCAATGAGCTGGCATACCTTCACATATATGGGCATGTAAAATCCTGGAAATAAAGGTCTATGTGGCAACGGCAATGCTAAAACCTGTCATCAAAAAACACACATAAGAAATCAATAAGGGTGAGAAAATTTGCTAATGACTCTAAGATGGTTTGGCAATCAGCTTGATTAAGACAGAGATATAGCAAAAAGGAACACAATTAAATTTCTCTAGACAATAAAAAACGCGCAAAATCAAGAACATAAGTAACTCAGATGATAAAGACCATAACTGAAATATTGGAAAGACTGTTTTTATACATAATGAGCTATTAAATAATAACCTTCTGATTTTTCCTTCAAAAGCACAAGATAATGATCAAAAATTAATAATTTCTTGGCACAGGTTTCTTTTTAATTTTTAAATGCTCACTTTAAAAGCAACATCAGAAAGACTGACATGCCTTGTACAAAAGATAAACTGATGTAGAATGGGTTGCGGAACAGTTCATGGATCAATTAGAGGCAAGGAAGTCCATTCGGAAGCCTAAAAGCCCGTAATAAATGGGCCTCAAAATTCATAACTCCGAATTGGGCAACTCATATGCAAATTCAAGCTCTCGATGAGATCTATAGAACTAATAAAGTAAACTCTTTCAGCTGGATTTAAGCCAAGTAAACTCTTTCAGCTGGATTTAAGCCAAATTCCATCATTTAAGGTCAAATTGCCACCATTTTTAGTAATTCATAATTTTAAGATACAGATGAAGGTTTTGGTCGAATTAGGATTTCTATTTTGAGTAGGTTTACTATTTCGAAAAAGTTTTAGCAGTTTTGGAGTTTTTGTTGCTTTCTATTTCTGTAGTCAGTTTGTCCTATAAAAATAGGTTGTAATTGGAGGAAATTATCAATGAAAGTTTTTATTTAGATTCTATTGTTCCGTGTTCTCCTTGTGGATTAAAGGCGGCTTTTCTTCAGTTGAAGACGGTGATCTTCTTCTTTGCACGATTTCGTGATTAACTTTACGCTTCTACTTCGTCATAAACTTCTTCCAACTATTATGCATGATGATTACTTAACCCAAAATTGTTGACCCAATTGTTCCAAACATGCAGTAATGCCCCCACAAAAAAAACTATCATGGAAGGAACCCAGCAACAGAAAATTACGCCATAAGATTGTGCATATATGACATAAGATTGTACAAGTATGGTACAACATAAGTACACTTTTTTCTTTGGTAGTAAGCTAGGATCAAACCTGAGCTATGGGTTCAAGCCCTTGAAATGTTTGGTGTTGCCACCCGTTAGGCCAACTTTTTAATAAGAACAATAAGACAGTAACTCAAAGGTGCGAATTGCTTTTTTTTTTATGAGTATAGATTTTATTGAAGAAGAAGAGAAGGGATTCAAGAGGTCGAGATGACCTGCTCAAGGAAAAAAGCCAACACTGTAGCCAAAAGCAAAAACAAAAACAATAAGAAGACACTAGAAAATGTCTCTATGACAAATGAGGTCCCGACGGAACGAACTCCGGAAAAAACAAACCGCGACATTCTCGGAATACTTTAGACCAAAAGAATAAGCAGCCCTTGATATTGAGAATAATATTCGCCACCAGTTCTTCCTTGCCTTCAAAGACCCGGAGATTGTGTTCCTTCCAAAAGCCCGAACATATAGCAAAAGGAGCAACCCTTGGCTTACTGTTGGCTTCGTGGCTTCCTCAGCCAATACAGGCATGAGAGAGTATTCATTGTACGAGACAGATAATAGCAGCAATCAAGCATGATGGGAGAGGTCGTTAAAGTCATTTTGATGAAGACAGAATGGCAGTTCAAAGATCCCTCAAGGTGCTCCTCCATCGCCATAAAATACACCCTCTAGAAGAGAAAGCCGAAGTGAACCAACTAGACAAAAGATGCATCAAAGATAGTGGAAGAACCCAAGCCATGCAAACTCCGCGAGAAAATTTGTCCACACGACTCTAGCCAGTTTACAATGGAGAAGGAGGTGATTAACCGATTCCCTGCTATGCTTACACATCGAACAAAAATCGATAATAAGAACCTTTCTGGATATCAAATGGTCCACTGTCAGGATTTTATCCAAAGATGTTGTCCAGAAGAAAAGCTACTTTTGAAGGCAATTTAGTACCCCAAACGAATGAAGCAGGGAAGCTAGCAACATGAGCCAGAGATAGTACCGAGGACCAGGAGCTAACCGAAATCTCCCATCTTTCGTCCATTTCCATATTCGCCTATCCGACTCTAAGGGATAAATGTGGCAATCCGCAATCCTGTAGGTGATTCAACAAGTGAGACACCGCTTCTATCTCCCAAAATAGTCACAAAGTCGGGATTCTCAATAAATCAGCAAGGGGACAAGTCGGAAAAATTCGGATAAATTCGGTAAAAAAACATCTATAATTCCATAATAATAAGTCATAACTCTAAGTATGATTCATCATTCATAATCAAAATTCCAAAATCGGCAAAATTAAAATCAGAAGGGGAATTTTTTTTTTTAAAAATGGGTCTCAGCCAATTAATCAGCAAAATCGGCGATTGATTCATGAATTCGAAAATTCGGAGATTTTTGGCGACTTTTTGAAAAAAATCGGAGATTTTTGTGACTAGGCACCCAATCATTAAGACTCCTCCTCAAACCAAAATTCCAAGCCACATTATCCCCATCCCGGACTAAAAACTGCGAAATTGAACACCTCTTCATGTTTGATATGGAATAGAGCTCATGGAAATCTTCCAAAAGGGGAGCCTACCCACACCAAAGATCTTCCCAAAACTGAATTCGTTCCCCATTACCCACTTTGTAGTTAACCCCCTCCAAAAACTTATCCAGCAATTTCATGATGCCCCTCCAAACATTGTACCCATAAGGAGAGAGAACAGCTCTCAGCTCTCCCGTCCCATTCGAAGACCGTCACCCCATATTTGCCAGCCATCGCCTTCCTCCATAGACTAGAATCTTCCACCCCGAATCTCCACAACCATTTCACCAAAAGGGCAGCATTCATGGCAGGGAGACTCCTAATGCCTAATCCTCCCTGAGACTTGGGGCGGCATATGGACTCCCAGTCTCCCAGAGTCCCATTTCACTAGATGAAATTTGCTGACATCACCTTTATCATGCCATAAGAAGTTCCTCGTGAATCTTTCTAGAGACTTCACAATGCATATGGGGATAGAGAATAGAGACATGTAATAAATGGGTAAGCATGAAAGGCAGTGTTTGAGAAACACCAACTTGCCACCCTTGGAAGATACATGGACTTCCATAGAGCCAATCTGCTATCGAATCTCTTGATCACCATATCCCAGAGAGATTTAGATCTGTAATTAGCCCCCAGGGGGAGACCCAAATAAGTAGTCGACAAACTACCCTCCAAACCTCTGTAGTCAAGGCGCGCGCCTCAGGCTCCAGGCACAAGACACACCTAAAGCGCCTTAGAAGGGTTAAGGCGAGGCACGTTTAGTAAGGCGCGCGCCTTATGCTCAAAGTGCGCGCCTCAAACCAGGCTCCAGACGCATCAAGCCCGATCCTCTCTAAAATACTTATTTTTTTGTAAAATTTTTGTTCTTTAGCCTATTATATTAAACATCGGTATGATAGGAGAGATACAATTGAACCTATCTCATTGAAAGACATTGATGAAAGCAATGAATGACTACTTGGGGAGATGGAAACAGAAGGTGGAGTAGCAGAAGATGAATTGGTGTTTGAGGATGATAGCTTGACATGGAATGTTGTTGCGAGAGCTGCTGGAGTTTGTGAATCAACATCAAATACTAGATCACAATCAAGGTCAAGAGCAAGGGCTTTAATAAGGGAGCCGAAAGAGTAATAGGCCAATTCAGAGGAGATAGAAGAAGAAGAATAATATATTGAGGAGGCTGACACATTTGATGATGATGGGATGAAGCTAATAATTATATTCTAAATAATGGCGATGTTAAAATTTTGGACATTTGCTATCTTTTATGTTTTATGGCCTAATGATTACTTATTTTGTTATTTTATGATGTTATTTTTCTTTATTTTTTTATATTTATTATAATTTTTAATATAGCGCCTCACTTCAATCAGGCGCGTGCCTCGCCTTGCGCCTTGCACCTCAGGCGCTAGAGGTCCTAGCGCCTTGCGCCTTTAACTACCTTGCTCCAAACACCCTAGACTATCGGCCAACATGCTCGTATTATCCGTTGGACCCACCACAAATAACATGCTCTTAGCCATATTAACCAGAAGGCCCGACACCGCCTCAAACCATATGAGAAGGCCCCTCAAGAATCACATCTACATCAAGGAATTTGCAAGGAATATAAGCGTATCGTCTGCGAACTGGAGTGGGAAATAGGATAGACCCATGTGCCTATCTCAAAACCAACTAACTCCCCGACCTCCACAACTCTAAAAATCATACTTCCCAAAGCTTCCACTACTACGATGAATAAATACGGAGACAGAGGATCCCCTTTCCTAAGCCCCCTTAAACTTCGGAAGTACCCAGCCGAAGATCCATTGACTAGTATAGAGAAAGAAGCCGACGATGTACACTTCCCGATCCACAATCTCCATTTTAGGCCAAAGCCCATCCTGCCCATCATATAGTCTACGAAACTCCAATTGACATGGTCGTAAGAATTCTCCATATAAATCTTGCACACGATCCCCGACGTCCCCGCCTTACACCTAGAATCAATGCACTCATTATAAGGGCACCATCTAGAATCGGTTTGCCTTGCACGAAAGCTCCTTGCATAGGCGAAATCACAGAAGCTAAAACCCAGCAAAGCCTCGATGCCAACAATTTAGTCAGGATCTTGTACACACTCCCCACCAAACTGATAGGACGGAAATCAGAAATGTCGTCGGTCCCATGTCTTTTCAGTATGAGAACAATGAAGGTGCTATTAGACGTATAATTCAGAAATCCTTCCTCAAAGAACTAGCCCACCACATTCATGAAATCCGCCCCCACCACATCCCAACATACCTTAAAGAAAGCCAAGGGGTAACCGTCCGACCCAGGGACTTTATCTCCTTCCAACTCAAAAATATCCTCCTTCGAAAAGGGTCTTTCCACTCAATCTCTATCGTCATCACTGATTTGGTTAAACTGGAGACCATCCGAAAATGGTCTATACGAGGACTCGGAGTATAACTCCGAATAAAGGTCCACCACTCCCTTCCTGATACTATCATCTTCCTCCAAGACTACCCCTTTTATCTTAAGGCGATGCAACCAATTAGCTCTCATGTGTATGTTGGCCATCTTATGGAAGAATTTGGTATTATTATCACCCTCCTTCAACCACCTGACCCTATATTTCTGTTTCCAACTTATCTCCTCTAGCATAATGAGGTGTTGGTATTCAGCCGTCGAATCTTGCTACGAGCATCAGCTGATAACAGAAGGGTCTCCTCCTCACTATATAGCTTAGCAATCTCCTCAAGAATAGCATTCTTCTTCTGATCAACTCTCCCAAATTCCTCTTTATTCCAAATCTTGATCAACTCTTTAAGAGCTTTAAGCTTCCTCCTAAAACCCAACCCCGATTTCCTTATGAAATTGAAGTTGTTCCACCAAACCTCTACCTTCTCCTTGAAATTGGGGCTCTGAAGCTACATATTCTCGAATCGGAAGGGAAAAGGGAGACTACGGAAACCTCTGCATTCTAACAACAGGTGTGAATTGCTTTAAAAAACCCCTTTAACAGGATTGGGAACATGTCTTCCTACCCAACAACCAAAACATAATTCTTGAATGTCGTCCTACTAAAAGGTCACTCCCGACCTATGTCGCATTGATACGGGTACGGGTGTCAAAGTCTGACAGGATTCATGGATTCGGCAGTACACTTTAAATAATATGAAACAAAGTAATAATTTGTATTCAATAATGAGGACAATTGTTATTAACATGATAGAATATCTTATGATTTGTATCATATACTTAAAAGGCAAGAGAATACATACATATAATGCTATATTTGTTGCATAGAAAACAGCAATTGTATAAGAAAGAACTCATAACCTATGGAAAAAGTTATTCAGTATCTTTCAAGTAAGGAAAGAAAAAACAACAGAATTGGATGTCGCACCAAAGTCCGTGTTGTGTCGGAATCCAACATGGATATTTCGCAAGTTTACAAGAATCCATGCAACATAACTCCGACACATCTCCTCACCAATCCTTTAGTTAAGTAAAAAAGTGTGATAGACCAATTCACAATGTAACCAACTACAAGCACTCCAAACATGTTCTCCTATTCATGCTGCATTAGCAGAAAATTTGACTAAAATAACAAACATTTCACCCACTCCTAAAAAAATAAAGCAATTACGTAGCAAAGTATAAAATCATATTAAGTTAATAACATCTATGAAATCAAATTTACAGCACAAAAAGCAAAATTTCAGAAACCAACTCTACCGTGAGATAATCCTCTGGTCTGGGACTCGTCGAGACAATAGCCGACGAAGATTTTGAATCGACACCCTCTGCACTCTCTACCGAAGCTTCAGCTTCCACAGACTTAGCCTCGGCCTCAGCCTCAGCCACAGCCTCAGCCTCAGCCTCGGCCTCAACCACCGGTTTTGACCCATCACCGGATTCCGAACAAAAAAACACTCTTTTACAGAAATTAGTGTTTCTTGCATTCGAGCTTCTTAGAGAACCCAAAACTCGAAGCAATGGAGCTCTGGATTCTCCTCCATGAGAGAAATTTACGGGGAATTTCGCAGTTAAGTTCTGCAATCGACCCTGTAAACACGTAGCTGATAAAACTTTCAGCATAGATGATGATTGATAGAAGAAACCCTAGAGAAATCGGCTTGGTGATCTTCGTTGCCCTAGTTTTCTTCTGCGTGCTGTTTTTTATCTGTTTCGGTGAAGAACCGCCATTGACGAACAAGAAAAAGGAGGGATTTTAATGGATCGTTGCTAAACCCTCCTAAAACCCTTCTTTGCACAGAAGAAAAATAGTAGATTGCCGAAGATCTCGTTTTGTTTGAAGAGAAGTACAAACATGTCCCCATACGGTTATAAGGTATATTGTACGGACCAGCGGACAGGATTCGTGAAGGATAGCGATAAAGTCCTCCGAAGTGTACAGTCAACGTTAGGCCCTCCCTAATAGATCTATTTTCCTTGAATTCGCACCACAGATCGGTCGGTATGAATTAACTGATGCCATACTGCTCAGGAGGACTCTAACACGACTTGCATAACAAGAAAAGAGGAAACTAAGATCCTTACCTGCCACATGCATGATGGTGCGGTACCCCTTAAGAATAAAGGAATATATCTCACAAGTCCCTAGTTAGTAAATTCGCCTATTATTCGCGTTTAATAAGCGAAATTTTCATTTTTTAAAACGCCCATATAAAAAACCATGGTTTTAAAAACGGCCGTTTAAACGGTTTTAATGGTCATTTAACGGTAACGCCCCAAGCCCGTTTCCGTTAAAATTGTTTAAACACATTTTATCGGTTTTGAATAAAATGGGCATTTTTTTGTTTTAACGGCCGTTAAAATCGTTTAAACAGTCGTTTAATTCTGAAAAATTTTGTGAAAATAAGGGCCGTTAAATCCGTTTAATTCGGTTAAATTCTATTTTTTTTAATTTTCAATTTTCAAAATTTGAATTTCAGCGCCATTTTTTCCGTTAAAATCCGTTTAATTCGGATGCAACGCACTCACTTGCCATGGTTTTAGGATTACAAGTGATTGGTTGGGGGCGTGCCAAATGAGCTGGTGTGCAAGCAGTTGCCAAGCCCTTGCAAACTCTTTAAGAAAATGGATGCAAGCATGTACAGCCCAAAAACTGTGGTAAGTGACTGCAATGCAAGTCACCACATTTGCACTGGAGTGCAAATTGAATCCCAGTACAGCAAACCAAGCAGGACCTAAATCTTAAGGGCAGGCCATCCTAGATTTTATTTGTCATCCAAAAGCAAGGAGAACATGGCCCACTCAAGTGGTGGTGATATGTCTAATGAAGAGTCCATTTTGGCATGAGTAGTGAGGTGTGCCAAGGTGGACCTCCATCAAGTAGTGAGGAAAAAACCAAATTGAACATATAGGAGGTTGATAGACAGTTGATGCACCTTAGATTTAAGGGAAATTTGGTACTTATAACAATGTTTAGGGTCATTTTTGTAAATTGAATCATCTTTGTTTTTTAGGTTTCGGAGTGCTTTTCTTGAATCCCAAGGTTAAACGTTTTTTTTTTTTTTGTAGAATCCCAAGTTAAACTTACCTATTGTTAATTAAGTTTTCTCACTTTTGTTAATCAACTAGTAAATGCCGGCACGGCACTCTCCGACAAAAGCGTTTGCAAAAATTGGGTACCTTTGGCACTCAAACGATGTAACGGACTAGGGCGTTACCGTTTTTTCCATTATAATGGCTGTTATAACGGATTGTAATGCACTTAGGGATAAATGAGAAAATAACAGAAATAACAAAAAATAACGGTGTTGAAATTCAAATTTTGAATAAATTGAGGTCAAATGTGGCTGATTGAGTGGCTGAAATCTAACCGTCCACATTAGATCGATGGAGTTGATCTCAACCACTCTTTATCTAACCGTCCACATTTGATGGATGGATAAGATAAGAGAATACAACTGAGTTGTCTTGTTATATGCGTGGGTGGCCAGTGCCCGCGGCACTTTCCGACAAAGTGTTTGTCAAAATCGGGTGGGAGTTAATCTCAACCATCGATATGAAGCATAGTGGATCTCAGCCACTCATTATTGAAGCCATATAAGATAAGAGGGGTATAAGAAAACCACAGTCACTTGTTATATTGATAGTAGGTGGCCCGTGCCCTCAGCACTCCCCGTCAAAGCATTTGCCAAAATCAGGTGTGAGTGACTGAGATCCACCGTCCATTTGGGGGATAAGATCTCAGCCTTCTTTGTTGAAACAAATAAAAGGGGATATAAATGGGGAGACAACTTCCCTGTTTTGTTATATAGAATAGTGGGTAGGGCTGCAACTTGAGTGAGGCTCAACTCCACCTTGGGCTCGCATTGGGTTGGCCCCTCAATACTCAAGTTGGGGTTGGGCCTAGATTTTGACAATTTGATCAAAATCGAGTGGGGCTTGGGCTGAGACTTTGGGCAACCCAACCCAACCCAACCAAAGCCCGACAATACACCATTGCAAATATAAATGTATATATGTATATATTTTGTTAATGTGTTTTATGCTTCCCAGGCTATTTTTAGCAACCTTTCCTAACAATAAAAATTTTAAAAAAAATTGAGTAATTTATAGACCCAATCGTCGGGTTGGGTTCGGGCTAGAAATTCTAGGCCCAACCTCGGGTTGAGTTGGGCTTGGGCTCACAACCTTAAAGATCGGGTTGGACTCAGGTTGACTCCAAACCATGGTTTTAAAAACAGCCATTTAAACGGTTTTAACGGCCGTTTAAACGGTAATGCCCCAAGCCCATTTCCGTTAAAACTGTTTAAACACGTTTTATCGGTTTTGATAAAAACGGCCGTTAAAATCTTTTAAACAGCCGTTTAATTCTGAAAAAATTTGTGAAAAAAAAAGGCCGTTAAATCCATTTAATTCCGTTAAAATCCGTTTAATTTCCGTTAAATTCCTTTAAATTCCATTTTTTTTTTCAAAATTTGAATTTCAGCGCCATTTTTTCTGTTTTTTTCCGTAAAAACCATTAAAACCCGTTAAAATATGTTTAATTCCATTAAATTCCATTTTTTCCCATTTTTTCATTTTTGCCCTTGGCCGTTTCAATCCATTTAAACGGTTTAAACGGTAACGCCCCCAGTCCGTTTAACCATTAAAATGGCCTCCTTTAAACCTTGCCCCAAACCCAATATACACAAGATATTTTCAATGTGCACCTTCGACGTGTGCCATAGTCATATAGATAAAATGGGGCATGAAAATTTGTAATTGTGAATCAAGATACCTAAAACTATTGTTAAATCTATACAAAAAAAAACTCAAGGCTTCACCCAATATTGCATGAGGCCTCACTTGAATCGAGAGACAATTTGAAGCTTCACCACACAGAGCTTCAAAGCAAGTCCCTATATTATAATAACTAAACTTTAGAGCAAGCATCCCAAACTATGGCTTGTTTGCGCAATGCATGCTAGACACTTGCACCCATCTCTATTGTACATTTGTACCATCAGGTGCATTATACTTGCCCCTCCTCTAGCATTAAATAATTCGTGATTGTTTCTAATCAATTGCGATTATACGACAAGTAATATTTATTTATCTATAATAAGGTATATATTTTTATTGACTTGGGAAAAAATGTTAAAGTTTCTAAAGAGTTAATTTGGTGGGTTTTAAGAAAAAATGAATATTAAGGGCTTTTATGTTAGAGCAGTAATTAGCTGTGAGACACGTTGATTGTGAATTTTAAATTACAATGGGTTTCTAACAAGGATCAGCCCCAAGTATGTATATTTTTGCACTAATCATGGATGGATTAATTGTTCATATTCAACAAAAGGTCTATTAGTATATAATACTTGTAAATAATGTAGAATTAGTGTATGAAAGTAGAGAATAAGTAAATTAAGAAGAAAACGATAAGGAGATAATTCAAAAAATAAGGATTTAAAGATAACTAAAATCAGGGCATCACCTTAATCGAAGTTGAGGCCTAAGGCAAAAATTCTATATGAGGCCTTTTTGATATTTAACAAAAAAATCTATTAATATAACAAAAAAATCTCAGAAGCTTAAATAAATAAAAACATCTAAAAACAATAGTAGATAACCTTAAATAAAATATTAAAACTTGTATCCGGGTGCCTATGCAGCACATGCTACTGGCAAGATCGAGCCAATGCTTAATGGCTTGATAAATGTTTAGTTATTAATTATGAGTCCTCAAAATCGATCAGAATGTTTGGTAAGAGATCGGACGGTGGAGAATGAAGGTCATTGATTTATACGACTTCACTATATTCTTTTTAAAATATTTTATTAATCTTTTTTGTTTTTGCTCAATGAAGACTAAGAAGACAAGACAAAGTCAATTCTAGGGTTTGGAGAAAGGAAACACAGTGAGATTTGAGAAAGAGGAAGAGAAAGTGAAAGGACAAGAAAGAGCCAAACAGATAGAGAAAGTATATTATTTTTTTTAATGTTATCTCTCCTCTTAAAATTTTTTGGGACTAGGGTGTTGGCTTTTAGAAAGGGAAAGAGAAAGAAATTTTTATTTTTCAAATGTTGTGACACACACACACACACACACAATATATATATATATATATATATTTCTTGAATGGGACCTGGGTTGGGGCCTTCTCTCACCAAGGGGCCTTACGCGGTCACCTTAATGGCTTTAAGGTAGAGAGGACCCTAAGTAAAATCAATACAAAATACGTGTGGTGCAACTTTAATAAGATGGAGAGCTTGGTAAAGATGTGACTCATACAGTTAGTGTTGGTTGGTTAAAGGGTAACTCGATTTTGGAGCAATATGTTATACAATGTGTATGTATCTATACTATTATAAAGCAACAACTGGGGTTGCCACCCATGGGACACAATTAAAAACCTATTTATTTTCAAAGGCAAAACCTTCCTTTATTAAATGCCTCTATTCTAAAGACAAAACTTGGGTTGGAGTACGCCCTGCACAGTTCAAGATGTCCAGCACGCCCATATCCATCATTGATGATGATGATGATGGACAATAGTATAAGCCACGCGGCACACTCTTAGGGACCACTGACCGCATGGATGTGTGTCCCATCCTTAGGTGGACCTATATACCAAATATCAGCATGTTTAGTGACTTCGAATCTTTGGATCTGAATACCCATATAATTCTCAAAATCTATGGTTAAAAATCAACTCGAGGAAATGAATCCAATCAAATCCTTAAAAATCATTAATAGGTTGATTTTATGCACGTAGGTTCATCTAGGGATGGACCAAATATCAATATGATGAGTGATCTCTACGAGTGTGCTACATGTAACGTGCACATGCACGTGCATCGCATGTGGCATTCCCATTTATGAAGTTGGATATTGGGCATAAAAAAATAACATGTTCATGGAGTAATGATAGATGAAAATGTCGAGATAGATGACTGGAAAGAAAGAATTGGAAACAAACACATTTGTAGATATTTAGGAATAGCCCCGATAAAAAAAAATAAGGAAAAATTGATTGAGATGGTTTGGGTATGTACAATGAAGTTCAATAATGCCACTAGGAAATATGAACGCTTTGGTGTAAGTTGACGGCTCTAAAAAAGGAGATAGAAAAGTTGAAAATGACGTGAATTGAGAAAGTAATAAAATATCTAAAAACATATACATTGATAGAAAATATATATAGCTCTGAGTATAATAACATATGATTCATCTTATTGAGCTTAAATTGAGATAAAGTGTGATTGTGACGAAAAATATACTGCCATGTGAAGATGAAACATGAGGTGTTGATCAAGGTTTAATAGGGGTCGTTATAATAGTATACGGACTGGGGGCGTTATCATTTTTTCCGCTATAATGGCCATTATAACGAACTGTAATGCACATAGGCAAAAACGAAAAAAATATGGGAAAAGAAAATTAACGAAAAAATAGAAAAAATGGAAAAAATTCACTAAATTCAAAACTTGAATTTCAAATTATTAATAAAATCTATAAAGAAAACAAATTTTCAATAAAATCTATAAAGAAAATAATATGGTCATTTATTTTCATAAATTAATGGTCTTATCACTACAAGAAAAATGATTTATAGTGATGAACTTTTAGCGACGGTCAGTGAAAACCGTCACTATAGGAGGGTTTTAGCGACAACCACCAGACTGGCCGTGGATGAAGTGTCCATAAAATTTGGCACGGCAAAATGGAGGGAAATGTGGACTTTTGCTAACGCCCTATAGTGACGTTCAAGATATGGCTGTCACTAAAACCTCTTTTAGCAATGGCCAATGCTCAGACCGTGGCTATATATAGTGTATTAGTAACGGTCAGTAAAACTAGGGTTTTTCCTTGTCGTCGGATCAAAAACCCTAATTCCAACACATTTGTAATAATCCGAGACTTTTAATCTGTAAAATGAGCAATTTTGCACAGTGGCTCGTGTCGGATGTCGATCCGCACTAGGAATTAATCGGGTTAGCACAATGAGAACACATAAGATGATAGAAAATTAAGCATGTAACCAATAAGCAAGAACTGATGATAAACAAACTACTTTTCATTAAAATTCATGAAATCAAACTACAATTCTTGTAAGCAGATTAAAACAATAAACCTAACTAGAAATTTGGGAGAAATAGAGAGAGAAAAAGCTAACAACTAGAGAGAGAGAGAGAGAGAAAGTACTTTCTAGAAATTTGTGTCATCGGATCGAAAACCCTAATTCCAACACATTTGTAATAATTCGAGACTTTTAACCTGTAAAATGAGCAATTTTGCACAGTGGCTCGTGTTGGATGTCGATCCGCACTGAGAATTAATCCGGTTAGCACAATGAGAACACATAAGATGAATTTCATTAAAATTCATGAAATCAAACTACAATTCTTGTATGTAGATTAAAACAATATACCTAACTAGAAATTTGAGAGAAATAGAGAGAGAAAATGCTAACAACTAGAGAGAGAAAGTGATATAAGAAGAGAGAGAGAATGTACTTTCTAGAGAGAGAAACTAAAGAAAGAAATATAAAATAGAGAGAGGAAGTGAGAAAGAGAAAGGGGTTTTAGAGAGAGAAAGTAAGAGAAAAAAAGAAAAAATACGTTGAACACTTACTCGGTGAGTGATTCGGTGATCAACCATTTGATTTGGCCGATGAATGAGGATCAGCCTTGGTTGTGCTTGGGAGGAGAGGTGGTGCTCGATCGGGTGCTGCCAAGGGAGGAGGAGATTCACCCATGGGTTGGGCGTGGTAGTTGCAGTTGGCAACTCCGGTTATGGATAGAAGGTGGTGCTGCCAATCACCGCAAGGAAGAAGCTCTGACCGGTGGTTTTGCAGGCTAGGGGCACCGTCAAGATGAAGAAGAAGAAGGTGAGTTGCAGGCTGGAAGGTGGCAATGATGGTGATTGTCGGTCAAGGTGCAAGGTAGCCAAGGGGAGAGGATAACAGGCTGCCCGATAACAGCAAGCATTGAACGGCAAAGCCGTGCACTAGTGGAGGAGATGGCGGCTTCTTGGCTAGTTACCTTGGAGTGGGATCTACATATTTTGTTGAAGAGGCAGAGGGCGTCGAAGGATGGAGGAAGCAGGGTCGTCCTCCAATGGTGGTGCAGCAAGTTCGCTGGCCGGAGATGCAGGTGCAGCTCCAGCTAGAAATCCCTGGAGAGGAGCAAGATGGTGGAGGAGTTGTCCGTTTCTTGAAGGAGGTGCGCCCCAAGAGAACTCTGGACCAGTGTTGCTACCTGCAACATCGGCAATGAGGAGCATGGTTGAGAGGTGAACGGTTTTGGTGGGGGCACTACACCAGTTGCCAGTGGTGGAGTGGCCAAAACTAGTTCGTTTTTGGACTGTGGTGCTTGCTGCTAATGCAGTAGCAGGCAGAGGTGGAAAAGGAGAATGAATTCAGGAAGAAGAAGCGGAAGAAGAAGGAGGAGGAGCGGTGAATGAAGAGCTCGCGGGAGAAGACGAACCAGTTCGGCGAGGTTAACGGTGAAGAAGAAGAAGAAGAAGATAGAAAGAAGAATAAGAAAATAGAAAGAAGAAGGTGGTGGAACCGGCGCACCAGTTCGATGGTGGCACGCCAGAGATGAAGGAATGGAGAAGAAGAAGAAAGAAGAAAGAGGAAAGAGGAAAGAAGAGAAGAGGAAGAAAACCTTAGGGTTTATCTACCCATGGTTTCTAAAAAGAATTTTTTTATTTTTTTATTTTATTTTTTATTTTTTACTTTTTTGAGGAATGATTTAGTGGGTTGTGGGCTCGGGCTCGAGATTTATGGGCCGTTTGGCCATGAGGTTTGTGGGCCTCTTGCAAGGCCGTGGGTTAGGGTTCGTTTGGTTGCCAAGTGAAAAAAATGCATTTTTCTTAAAAGCCATTTCATTTGAAATAGTCAAACATGCTCTCAGGGTTTTGAATCGGGGCTAAGTGATGAGGGCCCTCTGATGAACGTGAGATGATTGTAGGTTGTTGGATGATGAGATAGGGTGCTCACTCGATCGATTGGATGATCGACCAATTGATCAAATGTTAATGATGAATAATCGAATGGTCAGATGGTAGATCGGATGGCGATCGAACGGTGGATTTGATGGATGATGGTGATAGGTTAAGGAGAGAGAGTTGATTAGAGTTAGGAGAGAAACAATTAGGATTTAGAGAGAGGAGAGAGAATTAGGGGAGATGAGAGAGAAAATTTCAGAAAATTGAGAGAAAATCACTGGCAGAGGGTCTGGAACCCTGATTGTCACTGTGTCCCTCCTCACGCTTCACCAGTAGAGCAGACCATCATTTCTTGTTGATTCATGCGGCTTTAAATTACGCTTTGGTATGTCTCTTGGTCATTGGCTCTTCTGCTCTCTTCGTTCTTTGGGCTGGCTCTTCGGTCCTCTAGTTCAGCTCGTATTTGGCCCATATCTTCTAATCATAGCCTGTTGGCTCTCTAAGCTTTGATAATGGGCTTTCATGATCGATATGGGCCCGCAAGTCTCGAGAATCATCTAATCGGAGTTTCTTACGATAGAAGAAGCGCGTAATGAGACTTAATCAGAACGACTTTACATCTAGACTTCCGAAAATGTGTTTAACGCATGCAAATATACCATGTCGTCCAGAAAAGTGTGTTCTATGCAACAGAAGAGACTCTTCCATAGAAAAGTGGATAAATAGAGCAGTTTTACGTAGGAAAATGCGATAACACTAAAAGGATAATTGCTTAAAATAAGCAGTTTTGAGTGAATTTCACAACCCCCAACCAGCATATTACCAATCCTTGGCAATTAGTATGAAATAAATGAGCTTAAAAGGGCTCTGCACATGTTGCACACTTTTTCAAATCAGCTTAGGGAAAACTCCGTTCGTTAAATCATCAAATGGATGCAAAAACAGTCACAGGCTAGCAAAGAGTTGGGAAGTTTTGGCAAGACTACAGACTGATAATCAGGACCCAAAATAGTCAGACTTTGCGTGTGTGTGTGCTCAACATTCTCATCATCTGACAGTAAAGATTTACAGATCATGATTAGAATATTACTTCACTCGGGAATATCAGATCAAACTCTATCGCTTCTCTTTCTCCAATTTCCACATTTTATGATCGTGCTATCTGAGAATCAAGTAGGTCTTTCCTGGATTGTAATGAGGCTTAGGTCAGGTGTAAAAAAATAAAGAGATACAGGATTTCAAAGATCTTGAGAGGATATCTCTATTTTTTTGTATTTTTCCTGCGAGTGTAACACCATTTCTTTTCTTTTTTCTTCTTTCATATTTTTCTCGATATTTCTGAGACTGCTCAATTTCTTTTCAGCTCTTTTTCATACTTTTTTTTCATATATTTTTTTCAGCTTGAACCACTTTCTTTTTCTTTTGATTTTTCTTCTTTTCACGGTACACCTATATCAGTTATTCTTCTATCCATCTCAAAAGTAGGGTAGCTAGTCATATTTCGTAGTTGGACTGGGTTTTAGGTTGATGGGCTTAACAAGAAATGGCTTTTATCACGCCCTGAACTTGGATCTATCAAACCCGACCCAGGACGACTCAATCTGACCCGTGGTCCATTACCAAGACCCATGGTTCCGGATGTGAGAAGAAAAGAGTTAGGGATGAATAATCGGAGGGTCAGACGGTAGATCGGATGGCGATCGAACAGTAGATTTGATGGATGATGGTGATAGATTAAGGAGAGAGTTGGTTAGAACTAGGAGAGAGAAAATTAAGATTTAGATAGAGGAGAGAGAATTAGGGGAGATGAGAGAGAAAATCTCAGAAAATAGAGAGAAAATAATTGACAGAGGGTCTAGAACCCTGATCATCACTATGTCCCTCCTCACGCTTCACCAGTAGAGCAGACCATCATTTCTTGTTGATTCATGCGGCTTTAAAAGCTTTGGTATGTCTCTTGGTCATTGGCTCTTCCGCTCTCTTTGTTTTTTGGGTTGGCTCTTCAATCCTCTTGTTCAGCCCGTATTTGGCATATCTTCTAATCATAGCCTATTGGCTCTCTAAGCTTTGATAATGGGCTTTTATGATCGATGTGGGCCCGGAAGTCTCGAGAATCATCTAATCGGGGTTTCCTATGACAAAAGAAGCGCGTAATGAGACTTAATCAGAACGGCTTTATATCTAGACGTCTGAAAATGTGTTTAATGCATGCAAATATACCATTTCGTCTAGAAAAATGTGTTCTATACAATAGAAGATACTCTTCCGTAGAAAAGTAGATAAATAAAGAAGTTTTACGTAGGAGAGTGCAATAACGCTAAAAGGATAATTGCTTAAAATAAGTACTTTTAAGCGAATATCACAACTCCCAACCAGCATATTGCAGATCCTTGGCAATTAGTGCAAAATAAATGAGCTTAAAAGGGCTCTGCACATGTTGCACACTTTTTCAAATCAGCTTAGGAAAAACTCCATTCGTCAAATGATCGAATGGATGCAAAAACAATCACAGGCTAACAAAAAGTTGAGAAGTTTTGGCAAGACTACAGACTGATAATCAGGACCCAGAACAGTCAGACTTTGCGTGTGTGTGTGCTCAACATTCTCATCATCCGACAATAAAGATTTCTAGATCACCTCTAAGTTCTTATGCCTCGACCTCAAATCTCATTTGCAAAACTCTCACAAATGAATCACTCATCAGCGGTTTATCTCTTTTCTCTCAATTTATATGTGAGAAGATGTGTTGATATATGAAAGCAAAGATCTCACATATGTATTATTTAAAGGAAGGACATCTTTAACAGAAGAAGATCTCATGATTGGAATATCACTTCACTCGGGAACGTCAGATCAAACTCTATAGCTTCTCTTTCTCCAATCTCCACATTTTATGATCGTGCTATCCTAGAATCAAGTAGGACTTTCTTGGGTTGTAATGAGGCTTAGGTCAGGTGTAGAAAAATAAAGAGATACAGGATTTCAAAGATCTTGAGAGGATATCTCTATTTTCTTGTATTTTTTCTGCGAGTGTATACCATATCTTTTCTTTTTCCTTCTTTCGTATTTTTCTCTTTTTCTTGATATTTCTGAGACTGCTCAATTTCTTTTCAGCTCTTTTTTATATTCTTTTCAGCTTGAACCACTTTCTTTTTCTTTTGATTTTTCTTATTTTCATGGTACACCCATATCAGTTATTCTTTTATCCATTTCAAAAGTAGGGTAGCTAGTCATATTTCGTAGTTGGACTGGATTTTAGGTTGATGGGCTTAACAAGAAATGGCTTTCGTCACGCCCTAAACCTAGATCTACCAGACCCGACCCACGATGACTCAGTCCGACCCGTGGTCCATAACCAAGACCCATGGTTCCGGATGTGAGAAGAAAAGAGTTATGAGAATAGTCCAATTATTTTATTACTAGATCTCATCACCACATTATTCAAATATTAAATAAAATTGTATCAAGGTTTATTACATCATAGCTTCTAAAGTAATGCTTAATACATATTTTCTAATAAAGCTATAAAGTAAGATAATGATCAATTCTCTGCCGACTCCGAATGTGCTACGTACCCGCTCCATCAAGCAAATATAAAACATAATAAATAGGTTGAGCTGTAAAGCCCAGTAGGTACACTTCATCACCCTTATTACCATGGGGATGAGCGACTAAGCACGAATAATCAACAGAAATAATTGATAATATAAATAATGCAATAAGATAATAATAATAATAATCAAAACGAGTTCACTAATAAAAGTATCCGATGAAGCTAAATATGAAAAGAAAACTTAATGAGCATGCATGTCATAAACACTACGGGACACACTTTATACAAACAACGGGCCAGGCTAAACTATCAAAATACCACATGGATCCAAGGGGCTTGAGGCTTTGCACCCCAGGGCTCCGGGCCCTCCTTACTCTTTAAGGAACAATTCTAAGGAATTTGGCACATAACACGTCACGAAACCCTAACTGTGTGTCCATGCACTCTCAATCTTCTTTTTCAATCTCATAGGAGTCCAACAATCCATCAAATATTCATAGACCATGATAAAACAACACGATCTCAAATAATATACAAATCCGAATTTTAAAAAGATAACAAATATTTTTAAAACATGTTCAAATTTTTTCTAACATAACTAATCATGCTTTTGGAAACATAACACATGTAGATCTAACAAAAATAAATAATTTTTAACTAATTAAAAAATGTAACATCAACATATCATATATACAATTTATAAAAAAATAACCATGAGAATAAAGAGAGGAAATAATCTACCTCTATTTTTTAAATTAGATCTTTATAATATGTTCGTTTCTTCTCTTCTATCTCCTTTTTTGCTCTATGATCTTCCATCAAGTATTTCATAAAAAAAAGGTTTAGAAAAGAGCAAAAAGTCCTTAAGAAATAGCCTATAGTTTGGGTAATAGGAGGTGAAAAGTTGTTAGAACTTTGAGGTAGCTAATGGCTTGATGAGAGGAAGAACCAATACAAGAGAAGAGAGGGAGAGCTAATGGCTTGATGAGAAGAGGGTGTCTCCTATGTCCTTTATATAGCCTTACCAAAGGCTTAGGTTAGCAAGGTTAGGTTTAGGTTAACAAAGAGGTTTTCAAATGTGGTAAAGTTTATTAATGACTAAAAGAGTTTCTAAACTTAATAAAAAGTGAGTTTCTTATTTTTAAAATGAGGTTCTTCTCCCCATAAAGTGTTTAACAATTTCTACGGATGAAGAAAATAAAAATATTTTCTTTTTCATAGGTGGCATTTTGGAAAATTAAGAATGCATTATTACATTTGTTATTTTATTCATAATTTATTTTTATTTGTACATGTGACAGCCACATAAGCAAATGAGTATTTTAAAAAATTAAACCTAGCTAGCATAGTCATCTTATTTTTAAATGTTAGGAGTAGGGTGTATGACATACATACAATCACTTAAATCTACATGCACTATTCATATGTACTTTAAAACACAAGCAATTACTTAATTAAAGCCATAGGTTATATGTATATTTTTAATTAAATAATTATAAAATTAACATAAGAATTATAATGCACATATATGGGCCCCAAATCAGTCTTCAACAAATGGGCCTTATTAAGCCCTTGTGGGCCCCATAAGATCACTAAAAAAAACTTGAAAAATTATTTTTTTCCAGAACTTTTCAAAAGTCAAATATAGTATTCTATTGGTTAAATAAAGTCAAAGTAGACATAACTAAAGTCTAAAAAGTCAAGAATACCCTAATATATCAAAATAACAAAATTGCCCTTTAAGGGAGTTTTAGGGTTTTACAACCTACCCCCTTAAAGAGAATTTCGTCCACGAAATTCAAGTCTCACTTGTGGTAGTAAAAAGGTCTGGATACGTCTCACGTATCTCAGATTCTAACTCTCAGGTTGCTTCCTTGACACTGTGGTGTTGCCATAATACCTTGACCGATCGGATGGTCTTGGTACGTAACATTTGTTCCTTGGTGTCAAGGATCTAGATCGGTCGCTCCTCGTTCACTGCATCTTCTTGAAGCTGTAGGTCCTGCCAGTCGATGACGTGTGTTGGGTCTGGTTCATACTTCCGAAGCATGGAAATGTGAAAGACATCATGAACTGAAGAAAGTTGTAGGGGTAGTGCAAGACGATAAGCCACATCTCCTACTCGTTGGAGAATCTCGAAAGGTCCGATGTACCTCAGAGCTAGTTTTCCTTTCTTACTGAATCTAATGATGCATCTATGTGGTGATATCTTCAAAAAGACGTGATCATTGGTCTAAAACTCTAAGGGTCGTTGATTATCTGCATAGCTCTTTTATCAACTCTATGCGGTGAGGAGTCGGTTTCTAATCAATTGAATCTTCTCTGTCATCTCCTAAATCAACTCAGGCCCTGACAATGAACGCTCTCCAACCTCTGCCCAACAAACAGGAGATCTACAAAGTCTACCGTAGAGTGCCTCGTAAGGTTTCATGCCAATACTCGCTTGGTAACTATTATTGTACGTGAACTCTGCCAATGTTAGGTGTTCGCTCCAACTATGTACCTTTGAAGTCTAATACACATGCTCGCAACATGTCTTATAGGGTCTGGATGGTGCGCTCTGACTGGCCGTCCGTCTGAGGATGAAATGCGGTACTAAATTTAAGTCGAGTCCCCATGGCCTGCTGAAGGCTATTCCAAAACGTGATGTAAACCTTGGGTCTCTATCTGAAATGATGGATAGAGGAACGCCATGAAGTCGCATGATTTCCTTCATGTAGAGTTTGCTCAACATGATTAGTGAGTCCATCGCTCGAATGGGAAGAAAATGGGACGACTTCGTAAGCCAATCTACGATAAGCCAAATTGCGTCTTGTCTTCGTTGAGTTTTTGGCAATCCCATCACGAAGTCCATAGTAATATGATCCCACTTCCACTCTGATATTGGTAAAGGCTACAACAAGCCCGCTGGTATCTTGTGTTCTATCTTCACTTGTTGGCAAGTGAGACACTTTGATACGAAAGTGGCTATGTCTCACTTCATTCCTCTCCATCAATATTGGCACTTCACATCATGGTACATCTTTGTACTGCCAGGGTGCATGGTGAATCTCGATTGATGAGCCTCAGTGAGTATCTCTCCTCTGAGTTGTGTGTCGTCAAGTACGCAAATTCTACCCAAATATCTAATACTACTATCAGGTTGTATGGTGAAACCTTCTGGTCCGGTGTTATTGGTAACCTCTGCGCGAATGGCTTCTAGCTCCTTGTCTTGTCGTTGCGCCTCGATTACCTTCTAGATGAGACTAGGTTAAATAACAAAGTTATACAAGAAAGCTCGTGTATCTCCCTTCTCGACACAAAGGTCAAAGCTCTCCATTGCTTCAATCATCTGGTGCCTCCTTAAAGATAAATTAGCTACCAATCCTCTAGACTTCCTACTTAGGGCATCTGCCACCACATTCGCCTTCCTAGGGTGGTAATGAAGGTTGAAATCATAATCCTTAAGAAACTCCATCCATCTCCTTTGCCTCAGGTTCAACTCATTCTGAGTGAAGATATATTTTAAGCTCTAATGGTCAGAGTAGACCTTGAATTGCTCGTTGTAGAGGTAGTGTCTTCAAATCTTCAGTGCGAAGACAATGGCCGCTAACTCCAAGTCATGAGTTGGGTAGTTTTGTTCGTGAATCTTCAACTGGTGTGAAGCACAAGCTATTACTTTACCTTGTTGCATGAGAACACAACCAAGTCTCTGAAGTGATGCATCGCTATAGATTACGTATTTTTCTCCACTAGTTGGTACAGTCAACACCGGTGCTGTCGTTAGTCGCTTCTTCAATTCTTGGAATGCTTGCTCGCATTCTTCTGTCCAGATAAACTTCTCTCCCTTCTTGGTCAACTTCGTCATCAGAGCTGCTAGACGAGAAAACCATTCGACAAATCGTCTGTAATATCCTGCTAGTCCTAGAAAACTACGAATCTTGGTCACACTCCTCGGCCTCTCCCAGTTCAAAACTGCTTCAATCTTGGCTGGGTCCACCGAGATACCATTCTTCGATACTACATGCCCTAAAATTTGACTTCTGCCATCCAAAAATCACATTTATCCATATTTGCATAAAGTCGATATTTCCTCAAAGTCTGTAATGTTGTCCTCAGGTGATGCTCATTGTCACACCCTGAATTTTAGCACCCGACCCCGACCCGAATGCCTGTGGATCAGCCCGTTTACTCAAAATTCAGGGTGTGAAAATAATATAGGAAATAGAATTTCACAGTTTACAACGAGATATCGATAGTTCAAAATTTACTAAGGTCTCAAAATCATAATCTCTGATAGTTAACGTCATTCGTAACACACAAAGTAAAAAGGAACCGATGATCTACTAATCACTATTCACCAAAAAGTCTCATCTATCACACGATCCAAATAATATAAAGTAATGAATTTATTACATGAATTTATAAGCAATAAAATCAAAGTCACTAATAATATTCCTCTTCAAGGATCGGCTCATGCTCATTGGGTTTGCATGTCTCATCGCCTATTCCGTTCACTGGTTGTAGTTCCTCCTCGTATTCTTCTTCGTACGTCTCGGTCTCATCCAAATCTAAAAAGTGCAGTTGTAGGAGCGAGCCAAACGCTGACTCGGGTTTTTCACCCAAAAACATGATTTAAATAATACAAGATATACAGACATGTTCGCATAAATTAAATTGTTAAATAGTAATATCATGGTCATAATGAATACATGGACAATTAATCAAAGTACTACATAACCCACACAGGGGGTCTCCTTCTTCACCAACACAGGGGGTCTTTCCAGGATTTTCGGGTCTTTCACCTTGGAGAACTCACTCCCAACTTGCTTTATCGCTTCTAAATCGAAAATATAATGCATGTCTTCATATATATAAAAATTTACTGAAAATGTAAATATCCACGCAGGGGATCTCCAATGCGAACAGATAAATCCACAAAGGGGATCTCACATACAGAACCGACTATCAATTACAGTTTAACAATAAAGACATGCTCACAAGTCCATGACTAGTATTGAAATAATCATGAAAAAGGTACCTACCTTTGATTGTTTTCCAAGATTTCACCTTAATTCTGCTAATCGGTCATCTTCACATAAATTCAACCCAAAGTTAATAAACCTTCAATTTCTACATTTTATGAACTTGGTGTTAGTTAAATAAAGTAGATTTTAAAATCAAAATTGGGTTTTACAAGATCCCTAGAAACAACATTGTCATCTTCCGAGTCAACAATGGTCAAAATATTATAGTCATAATTTTATTATTTTTTTATATCTTTTCAAAAATAGAACTGGTAAGATAACATTAAGCTCGCCTTCTATAGATTTGGGCACTATAATAAGATGGTTTAGGATTGACCCGATGGTGGATTGAGAACTTTGATGGGTGGTGTCAACTTTGGAAATGTTGGTTGTTTAGTAGATTAATAGACAATGCAACTTGAATAGCTATATAAGTTGCAGGTCGGCTGGCTGCTATGGAGTGCTACAACACTCCCAATAGGGTCGGTTTGGAGCCGTAAGATTAGTTGAGTAACTTAGGTTGACGATTCGGAGCATGGTTGTCTGGAATATTTCATAACCAGAAAGCTAGTTGTCACGAGAACAAGGTAGCGTTGTTCGGCCAGACCATTAAGTAGCTGAGGGTGACGACCATTTGGTTGCACCACATTGATGAGGATCACCAAGATTAAATGACCAGATCTCGAAATTCTGACTAAGGGAAGATCCAGTCGAAGGGATATAGGAGAGGGTGAGTTATTGTATGTTGAAAAGAGGAGGGAAAGGACAAGAAAATAAAAGAAACAAGAACCTAGGAATGGATTAGAGAAGGATTATCATACTTTAAAGATGGATGTTGATTGGAGGAAAGATGATCCACGATGGGGCAACTTCAAGGTAGAGAGATCTTGTTCGATCAACGACAGATCTACTTCAAGGAGTTACATGGCATGGTTTCTTTTGGCAACAACACTTCTATATTCACGGTGGAGATTCTCAAGGGCCAGTAGATCAGTTGACGGCTGACACTTATGGTGGGGATGGGGCTCTTAAAAAACACTCTGGATGAACGGTATAAGGGAAAGGGGTGGTAGATGGGGAAACGTGGGTTCCTTAATGTAATACGGGTATAGAGAACCCTTTTTTTTTTTGGAGTTCTTGAAGTATATTGATAGGGTTTAAGTTGATCTAACGGTGCTTAAATAGGCCAGGGTAGGTTTGCTTTTGTTTTAAACGTTGCAATAGGTTATGGAAAACCCAATTGACATGGACAGTACTGGAAAGGATGGATGTAGATGAGGGCCCCACTATGTTTGGGTTTTGGGTTGGGAAGACCTAGTTTTGAAAAGGTTTTGTAGTAGGTTATAAAGACCCAAGAGGATAAAACAAAAGGAAAAGCTTTGATCTAATAATAGAATATGTTAACAAAGGGTTTAATTAATTTAATAGTTGAGGTAGTGTTAGTAAAGAACTATAGATATATAACTAATTTTTGACGGAGAGATAGTCTTGTAGGGCTGTTGGGTGTATAACTTGGGTTGGGTTTTCTTATCAAGAAGTTTAGAAGGGAAAGAAGAAACAAGGTAAAAGAAGTATTACCTAAATGCAAGTGGACGTAGGTCAAAGATCAAGGTAGAGATGTGTGATGCAGATCCTACGGATGTCGACTGCAACTTCTAGAGATGGCTTGTTGATCTTCAAGAGGCCCGGGTGATGGGCGTACACCCTACAACTTTTGGAGGTGGCTTCTGATCACATGCGAGGTTCTTGCTGGACTGTTGGGGATTGTTGAAGTGGATGATCGAGATGAAGATCTGCAAGGAGCTGTATGGCTGCAAGTTGTTGTGGATTGGCAGCACTTCTACACGTGACGGGAAGGATGGGGTTAGGAAAGAGGCTAGGTGCAAGAGTCGCTGATTCACGATGGAGGTTTCTCAAAGTCGTATGAAGACGTTGGGAGGCCAACAGCAATCTTAATTAGGTTTTCAAAGACGTTAATGAGAGGAGGGGGCATCCATATATATAGGTTAGGTTTCAAAGGGAGGGTGAGGTGAACGGGTGGTGGGAAAGTTTTTGGACGGTGATAAGGGTTTAGTAAAGAAAGGGTCAACAATTGAGAAGGGTTGAATAAAGTGATGAAAACTTTGAGTTTTGAGAGGTCACGGTTATGGCATGGGTTTGCCTTTTGTTTTAGGAAAAAAAAACTATATTACTTTAAAAAGATGAAAGAGAATGGATTTTCTTTATTAAAATAACAGTTTGGGTGGTATGGTGGTACAAATTGGAAAGTGTTTTATGTCCTAAGTTTTATTTAACTCTATCATAATAGTTAAGAAAAATTTAGTTTTCTTACAAGTTAAGCATTTGTATGTAATTAATTTACTTATAGTCTTTATAATTTAATAAGTACTAGTTATTACATAAGTACCCCATGTAGTAATAATATATATATACATAAGAAATAATTATAGTTGCAAGGTGTGGCACATACACCATATCCCATATACACGTGCATAATACGCATACATATACACTCATATCACCAAGCATAGGAAATTGCATATACAAAAATAAAAATTTAAAATAACACATATATTGTTGATGTCTAGAATAGATTCAGAATACGTGGGAATCAAAACAGCCTGTAAAAATGCTTGGGGTCTGCTGAGCCCATGTGGGCCCGCAAGAGACAGCCTAGAAATCCTAAAAAAATTTCTGTCTCGGAATCAGCCAAAAATTGACGAGGATATTCTAACAATTAAGTAATTGTATTTCTTGAAGAAACATTTCATGAAAAAGGGTCCTAAATATTAAAATGGACCAAAATACCTTTTTTATGAATTTTTTTTTCGGGGTTTTACACTCGTGCTCTTCTTGCGTCTTCGAGTAGATAAGAATGTCATCAACAAACACTACCATGAATTTGTCTAAGTATAGTCTAAACACTCTATTCATCAGGTCCATGAAAGCGGCTGGCGCATTGGTCAATCGGAACGGCATGACTAAGAATTCGTAGTGCCCATAGCGCGTACGAAAGGCTGTCTTTGATATGTCTGACTCTCGAACTCGCAATTGATGATATCCTGACCTCAAGTCAATCTTCGAAAAATATTGTGACCCTCTCAACTGGTCAAATAAATCTTCGATTCGTGGTAGTGGGTACTTGTTCTTCACATTGACTCGATTCAATTGGCGGTAATTGATACAAAGCCTCAATGATCCATCTTTCTTTTTCACAAAAAGGACCGGAGCTCCCCAAGGTGAAGTACTAGGACGAATAAATATTTTATCTTGCAAGTCCTAGAGCTGATCCTTCAATTCTGTAAGTTCAGCAAGTGCCATCCGATACGGTGCGAAAGAAATTGGGTTCGTACCAGGATAGGTCTCAATAGTAAACTCCATCTCTCTAACTGGAGGTAAACCGGGCAAATCTTCTAGAAATACATTGGGGAAGTCTTGAACAACTACATCCAATCGCGAAGCCTGACTAGTGCTATCCTCGCTCGAGATGTGCGCCAAAAAGCTAGAGCTGTCCTCTACGCTCTTCTTGCTATAGAACTGGAATGTCGATCATCCAGGTATGTTGAAAGTCACATGCTTTCCAAAACAATCTATGGTGGCATGGTAAGCAGATAGCCAATCCATACCAAATACTATATCAAAATCAACTAGACTCAGGTGGACTGGATCAACCACTAGTTCCTGGTCAGAAATCCTAACTATACATGATCGATAAATACGAGTGGTCTCGATACTCCTCCCAACAGGGGTAGAGAGACACAAAACATAATCTAGGGGTTCAGATTCTAAACCCAAGGTACAAGCAAAAGTAAAAGATATAAAAGAGTGTGTCGAGCCTGGATCAAAAAGAATTTTAGCCCAAGAGTTGTAAACTAAAGGGGTACCTTCAACCATTGCATTGGTTGCTTCGGTGTTAGGCACTACCATCGCAAAAACTCGACCCTGAGCCCTGGGTCCTTGATTTCCAAGATTTTAATTCTGGTTCTAATTCTGCTAAGGTGAACGTGGTTGGGTTGGCTGTTGATAGACTTTTATTGCATCTGTTGTTGTTGAGGACGAGGCTGTTGGTATTGAGGTCGTTGCTGCTGTGGTTGAAATAATTGTAGATGTGTCGTAGGTGATGGGCAATTCCTCACATGGTGTCCCTGTTGTCCACATCTAAAACCTCTAATCTGGTATTATTGTCCTTGTTGTTGAGTGTTGTGTTGGCGAAGCAGCTGTGGTTGTGGTGCTATGGAGGATGGACAATTCTTCTTAATGTGTCTCATTAGTCCACATTTATGATACTTAATGTGGTCAATTTATCCTATTTGCTGTGGAGGATTCATCCGTTGTCTCTTGTTGTTGTTGTTTTGTCCTCAAATTTGTCCTTTCTCGTTCTGCTCCCTAAGCCTCTAAGTATCGTCCATCTCAACCTCAACGAGAAGCGCTCTATCGACCACCTCGGCATACGTGCAAAGCTTTAATGCCGTTAATCTTCCTCTGATCCCCAGTCGTAGTCATTCTTGAAATTTTTTTGTAATACCTTGAACTTTCGTTCTAAGGGATTATGGTAAATTCATCAAACCTAAACCTTTTTCAGACTTCTATTATTATTTTTATGGTTTAATATAATGCTTGAATATGTATATTTAATTTGGTTTCATTCTGACAACTTTGAAAAACCTGCTATTTTTGAAACTCGCTCTTTAGGACTAAATTTCTATTAAAAATAATGAACCATAACTTGTAGGGGACTTTTTCTTTCCCTAGCTAACATTCCAGAACTTTTATAAAAAAATTATTTTGTGGGCCCGAGATACCAAAAATATTCCTATTTTATCCTTACCAACTTGCAAAATTTAGAACCTTTCTTGAGACATAAAAACCTTAGCGGGAGATTTTGGGAGATTTTGACAAAAATAGTATTTTCGTAATTTTTAAAACTTTTATACTATTCTTATATTTTTTAAATTAATATTTAATTATATTTTTTTATTTAATAGGAGTGTGGGACCCGCGAATCTCTTTTCGGGTCATTCCGAGGTCATCTTGATACTTTTTCGAGACTTGAAACTTTTTTGTGATTTTTGTGTATTTAGACTATATTATGTGATTTATGTGTGTGTGACATGTGTCAATACCTTATTGTATGAACTTTTAAAATTTTATAGTATAGTTTGATTAAATTAATTAATAATTATTTGTGTTATGATTGTTGGGTGGGCCCGTATGGCCAATCTAGAGATATTTTGGGCTTAATAATATTCTTAAATAAAGCCTATTAATATATATGGGCCTTGGGCCCATTTTTAACTCATAAGTAGTGTAAAATATAAGTTTTTGAGGGTTGAAAAAGTCATCCCTTTGATAGTTACGAATTTCACTAATATAGAAATCATAATCCTTCCCTAAACCTATTTATGAAAACCCTAAAGCTTTAGAAGCTTTCACAAACCCAACTCCATTGAAGAATAGAGAAAGCTCCATTAAACCTTCATCCGGGCACCTATCGCACTTGAGCAAGAAGGAAGAATTGACGGGGACTCTGAATGGAAGAACATACCCCGAGGAGAGGACGATCCTACGACTTTCAAATTTGAAAAACTTTTGATTTTCATTAAAGTTCAAGAAACCTTAAGGTAAGTGTGTTTGATCCATCCTATACTTGTTTTTCTTCAAGATTTTATTTTTCTTTCATTAGGTAATGGTTGATACTCATTATAAATTAATTCAACAATATTTACTTTATTTTTATTGGGTTGATCTTTATTTTGGGCCACCTGATAGGTTTGGCCATGGTCTATTTTGTACATATAACGGATGACTATGTTCTTTATCATTTTTGTTATATTTTTATGATTTGTATATTTTTATAATTATTTTTTTCAAATACCTCTATGAATCTATTTTCCAAAACCGTTTAGTTTGTATTTTTCTGATTTGTATTGATTAAGTTATAATTTTTCTAAGTTATTGGACTTTACCAAAAAACACAGAATTCTAGATTTTACACGGTCTAGTTCACCTGATATTTTGATCTATATTTTTAATCTAAATATTTTTCTAAATATTTTTTCTAGATACCTCTATCAATCTAGTTTTTAGAATATTTGAGTTTGTATTTTCTTGATTTGTATTGATTAAGTTATGATTTTTCTAAGTTTTTGGACTTTACCAAAAAACCCAGAATTCTAGATTTTACACGTTCCAGTTCATTTGGGATTTCGATCTATATTTTTAACTTAAATAATTTTTTAATTATTTTTCCTAAATACCTCTATCAATAACTTTCTAGAACATTTGAGTTGTATTTTTCTAATTTGTATTGATTAAGTTATGATTTTTCAAACATGCTAGATTTTTCTGTAAAACCCAGAATTTCAGATTCTGTTCGGCCTACTTCATTAAGGATTTCGACCCATATTTTGAAACTAAATATTTTTTTATTTATTTTTTTTATAAACCTATGTGAATTTATTTTTCAGATCCATTGAATTTATATTTTTAGGATATGTATTTATTTAGTTCTAATTTTTTTAAGGTACTGACCTTTTTTGCAAAACCCAGAATTTTATATTCTGTGCATTCTACTTCTTTAAGAATTTCGACTTTGATTTTAGAAATAAATATTTTTAAATTTATTTTTCATAAAAACCTCAGTGAATATAGTCTTCAAATCCATTGAGTTTGTATTTTTTAATTTATATTTATTTAGTTATGATTTTTATAAAAAAATCATGTTTTATTAAACTACTTATTTCTTGGATTTTGGACGATTAATGGCTTTAGGAACTCTTAGTGGTTCGGGAATGACGTATTGACTATAAAGGGGTTTAGCCCTTGTTGTTTGACTAAATCCTAGATGGTTTTATCTATATTTGTATGCATGGGGATCCTACCCATGTGTTTTGGATCCCTCATAGGGTTCGGCCAAGTGTCTTAGATTCCTTTTTAGGGTTCGACCTTGTGTCATAGATCCCTCATAGGGTTCGGCCATAGAGTATTAGATTTTCTTGCGATTTTCACTTATATTATTCATCAATGTTGATCATGATCTTTGGTGATCGTTTGCATTTTATTCATGTTGTTAACCCTAGTTCGTTCCCATATTGTTATTCTTGATGATCATGTATTTATTTTATTATTTTATATTCTTATTTAAATGTTAAATACATGTGTGCTTGTGCCATGTAATCCTAGTACCATCTTGTTGTCATACCATGATCATCACGTCATTTGAGACAGAGATGATTTTGAGGAGTTGGGTACGTGAGATGATTTTGAGACAGAAGACTCTGGTGTACTTGAGGAGATCGACGAGGATTTGGGAATCGATCCCATACTTTAGAAAGCTGTATTTTGATTGTTTTATAATATTACTTATTTATTTTCACGGGCATGTAGTCCTTTGATTGAGAGCATGTTCTCACCTCCTTCTCTCCACATTTAGTTAATTGATTGAATTATTTGAATTATGAATTATTTGAATTATTTATTTTCTACATCTAGACTTGCTTTTTTACTTAGTGGGTTTTCGAATGAACCTTAGTAGTCTAATTAATGATCTAATTAGACCACTATGGGACATTCATGGATCACTTCTGGGTTCGGGTACGGGTCGATCCACGAATTTTTGGGTCGTATCTGGGTATCTGGATTCGGGGCGTGACATTTTGAGCCTTCAAAGACTCGTCTGTCACGATATGATGTACGAAACGTGATAACTCCGCGAACTTGGCCTCGTATTGAGACACCGTCATATTCTTTTGTACTAGGTACAGGAATTCGGCGCGCTTTTGATTCCTCACTGCTTCTGGAAAGTATCGCTCTAAAAGACTTCCTCGAACTAAGCCCAAGACATCTTATTCACATCTCGGGACCTCTTGACCATGGCCCACCAATGGTCAGCTTCTCCCTGGAGCATATATGCCGACAGGGTTACCTTCTGGCGATTAGTTGCAGAGAGGACCTCTAAGGTCTTGTTCATCTCTCGCAACCAAGTCTCAACCTCGAGGTGGTTAGGGGTACCCTTGAAAGCTGAAGGGTTAAGCCTCTTGAACTCCCTCATTATTGTCACCATCCGATTCTCTTCAGATTCATCCTGAACTGGTGGTGCTTGCGGTTGGGCATGCTGCTGCATAAAAGCAGTCATGTTCCTCGTAGCCTGGGCCAATGATTCCTCGGGCCCAACATGCGTAGACTCACTACCCATCCACTCAATTACAGAAGTATAGATAAGTGTTAAGTGTCGGCAAACAATGTTCATACAAGCATATATAGATGTACATATATGTATATACAATATCAGAGTTTAGTGTGCAAATCCTATTGTTTAAGTGTTAACAAGTGATCCTACGGTTCTCATGTAATAATCCCTAGGAACTAAAGCCTAGGCTCTGATACCACTTTGTCATGCCCTGAGCCTGGATCTACCAGACCCGACCCGCGATGACTCAGTCCGACCCATGGTTCATAACCAAGACCTATGGTTCTGGATGTGAGAAGAAAAGAGTTATGAGAATAGTCAAATTATTTTTTTACTAGATCTCGTCACCACATTATTCAAATATCAAATAAAATTGTATCAAGGTTTGTTACATCATAACTTTTAAAATAATACCTAATACATATTTTATAATAAAGTAAGATAATGATCAATTCTCTACCGGCTCCGAATGTGCTACGCACCCGCTCCATCGGACAAATCTGAAGCATAATAAATAGGTTGAGCTACAAAGCCCAGTAGGTACACTCCATCACCCTTATTACCATGGGTCTTGGTTATAGACCACGGGTTGGACTGATTTGTCGTGGGTCGGGTCTAGTAGATCCAGGTTCAGGGCCTGACAACTTTTATAGAAGGGTTCAAAGGGTTTCTAGTGAAATATAATTCAGGTAAGTAAAAAGGCTGAACAGTTCAAAAAAATGGCCTAAATCATTTTCTAGGGTTTGCACTATTATGTATACTGTCTTTACTGGATACAGAGAAGGTTCTGTCGTATTAATCCAATTTTGATATCGTTCCGAGTTCCATGATCAAATAAAAGGGTAATGAGATCTCTCAACGAATATTGCGGGCACGAAGAATAGTGAGTCATCTTGTGACTCAGAATTGTTGTATAACCCTCTGAAATGATTAAAGGCTCGAAAGCTCACTGGGTTAGGTCTCCACAATTATTCACCCAAGATCTCTAGAGTTTCTAAACTTAGGATGGCTCTGATGTTTATAGTGTACAATTGTGCCGAATATGAGTTTATCTAAGTTTTCAAACCTATTGTAGTCACGCTTGACTTGACTCAAAGCTAACTTGAAACAAAAATTGACATCATCAATATTGACTTAACGAAGGTTTTCAGCTAATTTAAGTCAGGGTATTTGATACATTTTTGAAATTCTAAAAAACTTTGGAAAGCATAAAAAACCACCCAAAATCATAATTTTTTTATATATATTTATCAAAATGAATACATGAGTTTTGGTAAATACCCACCTCCAACCAAAATATAGCACCGTCTTCGGTGCTCATGACCAGGACATAAAATGATGGAAAAAATCGATAATGATGCAAAGGTTCAGGGAGGATGTTACCAAGACGATAGAAACTCGACAGTGTGTGGTACCTGATGATGGGCAGCGTGAAAGTACCTGCATGTTCAGAGATATAACAATAATAACAAATGCATGAGACTCATGGACTCTAGGAATACCGGAATTGCCTTTCCAAAAGTCCTAAGTTTTACGTCTTCAGCCAGACATGACAGGTGTATATCAGGTACCCCCAACCAGGTTAAAACTCATAGAGACTGAGTGAATCTGCAGTCTTCCCTACATCTAAGGTGGAACTGAGATAGTTATCCTATCCCTTGTCTGGGTATACCTGTGTAGAACAGGTCTTTTTCAGTGTAGACTGAGAGGAGAGCAGTAGTGGGTTCTCTGGCCATGGTTAGCAGAGCCACAAACTCATTGAGTTTAGCGGGAATGTATCTGAATGGAGCAGACTCTAGCAGATCAGTAATACCAAAATTGTCTAACTCCGAGATGAAGCCAGGCTCAAAGTGTTCTTGACACTGGGATAATTTTTCCTTAGGAGAGTCCTGAATTAGACTCTCTACAGCACACAGGTCATTGACAATATTGATGTAGGGTGGCAGATGAAAACTGTTGACTTCTTCCTCGAGGTGTCCTAATGCGATAGGGATGTTCTAATCTCTACAGTCAATGTGTTCATCCTCGGTGGGGAACGGTAGGTCTAGGACAGCTTGAGTCCCATTTTTTAGGCACGGGTCAATGGTGGGAATGTCTGCATCCAGTGTAGAGGTAGAATTATCAAAGATAGAAATGGATATGGGTATCTTTGTGCTCGGTGCAAAAGTGGCTGCCTGTAAGTGCACCATAGATGGAGACACGGGTTCATCACTATTGTTGCACAATTCAATGTGGTTTAGCAATGGTAGGTCTAGGCCAATTGGGATCTTATGGTTGAGACACAGCTCAGGGTCATGAATAGCTTCTTCACGGTCAGAGATAAAAATAGCAAAGGTAGATGGAAAAAACATTTTCATAGAGTTAGGTTCAGGATAAGGTGCTTTTAAAAGCACCAAAGATGGATACACTGGCTCCCCAATAATCGGGCTTGGTCTAATGATGGGAACAACTTCGATTTCCTCTTGGAAATTCCAGTTTTGGTGCATGGGTAGCGACTCCTCTTCATAGACGTACAGTAGCCATATTATTGTCCTCAGGGTAGGCTATAAGGTGACTAGGGAAATTGACTTCTTCATTCTTAGATACGAATTGACCCACTGGGGGAGCTAAGTTCTCCATGGAGTAATGCTGTTGTTGCTCTAGGCCTTGCAAATACTGTTGTTGCTGGAAGATGCATGAAAGTAGGGTTTTTCCGTGTCGTTGGTTACGAAAACCCTAAAATCAACACATTTATAATTATCCAAGACTTATTCCTACAAAATAGAAACTTGCTTGCATAGTGGAAAGTCGGAGTCGAATCCGCACTCGGGTTAGTCGGATTAGCGCGATTCAGAGCATGAAATAACAAAATTTTCCACAGAAATTGCTAAAAAGAAAAGATGGAAGGGTGAGAGTGGTGGAGAAAATTAATTTTTTAAAATATGTATTAGTTGGAGACTTGATCAAATATGCTAACCACTCGAACAAATTAAAACGCGATGATGAATGACAAATAAACTAATCTCTCTCTTTATTGAATAAAGAAATACTTACAATGCTTAAGAAATTAATTGAATTAACTAAAACAAAGCAACATAAATCTGGAATAGAGTAAGAGATAAGTCTAGAGAGAGATGAACTAGAGGAAGAAAATTTAATTTAGAGGGAGAAATCGTTGTAAAACTTACCCATGGAGGAGGTTATTGTGTGAAGATCGAAGATGCAAGTGCGAGATTGAGATGGACAGAAGGTGATGTTGTCCTTGACGGTGGACTGAAGTGGTGGAGATGGGAGGAACAGCAGGCCTATGGATTGGAGACGGAGGGTTGCTGTTGTGACTATGGTGCAGCAGCTCGTAAAGGATGCTGTGGAGAAGCTGGACAGCGTCAAAGAGATCAAGTTCTCTTGCTGGTTCGCCCAACAAGAGATTTAATTCCTAAGGACGGCTGGTGGTTGCAAACGTGGTTGAGGCGGAATGGGGACAGGTGAGGACGATCTTCCCTCTCTCTTCTTGTTCTTCCCTCTTTTCTTTTTGTTTTTTTCTGGTTCTTCTTCCTTTTTTTGTTTTCTTAACAGGGGAATGATGAAGAAGAGAGACAAAGTGACGATGATGGGTTCTTGAAGGGGGCAGCGGCTTGGTGTTCTTGATGAGGGAATGATGATGATGGTGCAGGCGGTAATGGCTGAGGAAGTGATGGTTTGCAGCAATCCTTGATAGAGGTGGAGTAGTTTTCCAAAGGAGGAGAGATGAACGAGATGGCAGCAGGCTCGTTAGGAGCAATTAATGAAAGGGGAGGCAGTGGAGGTGGAGGACCAGGTAGGGTGGTCTTCCATTCTCCTTCTTCTTCTTCTTCTCTTCTTTTTCTCTTTTTTTTTCTTTTCTTTTTCTTTTGTTTTTCTTGAAGAGAATGAGAGAGGAGAGGAGAACGGCTTGCTGAGTTTTTGCAATGGAGAGGGGCGGTCAAGAGATGCCAAAAACATGCAGAAGGGCGGGTGAAGAGGTGGATGGCTAGGGTTTGAGGAATGAGGAGGAGAGGAACGTGGTGGAGGGAAAAGAAGATCCCCTCTTTAGGTTTTCTCCTCTCTCTTATATGGGATCTCTCTACCCTCTTTCCTCTTATTCCTAAATTGGTAAATTCCTCCTGCTATACACGTGCTTCCCTTCCTTTTAAGTCCACGTTTTTCTCTTCTTTCCCATTATGAGCATAGTTTCCTTCATGAGCTGCTGCCACCTCATAGTTTCATTCAAATTCTCCAACGCCTATGCCTTGTATTAGGAAATATTGGCACTAATCACTTGCCACATGGCCTACCTTCAACACTCTTCAATTATTATTATTTTTTTCTAAAGAAATCAGTTTCTTTCCCAGAATCCCTTTAAAATCGTCCACACCAAAATGGTATCTCTTCATTTCATTCCTTTCTAGGCAAAAAAATGTTTTCTTTCCAAAATGGTTGGAAAATCTTTTCTTAAAAGGTTTTTGAAATCTACTCTTTTGTTTGGAAAATCTTTTCTTAAAAAGCTTTTGACTTTGGTACAGTTGACTAATGCCTAGGTTCATCATGGGCCGTTCGATGAAGGAGCAGAGATGGATTGAAGGAGTGAGTGGTGATGAATGATCGGATGATCGGGTGGACGATCTGATGGCGATCGGGTGCCATAGATGGATGGTGATGATAGGATGGATCATCGGACGGTGGGAATTGGCCGAGGTGGGCCATATGATAGAGTGATTTCGAAATGGAGAGAGTATCGGATTGTTTGATATGGAGAGGAGAGAGAATGAGAGAGAGAAGAGAGAAAATGTTACAAAATAAAGAGCAAATGCTAACAGAGGGTCTTAAACCCTGGTCTTTGACTTGGTCTTCTGCATGCTTCACCAACTGAGCAAGTCCTCATCTTGTGTTAGTTGATAAGCTTTAATCTCCTTAGTCTCATCTTTGAGGGCTTGTCTTTCCTTCTCCCTTGTTTGCCTCTTGACTCTTTTGATTCTCCCGTTCTTCCCGTCTTTGGCCTATATTTTCTTGTCTAGGTCCACTAGCTCTTCATGCTTTGATCAAAGGTTCTGGCAGTCAGTTGTGGGCCCACAATCCCTAAAATTCTCCAATCGGGTTTCCTACAACAAAAGAAGCGCGTAATGAGACTAAATTAGAACGGCTTTATATCTAGACTTCCAAAAATATATTTAAAGCATACAAATATACTATTTCGTCCAGAAAAGTGTATTCTACGCAATGAAAGACACTCTTATGAAGAAAAGTGGATAAACGAAGCAGTTTTACGTAGGAGAGTGTGATAACTCTTAGAAGATAATAGTAAAAAATATGCACTTTTAAGCGAATATCAATGCACTGAGAGAGGTCCTCTAGACTGGGTTTAGTAGCCAATTGAGGCGGTTCAACCAAGTGAAGCTGGGGTGCCAACTCATGATGGTAGTTCGACTGAGTCTGAAAGTAATAGGATAGAAATGAGTTTGGGACTATTTGCTGACTCTAATAATCCTGAGGGGTCCACTATTGACCAAAATAGTCAGTGGATCTGGCTGGTACTGCGACTGCGAGTACAGCCAATCATATTCTCTATGGGGGGTTGATGAAACCCGGAAAGATAGTTATCCTACATCAGTTGCTGCGCGAGAGCAGACTATTCCCAATGAAAGCTATGGTGGCTCCTATTGTTCAGATAATAAGTGTTATCATAGGAGGTTTGCATTGGAGATGGAAAGGTACTGAAAGTACAAACATCTTGCTGGATAGGAGGGTAATATCCTACAGACTGAGAATTATGTACAGGTTGCTAGACCGCGACACGAAGAGTAGAGATTGAGTTTTTAAGTTCTTGAAGTATAGAGCTGTACTCAGAATCTCTACTAGTGCCTAGATCTTCATAGAAGTTGTGGTACGTCTCTTAAAGAGGCCGTTCCTCTGCCATAAGTGAGAAATAGGGGTGCGGAAGACTAACTCTTAGATCGAATCAGTCAAAGGTTTGGACAGGTCCAACCGGGCTTTGGCTTGAAAAAGAAAGCCCTAGACTCGGCAAAAAGTTGCCACAAGGAAACACTGGAGTAGTGATCCTAAATGATGCACATAGAGCAAATAAGATAATTCTATGTCTAAAACAAATCAGGATAAGTTTGAGGGTTTATCTTATTATTAGTTTGTGGGGTGTGGTAGATTATGACAGTGGATAGACCACTGGTTTATCTTTTTAACTGTCGAACTAACTTTGTCGCTCTTAGGTTCTCACTAGGATATACTCTTCAAAGCAAATGCTTCAGTACTAACTCAAATTGATCGCAAGATAATCCGAAGCCTAGACAAACATGTGGCACATCAGTTGACTTAAATACACCCCAGACTTGTCGGATTTGTCAAGCAATGGAGATGAGTGTTCCCTTAGTATAAGCTAGGGTTGGTTTGTGTTCCTAACTCAACAAATAGCAGACCAACAAAGAACCAGGGAAGCCACTGGCGAACTCGGTATACTTGAGTAGTAGGGACCTATGGTTGTGTTAGATAACAAGGACCCGCACTCATGGACTTATTCGACTTGGGATTGATAGAAAGACTACGTGGAGAGGTATCCTAGAACACTGATCTAGTGTGGCTCTAGCTCTTGGTTCTTTTTATTAGAGTGGATCTTTGGGATCAAGCTCAGCTGGAGTGATGAGGTGGGTGATGAAGTCCCACCAGTTTTAGAAGGAGCTGGGTCTGATCAATTAGGGTTCATTAATTAGCGGCCACATCCACGCAGTGCGAATAGGTTGATGCAAAAAGCAAATAAACACGCGGCAGTATAATTAAGGGTGTCAATGGGTCGATTTCGGTTCGGTTCCCAGTGGTACCAGAACCGGAACCTATTACAGAAATCGGTTCTGATTCTTATCGGTTCTGGTTCTTAAACAAGTGGTACCGGAACTGATAAATAACCAATCAGCCGTCGGGTAACCGATTCCTAAACGGTTCTTTTTTCTCAAAAATAAATTAATTAAAACAATGTGAAATGTAAATATATAATGATTTATGTTAGAGACCATTGACGATGGAGGTTTGGCCCATCCCTAGGTGGACCTATAGACGAAAGATTAGCTTGATTGATGATTTCTATTTGTTTGAACTGACTAGTTGAAGAAGACACAGTTAGAACTCTACAATCAGGCTGATTTTTTTGTCTGAATGACATAGGGATATGCCAAACATCACACGGTCTATGGTGTATATTTTAAGAGTGTATTCTATTCTAAGAGAGTGTATACGAAATCTATTCGACAAAGGCTTGTGTTTGTGTACATGCAGCGATTCCTCCGATGGAAGAAGATCCAAAAACCTCACAATAGATTGACAGTTGACAGCGGACAATGTGCGACGGCCGGTTAACGACAAATGGTAGCCGATTGATGACGGATGGCAGACGGCGGACAATGATCGTTTGTTCGGACTTGCAGTGCTTTCTCCTCTCCAATAAGTTTTGTTTTGCTAGGGTTAGGTTTTCCCCAAAAAGAGAAAAGGAAGTATATAAACGACATGTAATATTCCAAAGTAGGGTTTGGAAACCTTCCAAGTTGTGCGAGATTGCACTCTCGATTGAGTGTGGAAATTTTTCAAAGTAAGGAAATTTTGGAAAATTAGAATATTTCTATGCTAGGACTTTCCAAAAATAAGAAAATTTCTAAGAATAGAATTTCTCCAAATTTGAATTTTCTAAAATGGAAACCCTAATTTTTAAATCTCTTTATTTCTGGAAACTTTCCAAAATCCAAAATTCCTAAAATCTAGCTAAAAATAGCAGAAAATAAGCATCATAATATTTTTGAATTATCACTCAATCTAGGGTTTCTAACAAACCCTAGAATAAGATCTAGCAAATATTCAAAAGATGGAAAGTGTCCTAAGTTATTACAAGTTGCACTCGGCCATCCGAGGCATTTAAAAGAGTAATTAAAAAGTTCTAAAAATAACTAAAATGTTTGAAAATAAAGTTTTCATGAGTGGAGCTTTCCGCTTTAGCAGCTTTCCGATTGTCTTTTTCATTCCTTTTCGCACTTCTATACACCCGAACGGCAGCGGTGCCATTTGAAACTAGGGTTTTTCATAATTCCAACACATTTATAACAATCTGAGACTTCTAACCTGTAAAATGAGCAATTTTACACAGTGGCTCATGTCGGATGTCGATCCACACTCGAAATTAATCGAGTTAGCTCAATGAGAACACATAAGATGACTGGAAATTAAGCATGTAACCAATAAGCAAGAACTGATGATAAACAAACTGCTTTTCATTAAAATTCATGAAATCAAACTACAATTCTTGTAAGCAGATTAAAATAATAAACCTAACCAGAAAGCTGGGACAAATAGAGAGAGAAAATGCTAACAACTAGAGAGAGAAAGTGATATTGGAAGAGCGAGAGAGAGAAGGTACTTTCTAGAGAGAGAGAACTAGAGAAAGATATATAGAGTATAGAGAGGAAGCGAGAAAGAGAAATGGGTTTTAGAGAGAAAGTAAGAGAAAAAAAGAGAAAATACGTTGAACACTTACTCGGTGAGTGATTCGGTGATCGACCATTTGATTTGGCTGATGAATGAGGATCGGCCTTGGTTGTGCTTGGGAGGAGAAGTGGTGCTCGATCGGGTGCTGTCAAGGGAGGAGGAGATTCACCCATGGGTTGGCCGTGGTAGTTGCAGGTGGCAACTCTGGTTATGGAAGGTGGTGTTGCCAATCGCCGCAAGGAAGAAGCTAAGACCTGTGGTTTTGCAGGCTGGGGGCACCGTCAAGATGAAGAAGAAGAAGGTGAGTTACAAATGGGAAGGTGGCAATGATGGTGATAGCCGGTCAAGGTGCTAGACAGCCAAGGGGAGAGGATAACGGGCTGCCCGATAACAGCAAGCATTGAACGGCAAAGCCATGCACTAGTGGAAGAGATGACGGCTTCTTGGCCGGTTACTTGGAGTGGGATCTGCACGTTATGTTGAAGAGGTAGAGGGCATTGAAGGATGGAGGAAGCAGGGTCGTCCTCCAATGGTGGTGTAGCAAGTTCGCCGGCCGGAGTTGCAGGTGCATCTTCAGCTAGAAATCCATGAAGATGAGCAAGACGGTGGAGGAGTTGTTTGTTTCTTGGAAGAGGTGCGCCCCAAGAGAACTCTGGACCGGTGTCGCTGCCTGCAACACTGGCAGTGAGGAGCATGGTTGAGAAGTGAAAGGTTTTGGTGGGGGCACTGCACCAGTTGCCAGTGGTGGAGTGGCCAAAACCAGTCCATTTTTGGACTGTGGTGCTTGCGCGCAGCTAATGCAATAGTAGGTGGAGGTGGAGGTGGAAGAGGAGAACGGATTCAGGAAGAAGAGGAAGGATCAAGAAGCGGAAGAAGGAGGATGAGCGGTGAATGAAGAGCTCGCCGGAGAAGACGAACCAGTCCGGCGAGCTTAACAGTGGAGAAGAAGAAGAAGAAGAAGAAGAGAAAAAGAAAGAAGAAGAAGAAGATAGAAAGAAGAAGGTGGTAGAGCCAGCGCACTAGTCCGGTGGTGGCTCTCCGGAGAAGAAGGAATGGAGAAGAAGAAGAAGAAAGAAGAAAGAGGAAAGAAGAGAAGAGGAAGGAAACCTTAGGGTTTCTCTTTTTAAAGGGAGAAACCGTGGTTTATCTTTTTTAAGGGAAAAACCATGGAGAAGAAACCCACGGTGTCTAAAAAGAATTTTTTTATTTTTTATTTTTTTGAGGAATGATTTAGTGGGTTGCGGGCTCGGGCTCGAGATTTATGGGCCATTTGGCCATGAGGTTCGTGGGCCTCTTGTGAGGCCGCGGGTTAGGGTGCTTTTGGTCACCAGGTGGAAAAAATGCATTTTTCTTAAAAGCCATTTCCTTTGAAATAATCAAACATGCTCTCAGGGTTTTGAATTGGGGCTAAGTGATGAGGGCCCTCTGATGAACGTGAGATGATTGTAGGTTGTTGGATGATGAGATAGGGTGCTCATTCGATCGATCAGATGTTAGGGATGAATAATCGGATGGTCAGATGGTAGATCAGATGACGATTGAACGATGGATTTGATGGATAATGGTGATAGGTTAAGGAGAGAGAGTTGGTAAGAGCTAAGAGAGAGAAAATTAGGATTTAGAGAGATGAAAGAGAATTAGAGGAGATGAGAGAGAAAATGTTAGAAAATGGAGAGAAAATCACTGGCAGAGGGTTTGAACCCTGATCTTCACTGTGTCCCTCATCACGCTTTACCAGTAGAGCAGACCATCATTTCTTGTTGACTCATACGACTTTAAACGCTTTGGTATGTCTCTTGGTCATTGGCTCTTCCACTTTCTTCGTTCTTTGGGCCGACTCTTTCGGTCCTCTTGTTCAGCCTGTATTTGGCCCATATCTTATAATCATAGCCTGTTGGCTCTCTAAGCTTTGATAATGGGCTTTCATGATCGATGTGGGCCCGCAAGTCTCGAGAATCATCCAATTGGGGTTTCTTGTGACAGAAGAAGCACGTAATGAGACTTAATCAGAACGACTTTATATTTAGACTTCCAAAAATGTGTTTAATGCCTGCAAATATACCATTTCGTCTAAAAAAATGTGTTTTACACAACATAAGAGACTCTTACATAGAAAAGTGGATAAATAGAACAGTTTTATGTAGGAGAGTGCGATAACGCTGTCAATATTGTTTTTATCACTTGTTTTTCTTAAAATACACATACAATTAAAATATAATATATGTTGAATATAAAGAGACTACAGAAACCTTTTTTTGCATGTAAAGGATTTCTTCTTTTTATTTTTAATTTGACACACATTGCGCATACCTACAAAAAGATAAATAAGTCTTTAAAATTTTAAAAGATATAATAAAGAGATTTGAAAATTTTGGAAATCAAAGTTTTTCATTTTAGGTAAAGATGTTTGTTAATTCTAAAAATGACGCACTACAATGTTGTTGACCCCAAACAATTGAGATAATGTGCAAATGATGATGATAAGATTTTTTTAATTGTATGTAAGTGAAGTGGTGAAGCCTTATTTTTGCCTTAGTACAATAAAATTGGAGAATATATTGTTAGAAAGTGAGAGAAATAAAATCAAGCGCGTTGCAGGAATCAAGACAAGGGGAACCAATTTGAAGACTAATACAAATGGATAATTAAGAAAATTGAGTGCCAAATGGGGCTATTTTACACAGTATTAGTTATAATGTCTGCAAATGAAGATGGATAAACTAGATTTTAATTTATTTAGGGTATCAATAGCTACTCAAGATGAATGATCTAGTGTGGGCAATGAATGACCACCTGAGGCTAAGTTCTAAACAAACTAATGATTAGGTTGATCAAGACAAGTGGAAAACAAGTATAGCCATTGACAATATGAACATGATTCACTGATAGAAATAAGTTGCATGGGAAAAAAATCAATACCAAAGACATCTATAAGAGGTGGATTTATTGGGTACAATTGTGGGATAAAAAAGTGAGATCTAAAGATAACTTTAGACAATAGTTTTGGCTAAACAATTGTTAATCTAACCACGACCGAGTTAGAGAGCGACGAGACACTAATAATATTTCGTCGACTCTAATGACTTCCTCTACCAACAATGACATTATGTCCAGCATGTTTATTTATTAAATAGTGGTTATTGGAAATTTATATGTCGTTGTCTATTTGGCACATTCAACTTATTGGATAAATTCCATTTAGGTGTGACCCACAATATTTGAAGACATTGCTAGCGGGGATATTGATCTCTCTCAAAAACTATCAATCATCTGAATGTTACAATCTTCTTCTAAACCTCTGAAGGAGTGGGTATACATTTTTTATCTAACCCCCCTAATGACCATTCTCTTCTCATACCTAAGTGAAAATTTCATTAGGGTCGATTTTCTTGTGTTAGAGCCTATTGTTGACTTTAGAGTTTTGAGCTCTATTTTCAATTTAATTAAGAAGTTAGCTTTAGGCCCTCATCCTCTAACTATTTTAAAAAAAATGAAGCACATTGAAAAAAAAATTTGTCTTATCCACTATAGTAGGGGGTATTTATAATCCATGATAATTATGGTGAAAGAAGTGAAAACTAAAAATGTATTTACTCTAAGAATTGATACCTAGGTTGGTTCCCTGATCTATGGTTTTAAATCTAGGAAACATTTGGAACCACTATAGAGTATCATTTAAAATAACTTAACACGATTATTTAAGACCGAAAAACATTCTATGGAATGTGAGGTATTGACAAGCACCATTTCAAGCAGGCTATTGGAGATGTAATTTGTCAAAATAAACTTAACATAATAGTCTTGCTCGAGACTATGTAAAATAAAAGAATGGATGTAATATAATTAAAAAACTTGGGTTTGATTATTATTACAATATTCCACTCGAGATTTGACAGGTATATGGGCCCTTCGAAACAACTACATGGAAAATATCGAATTTATTGGCTATATTGACAAAACCATTCATTTTAGAGTTACTGACAACGCTAACATCAAGTTAGTTATTTTTTCTATATATCCTTATACCTAGTCATTTGAAAGGAGAATTTGGGATGACTTAAGGAGATACAACCTCTTGGCAAGGTCCTTGGATGAGTATGAGAGACTTCAACGCCATCACTATGACGAATAAAAAAGCAATGATTTTTTAGAATGCATTGACGACTATGGCCTTATAGGTTTGAGGCATAGAGTTAATACTTTCACTTGTTACAATGCTCGAGAAGGGTTAGCAAACAGACGAGACTTTAATGAATGGATAGTAAAATATTTTAAACACAAATGCCATTCTCACTCACCTCTTATAGATATATAGGATTTGATCGTGCTCTAATTCTTTTGTGGACCAAAGCCCAGTTCAAAAAATTGGCAAACCCATTTAGAGTAGAAATAATGTGATATGAGCACCCGTATTAAATGGGTTGATCATTAACACACCATGTGTATTGTAGCATAGGAGGATCAAATTATATATATCTAAAAGGGATGAAATTAAATGAATACAATTTTTGTAATTCAAAGTATAATCACGGTGAATTTTGCGAAAGATAACTGATCCAATTGAATGGGACATAAGCCAATTATTTACAAATAGTGCATGCATAATTGTAAATGGTCAAAGAGAAATCTATTCTAATATGATTGAAAATTGAAAACAAGAAAATGAAAGAAAATATCACAATAGGTGATGTTGTAAAAAACTACAAATAATGGACTTAAACAATGATTTTCAAATATTAAGAGTAAATTATAATTTATGATAGTGATAAGCAGGTGTTGATGGAGAAATTCGAGATTTAAATAATGTAAAGCAGGATGCAAGTCTCTCTAAAATTTATAGGTCTTCCAATCATAATTTAATCTCTTAAGTCTCTTTTGCTTAATTTTTTAATTAAGTACTTTTTGATTATTCTAATTTATTTAATTATTAAAAACTAAAAATAGAAAAAAAATACCGTACCATATATCTTTTCTTTTACCATCATTGATTTCTCTTTCTCTTTGATTATATTTTTTTTTTTTGCTATTTAACACGTTTTATGGTGCATTTTTACTTATGCATCATACTATTGCAAGTCCTTCTCATTAGATATGACGTTGAGAATGTGATCAAAGAACTCACGAATATCATTTGTGATAAGGATGTCAATCTTGCTAAAGGTGCATTTAACATTGTAATGATATTTTTTAATTACTTTTTACTTGCTTTAGTTTTTCTTGGATCGTACTTTGCATGTGTTGCTCCTCGTATACTAGAAAATCTGCGTATAAGTTATGTTAGGGTTCATGAAACTATTTTTTTTTGTAAGCCAGATAGATTGATTACACAAAAAAGAAAATCAACCGAGGTGGTTATTACTCTTATCTCTATCAATGGCCATAGCAAGCCAGTTGGGAAGAGTAAGTGACCACTCCTGATTACACTGCCACGATTGGGCCGAAGTTGCTAGTTCATGAGCTATTACATTTGACCCCCACGGGGTATATACAAAACAAAAGAAGGAGAGGGAAGAAGTAATATTTAGGATATCCACACAACAAGTAGATGAATACCAACCAACATCTGGGGAACGGCTTTGTAGAGAGGTCACCAGAGATTAAGCATCCATTTCAATCTCTAGATCCAAAAAACCATATTGAATTGCTAGCGTGATGCCCCACCAGACCGCTAGAGCTTATGCTTCTTCGGGAGATTGGGCGCGAGCTGATCTACCACCTGCTAACACACAATCAGTTGATTCATTTTGGAAGATAAAACCAAGACCTGCAGGATTGTTTGCATTTTTTCATGCTCCATCAGTGTTTAATTTGATTCGGCCTTGGGTTGGGGGTTTCCATCTAGCTTTGCTTGGAACTTTGGGAGTACCCTCATCAGTTGCCCTCTGTATGAGGAATGAAGGAACTGAATCAAGGATTTTTAACGGTTTATAACGTGAAGTGTTGTGAATCCAGGAGTTTCTATGCTACCAAATTCTCCATAGAAGAACACAGAAGTATTCCAACTCCTTTTTCAAGTTCTGGAAGATACCATTTTTCTCCAACAGATTTGTCAAGCAAGTAACAATTTCCCCCTCACTTTTATCTGCCCATCTCATAGAAAGAGGGGATGCAAACCATATTTTGTCACTATTCGGGCAAGAAAATAAGGCATGGATGGTCGTTTCTTTTGGGTGGTTGCATCGGGAACATCTTTCCTCAATATCCGGAATACAAGCATGAAGATTTGCTTTCGAGGGAATTATATCTCTGAGCACTTTCCATAAGAAGAATTGACATCATTTAGGAATGTTTATTTTCCAGATTTGTTTCCAAATGTGAGATGGGATGCCATTAGGTTGAGGTTGACTATTTTGTTGAGACATGCAAACTACTTTTACTAAAATAATATATCGTCCAATATATATTCTTGAGGGAGCTTATAAAAAGTGATATAAGCTCTAACACGCCATATACAAATGATAATCATTGATTTGGGATACATCCGCTAGATAAAAAAAATCCTACACTGAAAATTTTCTCCTAATCAGGTTGTCTGGATCATAGTAACAAAATCGTACATATGGGCTAATAACCTTGCTCTCAAACCGCAACTTCACGATTTGAGAGTGGATTCGCAGCTAGATCCTGCTCCCAATTCTTTGAAAATGTGCTCCCATCTTTTTTAAGAGCCTAATTTCCTTTTTCTCTCATAAACCATTTCGAAATAATGTAACGGGGTTGGGGCGTTACCATTATAAGGGACGTTTTGAGACCATACCAAAAAGTCCATTGATTAGTCCCAAACACAGGGCATAACAACTAGAACTGAACCAAAAAAAAACCATGATACAAATTTCAGTATCAAAAGTTTGATACTAAACCTTTCAAAATACCACGTGGGACAGTCTTTCCTCTCACTAACCTCATGAATGTTTGTCCTGCACCTTGGTGGATCTATTCACAAAATATCAGCCTGATTGATTATTTCTGAAAGTTGGATTTGAGCACTTTCCTTTTTAATCATGGACTTGGAATCAATCGACGAGCTTGTTAAGGAGGCCACGATGAAAAGTGTTTAAATCCAATGGATATAAATCACCAACCATGCTGATTTTGGTATATAGGTCCACAAACCGTGCGTCAAACATTAATGTTGTCAGTAACTCGAAAGAGGGAGTAAAACTTGCCTGACCACTGACGGTCAGGGAAGGCCTGACCACCCATAATATGGGACACGCGGTACACTCTAACCGTATGGATGTTTGGCCAATCCCTAAGTGGACCTACAAACCAAAAATCAACCTGATTATTATTTTCAAACCTTTGGATCTTTGTACCCAAATAATGGTAAATACTGCTCAAATTCTTACAATTAAAATCAACCCATGAAAATGACTTCGACCAATGCTTAGAAATTACTGATCAGGTTGATTTTGGGTTTATAGGTCCAAAATTACTAATCAGGTTGATCTAGAAAATAACCGTATGGATGTTTGGCCAATCCCTAAGTGGACTTACAAACAAAAAATCAGCCTCATTAGTGATTGGAATTTGAGCATTATCGACCATTATTTGAGGTACAAAGATTGAAAGGTTTGAAATCACTAATCAGGCTGATTGTTGGTTTGGTCCACCTAGGGATTGAAAAAACATCTATACGGTCTGAGTCCTCTAAGAGTGTGCCACGTGGCTCATATTTTGCGTTGTCATCAAAGCTTTACTCATAATTCTGTATCAAAGAAGTCCCTCAAAATGCCAAGTGGCACACTCTTTTAAGCACACTGACCCATGAATGGTTAACCCACAGTTTGGGGGACCTATATTCCAAAAATCAGGATGAGTAGTGATTTCTAGTGTTGGATTAGAGCATTTTTTTCATCATGAACTGGACAATCTGTTGGTTCCAAGTCCATGATAAAAGTGCTCAAATCCAACCACCAGAAATCACCAATCATGATGATTTTTCTGTTTAGGTCTGCTAAGGTGTGGACCAACCAATGTACGCAAAAATTCTAATACAGAGTTTTGTCTAGGGCTGCAACTTGGGCGGGCTCAAACCGACGTTGGACTAGGGTTGGGTTGGTCCCTTTAGCACTCGGGCTCGGGCTTAGTTTGGGAAAGCCCGATAAAATTTGGGTTGGGCTCGGGTTGAGATTTTGAAAAGCCCAACCCAACCCGAGCCCGACTACAACATTATTACCATTTATATATATATATATATATATACTAAAATACCTATGACCCTCTCTTTTCATCCCCTTCTCTTTCACGTTAAAATCACCCCTCCTCACCCCCCTCTCAAACCCTAACTGCTCTCTTCTCCACTCCTCTCTTTCAAACCCTAATTAATCTCTCTCTCCTCTCTCTCTCTCGAACACTAACCGTGCTTCCAATCTCCCATCCTCTCTATCATTCTCTCTCAAACCCTCATGAACACAAAGAATACTAAGAATAGAGGGGTTTTCATATATTGGTTTCCCTATTCGATGGTTGTATAGGAGATCAGGGGTTGGCGATCGTGCTAAGGAAGCCGGACAAGACTTCCATGGTGGATCACACCATGTTGATGAACACCAAGTAATATCTTCTTATCTTCCAATTCTCTTTCTCTCTCTCTTTTGAAGTACTTTGTTCCTTAATTCCATTTCTCTTATTATCTCTGAATAACAACCGGTCCATTCTCTTTAATCCAATATACCTAGAAGGGGGGTTGATTAGGTATTTAAATCTAATTTAAACCTAAACAGTTTTACTGATTTATGGTAGGTGAGAAAATCACATGCCTTAGTTGTTCGATCAAAGATTATCACAACCGACTTAAATCGAATATACCTCCGTGGTATATTTTCTTTTTATCGTTTGGTCAAATCAAGATAGATAACGGAATACAAACAAACAATCACACAAGACAAGAGATTTTTACGTGAAAACCTTAACCAAGGAAAAACCACGGGACCACGTCCAGACGGAAAGTATCATTAACTGAAAAGTTAAATGAAACAAAGGTTACCTACGTAGCACCGTTGCAAATACAACTTCCAACCTTAGCCAAGGCCTATTGTCGATGCGTCCACGTCTTCTGAATCAATACCACGAATCCATGCGCACCCTTCCAGCCAAGAAGTCTTGTCCGCTTGTTCAGTTTGATACATCCCAAACCTACCGTCGATCGGTTGCTCTGATCTTAATTCTCAACACTCCTGCCTTTGCCGAAGGTGAATGATCAGTACACCTTGAACCCTAGGCTACTCAAAGGTGTTGAGTCACATTGGTACACTCAGGCTACTAGGTCGAATATCTAAGTGGAAGACCTAAGCTGAGGAATGGATCAAGCACTTGGCTTTGATCAAGAAGAGTAACAAGCTCATAAGATGTGAATGAGAAACAAACTTCTTGCTCTTCGAATGGACACTCTAAAATAAACATTTTCTTCTCTCTCTTGAAGTATTGTGTCACTCTGTGTGTATTTAGAGAAGGTATAGAAGGATTGTATTTATAGAATTCGTGACCCTGAGTCATGTAGAACGTGGGAGGATGGAACCAAGAATTTTGGATCTAAGAAAGATTGAGATCGTGCTAAGTCCAATCGATGGTACTCTGGGTCCAATCGATTAGGCTATGTCCAATCGATTGGGTATAAGTGTCCAATCGATTGGGCTCGATAAAGTTCCTGTTCTGTAGGCTCCAATCGATTTTACAAAGGTCTCCAATCGATTGGCCTCAAATAAGTTTCTGTCCTGAAGACTCCAATTGATTTCATAAAGGTCTCCAATCGATTGGGGAATGATTATGTTCTGTCTCACAGACTCCAATCGATTTTACAAATGTGTCCAATCGATTGGGCTTTAATCATGTTCTGCCTCGTAGCCTCCAATCGATTTCACAGAGTCTCCAATCGATTGGGCGTATATTATGTTCTGCCTCGTAGCTTCCAATAGATTTCACAGAGTCCTCCAATCGATCGGACTCTCCCATAAGTTAATATCTTTGACTCAAACTCGGGTCTGTCCAATGACTAGGTTTGACCATTATATTTTGTTCATTTTAAACTTATTCCTATGGACGCTAAGTCACTTACCTTCCTAATTGAGCGTACACGATCTATAACCGATAAATGGGTAGTTACTCAGATGACTCCTGTCGTCAACCATCTGATTCTTGTTGTCTCTGTCTTCTAGTCTTCACATAGTCGACGAAGTATGCGTACCACGACATCTTCACACTACACTGGCGCTTGTAGGAATGGTTACAAGAATGTTTTATGTCAAACGAAATATTTGCCAAATTGAATATAAAAATATTCCTTACAATCTCCCACTTTGGCAATTCTGTGACAAAAAAAATATTTAATCATATAGAAGATAAACAAAAATTAATTATAATTCCACCCTCTTACATGATTCACTCACTATCTCACACTCTCTCGGAGATAATCGAACAGATAATGGAATAGCTTTTGATCTGTTCTCTACACATTCTACCAACAACACATATCATATAATATCATCGGCAATCAATAAATGATTAAAAATGCAGTGAGTTAATTATGCACATCACAAGTGGAGTAATTGGAAAAATAATGTATAAATAATTTTTCTCCCCCTTAATTTCCCTCCCCCTATATCATGCATTTACTTATTTTTACCTCTATGATTTTCTCTCCCCATTTTTGTCACAGAATGACAAAGGTACATAAATATAAACAGATAATAAGTATGCAATGGATATCATCATGAAAAATATGTACATATATAACAAAATAACACGTATAAAGACTAAAAGATAAGCATGACGCATAGTCTAAATACATCAAAGATTTAAATTTTGGTGAAACCATCTAACCAATCATAAATCTTTTTCAAATGAATTTTAAAATTTTAAATTATCTCTGAAAAGATTTACAACTCACAGAACTCAAATCAGATTAATCCAAAAAAAATTCAAATCTGAAGTATGCTTTATTCATGAAAAGTCAAGTTAAATGCAATGCATAATGAATTTCAATGTGATTAGCAGTAACAAATACTAAACCTAAGATTTTAGACCTAACTACTCAGTTTAGTCTCGAATAGTTCAAATGCAGTCAAGCTAGGCCATTTATCAGAGCCAATAAGTCAAACTAGTACACTTTAGTTGAATTTTTAATTTCTTTCACTTGGGTGTACTGTGATCTGACTTTCCACTTCTTAGGGTACAAGACAGATATTAGTAAAATTCTAAATATCTATTCAAAATCTGGAGGTATCCTCTATCTAATCATGAAATCCTCATTAGAGCTAATAAGTTCTCACTAACTCTTTATTTACAAGTGTATTTGCTAATGTGATTTCACATTACATTTGTAGCAAACATGACTATTTCTTACTTACTTGTTTTAACAGAATATCATTTTTTTTAGTTCTTATTTTTTGACACTTGGTCAGTTTGGTAGCTTTCACACTCGGTAAGTATGGTATCCTCTGCAGCATTAAATAATCAGATTTTTATATAGATCGGGGCCATACAGATTTTACCACATCCAATTGAGGTAGCTCTTTCCATGGAGAACTATCACATAGGGAGGCCAACAGTCGATTATTTTTCAGTTTCAAAATCAACTGAAGGCATGAACACAACTAATTTGAAGTCATGAAAAGTAGAAGTTTATTCCTGATTCTCATAGAGTACTAGATTTATTTCTTCAATCAAATCAAGTCCCAACCAGTGTCAGTCAGTGTGCATGTGAATAACAAGTTAAAACTTATGAACATCCACTAACTGAGAATTAGTAAAATAGACTAATCTTCTAAATATTCTAAAATTTTCTATAATGATCTAGTCTCAATTTCCCTTGTGTCAAGTCCTGGTTCTAGAATTTTCTAGAGTCAATGCCCATCATATTAAAAGCAATTATGCAATAGATGAACTCAAAACAATGCAAATAAGTAAAGATTTAAAATAAATAGAAAACTATGAAGAAAAAAAATCATAAAACAAAACTACACACCCAACTCATAAAAGATATACATTCATAAAATAGAGAAGAGTGTAAAGAACCACAATTATTCAATCAATGGAACAAGTGCCACTAGACTTCATAAGGAATTTACTCCAAATTTGTAATACCCTAAACTTTCGTTCTAGAGTATTATGGTAAATTCACCAAACCTAAACCTTTTTCAGACTTCTATTATTGTTTTTATGGTTTTATATAATGCTTGAGTATATGTATTTAATTTGGTTTTATTCTAACAACTTTGAAAACCTGCTATTTTTAAAACTCGCTCTTTAGGACTAAATTTCTTACTAAAACTAATGAACTATAACTTGCATGGGACTTTTTCTTTCCCCAGCTAACAGTCTAGAACTTTTATAAAAAAATTATTTTATGAGTTCGAGACACCAAAAATATTCTTATTTTATCCTCACCAACTTACCTATGAAATTTGGAACCTTTTCTGAGACATAAAAACTCTAGTCGAAGATTTTGGGAGATTTTGACAAAATAGTATTTTCGTAATTTTTTTAAACTTTCCTACCATTCTTATATTTTTTAAAATTAATATTGAATTATATTTTTTTATTTAATAGGAGTGTGGGACCCACGAATCACTTTCGGGTCATTCCGATGTCATTTGACACTTTTCCAGTGCTATGAAAGTTTTTTATGATTTTTATGTATTTAAACTATTTTTTATGATTTATGTGTGTAACATGTGTCAATACCTTATTGTATGGACTTTTAAATTATATAATATAGTTTAATTAAATTCATGTATAATTATTTGTGTTATGATTGTTGGGTGGACCCGTATGACCAATTTAGAGGCCTTTGGGGCTTAATAATAATCTTCAATGAAGCTTAGTTGATATATATGGGCCTTGGGCCCATTTTTAACTTATTAGTAGTGTAAAATATAAGTTTTTGAGGGTTGGAAAAGCCATCCCTTTGATAGTTACGAATTTCACAAATATAGAAATCCTAATCCTTCCCTAAACCTATATATGAAAACTCTAAAGCTTTAGAAGCTTTCACAAACCCAACTCCATTGAAGAATAGAGAAAGCTCCATTAAATTTTTATTCGGGCACCTATCGTACTCGAGCAAGAAGGGAGAATTGACGGGACTCTGAATAAAAGAACATACCCTGAGGAGATGATGATCCGATGACTTTCAAATTTGAAAAAACTTTTGATTTTTATTAAAGTTTAAGAAACCTTGAGGTAAGTGTGTTCGATCCATCTTATACTTATTTTTCTTCAAGATTTTATTTTATTTTTATTAGATAATAGTTGATACTCATTATAAATTAATTTCAACAATATTTGCTTTATTCTTATTGGGTTGATCTTTATTTTGGGCCACCATGATGGGTTTGGCCATGGTCTATTTTGTACCTATAACGGATGACTATGTTATTTATCATTTTTGTTATATTTTTATGATTTGAATATTTTTATAATTATTTTTCCTAACCTCTATGAATTTATTTTATAAAACCGTTTAGTTTGTATTTTTCTGATTTGTATTGATTAAGTTATGATTTTTCTAAGTTGTTGGAATTTAACAAAAAAAACTAGAATTCCAGATTTTATACGGTCCATTTCACTTGGGATTTCGATCTATATTTTTATCCTAAATATTTTTCTAATTATTTTTTATAGTTATCTTTATCAATCTAGTTTCTAGAACCTTTGAGTTTGTATTTTTCGGATTTGTATTGATTAAGTTATGATTTTTCTAAGTTGTTGGACTTTAACAAAAAAACCCACAATTCTAGATTTTATACGGTCTATTTCACTTGGGATTTTGATCTATATTTTTAACTTAAATATTTTTTTAATTATTTTTCATAGATACTTCTATCAATCTAGTTTCTAAAACCTTTCAGTTTGTATTTTTCAGATTTGTATTAATTAAGTTATGATTTTTTTAAGTTGTTGAACTTTAACAAAAATACCTAAAATTTTAGATTTTACATGGTCCGCTTCATTTGGGATTTAGATCTATATTTTTAACATAAATATTTTTTTAATTATTTTTCATAGATACCACTATCAATCTAGTTTCTAGAACCTTTGAATTTATATTTTTCTAATTTGTATTGATTAAGTTATAATTTTTTTTCTAAATTATTGGACTTTAACAAAAAATCTAAAATTTCAAATTTTACAGGGTCCACTTCACTTGGGATTTCGATCTATATTTTTAACCTAAATATTTTTTAATTATCTTTTGTCGATATCTCTATGAATTTAGTTTCTAAATTAGTTAAGTTTGTATTTTCTGATATTCATCTATTTAGTTATAATTTTTACAATGCGCTTGACTTTTTTGTAAGACCCCGAATTCTAGATTCTGTGCGATCCACTTGATTAAGGATTTAGACATATATTTTTAAAGTAAATATTTTTTTATTTATTTTTCCTATAAAAATACGTGAATATATTTTCTAGATCCGTTGATTTTATATTTTTAAGATATGTATTTATTTAGTTGTAATTTTTTTAAAGTGTTGACTTTTTCTATAAAACCCAGAATTTCAGATTCTGTGCATTCTAATTCTTTAAGAATTTCGACTTCGATTTTAGAAATAAATATTTTTAAATTTATTTTTTATAGAAATCTCAGTGAATATAATATTCAAATCCATTGAGTTTGTATTTTTATAATTTATATTTATTTAGTTATAATTTTAAAAGGAAAAATATTTTTTGTGAACTATCTATTTCTTGGATTTTGGACGATTAATGGCTTTGGGAACCCTTAGTGGTTCGGTCATGACTTATTGAATATTAAGGGGTTTAGCCCTTGTTGTTTGACTAAACCCAAGATGGTTTGACTTATACTTGTATGCATGGGGATCCCACCTATGTGTCTTGGATCTCTCATAGGGTTTGACCAAGTGTCTTGGATCCCTCTTTAGGGTTTGACCTTGTGTCATGGATCCCTCATAGGGTTCGTCCATAGTGTGTTGGATTCTCTTGAGACCTTCACTATATTGTTAATCGATGTTGATCGTGATCTTTGGTGATTATTTACATGTTATTTATGTTGTTTAACCCTAATTCGTACCTATTTTATTACTCTTGATGATTATGTGTTTATTTTATATTCTTATTTAAATGTTAAATACATGTGTGCTTATGCCATGTAACCTAGTACCATCTTGTTGTCATACCATGATCATCACGTCATTTCATATAAGAGGTGCATAAGGGAACGGGGTTGAAGTATATTATATACATTTATATTGGTTTTATCAATTAATCAGGGTTCAGTACTCTAGAGTGAAAGGCCCTAGACGTTATTATATCCTGTAGATGGGTCTATGAGACCGCTTCTAGTGCGAGAAGGAGATGGAGACCCTATGTAGTTATGGGTACTAGTTGCATTTGCATCCCGTACTCACTTGCATTCACCCTCATATTCATATCATCCTTATTATATGATTGAGATGCATACCTTGGTTAAAAAACTTGTATAGTATGATATCAAACCATGCACACTGTTGTATTACTGGGCCTCGATCACGGTGCTACACCGATACCATTTTCAGATTTTGAGGAACCGGGTACGTGAGACGATTTTGAGGCGAAAGACTTCGGTGCATTCGAGGAGATCGGCGAAGATTTGGGAGTCGATCCCACACTTTAGAAGACTTTATTTCGATTGTTCTAAAATATTACTTATTTATTTTCATGGGCATGTAGTCCTTTGATTGAGAGCATGTTCTCATCTTCTTTTCTACACATTTAGTTGATTAATTGAATTATTTGAATTATGAATTATTTGAATTATTTGTTTTTTACATAGTGGGTTTTCGAATGAACCTTAGTAGTCTAATTGACCTAATCGGACCACTAGGGAACATTCATGGATCACCTCTGGGTTCGGGTACGGGTCGATCTACGGATTTTCGGGTTGTATCTGGGTATTCAAATTTGGGGCATGACAAAATTGAATCTAGATTTATCGATCATTCATTTCTCACCTATATGGTCTTATACCTTTTAGGTGGGTTCTTTTTCTTCGTCATTTGTTTAGGCGGTGATGCAGGATTGACATTTCTCTTTTTATTTGTCATCTTATTCTGAGCCCTTTGAGTCTAGGTGCCCTTGAGTTTCATAAGGTTAGTAATCTCTCTACTCAAGGCATCCGACTTTTCATACAAGACTGTCATTTTATGGAGTAGATCTTCTTGGTTCCCATATGATTTTTTTTTTAAGGAACCATGGTATCTATCCTCTTTTGAAAATAATTCTTGCTCAGATGACCTCTAACCCTACAGTAATTACAAACATGCATATGTATAACTGGTCTGGGTGTAGGTTGATCAACTTGTGGTCTGGGAGGAACTTTGACTTTTACAAATTTAGTTCCTAAAGATGATGGGGTATTAACATTATCAACATATCCAAGTCCCTGTTTGTCTCCATATCTTTGTCCCACACTTAGAATCTCATTTAATTTCTCCATGCTTTGAGAAATATACGGCAAGTCCTTTTTCAGTTGAACTATATCAAGTTCAAGTGACTTCCTCTTCTCCAAACATTCTTGATAATCAGATTCAAGAAATTTAACTTTGTCTTGGAGGCTAACATTCTCTTCTTCAAGCTATCTAAAAATAGTTTCATATTATTCATGCTCACTGTGGGTGCCGTATTTTCCAGCAAGTTAAATATTGACGCATGTCACTGGCTTAGCACGTGCGGTGATAAAAAGATGACGCGTGTTAATAGACAGCACGCGAGAGTAAATGCGCCGGAGGCATCATCAGGAGCCATAAACTGCCCATCGTGTCACACGATTTCCATTAATTGGAAATGCCACGTGTCAGGATAGAATGATCGACACATGGAAGTGATGCTAACAGAATATATTAACGTCTTAGCCTTTAATATGTCGGAAAATATTCAATCTTGCCCGACATATTTATTGTTGAATCTCATCCCGCCAAGATCAACTGGATAGACGGGATCTATTACAGTCTCATCCCAACATGTCCAACAGGCTTGACGGGATTTTTTACAATCTCATCCCGCCAAGATCTACTGGCTTGATGGGATCTTTACAATCTTATCCCGGCAAGGTCACCAGACTTACTTGACGGGATCTTTTACAATCTCATCCCGCCAAGATCTACTGGCTTGACGGGATCTTTACAATCTTATCCCGGCAAGGTCGCCAGACTTAGTTGACGGGATCTATTACAACATAATCCCTACAAGGTCACATGACTGGCTAGATGCCTTTATCCCGACAAGGTCATCAAGACTTACTTGACGGGATCTATTTTAATCTCATCCCGGCAAAGCCAGATGAGGTCAAACGACTTACGTGGCATGATCTCTTACGTACAAGGTAAGTATTCTGAACACAATCGATTTCTTAACTAATGAATATTGGCCACGTGGCAGCTAGTTGAACTATCACGAATTCGGCATCCCCTTATCCGAATACCTGACACGAAGGATGCCACCTCAGTGTCACTTCAGTTATTTCAGGTATGACCGATTCAAGGAAGTCAAGATATAACCATAAGATTCTGTTTTATAACATAATCCATCTGAGTCATCATTGACTGATAAATGACTAGACACGTGGAAGGTGAGTCACGCCAGTTCGAAGGTTATAAATATGAGACCCTCAGAACTGAGAAGAGGATCTTGCTCTCCAGATCCAGATAGCCTAAACTCTGAAACCTTTTACTATTTTCCTAAAACCTGTTACATTTCCCAAGCTGACTTGAGCGTCGGAGTCTTGTCAACAGGTACAACCAAATCTCATCTGGAGATCATCCTATCCTTCGCAGAGGAGAAAGCAGTTTCATCCTGGAGTATCAGTCGTCCGATCATCACCAAAATCTGACCCGTCTGACCTCAAAGATTGTGTGGGTTAGATAAGATATTTTTCCCCCACAATTTGGCTGAGCGATTTGGTAACATAAAAATTCATCAGTTACCAAGAATGGAAAATCGGCATGCTGATGCTTTGGCCTATTTATCTACTATGATGGGAGGAACTGAATCAAGAACTATATCCATGGATTATCAGGAACTTCCAAGTATTCATTCACCTGTTGAGGTTTATCTAGCCCCGGTGGAGGTTGATCATGAGCCAAGTTGGATGGACGATTTTCGAAGGTATTTACAACATGGAGAACTCCCATTCGGGAGAGATGCCGCGAAGAGAATTCAGAGGCTTGGAAGAAGGTATACCATGGTAGGCCAAGATCTGTACAGGAAATCAGCATTAGGTCCCCTCCTTAAATGCCTTACCCCCAGAGAATCTCAGCAAGTTCTTCTTGAGATACACGCAGGTGAATGTGGAAATTACTCGGGGGCGAGGACCTTGGCACATAAAGCTCTCAGCCAAGGTTATTTTTGGCCCTATATGCAAAAAGATGCCAAGTTGCTGGTTAAGAAATGTGAGAAATGCCAAAAATATTCTCCGTTGATCAAAGTTCCCGCCGAAGAGTTACATCCTGTATTCAGTCCATGACCATTTGCGAAATGGGGATTAGATATAATGGGACCATTCCCGACAGCCCCAGGGAATGTAAGGTTCTTATTGGTGGCCACAGATTACTTCACAAAGTGGATCGAAGCAGTTCCGTTAGTTCAGGTACAGTCTTCACATGTGAAGAGGTTCTTATGGGAGAATATCATCTGCCGGTTCGGCATTCCAGAAGAGATAGTCACAGACAATGGAATCCAGTTTGATTCCACCGAGGTGAAAGCTTTGTGTCAGGCTTTGAATATAAAGAAAAGACTATCTGCCCCGAGATACCCCCAGAGTAATGGACTTGCTGAAAGAGCAAATCGAGTTATACTCGAAAACTTGAAGAAGATGTTAGATCGAGTAAAGGGAAAATGGGCGGAAGAATTGTCGGGAGTATTGTGGGCATACCGAACTACCCCGAGAAGAACTACAGGGGAATCTCCATTTTCTCTGGCCTATGGGTCAGAAGCAGTAATCCCTACAGAAGTTGTTGTCCCAACATCTCGTACTCAGGCTGTCAATACTGGACAGAATGAAGGAATTTTGGCTCGGGATAATGACTTGCTAGAAGAACGTCGCGAGCAGGCAGTTGTGAGACTGGCTAATTATCAGCAAACTATCAAACGATCGTATGATCGCCGCGTCAGATGCAGGACCTTCAAAGTTGGAGATTTGGTACTGAGGAAAGTATTTGACAATACCAGAGAGCCTGGGAGTGGCAAATTGGGTGCCAATTGGGAAGGTCCCTACCTTATTGACAGGATTGGGCAGAACGGGGCGTATTATTTGAAAACACAGGACGGAGATGTATTTGAAAGACCGTGGAACGCATTTAATATGCGGATCTTCTATCAATAAAGATGATTCCAAGTTTCTCATACAAGAAGCATCATCGCCAATTACAAAGTCCTAGCCGGGAGCCTTGGATTCTTATACATCTTGGCTTCTTGCCTTGATAAGAGTCCAAGTATACAAACCGGAAGGCCGGGATGATCTAAATATTCTTAGTCGTGCGACTAGAATTAATGAAATTCTCGTCGATTACAAAGTCCTAGTCGGGAGCCTTGGATTCTTATACATCTTTGCTTTTTGCCTTGATAAGAGTCCAAGTATACAAACCGGAAGGCCGGGATGATCTAAAAATTCTTAGTCATGCGACTAGAATTAATGAGATTCTCGTCGATTCTAAAGTCCTAGCCGGGGAGCCTTGGATTCTTATACATCTTGGCTTCTTATTTTGATAAGAGTCCAAGTATACAAACCGGAAGGCCGGGATGATCTAAATATTCTTAGTTGTGCGACTAGAATTAATGAGATTCTCGTCGATTACAAAGTCCTAACCGGGAGCCTTGGATTCTTATACATCTTGACTTCTTGCCTTGATAAGAGTCCAAGTATACAAACCGGAAGGCCGGGATGATCTAAATATTCTTGGTCGTGCGACTAGAATTAATGAGATTCTCGTCGTTTATAAAGTCTTAATGAGATTCTCATTGACCATGAAGTCCTAGTCGGGATAGCCCAGGTTGATTCCCGACAAACCTATATTCCTGACTAGGATTATTGAATTTTAACACATTGACTTCGCGTCTTGATAAAGATTCAGTTCATACAATGACAGAAAAAGTATTCTATTAGATTGAAAGGCCTTAAACGGCATCTACAATTGTAAATCCCTAGATCAGGTCAGTTACAAAAATCATGAAGGTGTCACATCCTGCCGGCCAGAGCGCTGAATAACAGGATTTACTGTGACATCCTCTCCTGGAGTCACCATGTCTGTTTGACAAGAGGCTAGAGCAACTTCGGGTACCGGGATGGTTGGAGATGGTTCTCGGGGTACTTCTGTTGAAATAATCATCCCGACAATTGGTTCAGGCTGAACCATGTCTTGAACATGATCTTCATCTCCTTCTTCTTCTTCCATCATAGCTTCACATTTGGCGAAGCCTTCCCGGTATCCCTTGTCATAAGATTCTTGTTGGAGGGCATCAGATGCTTGTTTGGTTTCATCCCTCTCAACAGTCATCTTTTCCAGATCTTCTTGCAGGCGACTGGCTCTCTCCTTGAATTTTGCATACTCCGCCTTGACTTTAATCAAGTTATCTTCAGCTTTCTTCTTTGAAGCAAGGGCTTCAAGGGCCAATTTTCTCTCCATTTCAGCCTTGGTCTTCGAAACTTCGGCAGAGAAATTGGCAGCTTGAATTTGTTCCTCGGCCAGTTGAAGTTTAGCTTCGGACGCGCTTGATTTTTCGACAAGGGTAGTATAATTTTGGAGGAGATCACCGAGATAATCCCTCAGACCTACATAAGCGTGGATACTCTGCAGACAGAAGGAGAGTGTTAGAATATGTTCAAAGAATTCATCAGAAAGAGCAGTCCAAAGAATAAATTATTACCTCCAAAAGAGAGCGACTGAGAACCTCGCAAGGCACCTTCGGGGAAGGCATGTCAATATAACGTAACCTGTCCCGTGGGAGACAGATTCGTTCGATTAACGTCGAAGCCACCCCGGCATCAGCAATGGAGCTTTGCTCCGAGATGGGCTTCCCATTTGGCAGGCAACCAGCATTCATGATATACGGTTCCATGCCATTGAAATCCCGTAGACTTGCAATGGGGTTATCTTGGCGCCACAATTCTTTCAGTGTAACCCATGTATCAATTAAATCAAATGCTGTACCAGACAAGAATGAAGGAGAACGAATGTGCTCACCAATTGAATGACTAGGCCCGGCAGCGTCTGTTGGGTGAGAGGTTGATGGAGGGGTAGACATTGGTTGAAGCCCTGGAGAAAGATGGAATCCAGGAGGAGACGGCGTAATGGCGATCGAGGGAGAAGCAGTAGGTATGGCAGCTACCGAAGGAGAATCTGGGGCCTCAGAAGGCTGAGTCGATGGAGAACCACCAGCCAGATTGACCTTAGTAGTTACCATACCATCCCGAATCAGTGATGCCTCTAGTTCGGGAGCTAATCCCTTGATCAATCTTCTTTTCTTCTTTGGCGCCAGGGCTGGGGCAGCGAAGGTGTCCTTCCGTATTTCGGCCATTCTACCCTCCATCTGCAAAGGAGGTAACGAGTTAGATGATCACAGAAGAATATGAACTAGACATCAGCTATAGAAGAAGATACCTCTGCCTCTTCCAACCGAACAAGTTCCCGGGCAAAATCATTCAGAGGTTCTTGACGACCATCTGGATGTCTGAAGAATTCGGCCACGGGATAAGGAGCAGACGTGACCCGACTTGTTGGAGGATCTACATGGGCTGGCGCCCTCTGAGTTTGACGAGGTCTCTTTACTAAGGGGACCTCGGGGCTTAGATCAGTTTCTTCCCGGGACGTGGCTTCCACCTCAGTGATCTCGGGAGCTGGACGCTTACGCGAGTAGTCAGGCGCAACTATTCGTTGGTCACGCGAGATGACGGGACCAGAGGCTGGAGACCTTCTGTTATTATCAATTAATCCCGCCAAGGACCATTGCTTTACTACCTTGGGGATTTTCCTCAGAATATATTTGACTCTGTCTGCTATATCCTGAGGATATCTCCAAGGTCGTCTGACATAGTCTACAACAGAGAAGAAAGGCGACTGATCAGTAGATTGATTATGTCGGTCTAAAGGAGATTGACGGGATATAAAGAGGAGCTTACCCGACAAGTTAAAGCTTGTACGGACCCTATGGCTGTTGGAGCTCCCCTCCACACGTTCGTCAAACTCCCAAGATCCAGTCACCAGTAGAGGATCAGAGTGCCACCCCTTATGACTATCAGGCAGGCTCTCAACTATCTTCTGTTCTTTCTTCCGAGCAGCTACAGACCAGAATAAATCTGTATCAAAGGAGTCCGGGCATCTCCTCAGAATATACAGATAATCGATCTCAGAGAGACCGATCTGGTATTCATTTGTAGAGTTTAAATACTCTATCCTATTCATCAGAAGCCAGAAATTTCCGTGCATCTGACCGGGAGCCCGATCGTAAAACCATAACACTTCCCTCACTAAAGGAGTCAGAGGGAGAGTTAACCCGAACTTCAATTGAAGTCGAGTAATGCTTATTTCGTCAGGGTTGGTATTTTCTCCGTGACGAGAACCAAGATTAATGAAGACAGAAGAAGGAATGGCAAATTCCCTCCTCAGACCTACTATATAAGGGTCGTTTCCATGAGTGGGGACCCTAGCGATCTCTTGAGGAACTATCGGTTCCTCCCTATATGTATCTATGGCTCGATCTAACGAGTCGGACGATATTTCTTCTCCTACCGCAACATTAGTCTCTACTGGTTCTCTGGGAACCATTTCTTCAGTATCTTCAAGAACTATTCTACCCCTAGCCATTTGAAATAGATGAGAGGAAGATGAAGGTAGAAGAAAGGGGATAACAGATAAGAGAAGAATACCATAACAGACCAGAGGCAGCAAGCAGAGAAGGCAGAAATGAAGAACAGCCTGAGCTTAAAACTTGAGTTGTTGCAGAGCGCCGATCAAAGAGCAGAAATGAAAGAATGAGGGGAAATGAGCTATTTATAGACAGAGACCTGGTTATATCAAATCGATAATCTGGCGATATCTAATCCTTGGCGCCAAGATTCGAAGGATATGTTACTTGACGGTTCGGTTACCTGTTCCCTCGAGAATAGTACCCGTCAATCATTCCATTCGACGACCATACATTGGGCAGCACGCTAGTACAGACACGTCTCATGCATACAGCAACAATGAGCGCAGCATTAAATGAGAAGGGTAACGGTTGAATAATTGTTGATAGATCCAATGGCCAGGAAACTAGAGTGAGACGTGGAGGGCCAAGATCTTTTTCAGAAGATACGACGGCAACTTATCGATCTTCTCAAAAAGGGGGGCGATGTGGGTGCCGTATTTTCCAGCAAGTTAAATATTGACGCATGTCACTGGCTTAGCACGTGCGGTGATAAAAAGATGACGCGTGTTAATAGATAGCACGCGAGAGTAAATGCGCCGGACGCATCATCAGGAGCCATAAACTGCCCATCGTGTCACACGATTTCCATTAATTGGAAATGCCACGTGTCAGGATAGAATGATCGACACATGGAAGTGATGCTAACAGAATATATTAACGTCTTAGCCTTTAATATGTCGGGAAGTATTCAATCTTGCCTGACATATTTATTGTTGAATCTCATCCCGCCAAGATCAATTGGATAGATGGGATCTATTACAGTCTCATCCCAACACATCCAACAGGCTTGACGGGATCTTTTACAATCTCATCCCGCCAAGATCTACTGGCTTGACGGGATCTTTACAATCTTATCCCGACAAGGTCACCAGACTTACTTGACGGGATCTTTTACAATCTCATCCCGCCAAGATCTACTGGCTTGACGGGATCTTTACAATCTTATCCCGGCAAGGTCGCCAGACTTAGTTGACGGGATCTATTACAACATAATCCCTGCAAGGTCACATGACTGGCTAGATGCCTTTATCCCGACAAGGTCATCAAGACTTACTTGACGGGATCTATTTTAATCTCATCCTAGCAAAGCCAGATGAGGTCAAACGACTTACGTGGCATGATCTCTTACGTACAAGGTAAGTATTCTGAACACAATCGATTTCTTAACTAATGAATATTGGCCACGTGGCAGCTAGTTGAACTATCACGAATTCGGCATCCCCTTATCTGAATACCTGACACGAAGGATGCCACCTCAGTGTCACTTCAGTTATTTCAAGTATGACCGATTCAATGAAGTCAAGATATAACCATAAGATTCTGTTTTATAACATAATCCATCTGAGTCATCATTGACTGATAAATGACTAGACACGTGGAAGGTGAGTCACGCCAGTTCTAAGGTTATAAATATGAGACCCTCAGAACTGAGAAGAGGATCTTGCTCTCCAGATCCAGATAGTCTAAACTCTGAAATCTTTTACTATTTTCCTAAAACCTGTTACATTTCCCAAGCTGACTTGAGCGTTGGAGTCTTGTCAACAGGTACAACCAAATCTCATCTGGAGATCATCCTATCCTTCGCAGAGGAGAAAGCAGTTTCATCCTAGAGTATCAGAGTCGTCCGATCATCACCAAAATCCGAATCGTCTGACCTCGAAGATTGTGTGGGTTAGATCAGAAATTTTTCCCCCACACTCACTTTCAAAAGACATTTTAGCATTCGTACAAGTTTGGAACTCGCATTCCAAGAACTTGTTTATCTCTTGAAGAGATTTCTTCTTTTCCCTAAATTGACCAACTAGCATGGATAATTCATTATTGTCTAGTTTACAAGCATAATTTTCAGAGTTAAGAAATTCAACTCTATTAGTCAATTTCTTATTTGCTTTGATCAATTTAAGGCTTTCTTTATATAGCTCTTGATAAGTAGTATAAAGATCACCTTGATCTTGACTGTCTGAGTCACTACGACTGTTCACAGTGAATCATTCTTTCGACATCTTTGTAGTGAAAAGAATCAATCGGTCTTGCAGGAATCTAAATTTAGGTTATTAAACCTTTTATAGAATAACCTGCTTGGATACCAAATGAAAATAACAACCGGTCTGTTCTCTTTAATTCAATATACCTAAAAGGAGGGGCTGATTAGGTATTTAAAGCTAATTTAAATCTAAACAGTTTTACTACTTTATGGTAGGTGAGAAAATCATATACCTTAGTTGTTTGATCAAAGATTATCACAACCGACTTAAATTGAATATACCTCCGTGGTATATTTTCTTTTTGTCGTTTGGTCTATCAAGATAGATAGCGGAATACAAACAAACAATCACACAAGACAAGAGATTTTTATGTGGAAACCTTAGCGAAGAAAAAATCACGGGATCACGTCCAAACGGAAAGTATCACTAACTGAAAAGTTAAACGAAACAAAGGTTACTTACGCTGCACCGTTGCAAATACAATTTCTAACCTTAGCCAAGGCATACTGCTGATGCGTTCACGTCCTCCGAATCAATGCCACGAATCCACGCACGCCCTTCCAGCCAAGAAGCCTTGTCCGCTTGTTCAATTTGGTACACCCCAAACCTACTGTCGATTGGTTGCTCCGATCTTAATTTTCAACACTCCCACCTTTGCCGAAGGTGAAGGATTCAATATACCTTGAACCCTAGGTTGTTCAAAGGTGTTAAGTCACACTGGTACACTCAGGCTACTAGGTCGAATATCTAAGTAGAAGACCTAAGCTGAGGAATGGATCAAGCACTTGGCTTTGATCAAGAAGAGTAACAAGCTCACAAGATGTGAATGAGAAACAAGCTTCTTGCTCTTCGAATGGACACTCTAAAATAAACATTTTCTTCTCTCTCTTGAAGTATTGCATCACTCTGTGTTTCTGTGTGTATTTAGAGAAGGTATAGAAGGATTGTATTTATAGAATTCGTGACCCTGAGTCGTGTAGAATGTGGGAGGGTGAAACCAAGAATTTTGGACCTGAGAATGACTAAGATCGTGCGCTAAGTCCAATCGATTGTACTCTGGGTCCAATCGATTGGGCTCAATAAAGTTCATGTTCTATAGGCTCCAATCAATTTTACAGAGGTCTCCAATCGATTGACCTCAAATAAGTTTCTGTCCTAAAGACTCCAATTGATTTCACAGAGGTCCTCAATCAATTGGGGAATGATCATGTTCTGTCTCGCAGACTCCAATCGATTTTACAGATGTGTCCAATCGATTGGGCTTTGATCATGTTCTGCCTCGTAGCCTCCAATCGATTTCACAGAGTCTCCAATCGATTGGGCATATATTATGTTCTGCCCCGTAGCTTCCAATCGATTTCACAGAGTCCTCCAATCGATTGGGCTATGTCCTATCGATTGGACAAGTTCCAATCGATCGGACTCTCCCATAAGTCAATATCTTTGACTCAGACTTGGGTTTGTCCAATGATTAGGTTTGACTATTATATTTTGTTCATTTTAAACCTATTCCTATGGCCACTAAGTCACTTACCTTCCTAATCGAGCGTACACGATCTAAAACCGACAAAGGATCAGTTACTCAGATTCTCCTGTCGTCAACCGTCTGATTTTTGCTGTCTTTGTCTTCTAGTCTTCACGTAGTTGGCGAAGTATGCGTACCATGACAACTTTACACTACACTGGTGCTCTTAGGAATTGTTACAAGAATATTTTATATCAAACGAAATCTTTGCCAAATTGAATATCAAAATATTCCTTACAATCTCAGTGTTTAAATTAATATATAGAGGCAAGACATTACGACAATAGTGATGTGAGCTTGTTGGGGTTTGTAATTTCTTTTATACTTTCAGATTTTCATAGCTAAAAGCTAGGTGTTTTGATTTGTTTTTCTTGTGCATCTTCATCTCTTGTCTTCATTTGTTTTATTGATTTTTTTCTTATGTTTTGGAGTTTAATATCCCCAACCCGACCAACCTGACTAACTCGACCAACCCGATCTGAACCTAATCGGGCTAGGCTCGGGCTGGGATGCTTAGGCCCGACCGCGGGTTGGGTTCGGGCTCGGGCTCGGGCTAGGAGTCTTGAAGGTCGGGTTGGGCTCGGGTTCACCCCCAACCCGACCCAACCCGCCCGAGTTGCAGCCCTAGTTCTGTTCTGTCTCAGAGAACAACTCCGAACGGCACTTACCCCAGTTAGAGTTACCCTGGAGTACGGTCCTCTCTAGGTTATAACTGTTGGATGTATGAACGAATCTCAAGGAAGATAGATCTACCGGTATGAATAATAGATCCATCCGTACTCCTGAGATGATTTTAACACGACTCAACGTTAGCTTCTTCTCCAATACACCCTCTTTTTTACTTGCCAAGGGGTTTTTTCTGTGTTCTTTTCCCGGCGCATCGCGACGGAAAATCCACAGCTTCAGGAAGGTAGAAACTTTGAGTTCAGTCGATAATGGCGACTTCATTGACAGTGAAGAGAGCTTGAGGAGATTATTATGTTGATCAAGAGCAGTGTTTTAGGGTTTTTTTCGTTCTGCGTTTCTCTCGAGCGATTCGGTTGTTTGTTTGATGTGGAGCGAGAGAGATAGTGGGAGAGGATGAGATGGTCTGGTTTTTGTATGAAATGAGAAGCTTGTGATACAGATGAATGTTCCTCCGAGGTTAGTTTTTTTTAAACAGAGTTTCAGTTCTCTGTTTATGGGTTCTGTTGATCTTTCTGTTCCAATTTTTGGAAGAATTTGAGGTTTAGAGTTTTTATTTTTTTTTTTTGCTTTTTATTTTTTGGGTGTGTTTTTGTTAACTTTCTTGTGTGGATTTTACAATTTCTTTCCACAAATTTCTCCGGAAATTGGTTTAATTTCTTCTTTATTTACAGATGTTCTGATGGTTCTTCTTTGATTGAGTGGTGTTCTTCATGTTTCATCTTTAATGTTTTATGCAGTTGATGGTAGCTGAAGTAATAATAGATTTGAGAAGTAAAGAAACAGAAAACAAAAAATGGGTACCCGAATGAAGATGGAAAAGCGTCTTGGTGTGGATTTAGATATAATCAGCAATCTACCAGAGAATGTTACAGATCAGATCCTCGTTCGATTGCCAATAAGGGATGCGGTGAGGACGAGTTTTTTATCAAGCAAGTGGAGGTACAAATGGGCTGTCATTCCTGAACTTGTATTCCATGATGGATGCATTCTTCCTGCTCTCCAAACCGATAAGAATAAGCTTGTGAAATTTATCGATCGAGTTTTGTTAGTTCATAAAGGCCCAATTCAGAAGTTTGAGCTTTCCACTTCACGCTTGCAAAGCTGTTCTTCCATCGACTGTTGGGTACTTTTCCTATCGAGAAACGGCATCAAAGAGTTCATACTCAAGTTCTGGGATGGTGAACGTTACAAGTTGCCTTCTTGTCTCTTCTCTTCGCAAGAGATGCGTTCTTTGGAACTGCTTCGTTGCGTATTTAAACCACCTCTTACATTTAAAGGTTTTAGTAAATTGAAGAGTCTTAATCTTCAAGAAATTACATTTGGGAATGAGGCTTTTGATAGTCTAATTTCCAACTGCCCCCTTCTTGAGAGATTGACCTTGAAACATTTTGACGGTCCTACTCATCTTAGAATCTGCGCCGCAAATCTCCGCTACTTTTGTTTATTCGGTAAATTTAAAGATATCTGTTTTGAAGATACACCACTTCTATCTGTTGTATCTATTGGTTTGGGACTTAATGATGATGAACATTTTGAGCAAAGTGAAACTTGCAATTTGGTCAAGGTTTTCAGTTCTCTGCCCAGAATTAGGAAGTTTGTTGTGAAAGATTTTTTTCTAGAGGTAACATAATCTTATGATCATCATTTGTTGTATTTACTTAGCAAACTTGTTTGTGTTTGTGTTAACTTTTCTCATGGTTTCTTGTAGTTCTTAGCTTTGGGCAATGTCCCAGAGAGACTTCCTACTACATATGGTCATTTGAACACTCTTTCATTGCCACTAAACTTTGAAGATTCAAATGAGATCTTGGTCATTATTTGCTTGTTCAACAGTTCCCCTAATTTACGAGAACTTGAGATTTGGGTAAGTCATTAAAACTTGAGAGCGTGTGTATATCTCGTCATGGTTCTAACAAGACTGATCAAGGTGTTCATTTTTTCACAAATTTCTTTAGGCTTGCTCAGACATGGATGAGGCCACAATAATTGTTGAGGACTTCTGGGAAGCACAGGGCCATCCAGATTGCAACATGTATCGACTTCGCATGGTGAAGATGATTAATATGTCAGGGGTGTTGTCTGAATTGAAATTCATCAAGTTCTTACTCGCTAATTCACCCATTCTTGAGATGTTGAGTATTAAGCCATATTCAGAGCTGGACCTCCAAGAACCAGAGTTATTGAAACTATTGCTCAGATTCCCTCGTGCATCAGCAAAAGCAGAAATCGAATACTTGGAAGCTGATCAATATGATAAAGAGTAGATAAGCGTTGAATATCTCCTTGAAGATTTTGTTTATGGTGAGAGGGATACAATGTCAAAATAGCTATTATTTCCAGTTAAATTTCTCTCAAGAAATGTTTTATCTCTTTGCATTGCAAGTTTTAAACTCTCTACCTACTTCTATGTCCAGCTAAAGTTCTCACTAGAAGTTTTTTTCTTCTTTCTCTCACATGTTGTAAGGTATATCTAACTATTCATCTTGTATTAGTACAGCTTGGAATGCCCCAACACTGTTTTTTAGAATATCCAATAGATGGATTGAGGTCTTAGCTCAGTCTTGGATTATCATTTCCTCTAATTAACTTGATTATAAAATTAGGCGATGGGTTTTCTTGAGTGACACTTTAGCCCTCTTCACAGGACTTGCATGATTTTCTTTGTGTGGTAGCTCAGGTGGCGAGAGTGGCAAGGTTCAGCCAATAACACCCTGCCATGTGGTAAAACCAGGCATGTTTCATTTTACCTCTTTTTTTCTATGTAATCTTAAATAATCTAATAGCTGCAAGCTATACTATGGACCAGTTTCTTTCTCTGCCATGCAAAGCACGGACAAAATATTTGCTATCCCCCGGGGACTTTAAAATTTGAAGTATTCCCCTCCCAAAATTGCCATGTTGAGCTCATTTTAGGGCCCACTGACCTTATGGATGTTTGGTCCACCTCGTGGTGGACCCACATACCAAATATTAGCTTGATCGATGATTTCTATTAGTTATATATTAGCATCTAAAAAACAATGCTCAAATCCAACAGCTAATATTTATGCTACTAATATTTTAATTCCAACAGTTAGAAATTACGGATTAAGCTGATTTTTAATGTGTAGATCCATCAAAAAGTGAACCAAACATTCAAAAGGTCAGTGGGCCCTAAAGCGTACTCCACCTGGCATTTTAGGTTTGAAGTCCCCCAGGGACATCAAACACGGACTCATAAAGCACACATGAATGCCGTGTCCGATGGAATGGGTGATCATGATGAATTTGAGTGCCCGAAGCATAGGGATAACCATATTAATACGAATTAGGGATCAGATCCTGTGGTGTAGTATCGACAAGAAGACGTATGCATATGACTTAGCATTTATCGCCATGTCATCAGCCACATATAAGAAATCTCTCTCTCTCTCTCTCTCTCTCTCTCTCTCTCTCTGTCCTCTCCTCTGCGAGCAAATAGAAGTTGTTTAAGGGGAAGATTTTTGCAGAGAAAGTAGTTTCAAGGGCTGCAAAAGAAGATACATGGGTCATAACTAACAAGGTTTGTTCCTAAATAATTGCTTCCTTTATATTGCTTTTAGTTGTGGGTCTCTACCTACGATTGTTACTTCTGTTGCATCTTTTTGATAACCAGCAACCTATCTGCAACTTTTTGTTGATTTGGTTTCTGTGTGAATTCTTTAATTTTAAATTTTTTGGTGGGGTGCAGCTGGTAAGGCTAGAAAGGCAACTAAGGTTAGAGACTGAATCCAGGAATAGAGAACTGAAAAGAAGCTGATATTCCTGATGAAAAAGCTGGAATCCCTGAAACTTGCACCTGTTCTACACAATTTGAGTTCGTTGGAGAACACCAAAGGTTCCAGTTGTTTATCCACAACTTCCTCGGGTCTCAAAGAACCAGAAGAACAGAAACCTCCATCCCGAATAGCCAACTCATTAAAATGTCATTCACTAACTTCATATCGGAAATGTAGCATCCCGATGGTTAGTCACTGATCTGCTGTTTAAACTTTTATTTCAAAGTAATGATAGCTTTCAACATTTTGTTATGAATCATCACTTGGTCTTTCCAGTATGTTTAGTTTGCATTTCAAGCAAAAGAAAGAGAAATGGAAGCAGTCAATATAGAGAATAATTGAGTCCTGCTCTTTAAGTGGTTCAATCACGCCTCAACCAAACCATTTGATCAGTGGACAACATCTTCCATTGTTAGATGCATGGACTTATTTTTGCCTGTTTGTCTGATTTCCTATCAATTTTACAGTACTGATTGACAATGATGTGCTACATGTAGAGGGAAGGCACCACCAAATTCTATGGTGCTCAGCATCACCAAATTCCATGAAACAGAATGTTTGTGCTGTACCTTGATGAACCTATACAAAAGAAATCAGTGTGATCGATGATTTCAAACAGTTAGATTTGAGCATTTTTTTTTCATGGGCTTGGAACCAACCCAAAAGCCTGTTAATGAAGCTCCGAAAGAGGAGCTGTTCTATAATACAGAACTCCCTCGAAATGCCACGTGGCACACACTTTTGGGCATACTGACCCATGAATAATTGACCCACACTTTGGTGGACCTATATACCAATAATCAGCATTAGTGACAATTTCTAGCATTGGACTTGAGCATTTATAATGGGCTTCATGAACAGGCCAATGGGTTGGTTCCAACTCCACAGTGAAAAAGTGCTCAAATCCAACAGTTAGAATCACCAATCACGTTGATTTTTTTGTCTCTGTCAACCAAGTGTGGACCACCCATGCATGGTTCCAAGCCCACACTATGATGGACCAGCACACCAAAAAATCAGCGTGATTGGTGATTTCTAGCTGTAGGATTTGAGCACTTTTTCATCATGGGCTTTATGAACCAGTCTAGTTGGTTCCGGTCAATGATGAAAAAGTGCTCAAATTCAATGGCTAGGAATCACAAATCACACTGAACTTTGGTGTGTGGGTCTACCGGGGTGTGGACCAAGCATTCAGAAGGTCAGTGGGCCCGGTAGAAGTCTGTATCATAGATTTTTCCATGAAGAAATTGTGTTACGTGGAACTTTGAGGGACTTCTGCATCAAATTTTGACATAGAGGTGTGTATAATGGAGCAGGTCCGAATTGGATGGACTGACTCCAGTTCGTTACTTCGGAGTACGGTCATCTTTAGGTATTAACTGTTGGATTTGAAGAACGAATCCCAAGGAAGATAGAATCGGCGTGGATTAAAGCAAGGTTTAAAGGAGGCCGTTTTAACGGTTAAACGGACTGGGGGCGTTACCTTTAAAATGGATTGAAACGGTCAGGGGCAAAAATGGAAAAAAATGAAATTAAACGGATTTTAATGGAAAAAAAACGGAAAAAATTGCGCTGAAATTCAAATTTTGAAATTTGAAAAAAAAAAAAAAAACAGAATTTAATGGAAATTAAACGGATTTAACGGCTGTTTAAACGATTTTAAACAGCCGTTCAATTATGGAAAATTTTGTGAAAAAAATGGCAGTTAAATCCGTTAAATTATGTTTTTTTTTTTTTTTTTTTTAAATTTCGAAATTTGAATTTCAGCGCCATATTTTCCGTTAAAACCGTTAAAATCTATTTTTTCCCATTTTTGCCCTTGGCCGTTCCAATCCGTTTTAACGGTAACGCCCCCAGTCCGTTTAACCGTTAAAACGGCCTCCTTTGAACCTTGGATTAAAGATCTTACGTATTCGAGTAAAACTTGTGTCACAAGATGTTGTGACGGAAGCCGGTCACAGCAACCACGTCTGGTGACACAAGTTTTACTCGAATACGGAGTCAGCGTTTACTTGACGAGGACTGGGATAAAACTTTGATGACCGGGCCAAGGTAGATGACAGGGCAGGAGATCCGGCACGTGTATTTTGTACGGCGGACCACTTCGGCCTCACTACACATGTACTCAGGTGAGTACTTGAGTGCTTTTTCCCAAAGGGTCGTGATGTAACAAGGTATACCTGAGATCTTTTCATTTGCCGGCATTTTTGGTAGTTACCGCTGCCATCTGGGCCACTGACCGGATGGATGTTTAGCCCACCCTTTAATAAGCATTCATACAAAAAATCAGCTTGTTTAATGATTTTTAGCCGTTGGTTTTAGTATTCAAAAGATGGTTGTATTCAACGGCTATAAGAACGTCTAAAATGGTGCTAAAAAGTGTTAAAATCTAATGGTTATAGATTACCAATCAAGGTGATTTTTGGTATGTATATCTTCCAAGGGGTGAGATAAACATCCAAGCGGTCAGTGGGCCCAGATGGCAGCGGTGACTACCAAAAATGCCGCTTCCGCAAATGAACAGTTTCAGGCATACCTTGGTACATCTTTTTCCTTTCCCAAAACACTCACCGGTGTACGTGTGCTGTGAGGCCGAGGTGGTCCGTCCGCACAAAAGACACGTGCCGAGATCTCCTGCCCTGTCATCTCCCTTGATGACAGGGCCTTGTCATCGAAGTTTTACTCCGAGCACTGTTCTGGGTTCGTTTCCCGATCAGTCGTGACGGAAAATCCAGAGCTTTTCAGAAAGGGAGTAAAACTTCTGTCGCAAGAAATTGTAAATCACACGAGCCAATGAGTTCTCGGCACGTACATAAGTGTTTTTTGCAACGTACCCATGGGTAAAGCTTTGTGTGTAAAGCTTCGCACAAGGCATATGGGTACGTTGCAAAAAGCACTTGTGTACGTGCCGAGAACTCATTGGCTTGTGATTGTCAATTTCTTGTGATGGAAGTTTTACTCTCAGAAAGGTGGAAACTCTGAGTTCAGTCGTTAATGGCGACTCATTGAAGGTGAAGAGGGTTTGAGGAGATTATTTATTTTGATCAAGAGCGTTGTTTTTGGGTTCTTTTCGTTTTTCGTTCCTCTCGTGCGAGTCGGTGGTTTGTTTGATTTTGAGAGAGAGAGAGAGAGAGAGGGTCTGGTTTTTGGATGAAATGAGAAGCTTTTGATATACTGATGAATGCTCCTCCGAGGTTAGTTTGTCTTTAACGAAGTTTCTGTTCTCTGTTTATGGGTTCTGTTGATCTTTCTGTTTCAATTTTTGAAGGATTCGAGGTTTAGAGCTTCTTTTTGCTTTTAAAATTGTTTTTGGATGTGCTTTTGTTATCGTTCTTGTGTGGATTTTACAATTTCTTTGTTTTTTATTTCTTCTTATTTTACAGATGTTCTGATAGTTCTTCTTTGATCGAGTAGTGTTCTTCGTGATTCATCTTTAATGTTTTATGCAGTTGATGGTAGTTGAATCAAGATGGATATAATCAGTAATTTACCGGAGAATGCTAAAGATGATGAGATCCTTGTTCGATTGCCGATAAGGGATGCGGTGAGGACGAGTGTTTTGTCGAGCAAGTGGAGGTACAAATGGGCTGTCATTCCTGAACTTGTATTCCTTGATGAATGCATTCTTCCTGCTCTCCAAACCGATAAGGAAACCGATAAGAATAAGCTTGTGAAATTTATCGATCGAGTTTTGTTAGTTCATAAAGGCCCAATTCAGAAGTTTGAGCTTTCCACTTCATGCTTGCAAAGCTGTTCTTCCATCGACTGTTGGGTACTTTTCCTATCGAGAAACGGCATCAAAGAGTTCATACTCAAGTTCTGGGATGGTGAACGTTACAAGTTGCCTTCTTGTCTCTTCTCTTCGCAAGAGATGCGTTCTTTGGAACTGCTTCTGTAATGACCCTATTTCTAGCAATATTATAGTAGACTTTTTATAATACTTTGAACATTATATGTATGCCATTTTAAAGGTCTCAACAATAGCTTTCTATCGGTATCAAGTTCATCCAAATCGGACGTGCGAGTCAAAAGTTATTGTGTTTAGTTCCGAGCAACATTTTAAGTTTTTATTAAAATTCAAAAAAAAAGAAAAAAAGACAATTTCCAAAATTTTAGTCCCACATCGGTTAAAAATAAAAAGTTCTGAGTTCTCAACCTCTATAAATAGAAGGCCAAGCCTTTAGAAAATTACATCAATTTGGGTATTTGCATTCTAACCCCTGAGGTAAGAATATTTGCAAAAAAGTCCCTCAACTAGAAGAAATTCTAGAAAATTCCCAGGAATTCCTGAAAATATTCAGGTCCTTTGAAAAGTTTTTTTTTTTGTGGGGCCTACTGCTTCGAGATACGCGCTACCTCGAGATTCGCATCGTACGAGGTTCAAAGATTTTGGGATTCTAGCGTATTCACTTGTAAGTACATAGTTATTTATTTTATGCCTTTATTTATTTAATTAATTAATTAATTAATTAATTATTATTTAATTAATTAATTAATTAATTATTTAATTGATTAATTATTATTTATTTATTTATTTATTTATAAATATTAATTTTTATTTTTATTTTTTTTGAAATAGTAGAAAATTCGCAGAATATTGTAGAAAAATTCTAGAAAATTCTATTATTTTTGGGGAAAATGTCTGAAAATGCTATTCTTGTTATCTGTTAAATTTTAGCAAGGAAAAATCCCAATTCTTGTATTTTTCACATAAAATGTGTAAATGCATTGATAATTTCTTGTAATCTTAAAAACATGAAATTATGATAGATGAGGACATGTGTAATCTATTTAGTTAGATGAAGTCATGCTCCAATTCATTTAAAATGAGATATATGCGTTTTTCATCCGTTTTATGTATTCGTTTTCTAAGATATTAATAGGGCTTAAATGTTCTTATTTTTAGTTTCAAAATGCAAAAATAGGAATGCTATGCATGTAAAGATGTTTCTACAAACATTATTATTTTATGCATATAAATACGATTGATGACATGAATAAGAACGTGATTGGGAATGTGGAATATCAGATTAGTTGGAATCAGGCGTTGTCTCATTTCTTCGAGACCCCTTGGGGTTTTAGTCCCCTAAAGCATCAGGCGTTGTCTTATTTCCTTAAGACCCCTTGGGGTTCCAGTCCCCTAAAGAAGAGGCGTTGTCTCATTCATGAGACCCCTCGGGTATTTATACCTAAAAGAAAATTAGGGAATCCGGAGAGAGGATACCTAATGAAACAATTAGTGTGCACATTAGGGAGTTTACTTGTGGACTAGAAGTGTTGACATCATACACTAGGACCGATGGAATGTTGGTACGAAATACATCAGAATTGATAGTTTGACTTTATAGAAATGGTCACGGGTATTCCGATAAGAGAAAGGTTGACTATTATATGAAAAGACTTCATTGTATTCGAAGTTATACGTAAGTAATTGATGGAGAGTTGAGTTTTATCGAATTACATGTGAAATACATTTGCAAATTGTATTTGTTTTAAAATAAACAAAAGTCGCTGATTTAAGTGGATTTTACGCATGAGGAATGTACTTACTGGGCCCTAGCTCATCGTTTTAAAATGTTTTGTTTTCAGGAAAGGATAAGGGGAAGTTGGACTGATGCTTCCAGCATTTCTGTTGATAGACTTGTGCTTTTGACGATGTTATATTTTGTTTAATTCTTCTATCTTGTAGAAGGATACATGAGTTATGTAGGTCCTTTGACCGTTTAGTAACATGTATTTGGGAGTACGATATATATACAATGTTTTCTTTTGGATGGGCATATTACGGTTCTGTTTGAAGTAAGATATCCTCTAACATTATTAATGTGTCAATGAAGTGCGTTTCGTCTTATGAATTGTTTAAACAAAATGAAAAAAATTATCCGGTGTATTTCCGCTGCATCGTGATACCAGTTTTGTTTAACTGTGCGTTTGTATGATCAGATCGCGCCTCAAGATACGAGAAAGGTCGATATGACCTAATATCGGATTTGGGGGCGTGACAGCTTCGTTGCATATTTAAACCACCTCTTACATTTAAAGGTTTTAGTAAATTGAAGAGTCTTAATCTTCAAGAAATTACATTTGGGAATGAGGCTTTCGATAGGCTAATTTCCAACTGCCCCCTTCTTGAGAGATTGACCTTGAAACATTTTGACGGTCCTACTCATCATCTTAGAATCTGCGCCGCAAATCTCCGCTACTTTTGTTTAATCGGTAAATTTAAAGATATCTGTTTTGAAGATACACCACTTCTATCTGTTGTGTCTATTGGTTTGGAACTTAATGATGGTGAACATTTCGAGAAAACTGAAATCTGCAATTTGGTCAAGGTTTTCAATTCTCTGCCCAGAATTAGGGAGTTTGTTGTGATGGATTGGTTTCTAGAGGTAACATAATCTTATGATCATCATTTGTTGTATTTACTTAGCAAACTTGTTTGTGTTTGTGTTAACTTTTCTCATGGTTTCTTGTAGTTCTTAGCTTTGGGCAGTGTCCCAGAGAGACTTCCTACTACATATGGTCATTTGAACACTCTTTCATTGCCACTAAACTTTGAAGATTCAAATGAGATCTTGGTCATTATTTGCTTGTTCAACAGTTCCCCTAATTTACGAGAACTTGAGATTTGGGTAAGTCATTACAGATTGAGTGTGTGTGTCTATCTCGTCATGGTTCTAACAAGACTGATCAAATGTTCATTTTTTCACAAATTTATTTAGGCTTGGTCAGACATTGATGATGCCACAAGAATTGATGTGGACTTCTGGGAAGCACAGGGCCATCCAGATTGCAACATGGATCAACTTCGCATGGTGAAGATAAGTAATATGTCAAGGGTGTCGTCTGAATGTAAATTCATTCAGTTTTTACTCTCTAATTCACCCATTCTTGAGATGTTGAGTATTAAGCTGTATTCAGAGCCGGGCCTCCAAAAACTAGGGTTTTTGAAAGCATTGCTCAGAATGTTTCGTTCATCAGCAAAAGCTGAAATCGAATACTTGGAATCTGATCAATATGATGAAGAGTAGTAAGCTTTCAATATCTCCTTGAAGATTTTGTTTATGGTGAGAGGGATACAATGTCAAAATAGCTATTATTTCCAGTTAATTTTACTCTCAAGAAATGTTTTATCTCTTTGTATTACAAGTTGTAAACTCTCTACCTACTTCTATGTCCATATAAAGTTCTCACTGGAAGTTTTTAACTTCTTTCTCTCACATGTTGTTAGGTATATCTAACTATTCCTCTTGTTAATGTACAGCTTGGAATGCCCCAACACTGTTTTTTAGAATATCCAATAGATAGATTGAGGTCTTAGCTCAGTCTAGTATTATTATTTCATCTATTAACTTGATTTTAAAATAGGTGATGGGTTTTCTGTAGTGACACTTTAGCCCTCTTCACAGGAGTGACTTGGAGCTTCAAGACATGCGTCTTCAGTTGAAGGTGCGCTACCAAACACATCCTGAGTCTCTCTGGATTTCTTGGTGTAGACATCCCATTTTTGCTCACTAATTCCTTGATCTGAAATGATTTATACTTAGACTGCAACAAAACATTTAGAAAATCATGCCCAATCACCCTACCTTTTAGGAGTCTTTAGGTCCATTAGAAACCGTACCGTCAATGGCAAAGATTTGATCCCAAAATGACAAAATTTATGAAAAACGCTAATTTTAAAAATTTGACCTCGTATTTGATTTTCTACGGCGAGTTCCTTTCTTGTCCTGCCCAAAAACAGTCTTTATTCTCATTGGAGAAAGACTCCCGCAGCAAGGTAGTCCAGTTGCTTTCTTTATCTCGCTTGTCATTAGTCCGTCTAGTGCCTTTCGGTTGGGGTCCGCCCGGGGTTAGACCTCTCGAAGGCAGTCAACGTGTCAGCAATTCTTCTCCCATTAGACTTGTAAAGAAAAACCAATTTCATCAAGTACCCATATGCCCATATTTTGGAAAGACCAATCAAATTCAATAACCTACTTTTTTTTTTCTTTTTTTTTTCGTATCTTGACCTGGTTTGGAAAGTTATACTGTAGACTAAATTATGTCGAAGTTCTCTACTTTCTTGGATATTCTTGAGAAAAATCTGATAATTTTAGGGGCAAAAATGTTATAATGTTAAAAGAATTTGGCTAATTTTAGCAGCACCCCTTGAATTGTAAGGACACCCAAACTCAACATTTCCGACAATTTCTTTTTTGGGAATTTTTGACATACCCCCCCACACTTTAAAAAAATTTACATACCCCCTATGACTTGGTCCAAGGTCAGTTGACCAATGTAGACCCGAGTTGACCATAATATTTTACATTAAAAGATAGAAATACCCTTGTCTTCAACCATGGAACAAGGGTTTGGATCAAAACCAAACCCCCAAATCAAATGGATGTGGTGGACGGCAAGCCAAGAGATACCAATGGGTTAGTTGTCCATCACTGGAGACCAACCCACCGGAGTCTCATGCCGGTCACCGACCACTCCGGCGAAAATTAGAAAACCCATTGGTATCTGGAGTTAAATTTTTTTTTTCTTTTTTGAAACACCAACTTAGAAAAAAAAAATCTAGGGTTGAAGTGGCATTGTAATACAAATATTAAGCTCTGAATCTTTTATTGGTATCTCAACTAGCATTGGGATTCCCATTCCACATTGAATATTTTTGAACAATAATAGTTAGGAGATCATTCATTTTCAAGCTAAAATTGGATGAAAAATACAACCTCGAGTCTATGGTCGGACAACCCAATGGTTTATTTAATTTTTGTTGGAGTGGTGGATGACCGGCATGAGACTCTGGTCATTTGATTTGGCTTGCCATCCACCATAGCCATTTGATTTGGGGGTTTGGTTTTGGTCCAAACTCTTGTTCCAAGGTTGAAGACAAGGGTATTTCTATCTTTTAATGTAAATTATGCTGGTCAACTTGGTTAACATTGGTCAACTGACCTTGGACCAAGTCATAGGGAGGTATGTCAGCTTTTTCAAAGTGTGGCGGGTATGTCAAAAATTCCCCTTTTTTGGTAATCCATCCAACAATTATGTTGACAAATAATAGATGTGATATATTTAGAGTAGAACTTTGATGACAACTCGCAATATGAGCCACATGGCATACTCTTAGAGGACTCTGACCATATGGATGTTTTTCCAATCCCTAGCTAGACCTACATACCAAAAATCAGCCGATTAGTGATTTCAAACCTTTGGATATTTGTACCTCAAATAATGGTCAATAATGCTAACCTCATAATTCATGGGGTTCGACTAAAATTTCCCAAAGAATTTTACAGTCAAATCTCAAACAACTTCCAATAGAGAGCCAAAGGGCAACAAAATATATAACAAGATACTGATTGTCAATCATATACGAAGATTTGGAATACAAGTTTAAGCTGTTTGGTTGGGGAGCTTGGTCAATAGAAGCTCCACTTCACTCAAAATTTTAGTCAATTCTAACAATATGAAAAGGCAAAACACTTGGACCTAATAGCAACTTTTTTGCTTATCAAAAACTAAACAATCTCCATTTGGGGTGTTATATGGCTCATTAGTTTTTCCATTGGGAATACCAATTCCTAAGTATTTGCATTTGTATCATTTTTTATGGTTTTCCTTTTTCTTTTTTTCTTCTTTTTCTTCATTGCAGTTTGATTTTCAGGGACAACATGGCCATCATCCATGTCAAGAAGACTCATGTGGGATGGAATAATAAAAGTTTCAACAAGTTACTACAATGAGAGAGAGAGAGAGAGAGAGAGAGAGAGAGAGAGAGAGAGAGTTTTCTCAATTCTCACATTTTAGCTTTGCATTTGCTTAAGAATTAACAAACATATCAAGCTTCATGTTTTCAGGATAAGGCTCCAACTTTGATTCAAGTAGTTTGCTTTTGTCTTTTTTTATTTATTTATAAATCCAAGCAATATATATATATATAAAGAAGAGATCGAGGAGATCTCGAGAAAAAACAAGGAAAAGCAGAGACCGCCAGATGCAAGTATATACTAAAACACTCTGCTCTCACTCCATGAGTACATTAAACCTCAAAAACTATATCGCCAAAGAAAATGCCTCTCAAATCGGGAAGGATACTGCTCCATCTGTATAGAAATGCTTTTATGCACAAAAGGCTCTCCTGAAAGGAACTTTCATTTCCTCTAAAAACTCTCATATTCCTCTTTATCCATAATCCCTAAAGAACTGTAAACAATACCATCTTCCAAAGAGCTTTTACCCTCGGTAATGCAGAAATATCGGGCCAGCCTTCCAATAAATCTCCTATGGACTCTGGCATGACCCAAAGAAGACCCACCTATGCTAGAAATATGACCAAATCTAAAAGGCAAAATCATAATGCAGGAAGAGATGATTTGTATTCTCACCATTCGACTTGCACATAATACAGTAATTCGTCAATATCCACTCTTTAACGATCATGAAAAGTCTCGGTTGTCAACCCTAATAATACTTAGTTCTTCGAAAATATATATCATTGTGTTATGAATCCGCTGAAGACTGAAGTGTCAAAGATCAAGTGGACTTTGACAAATAAATCGAAGAAGAATTAAAGCTGAAGAAAATCAACCTAAGTGATCAAGCTCAATTAAAGACAAAGTCAAGCTCGAGCATGCAGATTTAAATGATCAAAGTACGTTCTTACTCAACGAACGTTCAACTTTAAAGAATCTCGTGTTGCAGTTACTTACGTACATCTAAGGGTACACCGCGCATTGCCAGCGGATCAAGATTTTTCCTAGATAGTTCATTGATAAAATTAGGTAACATGTGTGTGAACAAACACTTAAAATAAATATTGTTCAGTGCAGGACTAAGAGGTCCGGCCGACCGACCATTTTGAGCGGGCGACCGGATGTCCGGTCGACTGGCCAAAAAGGTGCGGCCGACCGAAACTCTTGGTTTTGGAAAAACGTGTTGCTGACCTGAGGGGGCGACCGACTATAAGGTTCGGTCGATCGAAGTCCGGTTGATCGACCAAACATGTGGTCGACCTCCCTTTTTCGGATCTCATTTTGACTCAATTTCTTCTGCGATTTTAGGCGCACTTTGGCCTTTCAAACGGCTATATTTAGTTCGGTTCTATTGATAGGAGGGTGGCTTATAAATTAGAGTACGTTCTCTCCTCTCATAAGAATCAACTCAATTAAGAGATCTCTAATCTCACATTCTTTGATTATCATTCTTCGAGTCTAGAGATCTGGAATTTGTGAGAACTTCACTAGAGCAAAGTTGTGTATTCCTTGTGAAGGCTCTAAGTGTTTTGAAGAAACTATTAGCTATTATTATTCTGCAAGCATCTTCCTCCAAGAAGAGGATTTCTCTTGGCAGAGTATCTCTTAGGCGATTCTTCTCTAAAAGATTTTTCATTTGATCGTATTCATCGAAATGTAAGTGTCTCTATGATTAAATATCTTTTTGATAGAATTCGAAATTTATGAACACTGAATATTTGTGATTGGTGGATGAGTGATGACTCATCTAACTGAGTTGAGGATTGTCGATCCATGAGAAAAGAATTTCTCTAAATAGACTACTGGCCTAGGCTGATTCTCTAGGTGAGCGAGAAGTGATTCTCGTTAGATTAAAACTAAGTGATATCTTAGTTAGTGGATTATTTATTTTAATTTGATATGTTGTAATACATGATTGAGATAATATAATATTACTCGTGTTGAGTATCGGACAGCGGACGTAGGTGCGGAGTAGCCGAACTATTATAAATCTGAGTCTCGTGTGATTATGAATGTTTGCATATTTTGTCTCAAATTTTTCCATTCTATGTTCTATGAATGATTCATATTTTAATTGCTTGATCTTTTTTCGCCTTGTGTGATCATTAATTTTTAAATCCATATAGAATCTACAGAGAAATTAATGTGATAATTAAAAGGGAATTTCAATTGGTATCAGAGCAATCCCACTTTGTGAAGGGCTTAACAATCCAAGTGTAATCCTTAGTTCCCTTAGAATAACCATGAGTCAAGAGGGATTCTCTGTGTCTAGACCTCTATTCAATGGTACTAATTACTTCTACTAGAAGGCTAGAATGAGGATTTTCTTAAAATCTCTAGATGAACGGATTTGAGAATCAGTCGAAGTGGGATGGACATCCCATACTGTAGCAACGACTGTTGGTGAATCAACTACCATTGTTATTAAACCTAAAAGAGAATGGAGTGTGGGAGATGAAAATGCATACTAGTATAATAATCATGCATTGAATGTAATACATTATGCTTTATCTCCTGACGAATTCAAAAGAATAATTGCTTGTGAAACCTCAAAACAAGCATGGAACATTTTGGAGATGACCCATGAAGGAATGAATTCTGTTAAACTGTCAAAACTTCAAATGCTCACAACACAATTTGAAATTATTAGAATGAATGAGGATGAAAGTTTCACAGACTACTACACAAAACTAAGTGAAATAATTAACTCCATGTGGGGTCTTGGTGAAGCTATTCCTGAACCAAAAATTGTTAAAAAAATTATGAGATTATTGCCTGATAAGTTTCATCCTAAAATTATAGCTATTGAAGAAAGTAAAAATATTGACTAATCAAATTAGAAGAATTAATAAGATCAATTTAAACATTTGAACTAAAACTTCATGCACCTAAAAAGAAAGGATTAGCTCTAAAAACTTCTAAGAAACAATTAAGAGAAGAAACTGACAATAATATGCTTTTTACTTTTACAATGGTACTCGGAGTGGATAAAGTCTAGCTAATGCATGGACACATACGACACCTGTGATCTGCTTTCTACCACATGAGCATTCATGTGTCCTTGTGTTTACTTTCCATCTTATAAATTGACTTTGTTCAATGACAGTGATGTCATCTTATGCGCCCCTAAGAGAATAATCAGTGTATCACCAATCATCCTCTTTATAACCCCTTCTACTCTAGCTACCGTTGCACCTTTTATTTTATGCGGTTCTTTTCTCTATTCATACATCAATGTCATGAACTTTAAATGCAACTTTTCCACCATCATGCAGGCTGGAAGATCACGTAACTCTGTTATCCAACTATTGAATGATTTAAAAAAATTATTAGTTATATGCTGTAATGTCCCGAACTTTTGTTTAGGGGTATTAGAGTAATTCAATTTTAAAGGATATTTTTGACAAACGATAAATTTAAAATAATTAATATCATCGAGTTACACCTTAATTGTCTTAATTAAAAATTTTCATAACTTTTAGTATTTTGAAAATAATAAAAATATTTTCTTAATAAAATAATTGAACTTTAAAAATAAAAAACTATTAAAATATTCACTTTCACATATAGAAATTAGCTTGGACAAAAAAAATGTAAGATACTAATATTATCTCTTTTTAACAAAGGAAAATAAGTTTTAAATTCAAATAAATTACCATGATAATTAATAGCACATAAATAAATGAAGACTTACCATTTTATTTTGAAGAACTATTAAAAATAGAAGAACTCTCAATAACCAAATTGTTGAGAGCTAAAGAATGAGAACACAACTCCATTAGAATAGAACTTTCGAAGCCCTAGAAGATCATCACACCTCACTTGTTTGCATTAAAGCCTAAAGACAAAAATATTGGTGAGACCCTAAAGCATAACATACTAGAAGATGGACTCCATCTGACAATAATCAAATGAAACGTACTACATTTTTTCATCTCTCTCAAATCTAAGGAAAAATAAAACATGTAAGTACATTCTTCTATGATTTTTCGATTAATTAATTTTGGTTATACTCTTTGTATATGTATTGCGCTTGAATCTTGTTATTTTTCATATGGACTTAGCATTATAGCATGATTGTCTTGATCTTATTATTCTTAATATAATATTAAGATATTGGATTGCATATATTTTTAAACTGCGGGATGGACTCCAATGGTTAAAAAATTTTAAGCAAGAAAGTCTTGGAGCCTTTGGATACAAAGCCTTAAACCCCTACAGAAGAGTTTTTAATTGAACTGCTCCCGGCGTAGCAACGAGAAGGAGACCCATGATGGGTTATTGGTTGCATGTACATATTAGTTTTTGGATTATGATTTATTTTGAAAATACTTGTTATTCTTGTTTCATGCCTATATTTTGCATATAACTATTAATTGATAGAATTGTTATAGATATGATGTAATCATGATTAAATCTTATTGAGCTTTCATAAGCTCACGGTTCAACCGATAATATTTTTCAGATTATTTGGGAATGAAATAAAATATGGGCTAAATGACGGCACACCAAAGAATATTGAAGCGTTCATTGAAGACGCCAAACTTTTTAATTATTTTAATTATGTTACATTTAAGTTTTATGACTGTAATAAGATTGAAACAAGAGAACCTCGAAAACAAAAAGAACTCCTTCTACGAGGTCATTTTGAGCATTAAGTCATTTTTATACCATTAGAAAAACATCAACTACGGGAGTAGGGACATCTTTTTTAGCGATTTGGTCTTCAGACTTGGGCATATTCTGTTTTGATCTCTCGGTTTATTGTTGTTTGTTCTTTTTGCTTATTTTTCTCTCTTGTAGCTTTTCGAGATCTTCTCGATCTCCTTCTATCAATATATTTTTGGATTTATAAAATAAAAAGATTGAATCTTGACTTTATGGGTCTATTTAGAACCCAATTTAATTGATTGCATACTTCTATTTAATTATTTATATTTTTAATAAAATATAAAATCTGACCTTTATGTTTCTGCCATAAATTCAATTCTGTTCTTTTTTAACAAAATTCGATAGGGCTAGTTAAGAGTGGGAAAGTTATTAAAATAAAATAGTAAATAATATTTTTGGACAAAGTGCCTTCTCAAAATATGCTCAAAATATTTTTTTGAAAATTTTATATCTATCTACTTAAATTCTGAAAAGTTAATTCAAAACGCTTATCAAACAAAAGTTTTAGCCAAAACACCTTTACAAAATATTTTTATTTTAATTTATTATGATTTATGATGATTTTTAAAAATTATTTTGTAATATTTTAATTTTATTTAGTATCACACCCTGGATCTTGGGTAAGCGGATCGTTTTTCAGGCATTTGGGTCAAATTTGGGTGCCTAGATTCAGGGCATGACATATCCTTGCAGTGACCCCATTCTTCGAAATGAGAATGTGCCTAGTTTTTGGGATCAACTAATAACATATCCCAATAAGCCTCTTCTAAGATCTCCTTTAGTTGTTCCTTTGAACGATTAAATTCAATCCTTATATAAGCTCTAGTGCCACCCCAAACCAACTTCTCGAATAAAACTCCCTTGAATCGAGTCTTAAAATTCGTATATAAATGTCTCATACAATATCTATGAGATGATGTAGGAAAGACGTTTGACACCGCCCCAATCAAACCGTTTTGTCTATCAGAAATAAATATTAACGACAATTGGTGCTCCAACTTACCTTGCAAGCACTATAAGAATGAAGTCCAAGTTTCAAAATTCTCAGCCCTACATATGCAAAATGCCAAAGGAAATAGTCCATAGTTTCCATTTAAGGCTATTGTTGCTAATAAAACACCACCATACTTTCCCTTAAAAAAGAAACCATCTAAACCAATAACTAGCCAACATCCATCTCAAAAGCCTATTAGAGAGGCACAAAATACTACAACAATCATTCTAAAAGAATGGTCTTCTACCACTCCATACTTCGCCACGCTACGATGATTATTTAATAAAATTGATGACAAAGCGTGGGCACTTGTCGAAAGTCGGCTGCATGAGAACCATAAATAAGTTCCAATGTCATGTCCCTTGCATGCCAAGCCATCCAGTAAGATATATCAACATTGAATCTTCTTAGGATTTCAGCTTTGGCATCCTTCGACTTCCATGCCTTCAAATGATCTTTAATCTTTTCAACATTCTGCTTAGCCACCCAATGACCATTCACATTAGTATGCTTTTTACTCACATTTCCAGAACATACATGCTCATTGTTTAACTTCTTAATTTCAAAAGTCACCCCATCATTCGTACGTGAAGCATGAACACGCCAACACCATTTACCCTTACAATAAGCTATCACTCTAGTTGGCTCATTCTTTGATAATGTGTACGCGAAATGTTTCCTAACTGAATATATTTGCAATATGTCTCTAAATTCTTGAACATTTGAGAATTGTTGATTCACTTCTAATTCTAGATGGTCTAAAGAGTTTCCATAATCAATAGACTCTTCTAGATATAAATCATTAAATTCATCAACAAATCCACTATCAATAAGAGAAGTAAGCTCAACAGTATTATCATTATCCCCAAAGGAGTTATATCATCATTTTCTTCATTACTAGTAACAAGAAGCAAATAATTATAGTCGGTTGGCTCTACATTATTTGAATCAAAGGTTAGTCTCACTGGAGATATAGGGACATCATCCAACTCATCTCTTGATGATTCACCTAAATCTCTAGTCCTCTGACCATGCCTAATACAATTACGGCCATCCACCCCAACCTGTATCTAGGGCTGTCAAAGGGCCGGGTCAGGGTAGGGCCTAGCCCGACCCTAGCCTTACACTTACTTATAAAGGTGAGGCCCTAACCCTTAGAGTATCTAGGTCATTAAAAATATAAATTTTTTTAGTAGAAAAAGTGGATGGTTTAATAATGCACTTGGCTTGGTAACGTGTTTCCTTAGTTTAATCTATATAGATTTTTTAATGAATGATCATAATTTTGAAAATGAAAATGAACCTACTAATCTTTCTAAAAACCTCGATAAAATAAATGATATATCATAAATTTACACTAGAAAAAATTATTTTAGAATGATTTTCAACCATTCTAAAAATTTTCAAAATAAGAATGATTTTGGATCGGTCGTAATTTTGGAATGGCTCGAAATTGCCAAAAATTGTATCTTTTCTTAGGATATTTGTAGTGTCCAACATTGTGACATGTGTCCAACACTTAGAGAGGGCATTTGTTTTTCTTCAACTTACAATATATTTGCTAATGTTACAAGGTCCAATGTGCCATCCAAACTACTAATTTTAAATTTAGTAGTTTCATTGACAAATGAGAAACCGTTTCGAAACATTTCAAGCTTATGTTGAGATCAAAGACGAAAGAAGAAGAATCGATTGCAAAGACAACACGATGTATGGTCAGATTGTTAAACATGATGTCCATGTGGACTTGACCACTGGATGTAAGAACAATGTATGGTCAGATTGTTCAACTTGATCTTCATGTGGACCTGACCACCGGATGTAATAAATTAATGGGTGTAGCTGTAAACTTGTTAATAATGTTAAACATAAGGACAAATCAGCTATGGACACCTTTGAAAGTGTGCGTGTGTTATAATAATAGAGATGGGTGAAAGGAATTGCTCCATGTTTTACATGACACATAGCAAATAATAGCACCTAAAGTCACACAAGGCAAACTAGTCATTTTCACCAATTTGAAGATACCACCTAAAACAACCTCCAATAAAGTTTTGGATTATCCATTTGATAAAAAAAAAATTGCATTATTGAGCGTTATTTGGGTGCAAAGTGCCAAAGGTTCTAAATGACTAATCAGGCTGATTTTTGGTTTGCAAGTCCACCGAGGGACTGGCCAAGCATCCATACGATCATTGTCAACTAAGAGTGTGCCACGTGGCTCGTATTGTGCATTGTGATAGAAGCTTTTGTCAACGTTTGTCACAATGGAGAAAATTTTTTGAAGCAGCGAAGCTGTGGCCAATCACATCACGCCACAAACCCAAAAATGCTTTTAAAGAACCGATTGTGGCAAGATTTGATTGGCCATTGCTTCACTGCTTCAAAAATCCACAACTACAAAAATTTTCTCGTCACAATGTTGTGAGAGAAGTTTAACACAGAAGAAGAAGAAGAAGAAGAAGAAGAAGAAGAAGAAGAAGAAGAAGACATGTTTTTGTCACAATGTTGTGAGTCAAGGCCTTTCCAAGAATAGAAAAAAAAACACAAGTTGAAGAAGAAGAAGAAGAAGAAGAAGAAGAAGAAGAAGAAACTTACACGTGGATCTATTGCAAGTCTTGTTTGCTGGTATTTTCCTTTTCTTTTCCACACAGCTTTTAGCGTTTTTTTAGAAAAAAAATTTGTAGTGGGCATGTGCATGTAATGGACGGTTGGATGGTAAACACTTATTTGTTTAAGAAATAAGAATTAGGGGTATAACGGTACTTTAAATTTTTAAGGTCATTATAGTCATTTTAAAAAATATTGGGATGTCCATCCAGAGACCATTAATGACTGTCTGTGGTCAACGTGTTGACCATGGTCAATGGGTGAGATGCAAATATTTTGAAAACATTGGGTGAGATGCAGATTGCACCAATAAGCTAAGGGGGTAAAGCCAAAAAACCCTGTATTAAATCGTATTATAGACAAATTATTCTCGAACTTTGTTTTTTTTTTTTTCTGTTCCAGTTTATTTAACCCTTTTTTTTTACCATATTTCAAAATGGATTATATTCCTAGTGTTCCCGTCCCCAAAATGTCCGACACATACCCCAATCCCTTAACCCAACCCATGTACCCTTGGTTAGCGGTTAACAAGGGTACTTGTCACACATTTTGGGAGGGGGATTACAAAGTCAGGGCCAGCGAATTTTTTCCCGCGAGTGCTTTGCTTTTTCAAAAGGGAACGGCGTGAAACGAGGAATAAAAGCCCGGGGTGATTTGTCCACGTGTCGTTGGTTGTGCCACAGCCAGGGAATTCGCTAACTCGCAGTCAGCGATAACTGTTGGAAGTTATGGAACGAATCTCCAGGAAGATAGATCCGTGCTCCCCTTCTTTTTTCTTTTTTTTTGTGTGTGTGTGTGTGTGTGTAATCAAGCATAGATCCGTGCTCCTGAGTGAATCGTTTTAGGGTTTTTGTTCTTCGTTTCTCTCTAGTGATATGGTGGTTTATTTGTGTGCAGAGGGAGAAAGAAGCCTGTGGTTTGTTCGTTTCTTCTCCGAGATTAGTTTGTTTTTAATAAAGTTTTTTGTTTTCTGTTCTTTACCAGGGTTAATTTCTTCTTATTTTACAGATGTTGTTCTTATTTTACAGATGGGTTCCCGAACAAAGATGGAAACGCGTCTTGATATAATCAGCAATCTACCAAAGAATGTTAAAGAGGAGATCCTCATGCTATTGCCAATAAGGGATGCGGTGAGGACAAGTGTTTTGTCGACCAATTGGAGGTACACATGGGCTTCCATTCCTGAACTTGTATTCCATGATGGATACAATCTTCGTTCTCTCCAAAACGGCAACAATAAGCTTGCGAAATTTATTGATCGAGTTTTGTTAGTTCATAGAGGTCCAATTCAGAAATTTGAGCTTTCCACTTCATGCTTGCAAAGATGTTCTTCCATTGATTGCTGGCTACTTTTCCTATTGAGAAACGGTCTCAAAGAGTTTATACTCAAGTTCTGGATGGTGAACGTTATAAGTTGCCTTCTTGTCTCTTCTCTTCGCAAGAGATGCGTTCTTTAGAACTGCTTCGTTGCGTTTTTAAACCACCTCCTACATTTAAAGGTTTTAGTAATTTGAATAGTCTTGATCTTCAACAAATTACATTTGGGAATGGAGTATTTGATACTCTAATTTCCAACTCCCCCCCTTCTTGAGAGATTGACATTGAAACATTTTGATGGTCCTACTCATCTTAGGATCTCCGCCCCAAATCTCTGCTACTTTTGTCTATTTGGTAACTTTAAGGATATTTATTTCGAAGATACACCACTTCTATCTGTTGTGTCAATTGGTTTGCAACTTAAGGATGGCGAACAATTCGAGGACCGTAAAACTTGCAATTTGCTCAGGGTTTTCAGTTCTCTGCCCAGACTTAAGAAATTTGTAGTGAAGGATTTATTTTTACAGGTAACATAATCTTATAATCATCATTTGTTGTATTTACTTAGCAAACTTGCTCATGTTTATGTTAACTTTTTCTCATGGTTTCTTGTAGTTCTTAGCTATGGGCGATGTCCCAGAGAGCCTTCCTACTAAATATCGTCATTTGAACACTCTTTCATTGCCACTAAACTTATTAGATGGAGATGAGATCTTGCTCTTTATTTGCTTGCTCAACAGTTCCCCTAATTTACGAGAACTTGAGATTTGGGTAAGTCATTACAAATCAATATGTTCTTGTTATGTTGATCATCATCACCAAACATCAATCAATTCCGAAATCACAAACTTTATCAAAAGTTGACTGTGGGTGTGTGTGTATCTTGTGCATGGGTTCTAACAAGGCTAATCCAATTTCATTTTTTCACTTGTTTAGGCTTGCTCAGACATGTATGCTGCCGTAGTAATTGTTGAGAACTTCTTTGAAGCATTGGACGATCCAGATTGCAACATGAATCGACTTCGCACGGTGAAGATAATTAATATGTCGGGCGTCATGTGAATTGTTTTTCATTGAGTTTTTACTTGGTAATTCACCCAGGCTTGAGATGTTGAGTATTAAGCCGAATTCAGAGCTGGACCTCCAAGAGTTATTTAAAGTATTGCTGAGTTACCCGCGTGCATCAGCAAAAGCAGAAATCGAATACTTGGAACTTGATCAATGTGATAAAGAGTAGATAAACTTTGATTATCTCCTTGAAGATTTGTTTATGGCGAGAGGGATACAATGTCAAATAGCAATTATTTTCAGTGAAATTTCTCACAAGAAATGTTTCATCTCTTTGTATCTAACTATTCATCTTGTAATTGGTTGGGTTTGCTTTGGCATCTTTATTAGTACAGCTTGGGGCCTTAGCTCAGTCTTGGATTAACTTGATTATAAAATTAGCTGGTGGGTTTTCTGGAGTGACACACTTTAGCCCTCTTCACAGGAGTGGCATGGTTTTCTTTGTGTGGTAGTTCAGGTGGTGAGGGTATCAAGATTCAGCCAATAACACATTGACACCCTGCCATGTGGTAATAAAACCAGGCTGCTGCAAGCTATATTATGTATACTGAAAGGAAGCCTGTGGACCAGTTTCTCTCTCTCTCTCTCTCTCTGAAATTGAAATTCCTAATGAAAAAGCTGAAATCCCAGAAACTTGCACCTGTTCTAGACCATATGAGTTCATTGGATAACACCGAAGGTTCCAGTTGATCATCCAGTACTTTCTCAAGTCTCAAAGAACCAGAAGAACAGAGACCTCAGTCCCGAATAGCAAAATTGTTAAAATGTTATTCACTAACATCATATCGGAAATGTAGCATCCTGATGGTTCGTCACTGATATCGGCGTGTTTGGTTTGCATTTCAAGCGAAAGAAAGAAAAATGGAAGCAGCCAATATGGAGAGGATAATTGAGTCCTACTCTTTAAGTGGTTCAATCATACATCGACCAACCATTCGATTAGTGGCCAACAATTTCATACAATATTTTTGACAACAATTTTGGCGTACCCACATGGAAGATGAATCAATGCTTGATTTCTGGTGAGGATGATCTCCTCACCATATGGATCACCCCTACAAAAAGCCAATCTATTCTGAAATTTCAAACCCTATCAAATGTGGTTTTCAAGTTAACGGTAAAATAGACGGTCCATAATTCTTTAACTTGTAAACCAGTCTACGAATATTAGAATGATTTGATTTCTTGTAAACCACACCACATTTTGGCAAATGTAGTAACCCATGGATGTTTGTCCTTAGTAAGTACAACATTTGTGTGATATTACAAAACGTCATTGAAACTACATTTTGGCATTTTATGTGATTGGTTGATAGTGAAAATATCGTGTTTTTCTCTAACGATTGTTGTTGGTTATTTCTTTAGTGACTTTTATCATGCATTTGAGTTAATGAACTTTTCCGTCATTATGAAAATATCATGTTTTCTTTCACGAGCTTTGGAGATGAAGTTATGTTATTATTTAATGGTTAGGGCAATTGTTATTGTATTGACCGATAAATTATTTTAATATTAAAAAATTTAAAAATATTTCTAACCAATAAAAAAAATTAAGAAATTGACCCAACTCGACTAACCCGACCCAACTCGATAGGAGAAAGTATGGTGGGAGTCCTTTGAAGTTGAAGGCAATGCTGGGTTTGTGCTAAGAAGCAAATTGAAAGAATTGAAAACAAAATTGAAAGAGTGGAACAAAGATGAATTTGGCAAGGTGAATGATAAAATGATGAAAATCTTGGATCAAATTAAGAATCTGGACATGAAAGAGGAACTAGGTTCGCTAAGGGAAGTGGATTTAGAGTTGAAAAGAGAATTCCAGAAATGGGCTTTGTTGGATGAAATCAGTTAGAGACAGAAGGCCAGGGTGAAGTGGTTAAAGGAATGTGACAATAACACCAAGTTTTTTCACCAAGGGGCAAACTCCAATAGAAGAAACAATTTCATCTCTTCAATCAAAATCAAAGGCAAGACATGGAAGGATGAAGTAGAGATCATAAAGGAGATCGTGTCTTTTTACAGGGAATTATACACAGAAGCCTCATGAGGAAGGCCAGCATTGGAAGAAAGGGGTTCGACTGTATCAGTGAGGCATTGAGAGGTGACCTAGAGAGGCCTTTTAGTAAGGAGGAAGTCAAGAGAGCAGTGTTTGAAATGTCGGGAGACAAATCCCCTGGCCCAGATGGATTCACTATGGCTTTCTTTCAGGTTTGTTGGGAGATAGTGAGAGTAGACGTGATGAAAGTTTTTGGGGATCTTCACTCGAGAAATATTTTGGACTATGGAAGTAACCAAACTTTCATCGCCCTGATTCCAAAAGTTCTAGGAGCTGAGGATATTTCAGACTTCAGACCCATTAGTTTCTTGGGGAGTGTTTATACATGGAGCGTTTGTGAAAGGCAGACAAATTCTAGATTTGGTATTGATAGCAAATGAATGTATCAACTCTAGAAGGTGTGGTGGTCTACAAGATAGATCTAGAAAAGGCTTACGATCATACTTGTTGGGAATTTTTGGATTATTTACTTGATAGAATAGGATTTGGTAGTAAATGGCGAGAGTGGATGAAAAAGTGCATTAGATCTCCCTGTTTCTCAGTGTTAATCAATGGATCTCCCTCAGGATACTTTAAGAGTTCTAGGGGTCTTAGGCAAGGCGATCCCCTATCACCTTTCTTGTTTATCATGGTAATGGAAGCATTGAGAAGAATGCTCTCTAGAAGGGTAGGGATAGGAGAGTTGTCAGGTTTTCGGGCGAGGCCAAGGGGGTGTTTATCTCTCATTTGCAGTTTACTGATGACACCCTAGTGTTTATGTCAGGGACTACAGAACAAGCTCACTTTTTGAATAGCCTACTGTGTTGTTTTGAAGTATGTTCAGGTTTCAAAATTAATTTAAAAAAAAACAAAATAATGAACATAGGAGAATCAGACAATATGGAAGACTTGGCTAGAGTTGTGGGTTGTTCTATTGACTCGCTACCATCCTCATACCTTGAGATCCCATTGGGAGCGTCGTACAGGGCAAAATCGATTTGGGATCCAGTAGTGGAAAGAGTACGACGTAGGCTGACCAAGTGGAAAAGTAAGTATAAGGGGGGGGGGGGGGGGGGGGGGGGGGGGGAGATAGTTCTTATCAAGAGTACTCTGTTTAGAATGATCATGGGGACTCTTTTCATTATCCCTTGGTTAGCTCGACACAGGCATGTTTATCCAAAAAGGAAGTGGGCCTAGGTTTTAGAAAGATTGGTGTTATGAATATGGCACTTCTGGGAAAATGGATGTGGAGATTTGGCTAGGAGAGAAGTAGCTTGTGGCTTAGAGTAATTGTTGATATCTATGGGGAATAGGTGGGGGTGGGTGTCCAAACCTACTAGTAGGCCATATGGTTGTGGTGTATGGAGAAGGATTCTCAAGGTTAGGGACCGAGTAAGCGAGGGATCTAGACTAGTTTTAGGAGATGGCTCAAAGATTAGGTTTTGGGAGGACGAGTGGCAAGGGGATTTATGTCTAAAGGAGGCCTTTCCAAGGGTATTCTCTCTTTCTTCGCAGCATAAAGGGCATACTATTGACCAATTTTGGATTGGTTCTCCTTCGGGAGATTGTTGGAATTTGGACCTCAGAAGAAATCCTTTGAGTGGCGAAAAGTACAAATTGAGTTGTTGCATGAATGTTTGAAATTTTACCTTGTCTCCAATCCCGAAGAGGATCACCTGCTATGGAAACACTCCCAATCGGGTATATTCTCGGTAAAATGGTTTTACGAGATCTTAGCTTCTTCATCCATTGTAACCCCATCCAATTTCCCTAGATTGGCAATTTGAAAATCTAAAGCTCCACTGAAAGTTTGTTTCTTTGCTTGGGTAGCTTCTCTAAACAAAATTCTTATGGTAGAGAACTTGATTGTTAGAAAATTGATATTGGTGGACTTTTGTGTCATGTGTAAGGCTATCGGGGAGAGTACTAACCATCTTCTCGTGCATTGTGAGTTTGCTAGACAGGTTTGGATGTTCTTCATATTTCACATGAGCATTGCTTGGGTTTGTCTAGCATCGGTAGGGGCGGTGGTGGAGAGTTGGCCTCAAGTTACTAGATCGGCTAGAGGTAAGCTACTGTGGAAGATGATGTCCTTAGCAATCATCTGGGGCATATGGATCGAGAGGAATAAGAGAACCTTTGAGGGGAAGGAGAGTTCTTTTTTCAAAGTCATTTTAAACATCAAAGCTCTACTAATCCGATGGGGTAGTATTTCGCATGATATGATAGGCATTTTTTTCAGCGATATGATGTTTAAATTTGAGCATGTGTTGTTTTGATTCCGTTTTATTTTGTTCTTTTGTACTTTTTGAGATCTTCTCGATCTCCTTTCTTTTAATACAATTCCAGACTTATCAAGAAAAAAAAAGAAAAGCCTTAAAACTATTGAAATCTATTGGCCAATTTTTTTAAGCAACACAATTTTTGTCATGGTTGCCATCTGGGCCCACTGACCGCATGGATGTTTAGCCCACACCTTGGTAGACATTCATACAAAAAATCAGTTTGTTTGATGATTTTTTGCCATTGGATTTAGTACTCAAAATATTGGTTGAATCCAACGACTAGAATCACGCCTTAAAACTTACTTAAATCTAATGGCGAGAGATTATCAATCAGGGTGATTTTTGGTGTCTATATCCATCAAAGGGTGGGTTAAACATCCATGCAGTCAATCTTAGGGGGCCCAGATGGTAGTGGTAAACAACAATCCATGTGGCCAATTCTTCTTCTTCGTCCCTTTTCTGTTCTGTCTTGTCTTGAGAAGACAAGGAAAGAGTTTATAGAAGCCATTGATGCTCTTTCTCTATTCTCGAGAGAAAAAAGAGATGATATTTCCGACACAAGTGATGTTTTCAGGGGAATTTCGACGGGGATACGATCTCTACGTTTCTTCGTGAATCCTTATAGCTTTGATATGATGAGGTCTACGGGTTCCCTTTCTTAGAAAAAAAAAATCAATTTGAATCATTTTTTCTGAGATCAGGTGAAGGGGGAGTCCAAGTGACGGCCCGTATCTTTCATCCTCTATGAGATCGAGTTTTTCTTGCAGTTTTAATCATTTTCTAGTCATGAAGGAGTGAGGAAAAAGAGAGAGAGTGTGTGTGAGATCGAGTTCAGTTCGTGCGGGCCTGCACTGTGATTCAGCAAGTTTTTTCTGCATCACAATGCATGGACTTACTTTAAGGAAGGCAGAGTTGTCGCGTTCATTTATAGTGGTCTCATTTTGCGGTGGGTAACCAAGCACCAAATTTTGTGGGGGACCACTAAACAAATGCATGTGCATCCGTTTACAACATACCAAGCAGAGCCTAAGTGGGTACAAAGAGACAATGGCTAAAAATCACCAATCTGCAAGCTAATTTCATCCGAGATTGGAGATCGTCCCGATAAAAAAAGAGTAAGTGATATTCATTTAAAAGTGCTCATTTTGAGTAATTATTCTTTTAGCGTTATCGTACTCTTTTATGTAAAACTTTCCTATTTATCTACTTTTTTACGTAAGAATATCTTCTATTGCATATAACACATTTTTCTTGACGAAATGGTATATTTGCATGCATTAAACACATTTTCAAAAGTCTGAATATAAAGTCATTTTGATTAAGTATACGCTTTTCGTTATTGTAGAAAACCCGATCGGACGATTCTCGAGACTGTCTGGCCCACGATCAACCACAGAAGCTTAATATCAGTACTTAAAGAGCCAGCAGGCTAATACAAGAAGATATAAAATCAAGTACAGGCCAAGTTAGAGGATCGTAGAGCTGGACCAAAGAACCGGGAGAGTGGAAGAGCCAATGACCAAGAAAATGACCAAAGCATTTAAATCCACATGAAATGACAATAAATGATGGCATGCTCTACTGGTGAAGCTCAAGTGAGTACTTGTTGACGTTGGTCGTATATCTTTACTGACCCCCTCAACACCGACCCTTCTAGTGTCGATTCTAAACTGTCGATGAAGATTTTAGCGACAGTTTAGGACTGACACCAAAGGTCAATTTTTCTTGTTGTGAGAACTTCAACAAGACCCAGAGCGTCTGTTTCAACAATGAGATGATGTAATAACCCCTATTTTTTATTGGGCTTTTTGAGCCTTTGAGACTTTGGGGCCCGATTGAGACCCATGGGCCTCATATTTGGTTTTGGATCCGTTGCAAATCACGCATCGGGCCGTATTTTAGGGTGCAGACTCATATTAGATGAGTTCTGATATCTCGAGTTATCTTCAGATCTGATTTGATGTGGAGTCCATCGTTGATCTTGCCATCTACACATATCGCATGATCTGAGGGCTAGAAATAATCATCGAATCTGTCCCTCATATACATTTGGCTGGACCACACCTTTTCGTGGCTTTGATACATCTCCATGCGGGAACCCATTAGAGATGGAGCTTCTCTCGGCCACGTGCGTTTCACATCCGTCGACACCTATAGTATTCACCCCTTCTTACTTATGCTCAACAGTCAACACCGTTCAGCCAGAATCGTGGAGCAGGGAATCCCCTTGCCATGCGTCTTCCTCTCATTTCTAATTTTCTACACGTTTCGATGCCAACCAAGTGCCAACCGACCGTTCCTTCTCTCCTCCAACAACCTGTCTGTCCCAAACCTATTGGGCCACCGCACCCCTCTAGCCGACCAACCTCTACTTCTTCACATTCTCGTCAATGGCCACCACCCTCCATAGCCCTGCTAGGCTGCTACTCCGCTTCCAGCGAGCGTAGCTAGCTAGCTAGCTAGCTATCTCATGTTAAGCGAACCCTCCTTCTACATAAACACCTATGTTAATGGCTCTTTTCACCACCGTTCCAAATCTGCAACTCCACTCCATTTGCTCCGACCACCATCTGATCTGAGCACCCATCTCCTCCCATGGCCCGCTTTTCCTCAATGTCGTTTTGAAGCACCACCAGCAGTCCCTATTCAACGCTACAACAACACCAATCGTTAGCCATATATCCAATCGTTCTACTTCACCATTCAGCAATGGAACCTCCTTCCAACCTCCCAAACCACACCAATTCACCTCCCTGATTCCCCAACTGCGTGCTAACCTATATTCATTTCCACCTTCTTACATGCAGCTTCACACCAGCAACGTCCTCCATCTTGCCACCAACTCCCCATGGACGAATTCCTCTCTCTCGTCTCTCTCATCTTCTCGTATATAGCAACCACCCAGCGTCACATCCAGCTTCAGCATGCAACAACCTCCCTCATCTTCACGATCAACTTGCCCGAGCATTTGGGTTTCCCTTGCACCAACCCGACCCCTCCTTAACCGAAAATCCATTTTGCCAGCACCTCTATATTTCAGCTCGGGCAAAACACTAGCAGGGATGCAAATCAACCCCCTTGCATGCAGCGCCTAAACCCTCACCAACAATCAAATCCCCATGGTTGGAAGTTGGAACCAATCCAGGGAACTCACTCCCATCCAACGGTGTAGATCACTAATCAGATTTATTTTTGGTTAGTTGCAGGTCCACTTTGATTTGGATCAAACATCCAATGGTTTGATCTTACTAATCTTGCTGGTTTTGGTTCGCAGGGTGGTTCACCTTCTGAGCATGGTCCCCGTGCTCGAGATCCCACGGCTAGAATCAATCCATGGAGCCCTATCAATCCAAAATCCTTCATCCACCTGGACGTGAACCATACATCCACGTGGTGAGTGTTTGTGAGGCTGTGCCACGTGGCTCATTTGTAGTGTGGTCCCCACCAAGCTGGGCCCACTTTTGCATGTGCGTGCATGGGCGGAGCCCCTGTAAAACTTCTATCACAATCGGATTGCAGATCACACAATCACAGCCAATGAGTTCTCGGCACGTACACCACAAAGCAAAAGCACACGTAGACCACAAAGCAAAAACATATGGGTACGTTGCAAATGCCGAGAACTCATTGGCTTGTGATTGTGTGATTTACAATTTGTTGTGACAGAAGTTTTACTCAGCCCCTGTTTTTAGTTTAAGGCTCAAGCTCCAGTAACCGCCCTAAAATGACAGGCTTCTGTCACAGTACACAATATGAGCCACGTGGCTCATTCTTAGAGGACCCTGATCGTATGGATGTTTGGCCAATCCCTAAGTGGATCTAAAGCCTGATTAGTGATTTATAGGAGTTGGATTGGACTTATTTTCATGGGTTATCTCAACTGTGGGAATTGGAACAGTATTTGAGGTTCAAAGATCCAACGCCTAGAAATCACCAATCAGGCTGATTTTTGGTTTTTAGTTCCACCTACGGATTGGAAAAACATCCATACAGTCCAAATCCTCTAAGAGTTTGCCACGTGGCTCATATTGTGTCCTGTAACTGGGCGGTAACTGGAGCCCGACCCTGATCCCGACCCTTTCTATATACAGCCTAGGCTCATGACCGCCAATTCCAATCGGCAATGAATTGGGCTGAACCTAAGCCACATCTAGCCCAAGCCTCTAAGTCCATAAAATTCTTAAATAAAATATAAAAGTGCAACTATGAAATTTATAGACTTTTCTACGAGGTAACCTTATAAAAGTTGGGGTTCGAAGGATCAGTCTATTTGAGTCTGGCCCATTGGGCTTAGCTAGCGTAGAATGCCGCCAGGCCAATCCATTTAAATAAAATATGCCTTAAAAATCAGGCCCAAACCCGCCCTATGGACCTAGATCCAACAGTCTAAGCCCAGACCCAGAAGGAGGGGCCTTAAAACCCAGTGAGCTGTCCTGGTCCATTGAGCATTACAAAGCATTAGTTGAAAAGTAAAATGGTCTTTTGCTGCTAATTACTTGTGGATGGCAATGGTTTAAAATTGTCTTCTTCCATACCAAACATGTGTTTTTATCACGAAATTTTCAACTTTTTTTCATCGATCGGCACATTCGGGGGAGATTTGCAAAGAATCCGGATACTGAAGGGACATATTTATAAAATACCACAAAAGATTTGGGTTCCTAGGATAACTAAAACCAAGGTTTAAAGGAGGCCGTTTTAACGGTTAAACGCACTGGGTGCGTTACCGTTTAAACGGCCGTTAAAACGGATTGAAACGGTCAGGGGCAAAAATGGAAAAAAATGGAATTAAACGGATTTTAACGGAAAAAAACGGAAAAAGTGGCACTGAAATTCAAATTTTGAAATTTGAAAATTAAAAAAAAAAAAAAAGGAATTTAACGGATTTTAACGGATTTTAACGGCCGTTTTTTTTACAAATTTTTTTGAAATTAAACGGCCGTTAAAACAAAAAAACGGCTGTTTTTTTCAAAACCGATAAAACGGGTTTAAACGGTTTAAACAGAAACGGGCTTGGGGCGTTACCGTTTAAACGGCCGTTTTTAAAACCATGACTAAAACTACAGCAGTCCCATTTAATTTTTTAAACAACCAAGTGGCTTGGCCATTTCAAATGGTAGCGAAAAGCTCATTTTCTATAAGTTGTCTGCAAGGTGAGGCAATGCATGTGACAAGACCTTGTTATTTCCCACCACATATGAACCAGTGGGCAAAACAGTACTATACCTGCACTTTCTGACCTTACTGGAGGATCTTGTTCTGTCAAGGACACTACCACATTTGAAAAAACAGTAAATACAAGCAAATTGCTGGATTCTTGCAGCTCTGTTGACCCTCTTTAAGAGTGTTGCAGACCAGTATGCCAGCCTGCAATTATGGATGCTGCACTCTGCATCTCAGCAAGAGAATCACTTATCAAGAGAATCTACCTATCGCTGAGAATGCAAATATAATATTAAAGGTCATTTCTGGTGGTAATCAGCATGGTCATGATGTATCTAGGTGTCTTAGGGATGTGTCTGTCCAACAATTTTTGGAATTCAAAATAAGAAGCATCCTAAATACGGTTAACAATCAAATATACAGAAAAGAGAAAATAAACCATTTACTTATATGAACTGTGGCACTATCATCTGCTGTTATTCTTTTGAAAAATTTTCTCTGAGCAAGCTCCTCTGGTGACATTCCGAGAGCCTGACTTCCATCATTCTTACTCTAATCCTTAAATCCCCAACTTGTTCCTCGTGCAAGATTGAAGCAGTGTTACAATTTTGTGAGAATTTATAACAGTTTAATGAGACGTAGGATTGGTGCAACTGCTTAAAAAGTAGTTTACAGTCTCTTCTTACAACTGGTCGAACAGATTGAAATACTGTTTTTGCAGAACTTGGAAGTTAAAAACAATGAAAACAAAAAAAAAAAACATGCTATTAGATTAAGTTCTGTCTGAGTTTTAAGTTATTAAACAGTATTTCAATGTCCCTAATAACTTAAGCTCAATCTTAGATATCATCCTGTCTGAGCTTAACTTAAGCACGATCTACAGATATCATCTTGTCTGAGCTTAAGTTATTAGATCGAGTTCTGGCCAAGTGTTGAACTCTGTTTGCGAACAGCCGACAAGTGAATAAACCATCTGTGTAACCAGAGTAAAGAAATCTTATTTAAAATGCAAGTCACTCACTCTTCTTCTCATCACCACTGTTTACCTATCAGAAATCTTGTAACCAAAGATCTAGGCCTGGGTCTCCGACACCAACTTCAGCTGCCTCCTTGGCAGAGATGGACGTACTGGAGAAATCCTCGGATGAATGATCGGTGGGCAGGGTCGGGCAGTTGAGCCTCCACGCCTCCAGTTCTTCCACCCTCTTCTTGAAGGCCTTAGCCCGGCTCTTGTACTTCAGGGCCTTGGCTATCCAAGACTGTAGTAGTTTGTCATCCTTTCTATCCTTTGAACTAGACGGAAACTTGTCAGCTAGTGCCTTCACCAATGCATTTTGGGTCTCTTGGAGATCTTTCTCCTTGAGTGACAAGACTGCTTAGAGCTTCTTATGCTCATCAACATGGTTCTTGATCTCCTCATTAGTTTTGAAGAGAATAGCGGGAATGGCATTTTGAATCTGCAAGAAAAGAAGAGAGTTAGAAAAGAGAATTACGTAAAGATTAAGAGACTGAAAAGAAAAATGAGGATAAGAAGAATACCTGGGCAATGGCCGTATAGACTTTGCCGATGAGCTTTTTGCTAGACTTCCTGTTAAACTTCTTGATGTCGACTGGGAGCCGACTTTGTTCCATCACGGCCTGCGCCACCTCAGGATTGTTAAGGGCACTATCATGGACTGAGACAGCCACCCTCGACCTGAGAATAGGTTTGGGATGAAACATTTGCCTAGGGGAGATCTGGGTCTGAGTAGGAGGACGGTTCCCAGATGAAGAAGGAATGACCTCCTCAGAAACAGTAGTAGCAAGGGCAGCAATGACCTCGACCTCAGACGACTTCTTGGTCCGAACCTTCTTCAATATTTTTCTAGTCTCCCGGTGACCAACTTCAGCAAGTGCAGGCCTCCCCTCCTCGTCATCAAAAGGCGCATCCGCCCTTAGATTCAGATTAGTTGTGATGTCGTCGGAGTGAGTTCTTAGGGTGGTGGGTGACCCTGTGAAGTAGCCCCCGTATGTTAGGGAGGGCAGTGGGTATTCATTTGATCTGTCCATTGTTGCTACAGAAATTTCAAAACAAATGAAGACTTAAGAATGCAAAAAAAATAAAAAAATCAGGATTTCAAGACAGCAATAATACAGAATAAAATTGGGAAGCAAATCCTAGTATTCATTAAGATAGCAATAAATAAGAAAATAAAAAAAAACACCAGAAATTAAGAGAAATATGATTAATGAAAATTAAATAAGCCATTGGGTCGGGCTCTGTTGACAGCCCTAAATGACAGGATTCTGTACAGGACACACATATATGCCACATGGCACACTCTTAGAGGACTATTACCGTATGGATGTTTGGCCAATCCCTAGTTGTACCTACAAACCAAAGTTCAGACTGATTAGTGATTTCTAGGCGTTGGATCCTTGGTACCTCAAATACTGCTAGAATTCCCACAGTTGAGATCAACCCATGAAAATAAGTCCAATCCAACGTCTCTCAAACACTAATCAGGCTGAATTTTGGTCCGTAGGTCCACCTAGGGATTGGCTAAACATCCATACAGTCAGAGTCCTCCAAGAGTATGCCACGTGGCATATATTGTGTCCTGTACAGAATTCTGTCATTTTGGGACTGTCAACGGAGCCTGACCCTAAGCCATTTACCTATATTAATCGAGATTAAAAAAAGATTTTGAAAATCACTGAAATTGAAACTAAGAGCAGAAACTAAGAACAAGAACCAAGAAGATTAGAGAACCCATAACCCAGAGGATATGAAGCCTTAAGAAGCAAGAGTGATTGATTCGGATAAAAATAAAAGAGAAATTCGGGTTTCTGGGAATCAAGAATCAAGATTTACCTTCTTGTCTTCCTTCCATAGCAGTAAGGCTCCGCGGAATTTGGTTACGAGTTTCAGAGAGATTGCAGTTTTTTGCTTCTGGCAATACAGTTTTAAGTGGGAGATTGGCGGCATTAGACTTTAGTAGAGCACTTTTTCATCGTACTGAAGCAGAAACTAAGAGCAGAAACTAAGAAAAAGAACCAAGAAGATCAGAGAACCCATAACCCAGAGGATATGAAGCCTTAAGAAGCAGGAGTGATTGATTCGGATAAAAATAAAGAGAAATTCGGGTTTCTGAGAATCAAGAATCAAGATTTACCTTCCTGTCTTCCTTCCATAGCAGTAAGGCACTAAGGCTCCGCGGAATTTGGTTACGAGTTTCAGAGAGATTGCAGCTTTTCGCTTCTGGCAATACAAGAGAGTTTTAAGTGGGAGATTGGCGGCATTAGACTTTAGAAGAGCACTTTTTCAACCCCTGATGAAAAAGTATTCGTACCCAAGGTTTAAAGGAGGCCGTGTTAACGGTTAAACGGACTGGGGGCGTTACCGTTTAAACCGTTTAAACGGCCATTAAAACGGATTGGAACGGTCAGGGGCAAAAATGGAAAAAAACGGATTTTAACGGTTTTAACGGATTTTAACGAAAAAAACAGAAAAAGAGGCGCTGAAATTCAAATTTTAAAATTTTAAAATTAAAAAAAAAAATGGAATTTAACGGAAATTAAACGGATTTTAACGGAATTAAACGGTTTTAACGGCCGTTTTTTTCACAAAATTTTTCAAAATTAAACGGCTGTTTAAACGATTTTAACGGCCGTTAAAACAAAAAAAAACGGCCATTTTTTTTAAAACCAATAAAACGGGTTTAAACGGAAACGGGCTTGGGGCGTTACCGTTTAAACTGCCATTTAAACCGTTTAAACGGCCGTTTTTAAAACCATGCTTGTACCCATTACAGTAGTGTAAATGTAGTGACCAAAATGCCCTACTAATATTTAATATATGGGTCGGGGCTCCGTTGACAGATCTAAAATGACAGATAATATAGCTGGGACACTATAAGCCATGTGGCACACTTTTACAGAACTCTGACCGTATGGATGTTTGTCCCATGGTTTTAAAAATGGCCGTTTAAATGGTAACGCCCCAAGCCCGTTTTCGTTAAAATCGTTTAAACACATTTTATCGGTTTTGAATAAAACGGCCATTTTTTTGTTTGAATGGCCGTTAAAATCGTTTAAACATCCGTTTAATTCTGAAAAATTGTGAAAAAACTGGCCGTTAAATCTGTTTAATTTTCGTTAAATTCCTTTAAATTCTTTTTTTTTTTAATTTTCAAATTTCAAAATTTGAATTTCAGCTCAATTTTCTCCGTTAAAATCGTGAAAACCGTTAAAATCCATTTAATTCCGTTAAATTATATTTTTTCCATTTTTACCCCTGGCCGTTTCAATCCGTTTTAAGGGCGGTTTAAATGGTAACGCCCCAAGTCCGTTTAACAGTAAAACGGCCTCCTTTAAACCTTGGTTTGTCCTATCCCATGATGGACCTACAAACCAAAAATCAGCCTGATTAGTGATTTATAGGCTTTGGATTGGACTTATTTACACGGGCTGATCGCATATGTGGGGGTTTTTAGCAGTATTTGAGGTACAAAGATGCAACACTTATAAATCCCTAATCCGGCTGATATTTGGTTTGTAGGTCCACCATTGGATAGGACAAACATCTGTACGGTCAGAGTCCTATAAAAGTGTGCCACCTGGCTTATTTTGTGTCCTGTCATTTTAGCTCCGTCAACGGAGCCCGACCCTTAATATATAGGAAAAAGATGTAACAAGGTATGCCTGAAACTGTTCATTTGCGGAAGCGGCATTTTTGGTAGTCACCGCTGCCATCTGGGTCCACTAACTGTTTGGATGTTTATCTCACCCCTTGGTGGATATACATACCAAAATTCACCTTGATTGGTAATTTATAACCATTAGATTTTAACACTTTTTAGCACCATTTAAGGCGTTCTTATAGCCGTTGAATACAACCATCTTTTGAGTACTAAAACCAACGGCTAAAAATCATTAAACAAGCTGATTTTTTGTATGAATGTCTCTTAAAGGTTGGGCTAAACATCCATGCGGTCAGTAGGCCCAGATGGCAGTGGTGACTACCAAAAATGCCGCTTCCGCAAATGAAAAGATCTCAGGTATACCTTGTTACATCACGACCCTAATATATATTAGATAGTTTAGGGGTATTTGGAAGAGAAAACTGACTTATAAACGAGGGCACTTCGGTATCAAAATTTTGATGCAGAAGGCCCTCAATTTGCCACGTAGTAGACTCTTTGGGGGCCAAAGACTCCATGAATATTTGGTCCACATCTTGGTGGACCCACACACCAAAAATCAGCATGATTGGTGATTTCTAGCCGTAGGGTTTGATTACGTTTCATTATGGGCTTTATGAACGTGCCTATGAAGTGGTTCCAAGCCCATGATGAAAAAGTGCTCAAATTCAATGGCTAGAAATCACTAATCAAGCTGATTTTTGGTGTGTGGGTCCACCAAGATGTGGGCCAAATATTCACGGAGTTAGTGGGCCCGAAAAAGTCTACTACGTGGTAAATTGAGGGCCTTCGGCATCAATATTTTGATACCGAAGTCGGTATCATAGATTTTTCCAATAAACGAAGCTGACTCTAAAATTGGAAACTAGTACATGCGAATCACACGTGCTGCTTCTGCAGAAGAAATCTAGGTATTCAAAATCTCCGATTTTCGATCAAAAGAGGGGAAAATCCGGAGTTTGTTACGGGTTCTGCCGTTAGAGGTATTTTAGCTGATCTTCCGTCAGAGAAATGAAGGGTGGAGTCTAGGGCTTTGCGTTTAGTAGGGTTTTGATCGATCTAGTTTTTTCTATTTGCTTCGATTGAATTTGATGGTTCAGTGGATGAGTTCCTGCAATTTCCAATCGGAATCTGATACATCGTGTTGGAATAAGTTGCAATTTCGTTGCCGCCTTCACAATACAATCCACTCGATGAGCCTAGCCCATTGGGTTTGAGGTAAAAGAAGAGCCCGCCCCTTCTGGATTTAATTCAAATTAGGCTCTGTCAAGGGAATTCTTCTACATTAGAAGCTGCTGCTGCACATGGTGAAAATCTTGAGCTGGGGAAAAAGGGGGCCTTAAAGGCACCACTGTTTTGAGTACCAATGACAACAGTGTGTCTCAAGATATGAAGGTGATTTAGTGGCCAAGTGTTACTTTGCGAAGCATAAGCTCGTGTGGGAGGTTCTCGATGGTGGTCTCAAGAGTAAGATAGAGATCCAGTGGTCAGATATCGTGGGCTCTAAAGGCAAAATGCCCTGATAATGGATCCGGGGCCTTGGATATAGTGGTAAATTATCATCTTCTTATGCAGTTAGTTGGTGCTTATGTATTTTGTTAATTTTTACTGAGGTGTGTGCTTGTTTTGTGCAGCTGGCTAGACAGCCTCTTTTCTTCAGGGAGACCAATCCAGAGCCTAGGAAGCATACCTTATGGCAGGCAACATCAGATTTTACTGGTGGACAGGCGAGCACGCATAGGTAAACATAAAACAAAGTTTGATCTCTCTGCTTAAAACTCACAATCATTTGAAGGACGAATTGCAGAAAGTGTATTCGTGTTGGTTTACTTTATCAGTTATGCGTTTGAATGATTTCGAGCTTTTAACAGATCTCTTTTGCAACGATATTGTTTTACAGATAACAAGTCATTCCAATCTCATTAGGTGTTAACTTGTATTTACACCTTCACATGACACTTACATTATTGGACAAAAATATTTCTTTTGTTGCTTTTGTGCTTGGCTGGGCTAATAGATATAGCCTGCCTTGCCTTGCTGATGGGTCTTTTGGCCCAGGCTAGAATTTCATTGCCTACCTAAAAAATGTTTCTTTGTTGTTTCTATATTTCCATTTTCAACATCACAAAAATCTTGAAATCAATATAATGCTTTTATTTAGGTAATCAGATTACTTATAATTTGAACGGACAGTTGTGGTTGATAGGATAGGTTAACGATTCTATTGCGAAGATGAAATAAAATTTGGATTTATAACAGAAATGGTATGCCAGTAAATTGGATGGGGCCTATGCAACGTAACAAGAATGATGTGTGATTACAATGTCTAGAGACTTTACATTATTGAACTACGATATACAAATTTCTGGTGAGCAGATAGCCTGTTTTGGCTCCACAAACACATTCTCTTTACCTCGTCGCAATACTTCAAAGATACCACTAGCTCGGCATATCTTTGGTGTTTGTCGATATTTTAAATTATTTGGAGGTAAATGAACAATTTGGCCAATGGTCAGGAAAACAAAATCCATATGTTAGAAGGTTAGATTATGGGCTATGGCCTAGACAAGATGTCACCACTCATTAATTACCTAGTCAGGTGGGCCATGTTTTCAGCCTATGGTACCTGGCACCACCATATTGTTTTATTAATGTTATTACCCCGCGCTAAAGCATGGGCGCTGAAATAAAAAATAAAACATATTTATAGTTATTAAAAAAAAGGGTCGGGTTCCGTTGACAGATCTAAAATGACAGGGACACAATATAAGCCACGTGGCACACCCTTACAGGACTCTGACCATATGGATGTTTGTCTTATCCCATGGTGGACCTACAAACCAAAAATCAGCCTGATTAGTGATTTATAAGTGTTGGATCTTTGTACCTCAAATACTGCTCAAATTCCCACAGTTGAGATCAGCCCATGAAAATAAGTCCAATTCAAAGCCTATAAATCACTAATCAGGCTGATTTTTGGTTTGTAGGTCCACCATGGGATAGGACAAACATCCATACGGTCAGAGTCCTGTAAGGGTGTGCCACGTGGCTTATATTGTGTCCCTGTACAGTTACCTGTCATTTTAGATCTGTCAACGGAGCCCAACCCTTAAAATAAATGGATTCGTCCTTTTCATCAACTCAATCCTCTTCCAACGTCTCCAACTATCTCTCTTACCTTTCCTACAGCTGCTTCACTTGAATTGGAATCTCTTTGTTTGGACTCTTAAATATCTTGAACTCAATAAATTTAGAAATTGTAAGCTATAAAATATCTAAAAAATAGAGATTAAAGAGATTAACTTGAATTGGATTTCTTTTAACGACTCAAAATTTAGAGTTTGTGAACTATAAATCTCTAACTATAAATCTCTAAAAAGTCATTTGTGGTAAAATTCTTTAGGTTGACTTTGATTGAACTTTTGTTTCCTACTCCAAAATACCTAATTTTTGTTTCCTAATTGAGGAGATTATTTATTTTGGTCAAGAGAATTGTTTTGGGGTTTTTGTTCTTTGTTTCTCTCTAGTGATTTGGTGGTTTGTTTGTGTGTAGAGAGAGAAGCTTGTGGTTTGTTCGTTTCTTCTCCGAGGTTAGTTTGTTTTTCAGAGTTTTTGTTTTCTGTTCATGGGTTCTGCTGGTCTTTCTGTTTCGTTTAATTTCTTAATTTACAGATGTTCTGATAGTTCGAACCATGTTTTGAACGAATCTCAAGTTTCTAATTTGATTCAACTTTTGTTCCTAATTGAGGAGATTATTTATTTTGGTAAAGAGAATTGTTTTAGGGTTTTTGTTCTTCATTTCTCTGTAGTGATCTGGTGGTTTGTTTGTGTGCAGGAGAGAGAAGCTTGTGGTTTGTTCGTTTCTTCTCCGAGGTTAGTTTGTTTTTAATAGAGTTTTTTGTTTTCTGTTTATTGGTTCTGCTCGTCTCTCTGTTTAATTTCTTCTTATTTTACAGATGTTCTTCTGATAGTTCTTCTTTGACTGAGTGGTATTCTTGATTGAAACAGAAAACAAAAAAAAAATGGGTTCCCGAATAAAGATGGAAACGCGTTTTGATATAATCAGCAATCTACCAGAGAATGTTAAAGAAGAGGTCCTCATGCTATTGCCAATAAGGGATGCGGTAAGGACAAGTGTTTTGTCGACGAATTGGAGGTACACATGGGCTTCCATTCCTAAACTTGTATTCCATGATGGATACAATCTTCGTTCTCTCCAAAACGGCAACAATAAGCTTGTGAAATTTATTGATCGAGTTTTGTTAGTTCATAGAGGTCCAATTCAGAAATTTGAGCTTTCCACTTCATGCTTGCAAAGATGTTCTTCCATTGATTGCTGGCTACTTTTCCTATTGAGAAACGGTCTCAAAGAGTTTATACTCAAGTTCTGGGATGGTGAACGTTATAAGTTGCCTTCTTGTCTCTTCTCTTCGCAAGAGATGCGTTCTTTGGAACTGCTTCGTTGCGTGTTTAAACCACCTCCTACATTTCAAGGTTTTAGTAATTTGAAGAGTCTTGATCTTCAACAAATTACATTTGGGAATGGAGTATTTGATACTCTAATTTCCAACTCCCCCCTTCTTGAGAGATTGACATTGAAACATTTTGATGGTCCTACTCATCTTAGGATCTCCGCCCCAAATCTCCGCTACTTTTGTCTATTTGGTAACTTTAAGGATATTTATTTCAAAGATACACCACTTCTATCTGTTGTGTCAATTGGTTTGCAACTTAAGGATGGCGAACAATTCGAGGACCGTAAAACTTGCAATTTGCTCAGGGTTTTCAGTTCTCTGCCCAGACTTAAGAAATTTGTAGTGAAGGATTTATTTTTACAGGTAACATAATCTTATAATCATCATTTGTTGTATTTACTTAGCAAACTTGCTCATGTTTATGTTAACTTTTTCTCATGGTTTCTTGTAGTTCTTAGCTATGGGCGATGTCCCAGAGAGCCTTCCTACTAAATATCGTCATTTGAACACTCTTTCATTGCCACTAAACTTATTAGATGGAGATGAGATCTTGCTCTTTATTTGCTTGCTCAACAGTTCCCCTAATTTACGAGAACTTGAGATTTGGGTAAGTCATTACAAATCAATATGTTCTTGTTATGTTGATCATCATCACCAAACATCAATCAATTCCGAAATCACAAACTTTATCAAAAGTTGACTGTGGGTGTGTGTGTATCTTGTGCATGGGTTCTAACAAGGCTAATCCAATTTCATTTTTTCACTTGTTTAGGCTTGCTCAGACATGTATTCTGCCGTAGTAATTGTTGAGAACTTCTTTGAAGCACTGGACGATCCAGATTGCAACATGAATCGACTTCGCACGGTGAAGATAATTAATATGTCAGGGGCGTCATGTGAATTGTTTTTCATTGAGTTTTTACTTGGTAATTCACCCAGGCTTGAGATGTTGAGTATTAAGCCGTATTCAAAGCTGGACCTCCAAGAGTTATTTAAAGTATTGCTCAGTTACCCGCGTGCATCAGCAAAAGCAGAAATCGAATACTTGGAATTTGATCAATATGATAAAGAGTAGATAAACTTTGATTATCTCCTTGAAGATTTGTTTATGGCGAGAGGGATACAATGTCAAATAGCAATTATTTCCAGTGAAATTTCGCACAAGAAATGTTTCATCTCTTTGTATCTAACTATTCATCTTGTAATTGATTGGGTTTGCTTTGGCATCTATATTAGTACAGCTTGGGGCCTTAGCTCAGTCTTGGATTAACTTGATTATAAAATTAGCTGGTGGGTTTTCTGGAGTGACACACTTTAGCCCTCTTCACAGGAGTGGCATGGTTTTCTTTGTGTGGTAGTTCAGGTGGTGAGAGTAGCAAGATTCAGCCGATAACACATTAACACCCTGCCATGTGGTAATAAAACCAGGCTGCTGCAAGCTATATTATGTATACTGAAAGGAAGCCTGTGGACCAGTTTCTCTATCTCTCTCTCTGAAATTGAATTTCCTGATGAAAAAGCTGAAATCCCAGAAACTTGCATCTGTTCTAGACCATACGAGTTCATTGGATAACACCGAAGGTTCCAGTTGATCATCCAGTACTTCTCAAGTCTCAAAGAATCATCAGAACAGAGACCTCAGTCCAGAATAGCAAAATCGTTAAAATGTTATTCACTAACGTCATATCGGAAATGTAGCATACTGATGGTTCGTCACTGATATCGACGTGTTTGGTTCGCATTTCAAGCAAAAGAAAGAAAAATGGAAGCAGTCAATATGGGGAGGATAGTTGAGTCCTACTCTTTAAGTGGTTCAATCATACATCAACCAACCATTCGATTACTGGCCAACATTTTCCACTGTCAGATGCATGGATATTTTTTAGATGCATGGATATTTTTTTCTAACTGTTTTTGCCTGTTTGTATGATATCCAATCAATTTTACATTACAGATTGACAATGATGTGCTTCATGTAGAGTGAAGGCAGCACCAACTTCCATTGTGTTCAGCATCACCATCATCTATGTACTCACAAAAATGAGCATGTATATTTTTTCGATTTTGGGTAAATAACGTTACTGGGTTGGAGGCGTTACTGTTACAATAGCCGTTATCAAAAATCCAAATAGAAACCGACCCACATCAAAAGAAATAATAAAGAAAAAGACCCACAAAGTAAAAAACAGTTAGAGATGAGAAGAGCCATGTAATATTAGAATAGTGGAGAAACATACCTTGCTGCCCATCTTGTTAGAAATTAAGGTGAAAAAAATTGTCTTTTAAAAAAAAGCCATAATTGAAATAACCCAAACGAACCTTTTCATCTCCCATTCCCAGATTTAAAAAAAACCAAACTGATATGGATTGTCTAACAGATTTATCCACTTCGATCGGTCTACATAACAAAATCTAATCGGTGAGTTAATTCAAACTGATATGGATTGCCCAACAGATTTATCCACTTGGGTCTACATACCAAAATCTAATCAGTGAGAGCTATCTTGTGTAATTTTTTGATTTTCTGACTTGAACCCTGTTCTTGGGATGGAACACTCACTCCGAATATTCGGTTGCTTCTCTATCCAGGTTCGTTCTACATTTAGAATCTCTACTTTAATCAGTGGAGGCTCTAAGAAAAATAGCGAAAACGATAGTGAAGATGAACTGTCACTACAATGTGGACACATGCAGCAGAGAGTGGGATAGGCAACGCATATTGAAGTAGAAGGATCTGAGAAAGACGTTGCCTGCAACTACGTACTCCTTCACGTATTTGGATCCGTACCCACCATCGTAGCTATCATACACACCACCATAACGGGCACTTCTCCCACTAAAACAAAAGTGGTCAGTCTTCCGGTACTTAGCTTGGATGACTGTGCCAGCAGGAAGAGCAAGAGAAATTAAGAATTCACTCCCACCCGGAGAAAAAAAAATATAAAATGAAACCTTAAGCACACTTACAGACATAAGACAAATGGGCAAAGAGAATACCTGTTTTAATAGCTTACGGAATTTAAAATGGACATTTTGCAAGCATCAATAAGTTGTGGGGATGTCTTTAAATCCATTCAGTGAGATATTTCCATGAGACCTTCCTCTTCAGCGTAATTTCACTCTCTTCTTCATCGCCTTCTGGGCTGGATTTAAGCACCCTAAGCTCGGAAATATTTGTTCCGTTCAATTGGAATAAAACTTTAAAGTACGGTTGAGGGAGAGACGTGTTGTATGGTTGATGGAGAGAATTGTTCGGAGAGGTGAGGAAATGTTTAGGGAAAGAGAGTTTAGGTAGAGGGAGACGTTTAATGTTTTCGAATCACCAATCAGGCTGTTATTACTGTGTAGGTCTACCAATTAGTGGGTCATACATTCATAGTTTGTGAGCCCCGAATGATCGAACAAGGACCGGTAACTCAGACGATTTCTTGTTCGAGTTCTCTTCAATATTTTTCCAGTGTCTAGGCGACCAACATCAGCGAGGGCAGGGTCGGGCGGTTGAGCCTCCACGCTTCCAGTTCTGCCTCCCTCTTCTTTAAGGCCTTAGCCCGACTCTTGTACTTCAGGGTCTTGGTTATCTGGTACTGTAGTAGTTTACTATCCTTTCCATCCTTCGAACTAGAAGAAAACTTATCAGATAGATCTTTCAACAAGGCTTTTTGAGTCTCTTGGAGATCATTTTCCTTGAGTGACAATACTGCTTGGAGCTTCTTATGCTTGTCAATTTGTTTCTCGATATCCTTTTTGTTTTAAGAGAATAGCGGGAAAGGCATTTCGAATCTGCAAGAAAAAGAAACGAGTGTTACTTAAAGATTAAGAGAGTGAAAGGGAAAATGATGATAGGAAGAATACATAAACAATGGCCGTATAGACCTTTTTGATGAGCCTTTTGCTAGACTTCTTTTCAAACTTTTTGATGTCGACTGAGGGGCTGAATTTGTTCCATCATGGCCGGCGCCACGTCAAGATTGTGAAGGGCACTATCATGGACTGAGATAGCCACCCTCGACTTGAGAATAGGCTTGGAATAAAACATTTGCCTCAGGGAGATCTGGGTTTGAGTTGGTGAGTGGTTCCCAAATGAAGAAGGAATGAACTCCTCAAAAAAAGTAATAGAAGTGGCAGCAATGGCCTCGACATCAGACGACTTCTTGTTCCGAGCCCTTTTCAAGATTTTCGAGTCTCTCAGCGACTAGCATCTGCGAGGGTAGGGTCATGCAGCTGAGCTTCCACGCCTTCAGTTCTACCACACTCTTCTTGAAGGCCTTAGCCCGGCTCTTGTACTTCGGGGTCTTCGTTATCCGGTACTATAGTAGTTTGTCTTCCTTTCCATCATTCGAACTAGATGGAAACTTGTCAGCTAGTGCCTTCACCAAGGTGTTTTGGGTTTCTTGGAGATCTGTATTTTTAAGTGACAATACTGCTTAGAGCTTCTAATGCTCGTCAAAATGTTTCTCGATCTCCTCATTAGTTTTGAAGAGAATAGCGAGACCTGCATTTTGAATATAAACGAAAAAGAGAAGTGTTATGTAAAGATTAAGATAGCGAAAGGGAAAAGGAAGATAGGAAGAATACCGGAGCAATGGCCATATAGACATTGCTTATGAGCCTTTTGCCAGACTTCTACTCAAACTTCTTGATGTCGACTGGGAATAGAGTTTGTTCCATCATGGCCTGCGCCACGTCAGGATTGTTAAGGGCACTATCATGGACTGAGACAGCCACCCTTGACTTGAGTAGGAGGACGGTTCCTAGATGAAGAAGGAATGAGCTCCTCAGAAACAGCAGCAGCAGTGGCACCACTAACTTCGACCTCAGACGACTTCTTGTTCTGAGCCATCTTCAATATTTTCAAGTCTCTCGGCGACCAGCATCGACGAGGGTAGGGTCTTGCAACTGAGCCTCTATGCCTCCAGTTCTGCCTCCCTCTTCTTGAAGGCCTTAGCCCGGCTCTTGTCTTCAGAGTCTTGGCTATCCAGTACTGTAGTAGTTTTTCATCATTTCCATCCTTCGAACTAGAAGAAAAGTTGTCAGCTAGTGCCTTCATCAAGGCATTTTGGGTTTCTAGGAGATCCTTTTCCTTTAATGACTATACCACGTGGAGCTTCTTATGCTCGTCAACATGTTTCTCGATTTCCTCATTAGTTTTGAAGAGAATATCGAGAACGACGTTTTGAATTTGTAAGTAAAAGAAAAGAGTGTTACGTAAAGATTATGAGAGCGGAAAGGAAAAGGACGATAGGAAGAATACCTGGCAATAGCCGTATAGACCTTGCTGATGAGCCTTTTGCCAGACTTCTTGTTGAACTTCTTGATGTCGACTAAGAGCCCAGTTCGTTACATCATAGCCTGCGCCACGTTAGGATTGTTAAGGGCACTATCATGGACTAAGACAGTCACCCTCAACCTGAGAATAGGCATGGGATGAAAAATTTGTCTAGGGGAGATCTGGGTCTGAGTAGTAGGATGATTCCAAGATGTAAAAGGAATGACCTCCTCAAAAAAAGTGACAATACTGCTTGGAACTTCTTATGTTCGTCAACATGTTTCTCGATCTCCTCATTAGTTTTGAAGAGAATTGTGGGAATGACGTTTTGAATTCTTAAGTAAAAAGAAAAGAATGTTACGTAAAGATTAAGAGAAAAGGACGGTAGGAAGAATACTTGGGCAATGGCCGTATAGACCTTGCTGATGAGCCTTTTGCAAGACTTCTTGTCAAATTTCTTGATGTCGATTGGGAGTAAAGATTTTTCCATCATGGCCAGCTACATGTCAGGATTGTAAATGATACTATCATGTACTGAGACAGCCACCCTCGACTTGAGAATTGGCTTGGGATGAAACATTTTCTTAGGGGAGATATGGGTCTGAGTAGGAGGACGGTTCTTAGATGAAGAAGGAATGACCTCCTCATAAAATGTAATAGCAGTGGCAACATTGACTTCCACCTCAAACGACTTCTTTTTCCGAGCCCTCTTCAGTATTTTTTAGTCTCTCGGCGACCAATATCAACGAGGGTAGGGTCGCGCAGCGAGAATGGCATTTTGAATCTACAAGAAAAAGAAAATAGTGGTCTAAAGATTAAGAGAGCGAAAAGGAAAACAACGATAGGAAGAATACCTGGGCAATGGTCGTATAGACCTTGCTGATGAGCCTATTGTCAAACTTCTTGATGTCGACTGGGAGTCGAGATTGTTCCATCATGGCATGTGCCATGTCAGGATTGTTGAGGCATTATGATGGACTGAGATAGCCACCCTCGACTGGAGAATAGGCTCGGGATGAAATATTTGCCTGGGGGAGATCTGGGTTTGAGTAATTGGACGGTTACCAGATGAAAAAGGAATGACATCCTCAGAAACTGTAGTAGCATTGGCAGCAATGACCTCAAACTCAGACTACTTCCTATTCTGAGCTCGCTTCAATATTTTTCCAGTCTCTTGGTGACCAACATCAGCGAGGGAAGGGTCGGACAGCTGACCCTCCACCCCTCCAGTTCTGCCTCTCTCTTCTTTAAGGCCTTAGCCCGACACTTGTAATTCAGGGTCTTGGCTATCCAGTACTGTAGTTGTTTGCCATCCATTCCATCCTTCGAACTAGACGAAAACTTGTGAGCTAGTGCCTTTACCAAGGTGTTTTGAGTCTCTTGGAGATCCTTCTCCTTAAGTAACAATATTGCATAGAGCTTCTTATGCACATCAACATATTTCTCAATATCCTCATTTGTTCTGAGGAGAATAGGGGGAAATGTATTTTGAATCTCCAACAAAATGAAATGAATGTTACGCAAAGATAAAGAAGTGAAAGGGAAAAAGGAGGATAGGAAGAATATCTAAGCAAAGACCGTATAGACCTTGCTGATGAGCCTTTTGGTGTCGACTAGGAGCCGAGTTTGTTCCATCATGGCTTGCGCCACGTCAGGATTGTTAAGGGCACTATTATGAACTGAGACAGCCACCCTCGACTTGAGAATTGGCTTGTGATGAAACCTTTGCCTCGGGGAGATCTGGGTTTGAGTTGGAGGATGGTTCCCAAATGAAGGAATGACCTCCTCAAAAAAAGTTATAGAAGTGGCAGCAATGACCTCGACATCAGACGACTTCTTGTTCCGAGCCCTCTCCAATATTTTTCAGTCTCTCGGCGACCAGCATCAGTGAGGGTAGGGTCGTGCAACTGAGCCTCCACGCCTCCATTTCTGCCACCCTCTTCTTGAAGGCCTTAGCACGGCTCTTGTACTTCAGGGTCTTGGATATCCAGTACTGTAGTAGTTTGTCTTCCTTTCCATCCATTGAACTAGACGAAAACGTGTAAGTTAGTGCCTTCACCAAGGTGTTTTGGGTCTCCTAGAGATCCGTCTCCTTGAGTGATAATACTGGTTGGAGCTTCTTATGCTCGTCAACATGTTTCTCGGTCTCCTCATTAGTTTTGAAGAGAATTATGGGACTAGCGTTTTAAATCTGCAAAAAAAAAAAAGTGTTATGTAAATATTAAGAGAGCGAAAAGGAAAATGACGATAGGAAGAATATCTAAGCAATGGCCGTATAGACCTTGCTGATAAGCCTTTTGCCAGACTTCTTGTCAAACTTCTTGATGTCAACTGGGAACTGAGTTTTTTCCATCATGTCTTGCGCCATGTCAGGATTGCTAAGGGCACTATCATGGACTAAGACAGCTACCCTCGACTTGAGAATATGCTTGGGATGAAACATTTGTCTCGGGGAGATCTGGGTCTCAGGAGGACAGTTCCCAGATGAAGAATAGAACAGCAGCAGCAGTGGCGCCAATTACCTCGACCTTAGACGACTTCTTGTTTCGAGCCCTCTTCAATATTTTCAAGTCTCTCGACGACCAGAATCAGTGAGGATAGGGTCGTGTAGCTGAGCCTCCACGCCTCCAAGTCTGCCTCCCTCTTCTTAAAGGCCTTAGCCCGGATCTTTACTTCAGGGTCTTGGCTATCTAGTACTGTAGTAGTTTTTCATCTTTTCCATCATTCGAACTAAATGGAAACTTGTCAGCTACTGCCTTAACGAAGGCATTTTAGGTCTCATGGAGATCATTCTCCTTGAATGATAGTACCGCTTGGAGCTTCTTATGCTCGTCAACATGCTTCTCGATCTCGTCATTAGTTTTGAAGAAAATAGCAGGAAAGACGTTTTAAATTTGTAAGAAAAAGAAAAGAGTGTTACGTAAAGATTAATGGAGCGAAAAGGAAAAGAAAGATAGGAAGAATACCTGGGCAATGGCCGTACAGACCTAGCTGATTTGCCTTTTGCTAGACTTCTTGTCAAACTTCTTGATGACGACTGGGAGCCGAGTTTGTTCCATCATGGCCTGCGCCATGTCAGGATTGTTAAAGTCACTATCATGGACTGAGACAACCACCTTTGACTCGAGAATAAGCTTCGGATGGAACATTTTCCAAAGGGAGATCTGGTTCTAAGTAGGAGGAAGTTCCTAGATGAAGAAGGAACAGCATCCTCAGAAAAAGTAACAACAGTGGCAGAAATGACCTCGACCTCAGACGACTTCTTGTTCCGAGCCCTCTTCAATATTTTCAAGTCTCTCGGCGACCAGCATCAGTGAAGGTAGGGTCATGCAACTTAGCCTTCATGCCTCCAGTTATGCCTCTCTTTTTTTGAAGTCCTTAGCCCGGCACTTGTACTTCAGGGTCTTTGCTATCCAGTACTGTAGTAGTTTTTCATCCTTTCCATCCTTCGAACTAGACGGAAACTTGTCAGCTAGTGCCTTCACCAATATGTTTTGGGTCTCTTAGAGATTCTTCTCCTTGAATGACCATACTGCTTGGCGTTTCTTATGCTTATCAACATGTTTCTCATTCTCCTCCTAGTTTTGAATAGAACAGCGGGAATGACGTTTTGAATCTGTAAGAAAAAGAAAAGAGTGTTACGTAAAGATTAAGAGAACGAAAAGGAAAAGGATAATAGAAAGAATAATTGGGCAATGGCCGTATATACCTTCCTGATGAGCCTTTTGCTAGAGTTCTTGTCAAACTTCTTGTTGTCGACTGGGAGCCGAGTTTGTTTCATCATGGTCTATGCCACGTCAGGATTGTTAATGGCACTATCATGGACTGAGACAGCCACCCTTGACTTAAGAATAAGATTGGGATGAAACATTTGCTTGGGGGAGATCTGAGTCTGAGTAGGACGACGGTTCCCAGATGAAGAAGGAATGACCTGCTTAGAAATAGTAGCACCTGTGGTAGCAATGACCTCGAACTCAGACAACTTCTTGTTCCGAGCGTTAATTCAATATTTTTCTAGTCTCTCGACGACTAGAATCAGTGAGGGCAGGGTCGGGCAGCTGAGCCTCCACCCCTCCAGTTCTGATACCCTCTTTTCTTTAAGGCCTTAGCCCGACTCTTGTACTTCAGGATCTTGGCTATCCAATACTGTAGTAGTTTGTCATCATTTCCATCCTTCAAACTAGACGAAACCTTGTCATCTAATGCCTTCACTAAGGTATTTTGGGTTCTTGGAGATCCTTCTCCTTGAATGACAATACTGTTTGGAGCTTCTTATGCTTGCAAACATGTTTCTCGATCTCCTCATTAGTTTTACGGAGAATAGCGGGAACAACGTTTTGAATCTGTAAGAAAAAGAAAAGAGTGTTACGTAAAGATTAAGAGAGCAAAAAGGAAATGGACGATAGGAAGAATACCTGGGCAATGGCCGTATATACCTTGCTGATGAGCCTTATGCTAGACTTCTTGTCAAACTTCTTGATGTCGACTAGGAGTAGAGTTTGTTCCATCATGGCCAGCGCCACGTCAAGATTGTTAAGGGCACTATCATGGACTGAGATAGCTACCCTCGAATTGAGAATAGGCTTGGGATTAAACATTTGCCTAGGGGAGATCTTGGTCTGAGTAGGAGGATGGTTCCTAGATGAAGAAGGAATGGTCTCTTTAGAAAAAGTACAAGCAGTGGCAGCAATGACCTTGACCTCAGATGACTTCTTGTTCCGAGCCCTCTTCAATATTTTCAAGTGTCTTGGCGACCAGCATTAGCGAAGGATGGGTTGTGCAGTTGAGCCTCCTCGCCTCCAGTTCAGCTTCCGTCTTCTTGAAGGCGTTAGCCCGACTCTTATACTTCAAGGTCTTGGCTATCCAGTACTGTAGTAGTTTTCATCATTTCCATCCTTCGAACTAGATGAAAAATTGTCACCTAGTGCCTTAACCAAGGTATTTTGGGTATCTTGGAGATCCTTCCCCTTAAATGACAATACTGCTTGGAGCTTCTTATGCTCGTCAACATGTTTCTCGATCTCCTCATTAATTTTGAAGAGAATAGTGGGAACGGTATTTCGAATCTTTAAAAAAAGAAAAGAGTGTTACATAAAGATTAAGAGAACGAAAAGGAAAAGGACTATAGGAAGAATACATTGGCAATGGCCGTTTAGACCTAGCTGATGTGCCTTTTGCCAAACTTCTTGATTTTGACTGGAACAAAGTTTGTTCCATCATGGCATTTTCCACGTCAAGATTCTTAAGGGCACTATCATGGACTGAGACAACCACCATCGACTTATGAATAGGCTTGGGATGAAACATTTGTATGGGGGGATCTGGGTCCGAGTAGGACGACGGTTCTCAGCTGAAGAAGGAATGACCTCAGAAATAGTAGCACCTATGGCAGCAATGACCTCGAACTCAGATGACTTCTTGTTCCGAGCCTTCTTCAATATTTTTCAATCTCTCGGAAACCAGAATCAGTGAGGGCAGGGTCGGGCAGCTGAGCCTCCACACATCTAGTTTTGATACACTCTTCTTTAAGGCCTTAGCCCAACTCTTGTACTTCTGGGTCTTGACTCTCCAATACTGTAGCAGTTTGTCATCATTTCCATCCTTCAAACTAGATGAAAACTTGTCAGCTAGTGCCTTCATCAAGGCATTTTGGGTTCTTGGAGATCCTTCGCCTTGAGTGACAATACGGCTTGGAGTTTCTTATGCTCGTAAACATGTTTCTCAATCTTTTCATCAGTTTTAAAGAGAATAGCGGGAACGACGTTTCGAATCTATATGAAAAAGAAAAGAGTATTACGTAAAGATTAAGAGAGCAAAAAAGAAAAGGACAATAGGAAGAATACTTGGGCAATGGTTGTATATACCTTGCTGATGAGCCTTTCGCCAGTCTTCTTGTCAAACTTCTTGATGTCGACTGGGAGCCGAGTTTGTTCCATCATGGCCTACGCCACATCAGGATTGTTAAGGGCACTATCATGGATTGAGACAGCCACCCTCGACTTCAAAATAGGCTTGGGATGAAACATTTACCTAGGGGAGAAATGGGTCTGAGTAGGAGGATGGTTCCCAGTTGAAGAAGGAATGATCTCTTCAGAAAAAGTACCAGCAGTAGCAGCAATGACCTCGACCTCAGATGACTTCTTGTTTCGAGCCATCTTCAATATTTTCAAGTCTCTCAGCGACCAGTATTAGCGAGGGTTGGGTCGTGCAGCTGAGCCTCCTAGCTTCCAGTTTTGCCTCCCTCTTCTTGATGGCGTTAGCCCGGCTCTTGTACTTCAGGTTCTTGCTATCTAGTATTGTAGTAGTTTTTCATCATTTCTATCATTTGAACTAGACAAAAACTTGTCAGCTAGTGCCTTCACCAAGGCATTTTGGGTACCTTGGAGATCCATCTCCGTGAATGACAATACTGCTTGGAGCTTCTTATACTCGTCAACATGTTTCTCGATCTCCTCATTAGTTTTGATGAGAATAGCGGGAACGACGTTTTGAATCTGTAAGAAAAAGAAAAGTGTGTTACATAAAGATTAAGAGAACGAAAAGTAAAAGGGTGATAAGAAGAATACTTGGGCAATGACCGTTTAGACCTAGCTGATGAGCCTTTTGCCAGACTTCTTTATGTCGACTAGGAACCGAGTTTGTTCCATCATCACCTGCCCCAAGTCAGGATTCTTATGGGCACTATCATGGACTGAAACAACCACCCTCGACTTTAGAACAGGCTTGGGATGAAATATTTGCTTGGGGGAGATCTAGATCTGAGTAGGACGATGATTCTCAGATGAAGATGGAATGACCTCCTAAGAAATAGTAGCACATGTGGCAGCAATAGCAAGAACTCAGACGACTTCTTGTTCTGAGCCTTCTTCAATTTTTCTCCAGTTTCTCGACGACCAGAATCAGTGAGGGTAGGGTCAGGAAGCTGAGCCTCCACACCTCCAGTTCTGATACCCTCTTCTTTAAGGCCTTAGCCCGGCTCTTCTACTTCAGGGTCTTGGCTATCCAACACTATAGTAGTTGTCATCATTTTCATCCTTCAAACTACATAAAAACTTGTTAGCTAATGCCTTCACCAAGGCATTTTGTTTCTCTTGGAGACCTTCTCCTTGAGTGACAATACTGCTTGGAGCTTCTTATGCTCGTAAACATGTTTTTCGATCTCGTCATTAGTTTTGAAGAGAATAGCTGGAACGATGTTTTGAATTTTTAAGTAAAAGAAAAGAGTGTTAAGTAAAGATTAAGAGAGCGAAAAGGAAAAGGATTATAGGAAGAATACATGGGCAATGTCCCTATAAACCTTGCTGATTAGCCTTTTGCCAGAAGTGCCCTTGTCTTCAACTTTAGAACAAGGGTTTGGGTTGAGGCCAAAACCCAAACCCAAAATCAAACATGGAAAGAGGAGATTAAAATTAAAAATTAAAACCCATGTTGGTAAACTTGAGATTTTTTTTTTTTTGATAACTAAGCAAATATTGAGAAGAAAAAACCTCCAAAAAATAGATAAAACTCATGAAGGAATATTTTAAAATTGAGAAAACCCATCTTTCCAAAATCCACATCTCAAAAGTTTAAAATATAAATTGCTTTGTCTTTTTTTCATTTATGCTAATGAAAATTTTAAAACTAAAATTTTATGCTGTTTGTTTATTTATTTTTATTTTTTTTATTTTGGTTTACTTTGAGAAAATAGTAACGTTGAGAAAAAGCTTTAAATTCATTATGTGACCATGTAAAGTAATAGCGGGTCCAACGCGTTTAAAATTTGATGTGTAAATTTGGACCTACACAAAGAGTGCTTATTTACCAAGTACACAAGACTTAAAAGCAAAAAAGATAAGAAGAAACTAGTTTAAAGGATACGTGCCACGTACAAGATCTTAATTCTTAAAATTCAAATGTGTCACTGTGTGTTAATATATGTAATAGCGGGTCCAAAGTGTTTTTGGACTTTGATGTGCAATTGGACCTATTTTGAGAAGTCTTTAAAATTCTAATGTGTCACTATGTGATAATGTAGTAGAGGGTCCAACACGTTTGGGGTTTAACATCCATTCGGTGAGCGATTTCTAAGAATGTGCCATGTGGCTTAAACTAGTGGGTGGCCCGTGCCCATGGCACTCCCCGACAAAGCATTTGCCCAAATCGTGTGTGAATGGCTGAGATCCACCGTCCAATTGCGGATAAGATCTCAGCCATCTATATATGAAGCCTATAAGAGGGGGCGACAACTGCGCTACTTTGTTATATATATTGCATTTCATCATGGACTTGACGCAATTGGTAGCATTAATTAGATTGATTTGCGTAATGGGTCCCAGCAGAAGGTATTATTTGGAAATGCACCTCCGACCATGTGATCACCACTCATCCATCAAGGTGCTGGATATATGCGTGTTTGATAGGGCTGACCAATTCTCATAGAAAGGGGAGGATAAATGACCATTCAATGAACCCTATCTTCAGTCTCGCGTTGGAACCATTATCTTCAGTCTCGTGTTGGAAACTGCATGACCAATCAATTCATATACGGAGACATCCCCAAAAATGTAGTCCACAACCAGTGAACCTTATCTCCACGCATGCATCTAGTTGAACAACAACTGGATGCTTGAATCTAATGGTTAGAAATTAATCCATGAAAACCGCTCAATTCCAATGATTTGAAATCACCAATCAGGCTGATTTTTCTATGTAGGTCCACCAAGAGGTGATAGATCTATATCATGGTTTAAAAAAAAATGGATGTTATAATGAAACCCCGACTTAAACAGTCCATCGACTTGAGAATAAGCTTCGGATGAAGTATTTTTCTAGGGGAGATCTAGTTCTAAGTGTGAGTAAGTTCCCTGACGATGAAGGAATGGTCTTCTCAGAAAAAGTAACAATAGTGGCAGCAGTGACATCAACCTCAGACAACTTCTTGTTCCGAGCCATCTTCAATATTTTCAAGTCTCTCGGCGACCAACATCAGTGAGGGTAGGGTTGTTCAACTGAGCCTCCACGCCTCCAGTTATACCTTCCTCTTTTAGAAGGCCTTAGCCCGGGTCTTGTACTTCAGGGTCTTTGCTATCCACTACTGTGTAGTTGTTTTTCATCCTTCTAACTAGACGAAAACTTGTCAGCTAGTGCCTTCACCAAGGTATTTTGGGTCTCTTGGAGATCCTTCTCCTTAAATGACAATATTGCTTGGAGCTTCTTATGCTGGCAAACATGTTACTCGATCTCTTCATTAGTTTTGAATAGAATAACAGGAACGACATTTTGAGTCTGTAAGAAAAAGAAAAGAGTATTACATAAGAATTAAGAGAGCGAAAAGGAAAAGGACGATAGGAAGAATACCTGGGCAATGGTCGTATATACCTTGTTGATGAGCCTTTTACCAGACTTCTTGTCAAACTTCTTTATGTCGACTGGGAGCCGAGTTTGTTCCATCATGGCCTGCCCCACGTCAGGATTGTTAAGGGCACTTTCATGGACCGAGACAGCCACCCTCGACTTTAGAATTCTTGGGATGAAACATTTGCCTGGGGGAGATATGGGTTTGAGTAGGAGGACGGTTCCCAGATGAAGAAGGAATGATCTCTTCAGAAAAAGTACCAGCGGCGGCAGAAATGACCTCGACCTCAAACGACTTCTTGTTCCGAGCACTCTTCAATATTTTCAGGTCTTTCGACGACTAGCATTAGCGAGGGTTGGGCCGTGTAGCTGAGCCTCCTCACCTCTAGTTCTGCCTCCCTCTTCTTGAAGGCATTAGCCTGGCTCTTGTACTTCAGGGTCTTGGCTATCCAGTATTGTAGTAGTTTTTCATCATTTCCATCATTCAAACTAGACGGAAACTTGTCAGCTAGTGCATTACCAAGGCATTTTGGGTATTTTGGAGATCCTTCTCCTTAAATGACAATAATGCTTAGAGCTTCTTATGCTCATCAACATGTTTCACGATCTCCTCATTAGTTTTGAAGAGAATAGCGGGAATGATGTTTTGAATCTATAAGAAAAAGAAAAATGTGTTACCTAAAGATTAAGATAACAAAAAGGAAAAGAATGATAGAAAGAATAACTGGGCAATGGCCGTTTAGACCCAACTGATAAGACTTTTGCCAGACTACTTGATGTCGACTGGGTAGCGAGTTTGTTCCATCATGGCTTGCGCCACGTCAGGATTGTTAAGGGCACTATCATGGACTTTGACAACCACCCTCGACTTGAGAATAAGCTTCGGATGAAATATTTTTCTTGGGAAGATCTGGTTCTGAGTGTGAGGAAGTTACCAGATGAAGAAAGAATGGCCTCCTTAGAAAAAGTAACATTAGTAGCAACAATGACATCGACCTTAGATGACTTCTTGTTTCGAACCATCTTCAATATTTTCAAGTCTCTCGGCGACCAGCATGAGCGAGGGTAGGGTCGTGAAACTGAGCCTCCACGCCTTTAGTTATGCCTACCTCTTTTTGAAGGCTTTGGCCTAAGTCTTGTACTTTAGGGTCTTGGCTATCCAGTACTGTATTAGTTTTTCATCATTTTCATCCTTCGAACTAGACGAAAACTTGTCAGCTAGTGCCTTTACCAATGCATTTTGGGTTCTTGGAGATCCTTCTCCTTGAGAGACAATACTGCTTAGAGATTCTTATGCTCGTAAACATGTTTCTCGATCTCATCATTTGTTTTGAAGAGAATAGCGGGAATGACGTTTTGAATCTGTAAGAAATAGAAAGGTGTGTCACATAAAGATTAAGAGAATGAAAAGGAAAATAATGGTAGAAAAAATACCTGGGCAATGGCCGTTTAGACCCAGCTAATGAGCCTTTTGCCAAACTTCTTGATGTCGATTGGGAACCGAGTTTGTTCCATCATGGCTTGCCCTACGTCAAGATTCTTATGGGCACTATCATGGACTGAGACAACCACCCTCGACTTAAGAATAGGCTTGGGATGAAACATTTGCCTGAGGAGATCTGGATCTGAGTAGGACGACGATTCTCGAATGAAGATGGAATGACCTCCTCAGAAATAGTAGCACCTGTGGTAGCAACAACTTCAAACTCAGACAACTTCTTGTTCCAAGCCTTCTTCAATATTTTCCAGTCTCTCGGTGACCAGAATCAGTGAGGGCAAGGTTAGGCAGCTGAGCCTCCACACCTCCGGTTCTGATACCCTCTTCTTTAAGGCCTTTGCCGACTCTTCTACTTCAGGGTCTTGGCTATCCAATATTGCAGTATCTTGTCATCATTTCCATCCTTCAAACTACATGAAAACTTGTTAACTAGTGCCTTCACCAAGGCATTTTGGGTCTCTTATAGATCCTTCTCCATGAGTGACAATACTATTTGGAGCTTATGCTAGTAAACATGTTTCTCGATCTCATCATTAGTTTTGACGAGAAGAACGGGAACGACGTATTGAATTTGTAAAAAAAAGAAAAGAGTGTTACGTAAAGATTAAGAGAGTGAAAAGGAAAATGACGATAGGAAGAATACCTAGGCAATGGCTATATAGACCTTGCTGATTAGCCTTTTGCCAGCTTCTTGTCAAACTTTTTGATGTCGACTGGGAGCCAAGTTTGTTCTATCATGGCCTGTGCCACCTTAGGATTGTTAAGGGTACTATCATGGACTTAGACGGCCACCCTCGACTTGAGAATAAGCTTCGGATGAAATATTTTCCTTGGGGAGATCTGGTTCTGAGTGTGAGGAAGTTTCCGGATGAAGAAGGAATGGCCTCCTCAGAAAAAGTAACAGTAGTGGCAGCAATGACATCGACCTCAAACGACTTCTTATTCCGAGCCATCTTCAATATTTTCAAGTCTCTCGGCGACCAGTATTAGCGAGGGTAGGGTCGTGCAACTGAGCCTCCACGCCTCCAGTTATGCTTACCTCTTTTGAAGGCCTTAGCCTAGGTCTTGTACTTCAGGGTCTTTGCTATCCATCATTGTAGTAGTTTTTCATCGTTTCTATCCTTTGAACTAGACGAAAACTTGTCAGCTAGTGCCTTCACCAAGGCATTTTGGGTTCTTGGAGATCCTTCTCCTTGAGTGACAATTCTTCTTATGCCGATAAATATGTTTCTCGATCTCCTCATTGTTTTTGAAGAGAATAGTAGAAATGATGTTTTGAATCTGTAAGAAAAAGAAACGTGTATTACGTTAAGATTAAGAGAATGAAAAGGAAAATGATGATAGGAAGAATACCTGGGCAATGACCGTTTAGACCCAGTTGATGAGCCTTTTGCCAGACTTCTTGATGTCGACTGGGAACCGAGTTTGTTCCATCATGACCTGCCCCACGTCAGGATTCTGAAGGGCACTATAATTCTGATGATTTAGATAGCAATGAAAAGACCGATAAGTATACAACTTTTGTTGCTCGGTTTAATAGTCCCTATGAATATCATGGAGAATCCAAGAAAAGTGATGATGAGAGTTCGGAAGACTCTTACAATGTGGGGACTCGGATGACTCAGCAGTTGGTGTGAAAGAACTGTACGAAGAATTTAAATTCATTAAGGCAAATAAAGTTTTATCTGATAGAGTTAAATGTCTTGACTCTAAGAATGCTGCCTTATTGATTGACAGTGAAAAATTAAGTGTCGATTATTGGTTTAGAACAAGAGAATGAGTTTCTGTTAAAAAGGAACAAGTCATTGGAATGTGAATTCCAAACTTATATGACACATAAGGAATCCCTAGAGAATAAGCTTCTTCAAACTAATAGGGATGTGTCAGGATTCTCATCTAGCTCTACAGAGCTTGATGAGATTCTTCGTGTAGGTAAAGTCTATGGAGACAAACATGGCTTGGGCTACAAACCATATCAAGAAAAATGGTATTCTTCCAAGATATTTTTGTTAAGGCACAAGCTATTCCCACTCAGATCATTGACCAAATCAAAGTTGTCAAAAGCAATCATCCTTGTACGTACTGCAAAATTTGGGTCATAGGATTAAAGACTGTCATAAACTGAGAAGAGGACATCAAAATTCTTTAGAGAAAGAGGTGAACTCAACTCAAAATGTGAAGAGTCAAAAATTTCCTATGAAGACACATTATGAGCTAAATAAATTAGATGTGCTATCTATGAAGATGAAAGACCTACTAGAAAGGTTTAGAGATTTAATCAAGGAGATTGAGTTCCTTGAGAAATTCAAACATCCTCAGAGTTCTATAACTCAAAAGATGAGAGATTCTAAGAGAATTAGTATATCCACTAAAATCACATCTGTGTGGGTTAGGAAAGATTCTCTGAAGGAGAACTGCTCTAAAGTGTTCTATCTCTGAGCGATGTGCTCTTTATCCCTTCGTGTTTTCCATTCTTATTATATGTGGAAGAATTATTTTTTGTTTTCTTTTTTATTTTGCTTTGTTTTTTAAGAATAAAAATTAAAAATTTTTAAAAAATTAAAATATCAAATGTTAAGAAGAATGTTAAAATTAGTATTTAAATATACGATTTTGATTGGCAATAAATTTGGAGAACATTCAAAGAACAAGAACTTAACTTTGTTAGTAAAGTTGTGCTAATCTCAGTATTATATCTTTTAATTATTATGATTGGTCAATTTTACTAGTGTACATTAATGGATTATTGAAATAATATATCTCATATTTTTCACATGCACACTGATTATTACTGTTGGAATGGATTTGATAGAGGTGTGAGATCTTGTATTATCGGGATTATGAATAAACCTCTACTGACCATAACTTCAAATTAGTAGTGTTCCTGCCTTCAGTTGATTTCGAAACTGCACCATAGTCGACTGTTGGCCTCCCAATGTGAGTTATTGTTCTAAGAAAACAGCTACCTCCAAAAATTAGAGTGAAAGTCATCTGTATGGCTCTGTTTGAAATTGTAATCGGATTCTTATTATCGCAGAAAAGGGCTACCTACAGGGAGAGTGAAAGCTACCTATATTCAAAGTGAATTAAAAGAGTGTAAAATACAGCCAATTTGCTAGAAAAATTCTTATCCATTAGCAAATACTCATATACAAGAGTGCATGTGAGAACCCTTAATAACTCTAATGAGGATTTTATTATCAGATACAGGATACCTTCAGATTCTGATTTTTATGAGAAATTATTACTGAAATCTATCCGGTATCATAGATAAAATCAGATCACTTACACTTGATGATATTACTGTTGATATTTGAATCTATGATTACTAGTGATTTGTGACTTGTACTAATATCTGAAAAAGTTGATATTTTTGATAAAGCAAAAGATTGAACTAATGTGTTTAGTTATTGTTCTTAAATATACTCAGTGTTTAGTACCTATCAAGATTGATTCATGAATTGAATTATAACATTTTTTTAAATATTATCTTAGTTTATTATCTTTTCTTGAGCCATTTAAAAATGATATTTGGTTTGAAAAGATTTAATTGGGGGTCTTGGAGAATGAGCCTATTGGTTTTAAAAATTAAAAATAATTTTTCCCCCGAGTCATAGTCCAATCGATTGAACTCTAAGAACCAATCGATCAGAATATTTCAATCGATTGGATTATACAAACCAATCGATCGGACATCTCCAATCGATTGGAAAGTACGGCCCAATCGATCGGATTTTCTCCAATCGATTGGCCACTTAACCCAATCGATTGGACAGTGTGACACTCGATTTTATAAAACCCAAAATGGGTCATTTTCAATCCCAATCAATCCCTCCGCCTCCCAAATTTCTCCCAATCGATCGCAGGTGCCCGATCTACTATTCCCCTATAGTTTCGTGAGGTGATTCTCTCTATTTCTCAAGCTTTCCACTTCATCTTCTTCATGAGTATTTGGGATTTTTTGGTCCAAATGGAGATTTTTTAGTATTTTCTTCCGTTCCTTGTTCTTATGGCGACTAATCCTCGTCGTCGAAGGGCGGTTGTGGTTTCCAATGTTGAAAGTGAAGATGAAGAACCACTTGTGCCACGTACTCAATCTCGCACAAAACGAGGTGGAAGACTAGGTGGCTCTCGACATTCTGAGTGGGGAGAATCCTCTCAAGGTCCTAGGATAGCTCGATCACGAGGTCATTCTGGACCCGCAGAGATTCCTTCGGCGAGTGCTCCCATTTCCCCATTTCTTTCTGATTCAGCTAAGGACTGTTTTGAGCATTTCACTGTTCGCAAATTCACTATTGAGAGAGTAGTTGAATTTGGTACTATTATGGGTTCTGTTGTTCATTCCATTTTCATTTCTCGTGAATGGATTCCTACTACTCGTCTGAACATCCCATACTATCCTGTTTTGGTTAAATTGTTTTATGCCAACATGCATTCTATCCAGTGTGATGTCTAGAGTGAGCTATCGTTTGAGACTTATGTCTCTGGGGCTCACCTGACTATTACCCCTGATCTGATTTCTACCTTGTTGGGCATACATTGTCCTTCTACTCCATATGAGTACCTTCCCAGGACTCGTGTGTTGACGATTGACAAAGCCATCTTGACTGAGACTCTCACTGGATAGTCATTTGATTAGAGTACTTATATTCCACTTACATCTCTTCTCCCTGATTATTGGTTGTTGCACCTCATCTGTGGGTGCAACATTGATCCACCTGGCCATGGGGCACAGGTGGACATTAATCGCCTACAGCTTCTCTATCATCTCGGTACTGGGTTTGTCATTGATCTCCCTAGATTCATGTTTAGGGCCATGGCCAGAGCGGGTAGCTTTTTGGCTAATCATCCTTATCTTCCATTTTCTCTGCTTGTGAGCTCTATCCTTCTTCACCTGGATGTACCGATTTCACCTTCAGAGGAGGTCTGCTCTCCCATAGGACCCATTGGACCATCTACTATCAAGAAGAGTATGTCTCAGGTTCGGAGGGTGACAAAGGTTCTTCCGAATTTCGATGATCTTTTTTATGATGACTTGGGAGACGATTCCGAGTCGGGTGCACACCAGACAGATACTGAGATGCATCCTCTGGAGCCTCATCCATCTTTTGTCCAGCCCCCTGAGATGTCTGCACCCTATACTTTCAAGTCTCTCCAGCATCAGATGACTGGGTTTGATCAACGACTCATATCTCATGAGGAGCGGACGACTCAGAGCTTTCGTTGACTGAAGGAGCGTCAGGATGCTAGTTTCAACCGGATGACTGGCACTCTGACAGATATACAAAGATACATGGAGTATCAGTTCACAATGATGGGTTTCAAATAGCATCCACCATTTCAGGGTCCGGATCAGCATGATGGTACTGGCCCTTAGGCCTAGTCTCCTTGAGAAAGACTACTTGAGAGTTATCTATAATCTTCTATTTTGAGATATTATTGTATACAGATAAACTCAGTTACTTTTTTGTTATACTCTGGTTGTTTTTATTTGCTTATCTGTTACAGAATATAAACTAGTTTGTATTATGTTGGTATATCTATACACTTATTTTTCATGATGATATCCATTGCATGCTTATTATCTATTTATATTTTTGTACCTTTGTCATTTTGTGACAAAAAGGGAGAGAGAAAATCATAAAGGTAAAAATAAGTAGATGCATGAGTAGGCCTGTCAATTTTACTCGATTACCCAATTCCCGACAAGAATCGGAACCGATTAAGCCAGTTCTGATTTTTTTTTAGGGAACCATATATGAATCGGGTCTACCCATTTTTTACCAGGTTAAAATCGGTTCTACTCGGTTATATCCGTTGGGTACCCGTCGGGTACTACGGGTATTGGTATTTTTCTAAAAGTTCAAGGTTAAAAAAGGAAATTAGGGTATAAATATATATATTTTCTCTTCTTTCCTCTCCAAAACCTAAAGAGGAGAAGAAGAAGAGATGGAGTAGCACTATAGCAGACGATGAGCAAGAAACACCGGCAGTCCACTGCCTACCATCCGTCGTTTGCTGCCTACCAACCATCGTCCATCGTCCGACTTTTGCCGGCCGCCGTCCTCCTACCATCCACCGTCGTTTGCCTTCTAGCCGTCTACGGTGAGTTTTCTCTTTTTCTTTCTGGTTCATGTTCCTTTTTATTGCTTTTGATTGGCCTAAATCTGATTTTGGGTTACACAAAATGGACAGCATCAACTTGTCTCCCAATGATTCAATTGCACCTGTGAAAAGTGGAGAACCAACACTCTTACACTATCAAACACCTCTCATTTTTTTGGGCAAAATATTAACTAGGTTTTTTTTATTAAAATTGCTTTCATTTTTCATGAGCTTCTACGGTTTCAGTCAAAAAAATTCAAGTAACCGGTTAAGAAAAGGTTACCCGATGGGAAACTGGTTCTTAACGGTTCCGGTTCCGGTACCACCTGTTTAAGAACCAGAATCGAAACCGATAAGAACCGGAACCAACTTAAATTATAAGTTCCGGTTCCGGTACTACTAGGAACCGAACCGGAACCAACCCGTTGACAAGCCTATGCATGAGATAGGGGGAGAGAAATTAAGGGGGAGAAAAATTGTTTGTATATTATTTTTCCAATTTCTCTACTTGTGATGTGCATAATTAATTCACTGCATTGTAATGGTTTATTGATTGTCGATGATATTACATAGTATGTGTTGTTGGTAGAATGTGCAGGGAACAGATCAAAAGCTATTCTATTACCTATTTGATTATCTCCGAGAGATTGTGAGATAGTGAGTGAATCATGTAAGAGGGGTGTGATTGTAATTAATTTTTGTTTACCTTCTATATGATTAAATATTTTTTGTCACGGAATTGTCAAAGGGGGAGATTGTAAGGAATATTTTAGTATTCAATTTGGCAAATATTTCATTTGACATAAAAATATTCTTTTAACCGTTCCTACGAGCACTAGTATAGTGTGAAGATGTCGTGGTACGCATTCTTCGACGACTACATGAAGACTAGAAGACAGAGACAACAAAAATCAGACGGTTGATGACATGAGTCATCTGAGTAACTGCCCATTTGTCGGTTATAGATCGTATACGCTCGCTTAGGAAAGTAAGTGACTTAATGGCCATAGGAATAGGTTGAAATAAATATAATGGTCAAACCTACTCATTGGACAGACCCGAGTCTTAGTCAAAGTTATTGACTTTTGGGAGAGTCTGATCGATTGGAGGACTTTGTAAAATCAATTGGAAACTACGAGGCAGAACATGATCAAAGCCCAATCGATTGGACACCTCTGTAAAATCGATTGGAGACTACGAGACAGAACATGATCAAAGCCCAATCGATTGGACACATCTATAAAATCGACAGGAGTCTGCGAGATAGAACATGATTATAACCCAATCGATTGGAGACCTCTGTAAAATCAATTGGGGCCTTCGGGATAGAAACTTATTTAAGGCCAATCGATTGGACACTAAACCCAATCGATTGGACCTTGCCTAATCGATTGGACCCAGAGTACAATCGATTGGACTTGACACTGATTGAGTCTATTTCAGATTCGAAATTCTACGTTCCACTCTCTCACGTTCTACAAGATTCAGGGTTACGAATTCTATAAATACAACCCTTCTATACCTTCTCTAAACACACACAGAGAGACACATATACACTTCAAGAGAGAGAAGAAAATGTTGATTTATTAGAGTGTCCATTCGAAGAGAAATAAGCCTAGTTATCTCATTCACATCTTGTGAGCTTGTTCATCTTTTTTATCAAAGTCAAGTGCTTGATCCTTTACTCAGCTTAGGTCTCCCACATTGATATTCGACCTAGTAGCCTGAGTGTACCAGTGTGACTCAACACCTTTGAGCAACCTAGGGTTCAGGGTATACTGAATCCTTCACCTTCGGCAAAGGCGGGAGTGTTGAGAATTAAGATCGAAGTAGCCGATCGATGGTAGGTTTGGGGTATACCAAACTAAACAAGCGGACAAGGCTTCTTTGCTGGGAGGGCGCGCATGGATTCGTAGCGTTGATTCAGAGGACGTGGACGCATCGGCAGTAGGCCTTGGCTAAGGTTGGAAGCTGTATTTGCAACGGTGCTGCGTAGGTAACCTTTGTTTCGTTTGACTTTCCAGTTAGTGATACTTTTTGTCTAGAGGTGGCCCCTTGGTTTTTCCTTGGCTAAGGTTTCCATATAAAAATCTATTGTCTTATGTGATTGTTTGTTTGTATTCCGCAATTCATCTTGATTAGAATAAACGACGAAAAGAAAATATACCACAGATGTATATTCGATTTGAGTCAGTTGTGATAATCCTTATCAAACAACTAAGGCATGCGATTTTGTTCCCCTACCATAGACCAATAAAACTGTTTAGATATAATTAATTTTAAATACCTAATCAACCCCCCCTTCTTCTAGGTATATTAGATTAAAGACAACGGACTGGTGGTTATTCAAGCCGGTCAGTGGTAAGGTTTCTTCTCTTTCTTTACTCACTTTCTCTCTCGAAACTCTCACCCTTACTTTTCCCTCACTTTCTCTCTCTACGTTCTCTATCTTCTTCCTATCGCTTCGGCTTTCTCATGAACTCGTTCTGAGAATTTGATCATCTATGGATTTCCATATCTGGAAGAGGTCGGGTGACAACGACATCTCTCCAAGATCGAAAGATCCTAGCCGATCAGATCTCATGACTCGTTCTTCCTACAATTGAGCGACATTCCATGATAGTTGGACGATCCCGTTCTTGATCGGTAGCGCTTTGCTAAATAAATCATGGGATTCTTCTCTGTCAAAAACCCCTCTCTACCCTTTCTTCTCTTCAACCCTTACTCTTTACATGCTTTCTTTAAATTGCTTTCTAGTGTAATTTATTGCTTTCTAGAATAGAATTTACAACTTTATTTGCTTGGTTCTTGTAACCACTCTTTAATTTAATGAAATTTCAGTTGAATGATTTTAGTGTTCTTGGATCTTCTAAAAAATTGTTTACTCTTGACTCGCCCTTCTCATCATCTTTCCACCTTTCTTTTGTATATTATTTGTCATTTTATGTTCATTTTTACATTAACGCATCCGAGTGCGGATCGACATCCGACACGAACTGCTATACAAGTCTATATTTTGTAGGATTTAGGATAAAATTATAAATGTGTTGAATTAGGGTTTCTGATCCAATGACACGGAAAAACCCTAGTTTCACTTTCTCATGGCATTAAGTGGTAAAGTCAATCTAATCTTGCCATTAAAATCATCAAAATGAAAATTATAAATTACAACACCCAATCTCCAAAACCTTTTCATTTCTTCACCGAACCTTATATTTGGAGATTGTAAAGCCAAAAAATGAACTTTGTAGGCTACATTTGGATAAGCTCAAAATAAGTTAAACGTCAGCGTATAGCTTATGAAAAGCATTCCTCTGATTTTCTAGTCAATTTGTTAGGGTTAAGCAGAAACCATTGAAATTCAGCTTATTACTTATAACTTATGCGCTTATCGAGTGATAAGCGCATAAGTTATCATGCACATGCTTAACCCTTTGTAAAAATGCACATGCTCAAATTTTGAAACTTTAATGGAACTTTTTAAATACCTAAAATGCCTTCCTATTCTTTCAAGGAACAGGTTTTGAAGATCTAAATTTTTGGACATAAATTTTCACCGAAGATCTCAAGCGTGGATTTTGAGAATCCAACAGTGATATTGCTTTGGCAAAAGTGAATGCCAGCTCAGCACTGTCAACCACCGTTGGATTCTCGGGATCCACGGACTAGATTTTCAGTGAAATTTATGTCAAAAAATTTAGGCCATGGATCCTAACCCTTCTATCAAATTCAAACTAGAAGATGTAAATGCTAGAATATCCCTCCATTTAGTGCACATGTTTAATGAGATTAGCCTCTACTTTCCAAGATTACCAATCTTTGAGAAGGCTATTGGGTAAGCTTAACCCGAACTTATAGCTATGGGTTAAAGTACTAGCTTTGCATACGAAAGGATGATTTTGGTCATTAAAAAAAGTTATGAAATAGTTAGAAGGATATTTTTGTCATTTAATTATTAAATGTTTAGTGGTTATTAAGAGTTTTCATTGAAAGAATGGTCAAAATCTGGGGACCTAAATTTTTGGACATAAATTTTCACCAAAAATCTCATTCGTGGATCTCAAGAATCCAACGGTGGTTGACAGTGCTAAGTTGGCATTCACTTTTGCAGAAGTAAAACCACCGTTTGATTCTCGAAATCTACGCCTAAGAGCTTCAGTGAAAATTTATGTCAAAAAATTTAAGTCCCCCCAAACTTGTTCATTGATGGAAATGCCCTCCTCACTTCACATTTTACTTTTGAAAAGACGGGTAAGGACATAGGGACATTTTTGTGAAACATAGTCAAATGTTAAGGAGAAATTTTTTGAAAGGGCGAGATTTTGAAGCAGCAATCATGCCGCCAATGATGCACGCCACATACACCCATGGTTAAGGCATTGGTTTGAAAAAGACTTTTTTAAAAGTAACCATAGGTACATGCGGTGTGCGATCATTGGCGCATGATTGCTGCATCAAAAAAATTCTTCATGTTAGTTAAATGTTAAATTAAATGTTAAGTTAAAGTGATAAAAATCCTGGTAAATTTTAGTGTTTTTTTTTGTTTGTAAAGTTTAGTTGCACCCCTTGAATTGTGAGGGCACACTTTTAGAGGACTCTGATTGTACGTATGGATGTTTTTCCAATCCCTAGGTGGACCTACAAACCAAAAATCAGTCTGATTAGTGATTTCAAACCTTTGGATCTTTATACCTCAGATAATGGTCAATAATGCTCAAATTTCCACAGTTAAAATCAACCCATGAAAATAACTCAAATCCAATGCCTAAAAATCACTAATCAGGCTGATTTTTGGTTTGTAGATCCACCTATGTATTGGTCAATCATCCATATGGTCAGAGACCTCTAAGAATGTGCCACGTGGTGAAGTCGAGTCTAACTTGTAGAAGACATTTTCCTAAATTAAACAAATTGAAGCACAATTAGTGGGGTGCTTTCAATAGGTCAGGGTGCCCTCACAATTCGTGGGGCGCAGCTTCCGTGTGCCCTCAGACCAAACAAAACGGCCCTGGAGAGCTAAAAAAAAGAAAAAAAAAATCAATCAAAACCAACTAACGTGGGTTGCGCATTTGTTGAGCTTTTGCTTTTTCGCGGCACAAGCTCAGTAGGGCCGTTTTGTTTGGTCTGTGCGGCCCTGGTGCATAGAAGCTGCTTCCCAATTTGTGGGGTGCGACTAAAATTTCCCAATAGTGACATGGTCATTTCAAATAAAATCTGCTCACGTGAGAAGAATATTCCAGACTTTTGATTCCGTGAGGGGGCGTTGCTAATAAAATTTGAACGTAAGGGGTGTTGGACAAATTTCCCTACAGTTGGTGGTTTATTTGGGTTTTCGAAGAGAGGAAGAGAGGAAGAGACGGACATGGAGAAGGGTAAGGGTGTGGTGAATCGGAGATGGGCCATCGACTTCACTGAGAATTCCTCTCCTTCGTCTCGTGAAATTCCAGATCCTCTTGGGTTCACTCGAGCTTCACAAGATCAGGTTTTCAAACTCAATTCTTTTCTCTTATTTGTTGTTTTAATCCTTTCGATCTACAAAGATTTTTTTTTATTTGATTTGGTTTGGTTTGTTGTGTAGGATGATTCGACGCTCAGTCGCCAGAAGAAGGACGCCGAAGCGAATTGGAAATCGCAGGTATTAGCCAGAGTTGTTTTAGATTAGGGTTAGGGTTAGGGTTTGATCTTAATGTGCTGTTTCAGATTAGGGTTTTGAGGTTTTTTTACGGGTCCAGTTGCAGATTCTTTTGGTCCCTTGCTTAGGGTTAGGGCTTTATCAGTTTAGTGATCGTACGAAATTTAGAAGAAATTCGCTAAATTAGTGCAGAGAAGAGGTTTGGATCGTTGCTCCAAAAAACTGTTCCCCCTTCGGATATCCGAGAAATAATTTTTTTTATGGTTCTAGAGAGATTTTTATTTTATGTATCGTTATGAGAACTTCTTGTCGGCGGCGCGCGGTGAACTTTGTTATTTTTGAATTGAATTAAATTTGCTTCTAATATGGCTATTGGTTGTCGGGCATGCATGCTTTTTCTTCTTTTATGTTTTTCTTTTGTTCTTGTTTTACTTAAAATTGTCTTCCTTTTTTCCTTTTTCTTAAAAAAACATGTCAGATAAGATGTAGTACTGACTCTTGATGGTGCCAAAGCACTAGAAAATATCACACTTTAATTTGTTAGTTTGGTCCCTGAAACTGTGTTTGGACATTAATCTAGTTACCACAATTGTTAATTTTAGATGGGCAGCCATGTGGAGTGGTTTTTTCTTTTAAAAGATTTGGTATCATCACTGAGATATGTTTCTAGTGGAAGATCTCATTGTTGCCGTTTAGGTATCAAGTGATTGTGAAATTCCTAAAGGTGGCATGATCTTGGAAAAGGAAAAAAAGGACCCAATTTTGCCTATTTTTATTGAAGAGTTTAAAAGAAACACGGTGGGGAATCATTGTGTAAATATCTAGGATTCTGCAACAAACTTCTAGTCAGGTGAACTTAAATGAATCACGGGTGGGGTCTTCAATCTGTTTGCAATTTTTTTTCCTGCAGTTCTAGTGATAAATGAAAAAGAGAGACACCATGTCCTTCCTTCTAGTTTAGCATGTTTGACTTATTGACTGGAAGTTCAGTGAAAAGGCTCTTCTCATTTGGGTATCTGGGATGAAAGGCATGGGAAAACATCAACTCCTAGAGGTTTACCTCGATGTATAGCTTTTTAACTGCTGAAAAAATGAGAAATGTGAATGATGAGAAAGAAAAAGTAGAATCGATGCTAGAAAATTTCTAGCAATAAAGGAAGGGGAAATAGAAGGAAGTGCCAGAGGGACATTGAAAATACCACATTTTTGTAGAAAGATGGCTAAGTCTATTCATAATGCACGGACTTTTCGCTAATAAATTTAAGTGGCAAGCCTGTGTCATTGCCAACCAGGTGGGACCAATTTACTGTGACAGCCAAACTGATTTATGCCACTAAAGTTGGTTTCCTTTTGTGTATGATAGTTAGAATTTTCTGTTCTATCTTAACACTTCATCTTATAAAGGTCCTTGATGTTCAGAACAAGACCTGCTTCCTTTATTTTTCAACTTTGCACCACATGAGAAGTGTTTCTTTTGATTATGAAGAAATTAAGCAAACTCATAGTTTATAGCATTTACAATGCAGTTGCTTATACTGCATGTCATGCTTTTTTTCTTACTCGATATAATCCAATCCAGCTGTCTTTTGGTAATATTTCTATTATATAGGTTTGTCCTTATGGTGTTTACTTTATATATTTAGTTTACTTGATATTTTTGTCTTATTTTTGATGTATTGTTTGGTTTCCACTTCTGACTGAAGTTTTTTCTGATATTGCTATTCATAACACACGGTTTTTTATTTACAAAACCAAAACTACATCTAATTAACGCAATGTTCTGTTTCTGCATGATTAGAAAGCTTGGGAAGTGGCCCAAGCTCCTTTCAAGAATTTGTTAATGATGGGCTTCATGATGTGGATGTCTGGAAGTACAGTCCATTTGTTTAGCATTGGTATCACATTTTCAGCTCTTTGGCAGCCCATTAGTGCCCTTCAAGGGGTTGGGAAGGGTATGAACCAGACTATTGCTACTTTATATTTGATTATCCATTGTTATATCTACAATTATCTGTTTCTTTCAAACTATCGTACTGTTTGGTTAGCTTGTCTTGGATGGAAAGATATCTTAATTAAGCTAATTGATGCAACCAGATATTTAGCATAACGATTAGTAACTTTGCTTTCAGCATTACATACAGGAAATGTACACATCTTGTGCATAGAATGAATTTTTTATTATTGATATTTATACAATATAGCTGTAATTTATTGGTATACAAGGCAGAGAGAGCACAACTACCACATTTACACTTTAGTTGTATCTTACACACGGAAACAACAGCAATTTTGAAGTCTCGTGGTGGTAGCCAGTACTTGTATTTTATTCAACAATGACAACATATTTCTAGGGATTTTCTTTTTGCAATACATATCGACACAGATATGCGAGTCGACACATCCTGACACCTCCATACACTATTTTAGTTGTAATGCAAATTTATATTAAAAGATTTTGAAATTTCATTATATTTGCATTGATGTAAATATCATATAAAGATACTTAGCTTGGAAAACTAAAAATTGAAGCATGTTATGAACATATTGTGGATGGGTATCCATATCTGTGTCCTGGATTTCGAGAAATGAAGAGTCGTATTCCCATTTCCCATATCAGTGTCCGTATCTGTATCCGTATTTGTGCATCTTAGGTTCCATAACTAGTGGTAAGCTATTCGAAAGCAAATCCAGCTTGTGAATGTGATTTGGCATTTTATAGACTCTAGATATGGATGGGATGCCAATATAGTTTGGGGTTCTTACAAAAAAATACCAAGGTTTATGACAATCCTCAATGTGGTATTACTTTAAAACTTTTCTCATTCAGATAGTCTGATCCATGTGACAAGCTGTCTCTTTTGTGAGATGACCAAAATGCCAAAAAGACAAGCTATTTTTAACAACAAACTAAAAGTTGTTAGTGTTTACAATTTATGCTATGCATCCACAACTACAAACTTTGGATTTAACAAAGTTTTTTAAAGTTGTTAACTGATACCATATATTGAAATTTGGCACCTCAGATGCCAACTTTAAAATAACATCCTTTTTTTTTTTCATTTTATTTTAAGGACAAGTCTTTTGGGGCATTATGGCCAAATCAATTGGGGATACAATCTTATCAAGCAGGTCAGAAAATCTGAATGGGAAATATTATTAAAGTGATTCTGGTTTGGGAATCTGTCAGAAACCTTGGTATTTTATTTTTTTCTAAAATTGCCATCATATATTTCCAGACAGGACATGCATACAGTTAATTAGTGTGAGTTAACTCAAAATTCTGAATCACCATATCTAGGTTCAAGATCTTGGAAAGAATGTGTATACAATTTAATTCTTAAGTTGCACGTTGGATCGGAATACTTAAGTGAGAATGGGAAGATGTGACCTGTTTATGGGTGGGAGCAAGTAGTTAGTAGGGTGGTTCCCACCAAGGAGATCTTACTATTGTTTTTCTGTTTTTTTGATAAGCAGGTTAAATTTTTTTTATGATTGAATGAACTTGGACATCTGATTCTTTTCTCGGTTGTTCACCATATTTGTTTGATCCTTTCGAAGGAATAGGATAGATTGGATATTGGGTCAATTTCGGCTATAGCGACCCGTTGTAGCTACATGTGTACTATGCATATCCTGGGGGCAATGAGAGGGGCTTCTTCCTATCATGACATGAGTATTCCTTTGTAGGATAATTAAAGGGTCAAATAGCAAGAATAGGTTTGAGTGAGTTTGTTCCACCGCCCCTTGATACTGGCATTGGTGAGGCATTATATACCCATCCTGACATGAGTATTCCTCTACGGGATGGGTTAAAAACTCAAATAACAATGCTAGACTCGAATGGTTTCTATATCTCCCCTACCTGCAAACATTGTGATGTCTGGGCATCACAGCTGTGATGAACACAACGCATGGTAAAATGATGCATTATGTGCAGATCCCAGGAGGAGGGAGTAAATCATTTGTTTATCCATTGTACCTTGGGGGGTGTGGGTTTGCTGGCTTGTAATTAGGATGAAGAGAGAGTCTATGCACCACCAGATCTCGAGAGGCCAGGCATTTCATTGGTTGACCAAGCAAATATGCTTCTAAATTCTTGTAACAAATCAATCATCCGTGTTTCCTCCCGTGGTTTCGGAATTGTGGGATTTCTTCTTCACTTTGTTAATTATAATTTTTTATTTTAAAAATATTAGAAAGAATAGAGTCAATGATATGGTTTGTATTTGAGTATTGTATTTTATATTTTGAAGATATCTGTTTTGGACTTTGGTGTACTTGTTTCCAGGCAATTGTTGGACCGAATTCGATAATCCAAGCTTGATTCCAACTTGAAATTATATATACTGTTGTCGGGAGTAGAATTGGGAGAAGCTTAATTGCTTTTGATCATAAACTTAAGAAGGGTATTTCTATTTTCCAGTTTTGCTCCCTACAATAGAACATGAGATTTGGGGATGTCATAGAGAATATCTCGTTATCTCCAAATTTGAGAGCTGGGAAATCATATTTGGCACTGGACTAACAAGGCAGATTTTTGGAGGGTTTGTGCACTTAATAGATATATAGTGTAAAATTTCATTGTGTTGCTGGCTGGGTCCACTAAACCCCAGCTTACTCATCCATAGATAAAAAAAAGTACAATACGTACAGAACCTTGCATGTTCTACATATTATAGATTATAATCCCATTTTGTTAGTTGCTCACCAGAACCCAGCTTACTCATCCAAAGAGAAAGACACTAGTGCTGTCCTTTTCTATTTTTCTCTTTTATTAAAGATCCACATGATATTGGCATCAGTAAATTGTTTTGCCCTGCAATACCTACTCAGGAGAAGCTATATCTAATCTCCAGTCCATTCATGGCAATTATAAATTTGATTTTGCAGTTTTTGAGCCTTACAAGGACTCGAAAGTAGATATTCTGGCGCCTAAGTTACTCTTCATTGCCCTGAACTTGGCGGGTCTAGCATTGGGTGTCTGGAAGGTGAGGATGCACTTATTATCCTGTTAATGCGAGAAACATTTTTGTTTTCTAATAACATACATCCCCAACTTTAAGTGCTCTGGAGTCGTGGGTTATCATCTCAAATTTTATATCTTGACAGCTTAACACGTTGGGTCTTCTTCCAACACATGCATCAGATTGGGTTTCATCCTTACCCCCTGCTCAGGTACGGTTTTTTTTTCTTACGAAAAAAATGAATTTAGTATCCTTTGTTATAATTTAAGTGTTTAAAACTGTTATCAGGATTGAGGGCTGGAGGGGAGACCAAGAAACCTGCTGATGTTTTAATTTCCCTCCAGCCACTCGTCTACCCATCTACAAAATTCCATCTAAGAATTGCAGGCAAAGGGCTATACTTCTGAAACTAAAGTCCCATCCTTAATTTTCTCTTATCTTTAATAGGTTTTTGTCCTTTCTTTCTAATTAGAAATCCATGTTATGATGGACGAAGTGGAAGTATTCCAGCTAAATCGAGGTTCAAGATTTTCTTCCATTTTTTATTTATATTTCCTAAAATGAAATATTTTTAAATCTTTAATTATTGAAGGTCACTGTTTATCAGGCCCTAAATGCTGTCTATAAACCACATAGTTTTACATGTGGGGTACATGAAAGGGAATAGGTCGTAACATAGGAGATTCTGTGCTTCAGAAATGAAGTCAAATAAGACGAGAGACCATCCAATGCATTACATTATTTTTGGTCGGTTGAGTTATTTATATCCTGAATCAAGGATTTATATTTCAATCTACACCTAGGTTTCAGCCCAGATCAAAACCGAAACAAAAAAAAAAAAAATTACTTACGCTAAATGTTCCAAAATTTCTGTAAAATTTAAGAAAAGTCATTATTGGCAAGCAAATGTTAATCGATAGTCTCCATAAATAGTATAAATCTCTCTCTCTCCTAAAAGATTTAAAAAAATCTTAATTTATAGTCCTTATTAATTGAAAGAAAGTCTTAATTATCTCTCTTGCTATTGGTTGTGAAGGGTGGCCAAGTTTTTTGGGATTCTGAGAATTTTTATGTAGGTGATTTTCAAAACCAAAACTTCAGATATTCCAAAACTTCAGATATTCAAGTGAAATTTTTAAAACCATCTGCTGAATTGGCTATTATCATCTAAAAAGGTGCCATTAGGTGGTTGGTGTGTCTCCGGAGCACGTATATATGGTTCTATGTTGCTACGTTGCTACGCCACTTATTAGCCTCATCAATGGTTGACAGAACAGAAACCTTAGATTTTCTTTTAAAGCTTCATCTTTATTACATTGCTGAATAACCCACACCAGCACCGTCGGTGTTTTGTTGAATCCATTCTGACATTCAAGAGTTTCTCATTTGGTTACTTAGGAAGTGGAATACTCTGGCGGGGGTCTACCACTCCGTTGATGCTGGTGACCATAATTAATTTTGATAACAAATGCAGAGGGATGGAACGAGTGATCTTTACTGGTCTGGGAGCTGAGGCTGTGTTATGCGTGGCCCATTATGTTGAAAAAGCCACATAGTTTGTTTTGATTTCATGAATCACGTTCCGGGCGGGCTCAAAGACGAAATGAAAGTTGATCATGATTTTTATGATGGAAAACTCATTCTAGATATACCCTTTTTGATGATTATGATTATAAGTGGCTCTCTTCATAGTTTTTGTTTTTAAGTTGATCACGTTAAACACTGTATTTGACTACGGGGCTGCAAAGTAAATGGGTTGTGCGTCATATACATTTTAAACTACACTGCTCTAAGAATCTCCTGTTGGTTTAATTGTTGGGCTTTGTAAATTGTTGGGAAAAGCCCCCCCCCCCCCCCTTCTCTAGGAAGGATGTGGGGGGCTTTAATCTGGGTAGAGACCCAAAAGACTCGTCTTTAAGAGTCCTCAAATTTTTAATCATGGTTCGTGTGCAGTGGATGGGACAAGTCATTGGGACGGTGAACAGAAGATGGTTATGGGTCTGGATGAAAGTCTTTTATCTGTAAGACTGCTTATAGCCATCCAAAAAGTGTTGATTTGAGCGGACTAAAACTTTGATGACACGGTCCTGTCATCGAGGCTGACGATGGCACACTCTTAAAGGACTGACCGTATGGATTTTTTCCATTTCCTAGGTGGACCGACAAACTAAAATTCAGGTCGACTAGTGATTTCAAACCTTTTGGATCTTTGTACCTCTGATAATGCTCAATCCAATGCCTAGAAATCACTAATCGGGCTGATATTTTGTATGTAGGTCCACATAGGGATTGGCCAAACATCCATACGGTCAGTCCTAAGTGCAACGTGGCTCATATTGTGTCCCGTCGATTCATAGCCCAGAATTGTAGGTGAGCCCCTTTGGATGGTGGATTCCATTTGTGCAGGTAGGAGGAATTGAGGACCGTAGATTGTAATTAGGCTACATGACGGGGATCTGAGATGTCCTCTCGATTGGCTACAGGGGTGTCAAATGTACCGGGTTTGTCTTCCCCAGCCTGGCTCGTGAGTCGTGACCTATGAGTGTGGGCCCAAGCCCAGATGCCTAAAACGGTTGTAAAGAATTTTGTCCAGGCCTGGCCTGTGGAGTCCCATACTCCGGATTCCATGATAATATATGTGGCCTAAGTAGCCCACTATCACGTGGGGAATATGATTGAATGTGTTCCCAACCTGCATCGGCTGTGCCCGCACCTCGATTATAGGTCTTTTACTGGATAACATATCCAGGTCAAGTTCAAGTCCTCTGAGTGAGCCACGTGGCATATTCTTGGAGGAGTAAAATTTCACTGACCGCCCACTGTCACATCCAGAATATGATCCATGTGGCACACTTTTATAGGACACTGACCGCATGGATGTTTGACCAATCCCTAGGTGGACCTCCAAACCAAAAATCAACCTGATTTGTGATTTCTAAGTGTTGGCGTCATTTTCAAGGGTTGATTTTAACCATCGAAGCATTATTGACCCTTGTTTGGTGTAGAAAGATCCAAAGGGCTGATTTTTGGTTTGTAAGAACACCTAGGTATTGGCCAAACATCCATGTGGTCAGCATCCTCTAAGAGTACGCCACGTGACTCATATTGTGGACAGTCACGGCTTTGGTCTCCACGGTCAGCAAAAGTTTTACTCTCTTTGAGACCACTGACAGTTAGGGCTATCAAAGGGTCGGGCTAGGATAGGGCCTAGCACGACCCTATCCTAACCAATAAATTTGGATTCAGAACCAAAACCACATTTGTTATTAGTGGATCGGTACCGGGTCCATGTATGCTGATCCGATTTCTTATCGGATCTGTACATGTTCAACACCGATCTGTTATATATAGAAGTATATATATCTATGTATTTTTATGTTATTATTATATAATACTACCATTTTGAGTGGATAAAATATATATTTTTAATTAAAAAAAAATGTTTTTTGATTTAGTAAATTGGGTCGGATCGGGTCCGATACCTTACTTTTACTATTGGATTGGTTCCGGATCACGATCATGTGATCCACTCTCTTATCAGATCCGGATCAGCATTGACCCGCCTCAAACTCGATCCATTGACAACCCTAAGGGTTGTGATGTAACAAGCTGTAGCCTACGCCAAAAGTGTCAGCTAGCACCATTTTTGTTACTCACTGCTGCCATCTGGGCCAACGATCGCATGGATGTTTAGCCTAGCCCTTGGTAGACAATCATACCAATGGTGGGCTAAACATTAATGGGCCCAGATGGTACCGTTCATTAACAAAAATGGTGCTAGTTGACATTTTTGGCGTAAGCTACAGCTTGTTACATCGCGACCCTAACTAAAAATTAAGGATATTCTAGTAACAGCCCCTTGAAATTTGTAACTAATTAGTAATACCCCTTTATACTTTCAAATTTTAGGATTACCCCCTTTGAAGTTAGTTTTAACTACCATTAGACTAATGTCAAAACATGACGGCATAATGCGCTTGTTAATGCACCTATGAAAGGACCATAATATTTCAAGTACGGTGCTAACGAAGTGTGATTCAAGTCCGTTTTAAATTAAGTCAACCACTGTTAAACGGGAGAGGCTTCCATGAGGCAGGCCGTATAGAGCAAACAAAATGGCCCTGCTCAGTTCTTGCCACATCAGCGAAAAAATTAAAAAGGAAAAAATAAAAAATCATAACTGACAAACCTGGGTTGCGGTTGCCTGGGTAGTTTTGCTTTTTACTGTCGTGGCAAGCACTGAGCAGGGCCGTTTCGTTTGCTCTATATGGCCCTGGCGCATGGAAGCCTCTCCCCTGTTAAACTAGGTAAGGGGTAATACTAAAGTTTGAAAGTATGAGAAGTATTATTAATTACTTTCAAATTTCAGGGGTGTGTTACTAAAATACCCAAAAATTAAAGGCTAACTAGTGATCTTCACAGTGAAGATCAAGATGAACTACGAAATCTCTGAACATTATTCATTAAAATGCCAATTTATCCCATAGTAGAGAAGGCTTGTATGAGAAAGATTTGTAAAGGGCGGACGGTTGGGTAAAACTTCGCTAACCGCCCACAATACGATCCACTTGGCACACTCTTAGAGGATGCTGATTGTACAAATGTTTGGCCAATCCCTAGGTGGGTTTACAAACCAAAAATCAGTCTGATTAGTGATTTCAAACCTTTGGATCCTTGTACCCCAAATAATGGTCAATAATGCTCAAATTCCCATGGTTAAAATTAACCCATAAAAATGGCTCCAATCCAACGCTTAGAAATCACTAATCATGATGATTTTTGGTTTGTAGGTCCACCTAGAGATTGGACAAATATCCATATGGTCAGTATCGCCTAAAAATGCGCCACTTGATTCTTATTATTGATGGTCAGCGGCCATCGACTGTGAAGTTTTGCTCGGAAAGGTTTCTTTAAGGGACAAGATATTAGCACCCACGATTTCTCTTCGTGCCCACTTAAAACAAAAATGTAAAGGACCAATAATTCCATCTTTCCATATCGCTCTACACCCACCCTCTTAAGAAAAAAAAATAAGAGAAACGAGAGAGGAACATCGCGCTCAAGGAGAAAACGATGGCACCGAACACCAACGTCTCTTCTCGCTCGATTATGGTGAGGAGACAATGTGAAATTGCCCATCTCGCTCAGTTGTTGTTTCTTCAAATGAGTTCATTGAAATAGGTTCAAATGAGTTTAAATGTGATGTTCATGCAGGTTAAATGAGTTTAAATAGGTTTATCTTATTAAAATGGATTCAAATAGGTTTAGGGTTTATTCAAATGAATCGTTCATGTGGGTAATGTAAATGAGTTCATTCAAATGGGTTGAAATAGGTTTATGGTTTATTCAAATGTATCGTTCTCATATAAATGGGTTCAAATAGGTTTAGGGTTTATTCAAATGAGCTTTTTTTTATTAAAATGAGTTGTCCATATAGGTTTTTTGTATGGATTCACAAAAAAGCAAAGTTCATTACTTAATTTTTAATTTATGATCTTAGGAATCATCAAGTAATGATATTGAGCCGTGAACCTTCTTTTGCAAGTCCAATGTGCAGAAAAAGCAAAACAAGTTGTAAGAATTTTTTTTTGAAATGTTTATACTTTCTTTGTTTTATTAATTGCTCTAATGTAGAGAATTTGTTGAAATCTTTGTTAATCTAGGTACCAATATCATCTAAACCTCCAACTGATATTGATTCATTTGTAGTATTGGATTTCACGGTTACCTTTACTAAAGATGAGGTGTGTTATTTATCATTTTGCATTAGTTTCATTATTGACTAAATAATGATGATATGTTATTAATGTATTTCGAATTGATTTGTTGGCCTTTTTACAATTATAGAGAACTATTTCAATGGGTTAAATATGTTGGTAAAAGTTGTAGAGATCAAACAATCAGCTAGGTAAGACCCCTAAGCTGAGTTTCGATTATGAAATGGATGAAAAATACAATGAGTCAAAGAAATAAGCAACAAATAAAGAGTCAACCCGTCGGTCAAGAACAAAAGTGTGTGTATGCATATTTACATTGAGAGGTATTAATTAAGTTACATGTAGATGACCAATGGATGGTGAAAGTGGTTTATGGTACCCATAACCATCTAATCACACAATATTTTGAAGGTCACTCATATGTTGGGAGATATATCCCATTTGAAAAATAAATATTAATTAAGATGTTGACAACAATGTCAAAGCAAGGGAAGTGTAGGTACCATATTTTCCAGCCTATGAGATAATTACATGTGTCACTGGCATATCACGTGCGAAATATCAAAGATTGACATTAGTCATCTCGATGTCTACGTACATAAATGAATCGACGAGACTCGCCAAAGACAGCTATCAACTTTTCAAGAGCACGTTAGACACATCAAATGGACACATGTCCTAAAAGCAGTTTGAGGAAGTACATCCGGATGAAGGTTATTAATTACAAGCATTAAGTTCAGTGAATAATTATTTAATTGTTAAGACATGCATTGTATTTTCGATTCAGAAGCGATAAAGCAAGTCGGGAGTGAGTTCTCTAGGGTGAAAGACCTGAAAACCCTAGGAAGACTCCCTGTGTGGTGAAGAAGGAGACCCCCCCTGTGTGGATTGTGTATTACTTTTGATTAATTGTTCGTGCATTCATTATAATAATGATATTAGTGTTTAATAATTTAATTTATGCGAACATGTTTATACATCCTGTATTGTTTGAATCATGTTTTGGGGTGAAAAATATAGTGAGCATTTGGCTCACTCCTACAACCACCATTTCAGGTTTTGTTGATCTTGGTGAGAAGAACACATTAGATGAAGTTGAGCCGAATAATAGAAGAAACTTGAAGAAAGGAATCTAGTATTTTATTTTAAGATAATTGATTGTAACATAGAGTTTTAAACTAATTTTTCATATTGAGATTAATGGAAATAGTTTAATTCACGTTTTGATACCTTTGTAAAAAAATTGGTTACTCGGATTTACCCAACATCCTAAACAACACACATTAGTAAACTTCGACTGAGTTTTTTAGCCCCATACAATGGGTATCTATTTTTTGGCCAAACACAAAACACGTGGGGCTTCCCATTAGCTTTCTAGAAATATATAGTTGGTTACTTAATTCAGTAAGGGCTATCTTGTAGACCCGTTTTACTAACTGGTTATTAGTTACAAATTTTTAATAATTTTTTATTTTGTTTCAACTTTTTCTTCAATTTTTAAAATAAAACCTATACTATATTATTTGATAGAAAAATCATAAATTTTGAGTACTATGAAATGCATATATCACTTGTTAGATTTAGTTTTGAATTGACTCCCGAATCATACGATTAAGTCAGAAAATAATTAATCTATTGAGTTTTTCCTATTACTTTTAGGAACTGCGGATAGTTGTAAAATGATTAAAATAATTATAAAACATCATGTTTAAACAAAAGTTAATTTATTAAAGTTGTTCATCTTTATTTATAGAACAAAACCCTTGAATAAAATAATTTTTCGATGTTATTTGAATTTTGACAAAAAAGTAGTCATTATTTGTCGAATCGCGAAAAATATTTCTCAAAACACTATCAAATAAATGTTTTGACTTAAGTGCTTTCACAAAAGTTGTTTAATATAAATTCTAGATAAGTATAGAAATCATACCGAATAGTTTTGGTGAAAAATAAATTTAATTATTATATTGGGTACCGTACTGTTAAATTAGGAAAATTTAATTTCAAAAACATATCAAACGATTGAATTAACAAAATTGTCTTTACAAAAGTTTCTTGTTTTTATTTATGAGGAATTGCGATAATTTAAAAAGATATTTCAAAATAAAAAAATATTTTTATTTTTATTATACCTTGGATTTCGGGTAAACGGGTTGATCCACGGGCATTCGAATCGGGTTCGGGTGCTGAAATTTGGGACGTGACACACTATCAAGCACCACAACCAACCACAGCTTGACCACCATAATCATCACTTGCTGGCCAATCTCCAAGGCCGAACTCAAGTTGCTCATGCATACAACCAACGCTTATCCATCTCCCTTGTGCTTTTCCCTCACGAGATCTACTCTCCCTCCGTGCCCGATTCACCACCAATCATGGGAACAACCACATGGCCGATCCTCCCTTCATTGTGCAACCAAACAACCATGCAACCATGCACCACCAATCTCCTGCGAGCATCACCGTTTCACATGGCCAACACCTTGCCGCACCACCTAGCCAAACCACTCTTCACTTGGTTGATCCTCCATTGGATGCAACTTCTCGCTCCAAAGGTACTTCTTTTCTTGGCACACCCTCTTATTGGAGAGCTGCTAGTGACGCAACATGCTCTCATTGTCCTATTCTTTTCTCTAAACCTCCTTCTCTCTTTATCTAATCTATTTTCTCTCTTTACCTTCTTTCCTTATCATGACATGGGAAGAAGAGGTTCAGATCCATGAATGGTACAACATCTTGGATCGTCCTCTCTTCTCCTTCATCATCTCTCTCTTACCTTCTAATCTAGGTGTAGATTTGTAACGGCTGGGACAAAAGCAAGTGCATATCTACGTCTCTCTACCTCTCTTCATCGAGGATTTTAGAAAGAATAACATATCTTTCTCTTTCTTGGACGATCCCGTACTTGATTGGCAGAGCTGGTTTGCTCTCTCTCGTTCTTTCTTTCTCGTCCTATTTCTCTCTAACTGCTTTCTAGAATAACTTTACATGCTTTATTTAATTCAGTAATTTCAATTTGATGTAAGCAACTTTCTTTTGATTTAGTGCAATTCAATTAGATTAATTTAATGTTATTCGATCTCAGGAAAAGCTAGCTTGTTTTTAAACCGACTCACCTTTCTCATCTCTCCACCATTCAATTGTATATTATTTGTCAGATTTTAATTCCTTGTTTATACTAACTTTCCCGAGTGCGGATCGAAATTGGACACAAACTACTATGCAAGTTTGTATTTTTGCAGGATTTAAGTGAACCGGATTACAAATATTGTCGATCGTAGGGTCGTTCTCTCAATGATGGAAAAACTCTACTTTCAAGTTGCGAAAAGCTATAAAGGAAAGAAATGGAGGAAAAGAACAGTAGAGATGGAAATGGAGGGAAAGAGCAATAGAGAAATGAAAATGTAGGGAGAGAGACTGAAGTAAACTTCGTTGAAAGGACTGACGTACAATACTGTTCGTCAGCAACCTCAAATCACACTCAATTCAAACCGCCGATAGTAGGAGGGTAGTACTGCCATTTCCGAAAAAATTGGACGGTAACTTTAAAAAGAGACTTAATGGATAGACAATTAAATCAAAGTGTCCAGTGTTCTGTACAGGGGATTTAATAGTCTATACTTTTGTAAATATAGGCCTAAAAGTAATTTTCCCTAAATTTTAGGTGGGTTTACTAAGTAAAAATGAGGATGGAGAGAGAAATGATGGGTGCCAATATCCCGCCGGTCCCTTCTTTAGTGTTTGAAAATAATTATATAAAAACTATTTAAAATAATTCATTGGTGTCACGCCTTGGAGAATTTGGCATCAATTCCTTGATACCGAATTCTGTATCATAGATTTCTCCGATGATCACCGTGTCACCTTCGTTTTAAATGTTATCTCGATGACAACAACAACAACCTAAGACAAAAAAAACACGTTTTGCATTTTAGAAATCCTCAGGTGTTAATCACTAATACCTGTCTACCGTGTTGGTCATCCTAAATTTTGCCACGTGGAAAATTAGGACGGATGATTAGCCAACCACCCCTTGGTAAACTTTAATAGGATATATCAGCTTGATAAATTATTCTCAAACGTTTGATTTATGTGGTAAAAACATGGGTTCTAAGCAATTAAAAAAATAAACTTTTAAATCAACGGTTAGAAATGTCCTATCGGGCTAAATTTTGGTTGACCAAGATTGACCAACAAGCAAGACAGGTATAGTGAACCACACCTTGAAGTTTCCTCCTTATGCACTTTTGCGGACAGCCATACACTTCAGAAGTCCAGAGATTCGGGTACGTCCTCAGCTTGCATGCACCAATGTTCTTCCGCCACGTTTCAACAAGATGGGAACAAGAATCGGAAATTTTCAAAGAAGATTCATTCACACGAGTAAAACTTCGCTGACCGCCCACAATATGAGCCACGTGGAACATCTTTAGAGGATACTGACCGTATGGATGTTTTGCCAATCCCTATATATACCTAGAAACCAAAATTTCAACCTGATTAGTGATTTATAAGCGTTGGATTAGAGTCATTTTCATGGGTTGGTTTTAACAGTGTGAATATGAGCATTATTGACCATTCTTTGGGTACAAAGATCCAAAGGTTTGAATTTACTAATCAGGCTGATTTTTGTTTTGTACGTCCACTTAGGGATTGTGCCAAACATCTATACGGTCAAGATTACGTGTCACCTTAAGGGCTACCGTTCATTATAGATGGTCAACGAAGAGTCTTACTTGCCGACTTGACGTGCCCGGTTCCTTCTTTTGATTTTCCCTCCAGTTTTCATTCTGGACTCTGGAGAGACGTTAAGAAAGAAAGCTCAGAAAATATTCAGTGCTAACCAGAGACGGCAAGCCGACGGTGAGCTCTCTTTGACGGCCACGTCGACGGTGATTGTCTTGTCTTGTCTTCTCTCTCTCTCTCTCTCTCTCTCTAGATATCTGAATTCTCTCCAACAGCGATCGGTGGGAACTCACTTTCTATTTCTCTCGGCGGCGAGCATTTTTCGTTTGGCCTTCTTCAACCTTCTCTCTCTCTCTTCCGCATGTCATCATCATAGTGGGGTTGACTCGTTTTGTGTCGAACCGTAGGTGACCATAGCATTTTCTCTCTCTCTCTCTCTCCCTCTCTCTCTCCCTCTCTCTCTCACCCTTCCCTCCTGCTTTCTGATCTCTCTGCCGCATTTGTTTTGAAACCTAAAATGGGTTTTTTTTAGGAGTAAAAATTCTCAATACATATTTGAGGAAATATGAGTTCCTTTGCGATCCTGGAGTTTGTTTTCGGAGAACTCTGATAGATGGGTTTTTGAGGAATTTCAAGCACAAACCTTAGACCCCAAGTTCTGAAATTTTGATTTTTATGAGGATTCTCAATCAAATTCGAGATTCCCATTTCAGGAAACACTGGTATTTGAATTGGGTAACTCAGAAATTTGATATTTATGAGGAATTTCGATCAAATTCGAGTTACCCGTTTCAGAAAACACTGATATTTGAATTGGATGATTTAGAAATTTTGATTTTTATGAGGAGTCTCAATCAAATTCGGGATATTAATTTCAGGAAACACTGATTTCTGAATTGGGTAGCTGTTGTATTCTGGAAAAAAAACTATTTAATGGAGGAGGAAGAGAGCCTTCCACTTGACGGCGAGGCCCTGGGGGTGAAGAAACCAAAAGATGGGTTCTGGGTTTTCATCTGGGCACCTCTAGATTGGTTCAGAATGCTTGCTGAGGATATGCATTGGAGTTTTGTTTTTGGGGTAGTTTCTGTTTATGGAATCAGTCAGGGGTTGGGTGGAGGTCTGGGTCGTGTCATTACAGATTATTACTGGAAGGATGTTCAGAAGGTGCAGCCATCTGAAGCACAGGTTTATTCTGGAATAACTGCTATTCCTTGGATTGTCAAGCCTCTCTGGGGTCTTCTCACTGATGTTCTTCCCATTGCTGGGTATCGGAGACGCCCCTATTTCATTCTAGCCAGTAAATGATACATATTCATTCCTTTTATTCCTTTATTTTCTGATAGTTTTTTGCTTACATTGTGGAGATGCATAATTTATATCTCAAATTTGTTCAAATACTGCCTCAATAGTTGCAAATATGTGTTCCTTTTATATTTTCTTTAGTTTTCATTGTGTTCTAATTTATGGGATTAGATCCATTGTTAAAATTTGATCTTGACATTATTGTTTACCGTATCAATGGTGGTTTGATGTGGTTTTTGTGTATTTTCTATTATGATTTTAAGCGTCCATATCTATTTGGATCTACCATGCATATGTTCTGTATTTCTTGTTGATACTACTGTAAAATAGTTGGCCTGCTTCCAATAAATTTTTTTTGATAAGCGTATGGCGCCTGAGATAGTTGCTGCTCCTCGTATGCTGCAAGGGTATTTATCTGCGACTGCTAGGAATTAGTGCTTTTCTATGTGAAAGTGTATGGCGCAATTCTGCATAAAATGTGGGAGAATGAGTTATGAAAATCAGACCGTGAGCAGCTTGTACATAGGAATAGTTAGTAATGAAAATTTTGGTGCGGGTATATAGGTGGAGAAAGAATAACCTGAAATATGTATCTGAAATTTCAGTGGTGGTTTTGGAAGAAGAATCTCCGAAGTGGATCTGGCCTCGCCGAATCTAGTTTTTCTTGAACTTTATTACACTGAATCAGTCCAGGGGAAGTTTAACAATGTACAAGAAAATCATCACAATAGAAGTGTAAGAGTTGTGGTGCTCCACCAACAGAATGTCTTTGGAAAGCAAAACAATTCTGGTGATATTTCTTGTGACAACTAGTGAAGCTGGGGATTAGTTATTTTTTCAATCTATTTCCTTTGCAACATGCTATCTTTATCGCGATGAAAAGGAAAGGGCTAATAGTAACAAATCTCTTTGATAGTAATGGAACTCTTTCTACATCTTTGTATTAGATTTGCAGTACTCACTTGAAGGGCTGTCCCCTGCTAATGGTGAGCATTCTTCTGATGTAGTTGTTAGCAAGCTTAGGAAAAGCCATTCATTGTTGTAGTATGACATCCTGCATATACAGAAAACTCTTTATTTGGAAAGAGTATAGAAATATTTTGCTCCTTTAAGTTGTTCAAAACCTAAATCTTTGAGCCTTCTTCTCTGCTTTGCAGTTTAGCTGTACAACATCCTAGATTTCATTCTTATACCATTTTGAAGAACAAAGCTGAAAGCAGGAGAAAATAAGATAACTTGAGAGAAAAGTCAATTTTCCCATATGGATCCACTGTTTATCAAACACAAACCAGGTAACAAAGAAACGAACACGTGTATCGGTGTTTGACACTGATATGCATGGTTCAAATGTGTATGGTTCGTTTCGGTCTGAAACCTGGTGAAACCATAGTGACATTTGCTATGGTAAAACCTGGTTTTGGTTGGTTTCGGACAAAACCAACCGAAACGTATGTAGTTTCATCCTGCAGCAAAACGGAAATGTTTCAGTTTCGGCCGAAACTTGAAACCATGCTGCTATGAAGTGTTAGACATGCTGAGCCCCCCCCACAAAACTGACATGTCAACACGTCCGTGCAGTTCATAACGTATGATGAAAGATATATCTTTTAAAACACTTTAGCTCATGTTATGTATACAATACAAAAAGAATGTCTTTGGACGATGATATGCATTAGAATCATATAACTACATATAAATAATTGTTTAAAACAAAATATTTGAATAAATTGAGATTTGTTTGGAAAGGTATGTCGGCATGTATCCGACACATGAATACAGATGGCACAGTGTCCGTCACATCAAATTCTTAGAAAACGGAATGTCCTTGTTACATAGAGACTAAAATACCTTTATTAGGGTTTAAATGTGGAGAAATGCTACTATGTAATAATGAAAATTACCCTTGTTCCATCGACTGAACTTTCAAAACTACCTTAAATAAAGAAATGATTCCTCCTCCTCCCCTGTATAGTACAAGTATATTACAACAAGAAAAACTGTCGTCCAACACCATTTTGGACTTGCTTTCTCCAACATTGAGAATTATTTCTTTACTTCTCTATATTCCTTTTTTTATAATATAAAAAGTAAAAAAAACATAGTCTCGATTTTTTAGGGCTTAGGCCGCTCGGCCCGAATTAACCCGAACACATGTTCACGCTGGGCTTGGGCCTGAAAATTGAGCCCGCATCCCTGCCCCAGCCCAGCCTAAACCAGGCCCTAATGTAAATGTTAGGGCCTGGCCCGTGGCCATGCCCGAACTTCCCCCCATTTTTATTTGAATTTTTTTTTGTTAAAATATGGCTTTTTGGGGGGCTCAAAAAGACCATTATATTAATGTAATGTAAAATTATATTACATATTAATGTTATATAATGTAATGTTAATATCATAATATGTAATGTAACATTATATGTTAATGTTATATTAATACGTTACATCAGGCCTTAATGTACATTATATGTTACATTAATGTAATGTAAAAAACAAAAAAATGCCTGGCCCACAGACCAGGCTGAGGTCCACCCCGTAGCCAGCCCCACGGCCTGGCCCGAGCATCACTCAGCCTGAATCAGTCTGGCCTGAGTTCGGCTCGGCCCGAAGGGCCAAATCCACACCCTTAGTTGCAACCTCTCATTAATGATATTTCCCCTTGTAAAAGCCACTGCTTGACTGCACTATATTATAATGTTCTTATGTAGGGCTTTGACTATCATCGCAAACAAGTATAAAAAAATCCAATGCAGTTTCCTTCAAGAGATCGTAGTTGACTTGGTAGCTTGGGCCATCATTTGTAAGCAAGGGATAAGGAGGCTTTGCAAAGAGGCCTTTGTGAATGAGTTAAAACTTGATGAGAGAAATCTATAAGCAATGAAAGTTAATCCAAATAGTGCCTTGACAGAAAATGTCAACTTTCAACTCCAGTGGAACCCTCATTGTAATCTATTGAGCTTATGCCCTTTCATGAATAAAATGTTGGTGTAACATATTTGGTATTTGTGCATGATGGACTAGGTTCTTAGCCCACCATCTTCAGAACACTCCTATTATATCAGACCAATATCATTTGGGCCAAATTTTTGCCTCTTATTGCAATTGTCATCTTCTGCATTTTCATTTTATGCTTGACCTTAGATAGTGATCTGTTTATTGCTTGTTCAACATGGTTCAAACTACACGCTATCGTTTAAACCTAATTGAAATTTGAGAGAAAATTATGTTAAAAATTCATGGATCTAGTCAAGGGTCCATGGAGCTTTGATATAGAGCACAGATTTAGCAAACGAGTTATTCTCAACTCTTTGACATAAATCCCCAAATTTGACTTATTCGCAACAAACTTTGAATGCACCTTCAAATTTTGTTTTTCTTTTGTTTTTTCTTATTGGATTTACCAAATATTAATACAAAGACATTGGGAGAGATTGTGAGATTTTGGAGTAAGAAACAAATTGAAAAAGTGAAAAAATGAGGGTTCAGTTCTCGTTTTAAACCAGTGGTTGGTATCGCGGATACATATGTGGCGATACCAACGATACTGTTTAGTATCGCCCGATATGGGCCGATACACACTCTACTAGGCTGAAACTTTGGGTTTTCTGAGACCCATTGGTATCTAGCCTTGTCCACTGGCTATCCCAAAACGTTTCAGGCGAAATGTTTCAGTATTGTACGATACTTTGAACCATGAATGTGAGAGTGATCCTTGCATCCATGTAAAATGCATATATGTCTAAGAAACCATCTATCTTTGCCTGAATATGAAGATAAATACCAGCCATTACAAAATGTTATTTGTTAGCAGGTTCTCTTGTACCACTGAATACAATTTTCACCACTTGGCGAGTGAATGCACTGAACTGCATGTTCATCAAATTGGTAATAATAGGGAAAAACTAAGACTAGATACCATAGATTACATACCCACCTCCTGTAACCATCCACATCTCAGAGAGCTTCACCTTCATCTTAAGTTTCCTACTAACTTCTGTGTGTCAATAGGTTTGCAATTTGACATTCATATTTCTCATAAAGTTTCAAGGCATATTTTAGTAGTAGTGCTTTTGAATCGTTTCTCAACTTCAATAAGTAAGAGGTATTTTAGAGAGCCAAAATCATTATATTGAAGATCATTCAGCCTGAACAGCCACTTTGTCTTCATTAGTTAGTACAATTTTATCAACTTATAACAATTTAGGGATTCACATTAGAAATAATGATACTAGAGATGCATACAATCCCTTATTTCCTGAAGTCCAAGATACGGATACATATATAGGTATTCTGTCCAATATTGCTGTTGCCATGCTTTAACTTCTAGTTTTGTTTTCAGTATCCAACGAGACTGAACAAGACTTTTGAACCATGAGATCAAGCATTGTATCAAAATATTTCTTGGACGGTATCAGGTAAAGCTCCAAAAAATATGTCTAGAGATCAGATGACTAATATCATCTGATTATACTGATTGACCTTGGAAATCACATAGGTAGGCCCATTAAGTGGTGGGTCTTGCCCTCTGTACATGAGATATTTGTCCAGATATTGCGCTTAATCACAGACATTTTTGGGTACTTAGATTCAAGATGCTCCTGTAGAGAGAGTTTACACTGAAGAGAACCATCAGTTAAGGTGAATCATGAGTTAACAGAACCATGAATATGCACACATAAGGTGAGTCGGGACACTCTCCATTGAAGACAGATGAGGACAGTCAAGCAAATCTGTCAATTAGGTTTATATCATCTGGCTTGTCTAGATTTCCTGGAGTTAAAACTGTATGTTGGGATTGAAGTGGCAAATGCCTATAAGAATGATCTGTTGTTCTGCTTTTTCTTTATTAAGCTTGTCCCAAACCTTGGTTCTTCTGGTGGGAGAAAAAAGAAAAGCACAAAATGATTTGACTGATGAATTTCTTTGACCAGACAGTTTCTTCCATGTAAATTTCAGGTCTTCTGGGTGTGATCTCGACACTCTTGTTGTCGCTGCACAAAAAGTTGCATGTCATGTTCGCTTTATTGTCATTAACAGCCAGGAGTGCTGGGGTAGCAATAGCAGATGTTACCATTGATGCTTGTGTGGCACAAAACATTAGAATTCACCCTTCCCTCGCTGCTGATGTGCAAAGCTTGTGTCAACTGAGTTATGCCATTGGTGCAATAGTGGGATTCTCTATCAGCGGCTTTCTTGTTCACTCAATCGGCCCTAAGGTTAGCATCTGGCCAATTCCCTCGCCACTGATATTTGTGACTGGGAGTTGCCTACAATGTAAAGAATGATTATTTTTGGCCTAAAATTCCGTTTCTGTTTTTTTATAGGCGTTTGGCTTGCTGAGTATCCCAGCTGCACTGGTCTTTTTAGTTGGAATGGTGCTGAATGAACCCCATATGCCCAACTTTTCTTACAGACAGGTAATGCTATCTCACTGTTTTCTAGGCTCCTGTTACGATTCTTGGTTCCTTCTCTGCTTACATAAATTCTAGAATTTTGCTCTGAAATCAGGTAGACCAGAAGTTATTGGATGCTACTAAGGCCATGTGGGCAACACTAAAATGCCCGGCTGTATGGAAGCCTTGTGTGTATATGTACTTATCATTTGCATTAAGTTTGGACATCCAAGAAGGAATGTTTTATTGGTACACAGACTCAAAAGCGGGTCCATCTTTCTCTCAGGTACCTTGCATTCTTCTCCTGCTTGGCAGTTGCGAGGAAAAGAGGATTCATCCTCATATGCGTACTCATAATCCCTGTGCTATATGCAGGAGATTGTTGGTTCCATATTGTCCCTCGGCTCAGTAGGGTCTCTCTTTGGGGTGTTACTCTACCAAAACATTTTAAAGGACTATGAGTTCCGTGGCTTACTTTTCTGGATTCAGTTGCTATTCAGTGTATCTGGGATGCTGGATTTGTTGTTGGTGTTGCGGTTAAACTTGAAATTTGGCATGCCCGATTATTTCTTTGTTGTGATTGATGTAGGTGTTTTTCAAATGATTGGGAGTCTCAAATGGATGCCCCTTTATGTACTTAGTTCCAAGCTTTGTCCCCCTGGCATTGAGGGGACTTTCTATGCTTTGCTTATGTCCATCGATAATTTTGGCACACGCACATCATCATGGGGAGGAGGCCTCCTACTACATATCTTGAAGGTTACCCGGATGCAGTTTGATAACCTCCGGCTAGCCATTTTGATCCGCAACATAATGAGACTGTTTCCACTGTCTGTGTTATACTTGGTGCCTAGAAGTGATCCCACATCTCTCATCCTTCCAACTGAGATTACAGAAACTCTTGAAGCTGAGAACATTGAATTGGTTTCCCTAGTCGAAAACACCCGATGAGAGCTGAATTGGAAAACAGTGTAAAAGTCATCGAAGGATTCCCCTGGACAAATACCCAAACTGCTCAAGCATGTAATCTGTTAGTACTGTAGTGCAGAGAGATTGAAAAAGCTTTTTCCCTGTCCGTTCACGCAATAGTAAGCGAAAAGTAGATCCAGATCAAGAAATTGTGTGGGTGGGCCCAATGTATTATTGTTCCACAATCCCTTCAGTCATTCCTCTAGAGTTCATTTTTCTTGCAAATTCATTGATTGTTATTGATCAGAATATCTTCAAGTTCTTGCAAAAAGATTGAAAATCAATGTCAGATTTAAACATGCAAATTCCATTTAGTTGGTGGTTTATTTATAAATTTCGAATGTAAAGATTGACTTGACTCCGACCTGAGCTCCAGCTTATCTATTTATTTATTGCGAGAAGTACCATAAGGCGCGTAGGATACGTCCATTTGGGCGTATTAAGCCATAGAAAATCTTTAGAGACCATTTGATCGTGCTTTCTTGTTCGTTAGACACGTTAATCCCTTTCCCTTCAAACGTTGTACGAAGTATTAAAAAATTGGTATTCTACCCATTTTACTCCTCTTACCACTACCATCTGAACGAAATGACCGTGCATTAGCACCTTGTCGACAACGCCTGTTGTGGCGTTGTCAAATTAAGAAAAATCAATTTTTTTTAAGTCTAAGGGGGTATTTGGATCGCCATTTTTAGACTTGGAAAAGTCTTTTTTTTTTCCACAAAAGGACCTTTTACAAAATAATAGATTGTTTGGATGACCATTTTTTAAAAAGTATCTATTCCACAAAAATGTATTTTTTAAGCCAAAAAGTCATTTTTTATAAAAATAAAAAATAAAAAACAAATAGTTGAGAGCTCTTTTTCAAGTAGATTTTTTTTAAAAAATTTTGCTAGCTCAATGACCATGGTAGACACGGAAACCCTGCTCCTAGCCCTCCCCATATTACTCTCATCAATAATAGTGGTGGGGCCCACTAAGAGAAGATAATTACATTTTGCATGAATGATGATCCAAATGATCTTCTCAAGAAAAAGACATTTTTGAAAATGTATTTTTAGAAAAGTAATGTTTTAAAAGAAATATTTGTTGAAAAATAGTGATCCAAACACCTCCTAATGTTTGAAGGAGAAAACGAAGAATCTACCCTTTTCATTAGAACAGACCTCCACGGTGAATGTCCTTCCAATTCTGCCTCTATCCTACACAGCTTCATCGTTCTTGGTAAGTTCATGTTAGGATTCAATCACCCTAAAAAACAATAAACATGGATCTAGAACTCTAGAACATGATCAACTCCATTAGATCGAACAACAACAATAAATGACATACCTTTATAGCTGTCTGATTGATGTGTGAGTTAGATCCAACGGCCAATATCGCTTTTCAAGCTTGATAAATTTTGGAGAGGGGAACTCTTTTTTTCCTTTGCCAAAATCGATGAGACTGTGAATGGCTTGGTGAAGAGAGGGACGTCCCTTCCTATGGTGTATATATACACCATTGATTTCCCACCTTAGAATCCTTCCCATCATGGTAACTAATACAAGAGGGGATTGCACTTTCCTTTTCTTAATAGGTAACTACCTCACCTATTTCCAAAACTTGGACAACATTAGTTCTCTCAAGATCTCACTTAATATTCTTAAGAACTAGTTTCCTAATTCCTCTCAATCTCTTAGTTGGCAACAATGAAACCGATTTTTATTAAAACGTGTGTGGGTCTGTCACACTTGGAAACTCTTACAATTTTTCACTTGGCACACCACACACTAGTAAATTTAATAAAATGACTATTAGGTCCAATGACTCATTTGAAAGGTCGAGTGGCCACTCTAGTTTAAAAAATGTTGCCAACAAGGTCAAGGGGATTGTGTCATTTATCATTTACTCAAAAAATAAGAGCACCGCTAGAAGTGGATCATGGATACACAAAGTGCTCTCCAAAGCCAGCATAAAGGTAGTTCCATGGTCTCAGTGCTAGTACCACTAATATCCTCGAGTCATCCTTATTCTTTACGGTAGTTTCAATTGAAAGCGCAATATGGATAATACACACTTTGTGTGATCTAGTATTATCTGTGTACATCCATTTGTGTCCTTGCTTTATGTATCTACCCAATAATAATACATGTCATCCCGATAGATTACAACATCTGCCATGTCAAGACCATCACCATCTATACAGGATAAAAGCTTCAAACGTGAGAGCCCACTCACGTTCAGCCCAAGCAAAACTTGAGAGCCCATGCAAAACTCTCTAGAAAACAACTTTAATTATCTTTAGTTGCACGTACAAAGTAAACCATATGATGCATCAACAATAATATAATGAGCATACCATCTATGAATGCATTCAATAAGAAATATATAATATCAAAAGAATAAATGTCGACACAAGGGGAAATTCTCACTCAAGAGACAAACTAAGAATTCTAAAACACACATATGAACATCATGCTCCTAATTTTTTTAGACTGGAGTCCTTCAGTCAATGGATCAACAATCATGAGAAGAGTCAAAAGAGCAGAATAACTATCAACCCTTGCTTAACTTTCTCTCGAACGTATAGATACCTGATCTCAATATACTTATGCTTCCACTAAATTTGAGGTATATACAACGATCCATAGGATTCTTTTGAAAATCAAAATTGATCACAACCTGACCAAACTTCGAGTACCACTGTCAAAAACTTGCCGTGGCATATAAATTGATCTCTTGAGTTGATAAACAAGCCCATCTCCTCTTCTAGTAATGAATCCTTCAAAAAATATTCAACTAAATTTCTATGATTAACTCCATCCTAATCACTCCACCTATAATATTCTCCACCTCGATCAGAGCGGACTACCTTGATCTTTTGATTTAACTGTTTCTCCATCTTGACTGGATATAACTTAAACATGTTCAGGGTCTCTAATTTTTTTTGTAGAAGAAAAGTATATATATGGACTATAGATGAGATTCTAGTCATCTATGCCATAGAATTGATGATTTGTCATTAGCATGAGTACGTTAGAAAATAGACGAAGAATGAACATATTCAACGGACTTACACAAAATGGTTAAAGCAAAAGTTGAATCAAGATTCAAATTAAAAGGGTCGTCAATCAAAATGACACTACTAAGAGTCTACATGTGATGTCTCAAACACAACTAGATTTCTCAAAATTAAAGTTGTAATCAAAAGACTCTAGAAATAAGACTAGTATCTAAAATAATTATGAAATAAGATTGTGCCTCAATGTCGACACAGAGAAAGTATGCTCAAGTACTAAAATAAAATAGCATCTAAAACGAGAAGATAAGTCTCAATAGCCTTGACTTTCGCTTGCTCCTTGTTCCCATGAAATAACTTATCATCATCCTTGGCCTCCTGGCTATTGTTGAAATCCTCCATTCTTCCTCAGATACACAAAGGGCTATAAGCTCATGAAGATCCCATTTCTTGTCCTGAGTGTTGTAATTCACCTTAAAGGTGTCAAAGATCCTAGGGAGAGAAGCTACTGCAAGATGAACCATCAGGTCATCCTCAGGGTAAGACCTAGTTCCTTAAGATTAAGGATCAATTGGGATAACTTGAGAATGTGTTGTCACACATCCCCACCACCATCACACTTTAACGAAATCAACTGTACCAGATTGATGTATTGGTGAGCTCTAACAGGTCCCTCAAATGCTTCTTTATGACCTCTAACAGTTCCTTGGCCGTTTTCGTAGAAGGAATGTCGCACCGTACGATCTCATGTATCAAAGTTCGAATAATCAGCATGGTCAGCTTGTTGGCCTTCTCCCACTTTGCATGAGTTACTTTGGTAGACTCGGTGGACTCAGCAGTGGGAGTCTCTGGCTTGTCCTCTGTGAGGATAAAGTCATAGTCCAGACATCCTAAAATTATCTGGATTTGTATCTTCCAAGATGAGTAATTCGATTCAAACAATGGCTCGATCCTGGTCATGTGACTATGAATAACAGACTCGTCCATAGTTGTAAGCACAAATGACCATATAAATTATATGTATTTTAACTTTCCCTTAATCTCGAGGTCACTGTCGTAATTAGCTTTTTCAACCAATCCTAAGTTAGGATGGATGAGTTAGAGTGTCTTATTGTGTTCATGCTCTCACTCTACGTGACATGCGAGTGCATCATCTAATCACACCTTTGAGCAAGAGATTTTGGCATGCTATTCACCTCCCAATTGGTGACAACCGTCATGCACAGAACTTAAAATTTTACCGGTCCATTCTCTTTAACTCAATATACCTAGAAGGGGGGGTTGATTAGGTATTTAAAATTAATTATACCTATACAGTTTTACTAGACAATGGTAAGGGAATAAAATTGCATGCCTTAGTTATTCGATGAAAAGATTATCACAACCGACTCAAATCAAATATACCTCTGTCGTATATTGTCTTTTTGTCATTTGATTTAATCAAGATAGATTGCGCAATACAAACAAACAATCGCACAAGACAAGAGATTTTTACGTGGAAACCTTAGCCAAGGAAAAACCACGGGACCACATTCAGACAGAAAGTATCACTAACTAAAAAGTTAAACGAAACAAAGGTTACCTATGTAGCACCGTTGCAAATACAATTTCCAACCTTAGCCAAGGCCTACTGCCAATGCGTCAACGTCCTCTGAATTAACGCCACGAATCCACGCGCGCCCTTCCAGCCAAGAAGCCTTATCCGCTTGTTCAGTTTAGTACACCCCAAACCTACCGTCGATCGGCTCCTCCGATCTTAATTCTCAACACTCCCGCCTTTGCAGAAGGTGAAGGATTCAGTACACCCTGAACACCAATTTGCTCAAATAGTGTTGAGTTATACTGGTACACTCAAGCTTACTAGGTTGAATATAGAAGTAGAAAACCTAGACTGAGTAAAGGATCAAGCTCTTGACTATGATAAAAAAGAGAACAAGCTCACAAGATGTGAATGGAAAACAAGCTTCTTGCTCTTCGAATGAACACTCTAATAAATAAAGCCTTTACTTTTCTCTCTTGAAGATTGAGTCACTCTATGTCTCTGTGTGTGTTTAGAGAAGGCATAGGAGGGTTCTATTTATAAAATTCCAAGACCCTGAGTCGTGTGAAACATAGGATAATGGAACCTAGAATTTTGGATCTGAGAAAGACCAATTCTGTTCAAGGTCCAATCGATTGTACACTTGGTCCAATCGATTGGGGATAAATGTCCAATCGATTGGGCTCAATAAGTTTTCTGTTCCGAAGGTACCAATCGATTGCACAGGGTTCTCCAATCAATTTGATATATATATAACTTTCTGTCCCGAAGGCTTCAATCGATTTCACAGAGTCTCCAATCGATTGTGCTCAAATAGATTTCTGTTCTGAAGGCTCCAATTGATTTCACAATGTCTCCAATCGATTGGACTCAAATGAGTTTCTGCCTTGTAGTCTCCAATCGATTACACTATGTGTCCAATCGATTGGGAATACATGTCCAATTGATTGAACTATCCCATTAGTCAATATAATTGATTTTGACTCGGGTCTGTCCAATGACTAAGTTTGACCATTATATTTTGTTCGTTTTAATCAACTCCTATGGCCACTAAGTCACTTACTTTCCTAAACAAGCATACACGATCATTAACTGACAAATTGACAGTTACTCAGATGACTCCTGTCGTCAACCGTATGATTCTTGATGTCTCTGTCTTTTAGTCTTCACGTAGTTGGCGAAGTATGCGTACCACGACATCTTCACACTACACTTGTGCTCATAGGAACAGTTACAAGAATGTTTTTTATGTCAAACAGAATCTTTGCTAAATTGAATATGAAAATATTAGTTACAGAACTAGCATATTATGTGTCAGTTTGATTACGGACATTTCCACACACCTTTGAGCAAGAGGGTTATCCTCCATTCCTTATCATGTATAGACTATCCTGGCCCATTCAATCTACGAGAATTTTCTAGACACCTTTGGGCAAGACTAGTAGTTCTATGTAGATGAGTGCCACTAGCAATCTTAATAAGGCTTATAAGGTACTCATATTTGAGAAACTGCAACTTTCGTAAGCCAGGTCACCTTTGTGCAGACAACAACTTACTTCCATTACATTTTCTCAAACGATCGCTTTACAATCTTCCTAAACCCCTATAAGATAGATCAAAGTGAGTGAAACCACTCCTAATCATTATGTTTGTTTCTTAATTTTAATTAGTATGCCTTTAGTCTAGCTAGTCTTTAATGTAAGAAATGGTTAGGCTAATACATAAATATTGAGGTCAACATGTTGAATTTTGGCCTATAAGGACATGTGTACATTCAAGTAAGTATGCATGTGTCAATTTAGAAAATTTGGCCATCACAATATCATTTATAGAATGATCATGTCAATTTTTATTAAAATAAATAACTAAATAAATAAACAATAGTCCCAAAATATCTATTCTACTTATTAACGGGCGAAGGTGCTTCTTGCGTGCCTCACGCTAAGCTCCCAAATATTCCAAAACTGCCCCCGTCTAACCTATCTAGCAATGACTCCTTAATTTTTAAGTGTTTTATAGTCATTTGGCTCCCTTTTTTAAGGGTTTTACAGTCTTTATTCTTCGAGAGACTTCCAACCATTCCTTTTCATTCTTCTCTCTTGCATAGCAGATTCATCCTATTTTTCCTTTCCATCCACTTGATCATTCCGGTGCTGTCATTGATGGTGCAATCGAGAATAGGTCGTGAAACGTAGGTATGTGTAAAACCCTAAATCTATTCTACTTATTTTAGGCAAAACCCTAATTTATTCCCTCTATGCTTACTTTTGTACTTTTCATTGTTTGATATGTGCTTTTCATCTATTCTTTGTCTTAATCTATTCTTTTCTTTTTCTTTCACTGTTTCATTTGTCCTTTTTATGGTTTCTTTGTCTTCTTTTCAATTTCTTTATCATTTTTTCTTTATTTTCTAATACTAGTTTGTCCTTTTCATGGATCCTTTTTTTTCTCTGTTTTTCATGTTGTTTTGGCAATGTTTCATGTTGCTTTTCAACCGATCAATTTTTATCTTTTTTTTTCTTCAACCGTATATTCCCTGATATTTATTTTCTTCTTCTTCCCCATATATAAATTAGAAGTTTGGGAATGGGATGATTTTTGGTGAGATAGTGTTAGAAATTTCAGAATGGGCTGATTTTTTTGTAGGGGTTATCTATATGGTGAGGAGATCATCCTCACAAAAAATCAGCCATTGATTTATCTTCTATGTGGGTACACCAAAATTGTGTGTGAAAATTGTGTGTTTTCTAATTCTTTTTTCATGTTTATACCCATTTTTTTTCTCCTTCCTTTTGTTTTATCTGAATGGATGTTGCAATTTCTTGATTTTATGAGATGGACAAAATCTATGATCTAAACTTCAAGGAAGAGGTCTATTTTCTCTATGATAGTTGGTTGCTTTTTTAGTTCAATGCTCTCAACTATATTATATATGTGTTTGTGTACAGTTCCGCCACGTGTAAAGTGCACGTGCATCGCACGTGGCGTTCCCCTAGTTTTATTAAATGAAAACATGTACATATAACATTATGAAATAACCGGTCAGTTTGTAGGTTAGTATATATGCACATAAAATTGAGTGTGGACCCGCCAAAATCTAAATCAGCATGTACACTTTACAACTTGGGTCTGGCCCATGCATAGACCAAATCTTATACCCACACAAGAACCCCACTAGGTTCAGCTTATGCATGGCCGAACCCTTCCAATCCGTATTTTAATGTGTGGTGGACTATTTTGTCCATGTGGACTGAACAAGTCCATTGCCAAATGGCGTCACCTCCCTTTAACGAAACCTCATTGGTTTGGCCCCATGACATGGCCAAATAACTTTGTGATTACATGCCCACGAGGCCGGTAAAAAAATTCTAAATTTATTTTTAACCACTTTAATATATATTAATTAAACACAATCAACCAAAACACTTAACACAATTAAGCATGATGATGAGTACAAGGATGATAATTGTTTTCACACTAAATGGACAAAATTTATGATTTCTACCAAGGCTAGCTTGGGACATAGTAAGGCCCATAAAAAATTTGTCACTCCACTATAATGTGATTCACAATCAGACAGTATCACTATTCCGATTCTTTAGCAAATGGCCACATACTATCAACATTAGAGAATTGAATCCAACCGTAGTGGACCCAATTTTTATTATTAAGTCTGGGTTGCTGCCAATCCCAATTGAAATTTTAAAGAATCATGGTTCCTCAATCCAATGGTCCATGTTCACTTTGAAGTTACATAATATTCATCATTTTCTCACGGCATGGACAAAGTATAAATCAATACTTTATAAACATTTATTGATTATAAAAGCAAAACTATAAATGTCCAACTTAGAAAATGTTGTTGACTTGAATCTTTAAAAAAAAAAATAAATATAAACTTGATTCAAGAGATTGGTATACAAACCAACGTGGATGCCAAACTGACGTTGGTATATATTAGTTTATTGGTATAATGTGGATGGGAAACGTGATTACATATGACATCAATCAATATCTTCCGGGCCCCTTTTTTTAACAGATTAAAAAAATTGATGATGATCCATGAAGTCAAGAGTTACGATCCTCCACAAGGTTACAGAATATTCTAAAATCTATATAGGAGATCAAACTGTATGGTTCAACTACCAACAAAATGGTAAACTTTTGATCAACAAGTCAACACTTTGATCAAATCGTTGAGTCAATGTCCAAAGCATTTTAAATATGCACCCTTTAATCATGGATCAAAACAATCCTTATAGATCCATGCCTTAAACGAAGTCACCAAGAAAGGTGAGATCAATTGTTCGATCTCGGTTTTGATCAAGAATAGAGTTTGAGCTGTGGCTCTGATACCACTTGTTAGGATTCAATCACCCTAAAAAATAATAAACACGAATCTAGACATCTAGAATATGATCAACTCCATTAGATCGAACAACAATAATAAATGAAATACCTTTATAGTCGTCTGATTGATGTGTGTGTTAGATTCGACGGCCGAGATTGATTTTCATGCTTGATGAACTTTGGAAAGGGGAACTTCTTTCTTTTTCCTTTGCCAAAATTGATGGGACTAGGAATTACTTGGTGAAGAGAGGACATCCCCTCTTATGGTATCTATATATATATATATACCCTTGATTTTCGACATTAGAACCCTTCTCATCATGGTATCTAATGCAAGAGGAGATTGCACTTTCCTTTTCTTAATAGGTAACTACCTCACCTATTTCCAAATTTGACAATATTAGTTATCTCAAGATCACACTTGATATTCATGAGAACTAGTTTCCTAATTCCTTTTAATCTCTTAGTTGGAACCGGTTTTTATTAAAACATGTGTGGATGTGCCACACATGGAAACTCTTACACCTCAATTCCTCTTCTTAGAGTTTTTTTTTCTATTATTGGGGGTTAGAGCTTTAGTTTAGACTTTAAAACCTTAGATTTCACTTTCGATTTCTAGAGGGCTAGAACGATTTTCAATTTTTTTATGTCTTTAGTTTCAGGTGTATGGAAAGCTTCATCCTTGCTGCTTGATTATCATTTTTTTTAATGTTGTTGTGCTGAATCTACAATTCATGCCATTTTAGGGAATTTTTGGATTTAGGTAAATATTTGATAGTTTGTGATTTAAGAAAGATGGAGCCATCTAGGCCTTTGACTCATGTTAGTGGTCTCCAGTCTGTTTCACCTTCGCTTTTACGATCAAACTTATGCATTTTAGGAGCTCGAGGGGTTATACTTGTCCCTTTGCAGCCCACGTTTCCTTCAATTATTCTTAGTTTTAAATGTATCAGTAGAGAAATATCCCAAAAAAAGTCTGTTAATATATTGTTTATTGATGTATGTTGTTTTGATTTGTAAATTATTTGGAGTTGATATCTTTGTAATTTCATAGATGGAGTGAAGTTTACATAATTTTCAGTGAATTCTCTTTCATCTTCTATTTTGATCTTAAAATCCTTTTTATTCGAGCACAACCACCAACCACTAACTTACTTGGTTACCAAAAAATGAGGGAAAAAAAAGAAACTACCCGCTAGATTACCTCTATTTTCATTTTCTAATAATTATTGTATTTGATACATTGGATTGAATTCTTCATCATGTATCATTGTCGCTTTAGATAAGCCTTTGAAATGTATATAACGATTCTCATATTTAAAATGGACCTATTAAGAGCAACTCCAACCAGCGTCTTCAAAAAGATATCTTCTATCTTCAAATTTGAAGATGGAGACACCTTTCAAAAAGTGTTGAACTTCAACCGGCCCATCTTAAAAAAAACATATTTGGAGTCAAAATGACACAAAGTATTCAAAAAAGATACAAAAAGAATTAAATTTATTTAAAAGATTACTAAAAGGATAAAGATGGAAATTCAAAAAAGTTAAAAATGCAGATCTCTATATTAGGAGTCATAAATAAAGATAGAGGGGCTGGCTTCAAATTTGGAGCCGAATATAGAGATGAGTTGGAGTTGGATTTCAAAAAAGCATCTCTATATTTTAAGATATAAAGACTGGTTGGAGTTGCTCTAATCCTTTTAAAATCTATGTGACTTACCTAGACCTATAATTTCGTTGTCCCCTCTTTAGTTACAGTTACCTATAGCTTTTCTTGCATTACACTCACATTAGAATGTTTTCAAAATTGCATGTACTCTTATTTGAATTTGTTTAAACTTGTGATCTTTATGCCCATGCTTACAATTGTATTATCATTAAGTCTTAGAGGCCCCAAATAAAAAGTAGGACTTCTTATCATGGATAGTCCTTGGTAAGAACTCTTGTCTTTTATTTGGTCAATCTTATTTCTAAAAATGACAGTCTATATGCATTTCTTGGAGAATGGTACTGAAACTATATTTTCCCTCACAAATAGAATAGTCTATTTCAATGGAAGGTCAAGGTGAAGACAGGAGTGTATTAAGACCAATAGACCTATTTTTTTTATATATAATATTATTTGGTGCTCTGATTAATGACTTTTTAATTTTCCATGGATGTAGTAGAGCATGGTCTGGTGTTTTCATTGGCTTTCAAGTGGGTTCGTAGAATGCGAGAAGATGACCACCACCACAATTACCTTGCTCTCTAGGAGGCATTTGACTATATGGATGATGGCAGTGTAAGTCACTCTCTTGTTTGGGTTAATTTTACCTTATGCTTGCTTATTATATTACATGATTGATATTTGATGGTATTGCACATGTCGAGTAGTTATCCAATGAGTTAGTGTCTCATGTTCCTATCTTGCATGGGATTGGAGCACTCGTGGATCGTGCACATACATGACTTATTCATAATAATACGATCGAGATGCAAATGTCGGGGAGATGCATAAGACAATTTGGGTTGGAGCAGGGCATACCTCTACCCCTACCATGTTATACTAGAATCTCCCGTGTGGGCAAGATTGCGCAGTACGATGATAAGATAGCAGAACATGTGGGTAAGTGGATGGAATTTTTTGATGATTACTTGCACATGGTGGAGGGAGATCCTGAAGCCCATCCCAGAGCCACCTCTTCTGAGTGTGCAAGATGGTACAGAATGATTAGTATCCCCCGAATCTGTCCAATCTCCACCTTTTACACGTAGAGTTACGAGAGGATGTATGTTATTTCATTATCATATATTTTTATTGTAAATTGAGTTAATTTTTTTTCATTATTAAATATTTGTTCTTATGTATTTGTTAAAATGCAAGCATAATGTGTTGCCTAATTTGCTGAATTGGTACAACCATATATCATTGATGCCCTTCTCGAACTCATAAATGAAGAACTCCGGAGTCTATATGAACGATTGAAAAGAAGCACTCCCAATACAAGTAGACATGGAGGAGGAGGTGGATGGAGGAAACAATTGTGAGCCATCTGTGCCTAGAAGAGGAGTTATATTCTTCCTCTTGGTTTTGATACTAATCCTAAATAAACACTTCCTATTATTGGCCTTTCTAAGTTTGAATAACAATATTTAACATTGTGTTATGGGAGTGGGTGTGTATGCCCACGTTTATTGCAATTTGAATAGTATACACTAATAACTTTAACCAAAAATAGGAAGAGGTCCACGGCGACCCACAAATCAACCAGTTGGAATCTCTAGTTTACTTGGAAGAACTCGTGTGTGCTAGAGCCCTATGCTACCTCGGCCAAGTACTTACTACCTAAACTTATTTATATTCCTTTATACTTAATTTGGTTACTTTTTTTTTACTTATGAATGAATGTTTTTTAAATAATAGCTGGAGATCATGAGGCAATAGTGGCGCCAACTACCAAAGTTTGCGAGAGCGCACATCAGGAGGTGAGACCCGTACCTCCTAGGAGAAGCATTGGGTTGAATCTACGAAGCGAAGAAGCTCCCCCAAGAAGCTCGAAGACGTGCCCCCCAAAAACCTCGACGAAATGCCCCCAAATGCCCCTGTAGAAGTACAAGGATGGAGAGAAGTTCAGCATCAGACTCCCATAAACTTAGATTGAAACATGAAGTTAAAAAACATGATTTATATTTTATGATTGATATATGTAGCTTTAGGTGTTTGAACAATGGTTTTCTATTTTGAGCTCTCTATTTATATTAATTTATCCTCTACAACCCTTAGAGATTGTGACCTAATATCGTTGTGCTTGCTTACTAAGACCACATAAATTCAATGTGCTTGCTTACTCTTATTTTTCTTCTTCGTGGTCACCTGGCTTGGCAAAGGATACTATGTAAGGCCTTTCCAGATCTTGGTTTCTTTAACATAATCTTGATCTCCTTTTTTCCTTCAAGAAGCTAACTTCAATTCTAGCGTGCTTGCTTAAATTTCTATTCACATTGTATGCATAGGATAAACTCTTGAAATATGTAGTTCTAGATGTCTTTTATTAAAAGCTATTATATGTGATATTGGCAATTATTTATTGGTTTTTATGATCCATGTAATCTTCCAAACAATCTCTGTTAGCCTCTTTGCAATTTCCTTTCACTTATTTGTTCAAGGGGGAATCTAGAGAATGTTCATTTTTTATGCTATCGAGGGATACCTGCTTTCACATATCTGGGGATGTCCCTTGTTGGTGAAGCCTTAGTTCCACAAGGTAGAGCGACAGAAGATATGTGAATGCTCTATTCTGATTGATTTATGCCGTGCTCTCTAAATTGAATGGTTTCATGGCCTTGGCTATTTAATAGCAATCGAGTGGAGAAATTACCTAGACTTAAGGAGGTAGATGCAAACTGGTTATTAACCATTGCATGTCCAAGATGAATATTTTGGCATTTCAGAAAGCATGGGATTATCATTTCTTTCTCAAACCATGGGTATGGATTGGATTTTCCTTTCTTTTCTTACTAAAATAAGTATGGTTATTATATGTACTGTTCCAATGATTATTTTTCTTAAAGAACTAATCGAAGAGTGCACATACAAGATAACAATTTGGGTCCTTATTTCATTCTTTTACAATCGTTGCTTTCAAGATGATGTCGATGTAGCTTCAGGTTCAAAAGAAGATAACAAGGTTCAACATCTGATGAATGATCTGTAGGCAAGAAAATGAAAGCACTTATCATTTGTTTTTCGACTGCCCATTCACTAGGTTTCCTTGGTCACAAATGCTTCGTAAATCTTGTTATGATAGATAAGTAAAAGACTCGATTCAGGAAGCACAATGGATTCTTTAGAATTTACAAGGAGATGACTTCGTTTCTCAAGTGAAGCAGGTAGCCATTAACGTGACGATTTACTTCATATGGAGGGAAATGAACCAAAATTTATTCAGGCCTAAGGAAACTATTCTTAGAAACATCATAGAAACTGAAAGTAAGGTTTTTCTGTGTCGTTGGATCGGAAACTCTTGATTTCAACAATATTTGTAATTTCTCCAATTTGGTTCACTTAGTCTGCAAAAATACAGATTTGCACAGTGGCTCGTGTCGGATATATCGTCCGCACTCAGGGTTAGGTAGCACAATAAGAAACAAGAATAATCAGAAAATGCTTAGAATAAATGGAGGGGTGAGAATGGTGGAGGTTAATTTAAAATATGCTTGAGATTGTTGTTAAAACTATTAGAATGAAAAAAAACATAAGAAAAATGAGAATAAAAAAATACAATAAATAAAAATAACTTAAATTTGAATTTTAAACTTGTTCATTAAACTAAAAACAAATACTTACAATGCTTGTCCAAATGATTTACAACAGAAATAACATTAAACCAAATTAATCTAGAAAACCATTAAAATATTACCCTAGAAAGCATGTAAAGGTAGAGAGGGAAAAAAGATAGAGAAAGAAGATATGAAGGTTAGAGAGAGGAATTAGAGAGAAGCTTACCATTGAAGAGGTAGATGGTGCAACTCCGATTGGATAGACCTCAATAGGATTGATGATTGTAGCCTTGTGAATGAGATGGTATCAGGTGGTTCTGGTGTTGCAAATAAGTAGGGGTTGAGGAGCAACAGTCCAAGGTATGCTTGTGAGTGAGAAAGAAAGAGAAGAAAAGAAAAGATGAAAGAAGTGAGGGGGGGAGAGAATCAACCCAAGAGGAGAGATCGAAGATCTCTTATAGACTTTTTTTTTTGCTTGTTGTAAAAATGATGACCGTTGGATCTCTCTAGATCTAACGGTTGGGAATGAGTTAGTTAGATAAGAGAGAGAGTGATTAGGATAGAGAGAGATGGGAGAGAGAAGAAACGGTCAAGTGAGACTAATTCTCTCTTGTTATTGTAAATGGGTATGTGCATGGGCATGGGCATGAGCATGGCCCAAAATAGATAGATAGAGAGAGAAATAGGAAAGAGGTGAGAGAAAAATACAAAAATAAAAGCATTGGAGGGTCTTGAACCTTGGTCTTCTTTATTCTCTCTCGTCCGCTTCACCAATAAGTCAAACTTATCCTTTGATGTCAATTGGTGTGGCCTTTAACATCTAAGTCCTTCTCTTGGTCTCCAGCTATTCTTCTCTCTCTTAGTCCTTGTTCCTGCTCTACCATCCTCTAGCTTTGCCCGTACATATTTTCTATCTTTTTATCCTAGCTTGTTGGCTCTTTAAGCTTTGATAGAAGTCTTTTGTGGTTGATTGTGGGCCCGCCAGTCATCGAGAATCGCTCGATAGGGTCTCCTACAAGTGAAAAAGCGGGTAATGAGATTCAACTAAAATGGCTTGATACTGGACTATCCGAAATGCGTATATTTCATGCAAATAGTCGATTTTCGTCTAAAGAATGCGTTCTATGCAATGGAAGAAACTCTTAAGTGGAAAAGTCGACGAAAAGACAAGTTTTACGTAGGAGAATGCGACATCGCTATAAGGATAATGGCTTAAAATAAGCACTTTTGAGCGAATATCAGAAACCACTAAAACTAGATTTTGTTTGGCAAATGGAGGAGTTGAAGATTCACCAAGGAATAGAGAGTTCTTCAGTTTTTGGAATATTGAGATTATATACGATCACAATAACCCTAAAATATGTAGATGGAATGGGCTTCCTTTGGGATATTGGATACTCAACACCGATGGTTCACTGGGAGAACAATATGCAAGTTATGGCAGTATTCTTAGAGATGCAGAAGGAGCAACATCATGGGCATTTGCAGGAGGGAACAAAAGGAGACTCGATTATTGTTCAAGAACTACTAGCTATAGACAATGGTATCCGTATAGCATTGAACAAGGGTACAAGGAAGCTGAAAGTAGCAACAGATTCCAATCAAGCCATGGGCACCTTCAAAAAATGGAACTACAGTGCCATGGAAAAGCTCATAAAATCGTTCTATCTATACGACATCACTGGGATCATAGGGCTGCAGATTTTTTAGCTTCTTTCAACATTTCTAACATATGTACCATGTTGTACCCTAAGTGCTTTCACAATGATTTTAATGTAATAATCACTGAGGACGCCTTTAGGCACTTGTACTACAGTGTTGGAAGAGGTTTCGGGAGATTCGGACCTCGTTTGCCCGATTTGAGTGTTGAGGTCTCAAATTGACTTCACACCTAAGTCTGAATTGCATAAACCTATAATTGACTAGAGTTTTTCAACCGAACCTCAAAATTTGACCATGTCTCTTCCAACACATTTGTTTCAACATGTTTGAAGTGTTGGAATTGAAATTTCACCGGTCCGTTCTCTTTAACTCAATATACCTAGAAGGGGGGGGGTTCATTATGTATTTAAAATTAATTATACCTAGACAGCTTCACTGGACGATGGTAAGGGAATAAAATCGCATGCCTTAGTTGTTTGATAAAAAGATTATCACAACCGACTCAAATCAAATATACCTCTGTGGTATATTGTCTTTTTGTCGTTTGATCTAATCAAGATAGATTGCAGAATACAAACAAACAATCGCACAAGACAAGAGATTTTTACGTGGAAACCTTAGCCAAGGAAAAATTCCGGGACCACGTCCAGACGGAAAGTATCACTAACTGAAAAGTTAAACGAAACAAAGGTTACCTACGCAGCACCATTGCAAATACAGCTTCCAACCTTAGCCAAGGCCTACTGCCGATGCGTCCACGTCTTCTGAATCAACGCCACGAATCCACGCGCGCCCTTTTAGCCAAGAAGCCTTATCCGCTTGTTCAGTTTGGTACACCCCAAACCTACCGTCGATTGGCTCCTCCGATCTTAATTCTCAACACTCCTGCCTTTGCAGAAGGTGAATGATTTAGTACATCATAAGTTGCTCAAATAGTGGTACACTCAGGCTTACTAGGTTGAATATAGAAGTGGAAAACCTAGGCTGAGTAAAGGATCAAGCTCTTGACTATGATTAAGAAGAGAATAAGCTCACAAGATGTGAATGAAAAATAAGCTTCTTGCTCTTCGAATGGACACTCTAATAAATAAAACATTTGCTTCTCTCTCTTGAAGATTGAGTCACTCTGTGTGTATTTAGAGAAGGCATAGAAGAGTTTTATTTATAGAATTCCAAGACCCTGAGTCGTGTGGAACGTGGGATGATGGAACCTAGAATTTTGGATCTGAGAAAGACCAATTCTGTTTAAGGTCCAATCGATTGTACACTTGGTCTAATCGATTGGGCCACGTCCAATCGATTGGGGATAAGTGTCCAATCGATTGGACTCAATAAGTTTTTTGTTCCCAAGGCACCAATTGATTGCACAGGGTTCACCAATTGATTGACATATATAACTTTCTATCAAGAAGGCTCCAATCGATTTCACAGAGTCTCCAATCGATTGTGCTCAAATAGATTTTTGTCCCGAAGGCTCCAATTGATTTCACAGAGTCTCCAATCGATTGTGCTCAAATAAGTTTCTGCCTCGTAGTCTCCAATCGATTACACAATGTCTCCAATCGATTGGACTATCCCATTAGTCAATATAATTGACTTAGACTCGGGTCTGTCTAATGACTAAGTTTGACCATTATATTTTGTTCATTTTAATCAACTCCTTTGGCCACTAAGTCACTTACTTTCCTAATCGAGTGTACACGATCATTAACTGACAAATCGGTAGTTACTCAGATGACTCCTGTCGTCAACCGTCTGATTCTTGCTGTCTTTGTCTTTTAGTCTTCACGTAGTTGGCAAAGTATGCGTACTACAACATCTTCACACTACACTTGTGCTCATAGGAACGGTTACAAGAATGTTTTTATGTCAAACGAAATCTTTGTCAAATTGAATGAAAATATTCCTTACAGGAATTGGTTTAGAGAGATTCCGACCTCATTTGCCCGACCTCAAACTTGAACGAAGATTTCAGTTTAACGAAAATGAAAGTAAGGATAGAAACATTATTGAAAAGAGAAATGGAGAGATGAGCTTCTTCCTTCTTTACCTTTTTTCTCACCTTTCCTTCTTCACAAAAGCGCTTGTTTATGGAGAAAGATCTTTGAAACCAGCATCATCTTCTTCCTACTTAACTTCCTTCAATAGAGGATAAACGAGTTGCGTATAAGAAATAGAAGAAAATGAGAGGCTTGCTTTCACTGAAAATGACTATTGTGCATGCATCAACGGACTTGTTTTCTTCCTACTTAATCTTCTTCAATGGAGGATAGACAAGCTACATAGAGTCCATGGAGCCAGGATAGATGAACTTGGAAATGAAGTACAGGATAGAATAACTTTAGAAGAAATAAAGGGAAAAGTAATGAAAAATGGAGGGGAACTGAATGAAGAGAGGAGCAGCTTGACGCGTACGGTACTGTGTGCCAGCCTCACCTCAAATCAAACTGACGTTGGCAGGAGGGCAATTTCGTTATTCAAGCAAATTTTGGACGGTAACTACAAAATGGACCTTAATGGGCTAATATTTCAACTAATGTGTCCCAAGTTTTGTAGAGGGGACTTAATGGTCAGTATTTTTGAAAAGACAGATTAAATAGTAATTTTCCCTTATTTATTCCTTTGAGAAAGGGAGACCCAACCTCAGGAGTAAAACTTGGCCCCTAATTACCCACAATATGAACCACGTGGAACACTCTTAGAGGACACTGGCGGTACGGATGTTTAGCCAATCCCCAGGTTTTGGATCCTTGTATCCCAAAATGACTTTAATTCAACCATAGAAATAACTAATCAGGTTGATTTTTGGTTGTAAGTCCACCTAGGGATTGGCTAAACATCAATATGGACAGCATCCTCTAAGAATTTGCCACGTGGCTCATATTGTGGGCATTCAGATGCTTCCTTGACCGTCGACGGTCAGGCAAGTTTTACTCGAACCTCATCGTGTCAGCTACGTCTCTTTGACTTAAATTTTATCTATACGACCACCACCAAAACAAAAGAAGAAAAAAACACGATTTGCATCTTTAGGAACCCTCAGGTGTTGATCAGTAATATCTGTCTGCCGTGTTGGTAACGTCAAATTTTGCCACGTGGACAATTAGACGATGGAGATTAGCCCACCACCCCTTGGTAAACCTTAATATTAAATATCAGCCTGATAAATTTTCTCAAAAGTTTGATTTAACCATTTATTTTTTCATCACATGGGTTGATGAATAGGCTTATGTGGGTAAAAAAAATCATGGGTTCTAAGCTCATGATGAAAAAAAAAGTATAAATCAATGGCTAGAAATTCCCTATCGGGCTAAAGATTGGTTGACCAACACGCAAGACAGGTATAGTGATTCACACCTTGAAGTTTCCTCTTTATGCACCAATCTATGAAATAGAATAGAGTATCAAAATTTTGATTCAGAAGTCCCTCAACTTGACACGTAGTAGATTCTTTGGGGTCCACTGCTCCCATGAATGTTTGGCCCACACCTTGGTGGACCTAAACACTAAAAATCAGTGTGATTAGTGATTCCTAGACATTGGATTTGAGCATTTTTTCATCATGGGCTTGGAACCACCTCATTGGCCAGTTCATAAAGCCCATGATGAAAAAGTGCACAATCAACGGGTAGAAATCACCAATCACGCTGAATTTTGGTTATCAAACTTTTACTGGGCAAGTGGGCCCGAACGAGTCTACTGCGTTGTAACTCGGGGGATTTCTGCGTCAAAATTTTGATACAGAAGTCTGCAGGGTGCAATAGGAGCCACGTGGCATACGGTTAGAGGACTCTGACCGTATGGATGTTTTTCAAATCCCTATATGGACCTAAAAACAAAAAATTCAGCTTGATTTGTGATTTCAAACCTTTGGATCTTTGTACCTCAAATAATTGTCAATAATGCTCAAATTTCCCACGGTTAAAATCAACCCATGAAAACAATTCCAATCCAACGCCTAGAAATCACTAATCGGGCTGATTTTCAGTTTGTAGGTCCACCTAATGATTGGCCAAACATCCATACAGTCAGAGTCCTCTAAGAGTGTTCCACGTGGCTCATATTGTGCCCTGTCATCGGCCTTGATGACAGGTCACTGTCATCAACGTTTTATTCTTCGAAGACAGCTCAAATGGGGCACGTCCTCGGTTTGCACGCCCCAATTATTTTCCCGCCACGTTTCAACCAGGAAATGCTGTTGTTAGATACTCGACCCCACATCCGATGAAAAAATTGGGTTTGGATGAGATCACGAGATGTCTCTCTCTCATCACCAGTGACGTAGGTGTTAAATCTGGATAACTTTTGACGCATTCTCGATGCAGTTGATGAGTGGTCCTACTTGGGCCTTTTTCTGGGGCCTACTGTTTGTATGGATGTTTAGCCCACTTTTCGTTAGATGTACATACCAAAAATCAGCTTGGTTAATGATTTATATCCGTTGATTTTTTATCCAAAAAAATGATTAAATCCAACGGGTAAATCACTCCTTAAAAAGATCTAGAGTTTCAACTATTAAAAATATCAATCAAATTGATTTTCCCTATATATGTCCATCCAAGGGTGGTATCAACATTCATATGGTCATGTGGGCCCCAAAAAGTGCACTATGTAGGGAAACTCATCTACTGCATTGAGACTTTCACGCATCAAAACTTTTCCGTCAAATCCGGGTCAACGTTGAAAGGGTGGTAAACGGGCAACTGATATACCCGGCTCCTCCTCAACTTCTTCCGTGAGAGAGACGTTAAGAACGAAAGCTCAGAAAATTTTCATTGCTAACCGGAGACAGCAAAGCGACGGTGATCTCTCTTCGACGGCCAAATCAACGGTGACGGTGATTGCCTTATTTTATGGGTGAGCCGGTTGCCTCCTGGTAACCCGTTACTTCTCTTCCACGTGTCAATATCATAGTGGGGTTGACTCATTTTGTGTCATAGTCCAACCGTCGGTAACCATGGCTTTCTCTCTCTCTCACTGACACACGCACACACACTGCAACATTTTGTTTTGGAGCCTGAGATGGATGTTTTTTAGGAGTTTATAGAGTAGAATTCTCATTACCTGGAGTTTGTTTTCTGAGAACTCTGATAGATGGGTTTTTGAGGAATTTGAAGAAAAAACTGAGAGCCCAAGTTCTGAATTTTTTTTTTTATGAGGACTTTAAATCAAATTCGAGATCCCTGTATCAGGAAACACTGATATTTGAAAATTTTGATTTGGGTATCTCAAAAATTTGCTTTTTATGAGGAATTTCGATCAAATTCGAGTTACCAGTTTCAGAAAACACTGATTTTTTGAATTGGATACTTTTAGAAATTTCGATTTTTATGACGAAACTCAATCAAATTCGGGATATCAATTTCAGGAAAAACTGATTACTGAATTGGGTAGCTGTTGTATTCTGGAAAAAAGTATTTAATGGAGGAGGAAGAGAGCCTTCCACTTAACGGCGAGGTCCTGGGGGAGAAGAAACACAAAGAGGGATTCTGGGTTTTCATCTGGGCACCTCTAGATTGGTTCAGAATGCTTGCTGAGGATATGCATTGGAGTTTTGTTTTTGGGGTAGTTTCTGTTTATGGAATCAGTCAGGGGTTGGGTGGAGGTCTGGGTCGTGTCGGTTCAGATTATTACTGGAAGGATGTTCAGAAGGTGCAGCCATCTGAAGCACAGGTTTATTCTGGAATAACTGCTATTCCTTGGACTGTCAAGCCTCTCTGGGGTCTTCTCACTGATGTTCTCCCCATTGTTGGGTATCGGAGACGCCCTTATTTCATTCTAGCCGGTAAATGATACAGACTCTTTCTGTTGTTACTTTATTTTCTGATAGCTTTTTGCTTACACTGTGGAGATGCAGAATGTATATATGATCTTCTCAAATTTGTTCAAATACTGCCTTAATGGTTGCAAATATGGGTTCCTTCTATGTTTTCTTGAATTTCATTTTCGTCTAATTTATGGGTTTTTTAGATCCATTGTTAATTGATCTTGACGTTATTGTTTACTGTGTCGATGGTGGTTTGATGTGGTTTTATTTATTTTCTATAATGCTTTTAAGCGTCCGTATCTATTCAGATCAACCCTTCATATGCTTTGTATTTCTCGTTGATACTGCTGTAAAATAGTTGGCCAGCTTCCAATAATTTTTTTTATTTTGATTAGTGTATGGCTTCTAAGATAGAGTTGATGCTCCTCGTATGTTTCTGCAAGGGTGTTAGCTGCTAGGACTTATGGTTTTCTATGTGAAAGTGTATGCACAATTATGCATAAAATGTGGGAGAATGAGTGATGAAAATCAGACCGTATATTGAGCAGCTTGTACATAGGAATAGTCAGTAATGAAAAATCTGGAGTGGGTAATATTTTTACTTCCTCAGGTACGTGCTGCCTGTATAGTTTTAGGTTGTCACATTTTGTTATTATACCTATCAAAGAAATTAGATTCAGTACGTAAGGTATGACTGCGAAAAGAGGAAGAAGTTGAACTACGAAAATATTCTCACTGCTACCATAGTAGCAGCATGTATAAGAGTCAAAATAGGAGTAAGCCCCTCCATGGCATCAGGTAACCATACATGAGGGGGAATTGTGCAGATTTGGCAACTGCCCCGAGGAAACTCACTTCTTGGTCGTTGACCACTTTTACGAACGCCCCCGATCAATTGAATGGGATGTGTCTATTTATCTATCTCTTGACTCGAAATGGGAGCAAGTTTGGAAAAGGATCTTAGAGTGTCTAGGGTTAGTCCAGGAGTACTCCTTTTGAGAAGGAGATAGCAGATCAGCTACCCTATAAATTTCCAGTAAATGTATATCCTGAACAAAATAGACAGACACAAGAAAATACAAAATAAGGGATAGGAATCTGGAGGAGTTGCCATCATTAACCAGAGTAGGCATCCACTTAATAAGGAAACATGTGCAAAACAACATCACGACAACATGGATTAAGTGCTTTATTCCTAGTAAGAAGATCCTTGGTGATTTATAGAAAGTGGCAATTCTTTCTTTCAACAAATCCATTTTCAATTTGTTGGGGAGTGTAGGGTTAGAATTCTGGGGCTTTATGTCTCTGTCCTGCAAGTAAAAGGGGAGACGTCTTTAGAGATATATTCCCCCCATTGTCAAACTTCAAGGCCTTTCCATTAGTAACAAAATGGGTTTTAGACACTTCACTTTTTGACTTAATAAGACACAATCAAATTACCCTAATTACTAATAAGAGATTCAAAACAATGATTTTTCAAATACTTATTGTAGGGAAAAATCCCAACACCCCCTTGAGATCTGAAGCATGCCTGGAATATATGGTGCTGAATCCAAGATGTCCGCCGAGATGTTCCCTACACAAACTCTACAGAGTGACACCTGAGAACCAATGGGGGAGGTGCCCACTTGAAGAGCCTTCGAAGATCAAGCAAGCAAAGGTAAAATGGGAGAGGGAGAATAACAGTGCTCTAGAGAATTTAAGGTTCGATCCCCTACTCCACTAATAGAGGTTCCTATTTATAAGGGTTTGGGGCAGTTGAGAGTCTTGGTACTGACCTTATCCAACACTCCAGAGATGGTCAAAGGTATTGCCATATGTTAGGGTAAGTATGTACCCTCTTGTGTGTGCAAGTATTCTAGTCAACCCATTACTTAATCATCATGATTAGGTAAATCTTAGGTACTGCCCTGCACAGGTATGGGCAGTCCTATCTTTCGTAGGTAGGAGACGTCCCATCAGTTTAGGTTAGGTAGATCCCTAATAATCAGCTCTTCTTCTCTTCTCGAGATCAACACGGTCCTAGCCCACGATCCTTTGGCCGAGATGTCAGTTCCTGTGCCCTTGGCGGAGATTTGATATCTCGACCTAGCAAGATCCACGGATTATGTCGCTCCAACAGAGGCCAGGGTCCCCAATGTCATTTACCTGGACCGAGATCGAGAACTACCATCTCAGTTTCCATGTTCGTGGCTGAGAACTACTTATCTCGGCCACCTGGTCTATCACCCATTCCGTTTTCGAATAGGCGAGTGCAGCACATGCTGAGCATGTGCCATTGATCCACGTGGCGTTACCTCGGCCATCCATTTCGAGGTGCAAATATTGGCACCCACACTTATGAAATGAGAAAAGAATCCCACAAGTCAGGAGAAACAATAGAGAATGGTGTCCCACTCCTATTGTTAGTAGTACTGAAAACTATTTGATAATGCTACGTTAATCTAAAAGTCCTACATTTGGGAGTCTTTAAGGTCATATAAACTAGAAACACTTGGAACTAGAGTATGACGATAAACATGGATGTCATAGTCATAGGCACTCACCTTTAGGGCTGCAACTTGGGCGGGCCCAACGCCAGCCTACGGGCAGTCACGGGCTCAACTCGACTTTGAGTTGGGCTTGGGTTGGCTTCAACAGTGCTTGGGCATGGTTCTTAGAACCCAATTGAAACTCAGGTTGGGTTCGGGCTGAGGCCTCGAGCTACCCGACCCAACCCAAGCCAGACCATTATAAACATATATAATATATATTATCAGATATAAGTTAATAAATAAGAAGTTATGTTTCAAGAGCGGTGAGACTCTTGACCTCCCCCCCCCCCCCCCCCTCTCATTCTTATTGTTTTCTCTCCCTCTCCCTCTTACTCTCACTCAAAACAAGCTTTAGGATTTTGGTTTTCCATCTCCACTCCATGCCATCCTTGTAGTCGGTGTCCTTTGTCATTGCCGGCCAACCAGCAACCGTCGTGCTGCCAGTGCATTCTATGGTAGTTTAGCTTTGTTCTCTCTTTACCTCTCTCATTTCTTGTGATTCCTGAAAGATCTGGGTATAAGGATTAATAAGACCTAGAGGGGGGTGAATAGGTCTGATTCAAATTAATCATCAATCAAAAATTAAGCAACCTATTCAATTCTATTTGATCGATGATCTCGGATCTATCGCATGCAATTTCTAAGCGGAAGCAAATAGATTGGTCTAACCAAATTTAATTTAAATATATCAGAGATATTTTTTTTTTACAAATCTGTTTAGCCAATAACACAATAAAAATCAATCAAGCAATAGGCACGCGATTTTTACGGCTAAAACCCAACCGGAGAAAACCCCGGGACCATGTCCAGTCGAAATTACAACACTAAGACAGAGATACAGACAGTTATCCAAGTTACGACTCACAACTGAATCCAACTCCACATGAGGTCCAACCGCCGATTTATATCTTCACGCTCTGAATCACACGAAACGCCTTCAGGGTTTTATTTTGAATCCGATCTGGAAGCACACCGAATCACAACCAACTCAAACCGCACACGAGTTCACACCGAATCCACATGGTGGAGCAATTAACAAAGAAAGTAATGAAACAAACAAAGATGTTTAATTCTTCATGGAAGAAAGAGATTCAACCAAGAAGAGATCAACATTTTTCTTCACTCAAGATCAAAAGGTATAGCTTTGGAACAAAGGTCATGAGCATCTAAGAGCAAAACTTAAGCTTCAATCAATAATGAAAGCTCTTAAATCTCTAGGATTTCTTCTCTGCTTTAGATAGGCTTGGATGGCTAAGGTTTTCAACCTAAATGTTATAGTTATAGTAAAGCAAGAGTCCCAAAAAATAGCAAGTAGTAGAGGTCAATTTGGTTAAACTTGGAGTTTAAATACCCATCATTCGTCGGTGCAATCGATTGGACAGTTCCCGTAACAAATTTATTTCTGTCAGGACAAGTCCAATCGATCGGACTCACCAAAAATAGGGCAAATGCCCTTGCAAGTCCCTAAACATTCTCCCTTGCTTATTTTGACTTAGTTAAAGGTATATTAAGGTACTACCACCCAAATTTTATGGTCTCTAAGTCACTTACCGACCTAATGGTGTGTTGATCAATTGAAGCTTTGAATCTTTCGATATAATACTCTTCTGATCTTCTGTCTAGTAGTCTTCAGTGATGAAACCATACTCAACCAATCGACTCCTAACTACCCACATACTAGGAATGTTACATACACATGTTTTGTCATACGGAATTAGCCAACACAAATCTAGAACTTACAATTCCATCTTCAATTTTTTGTCCCGAAGATCACAAAAGATAAGGCTCTATCAATAAAAAAGAAAGCTAGTGTGAATTGATCAAAATTAAAAAAATAGGCAATCAGGTATCTTGTTTTTCTATGCTAATCCATGGACGAGATCAGGTTTGTCTCTTGAGATAATCCTTATGGTTTGGGCACATATTGTTTAATTTCTTTGACATTTTCAATGCCTATATTTGAAGTTTTTCTCAATCTACCAGGGTATGCAATTTAAACAGAGGAATAGATGTCATATTTGTAAAGTAAATTAGGGTTTTGAGATGGGAAGAGGAAAGTGAAGAATAGGAAGAGAGAAGAGGAAGTCGAACTAGTGTCCCGTAACTTTGGGTTTTCCAAGGCCCATTGATATCTTGCCTCGTCCACTGGTGATACAGAAACGTTTTGGGCGAAATGTATCAGTATCGGATGATACTTTGAACCGTGAATGTGAGAGTGAGACTTGCATTCATGAAAAAGGCATATATGTCTAAGCAACCATCCTATCTTTGCCTAAATATAAAGATAAATACCAGCCATTACAGAAGGTTATTTGTTAACAGGTTCTCTTGTACACCTGAATACAATTTGACAGCGCGAGTGAATGCACTGAACTTTTATGTTCACCGAATTGCTTATAACAGGGTGTCAATAGAGTACATACCCGGCTCCTATATCCATCTACATCTTAAGTTCCCCACTGACTTCTAATTGTGTATCAGTAGGTTTGCAATTTGACATTTCATACTTCACATTACGTTTCAAGGCATATTTTCGTAGTAGTGCTTTTGAATTGTTTGTCAAGTTCAATGAGTAAGAGTTATTTTAGAGAGCCAAAATCATTATATTAAAGATCATTCAGCCTGAATATCCACTTTGTCTTCATAGATTAGTACAATATCATCAACTTATAACAATTTGGGGATTCACATTAGAAATATTGAATTATAATAATTTTGCTTCCTGTCTAAGATGCCCAAATATGGATATGGCTACTAAAATGCTACTAGAGATGGATACAACTCCTTATTTCCTGAAGTCCTAGATACGGATACAGATAGAGGTATCATGTCCAATATTTTGCAACCATGCTTCAAATTTTAGGTTTTTTTTCAGCATCTAATGAGAAGGAACAAGACTTTGAACCATGAGATAAAGCATTGTATCAGAATAATTCTTGGATGGTATCTGGTTAAAGCTCAAAAAAATGTCTAGAGATCAGATGAGTGATATCATCTGATTATACTGATTTTGGCCTAGAAAATGAAGTAGATGGGCCCATTAAGTGGTGGGCCCTGCCATCTGTACATGAGATATGTGTCTCCTCAGATTCAAGATATTGTGCTCAATGACGAACATTTTTGGGTTGAGTACTCAGATTCAAGATGCTCCCTATCAAGAGAGTTTACACTGAATAGAACCATCAGTTAGGGTGAATCATCAGTTAAGAGAACCATGAATGATGCCTATGTTACCCGGATACGGCAAGGACACGGGACCGACACGGTGTGGATACGTCATTTACACTTAATATGGAAGTATCCGACATGGATACGGCACCCATTTTGAAGTATCTGGGTATCATAGAATGATGCACACATAACATGAACAGGAGATTCTCCATTGAATACGGGTTAGGGCAGTCAAGCAAATTTGTCAACTCTGCTTGTATCATCTGGCTTGACCAGATTTCCTGGAGTCAGAATTGTACGTGGAGTTGTCACTTGGTCCCTAAACTGGGATTGAAGTGGCAAATGCATATAAGAATGATCTGTTGTTCTGCTATACTTTGTTAAGCTTGGCCCAAGCCTTGTTCTTCCGGTAATAATATTAATTGTCTCCATTAGGCTTGCTTCACCCTATAGTCCTTTCCTATGCTGGTATATTGGGCCTTACCTTCAACACCAAGAATTGGCATTTGGTGGGAGAAATAGAAGTGCACAAAATGATTTGACTGATGAATTTCTTTGACCAGATAGTTTTGTCCTTGTAAATTTCAGGTCTTCTGGGTGTGATCTCCACACTCATGTTGTCGCTGCACAAAAAGTTGCATGTCATGTTCGCTTTGTTGTCATTAACAGCTGGGAGTGCTGGGGTAGCAATAGCAGATGTTACCATTGATGCTTGTGTGGTGCAAAACAGTATAAGTCACCCTTCCCTCGCTGCTGACATGCAAAGCTTGTGTGGACTGAGTTCTTCCATTGGTGCACTAGTGGGATTCTCTCTCAGTGGCTTTCTTGTTCACTTAATCGGCCCTAAGGTTAGCTTCTGGCCAATTCCCACTGGGAGTTGCCTATAATGTAAAGAATGATTATTTGGCCTGATTTATTTATTTATTTAATTTTTTCTGATAGGGGGTGTTTGGCTTGCTGAGTATCCCAGCTGCACTGGTCTTTTTAGTTGGAATGGTGCTGAATGAACCCCATATGCCCAACTTTTCTTACAGACAGGTAATGCTTATCTCACTGTTTTCTAGGCTCCTGTTACAATTCTTGGTTCCTTCTCTTCTTAAATAAATTCTTGAACTTTACTATGAAATTAGGTATACCAGAAGTTGCTGGATGCTACTAAGGCCATGGGGACAACACTAAAATGCCCGGATGTATGGAAGCCTTGTGTGTATATGTACTTATCAATTGCATTAAGCCTGAACATCCATGAAGGAATGTTTTATTGGTACACAGAAGCAAAGGCAGGTCCATCTTTCTCTCAGGTACATTGCATTCTTCTCCTTGTTTGGCACTTGTGAGGAAAAAGAGGATTCATCCTCATATGCATTCTCATAATCCCTGTGCTATATGCAGGAGATTGTTGGTTCCATATTCTCCGTCGGCTCAATAGGGTCCCTTTTTGGGGTGTTACTCTACCAAAACATTTTAAAGGACTACAATTTCCGCGCCTTACTTTTCTGGACTCAGTTGCTTTTCGGTGTATCCGGGATGCTGGATTTGTTGCTGGTGTTGCGGTTAAACTTGAATTTTGGCATGCCTGATTATTTCTTTGTTGTGATTGACGAAGGTGTTTCTCAAATGATTGGGCGTCTCAAATGGATGCCCCTTCTTGTCCTTAGTTCCAAGCTTTGCCCCTCTGGTATTGAGGGGACTTTCTTTGCTTTGCTTATGTCCATTGATAATGTTGGCATACTCACATCGTCATGGGGAGGAGGCCTCCTACTACATATCTTGAAGGTTACCCGGACGCAGTTTGATAACCTCTGGCTGGCCATTTTGATCCGCAACATAATGAGACTGTTTCCACTGTCTTTGTTATATTTGGTGCCTAGAAGTGATCCCACCTCATCCATCCTTCCAACTGAGATTTTGAAGACAAAGGAGGGTCCAGAAACTCTTGAAGCTGAGAACATTGAATTGGTTTCCCTTGTTGACAACACCCGATGAGAGCTAAAGTAGAGAACAATATGTAAAAGTCATCAAAGGATTCCATTGGACCAATACCCAAACTGGGTAACCAAAATGCTTTGTCCGGATAAAGTGCTGCTCTAGCATTTAATCTGTTAATACTTAATATAGTGCAGAGAGATTGAAAAAGCTTTTTCCCTGTCCATCCACGCAATAGTAAGCAAAAAATAGATCCAGATCAAGAATTTGTGAGGGTGGCCCCAGTGTATTATTGTTCCATGATCCCCTCAGTCTGATGAGGACATCACGTCCTTGCCTAGAGTACACCAGCGGAGGAGGAAAACTGGGCACATACCCATGTCTTTGTATTTTGATGACTATGCGGGCCCCCGTTTTAGTTCTCCTTGATTTATGGGAGCGGAGGACCCCATGTGCATGTGCATCATGAAGACTCCACATTGGAAAGATGTATGTGGGCTGCGTATGGAGTTTGCGGAGAGTTTTTATTAGTTTTCTAGGCTTATTTTGATATTTTTTAGAGTTTTAGGTGTCTTTGCAATTAGCCCATAGTTACGGGGCTCATTATAATTTTGGTTAGTTACTTTAAGTTGCTGTACTTTTTTATAGTCGTTAGATTAAATGGATGGCTGAGATTAGATTAGGGAGTTTTGAGTTATTATATAAACTCTTTTAGTTGTAATCTTTGATGGATGATGAATGATATTGACTTTTGTTATTGAGAAATCTCTTGTGGATTGTTCTTTTCTTCCTTGGTGCGAATCCAAGCTACTCGGTGCGAATCCGAAAGGTATTCTCTATATCTTTATCTCTTCTTTCTTATTCTCTTCTCTTTCTCTATCTTTATTTTCTTTTTTTTTCTTTTCTTTGGATCAAATTTGACCTAGAAAACCTAACCATACCTCTTTTATCCCGAAACCCTAACCACTAATCATAACTATGAATAGTGTCACGTGAATAGTACCGCGTGAATAGTACCGCGTGAATAGTGCCACGTGAATAGTAACGTGAATAGTAACCTTCCTCCACCAATTCTCCCTATGGCACTCTAAACCCTCTCAAAACCCTCACCACAACCCCCAAATACTCCTAGATCCCCGCGGTCATCATAGAAATCCCTAACATCTTCTCAAACCCTAATTTTCCATGGTTTTCCTTTTTCTTCCGAAACCCGGCGAAAATCTGATACTTGTCAGGAAGCCTCGAAACTTGCCAGAAACCTTCCCGAACTTCAAATAACATATAACCTCTTGGAAAAGGAAATTAAAGTGAACCTACAAGTGTTGGTTGAACCCTAGCTAGTGGAAGTCCTTACTTCCACCGGGCTGCTCAATCAATAATTGAGGGTTTTTCACTGCTTGGTTGTGAGATTTAGCCTTTGAAACAACTCAGTTAATTATTTGCTAGCATATCTACATATTTGTGGTAATTGTTAGAGTAGTTTTATATTTTCTTATTACTTGTGGTAATTTATTTCTGATCTTTGCACCTCATATAGGCTAGTTCTCATCATCCTATATCAAATTTGGTATTAGAGCTTAGGTCTGGCTTAGGGTTCTATTTTCTTTCTGCATATAGGAATAGAGTTTGCATATTAGGCTTAGTTCATAACATCTTATTTGCATTACATATAGTGTTAGCAGCCCATAGAGTCAGTGTTGCGTATGCCCACGCGTATTGGTAAGAGTTATCAGCCCGACATGAACACTGAACAGATCGCCCGAGCTCTTGAGGCTCTCACTGAACGCCTAGCAAGTCTTGAGCATGCTACCCATGCCCGTCTAGATAACATAGAAGCCTCTCTTCATCATAAACCTGAGGAAGCGGATGAGGAAGCGTCCCGCAATCAAGGGAGAGGCCGAGTTCGTGGCCAAGACTTAGGTCGAGGTCGTGATCGTGGTCAACAACCCCTGTTCAATTTCAGGACCCCTATGATCCCGATGATCGCATCATGAGGACGGTCAAGATAGATGCTCCTAGTTTCGATGGTCATCTAGACCCAAAAGTTTTCCTCGATTGGATATCTGACATGGACCACTACTTTGAGTAGTATGAGATGTCTGAAGGTCGTAGAGTGCGGTTTGCCAAGATGAATTGGTAGGCCAAGCTAAGCTCTATTGGACCAACGTCGAGCGTAGGGTTGAGAGGCGTGGTGAGGATCCCATTTCTTAGTGGGGCGAGATGAAGGAAATGCTTAAGGAGAAGTACTTGCCTCTGAGCTATCGCGAGAGACCCTTAGATCAATGGCAATCCCTTCGCCAGGGGTCTATGGCTGTTGCCAATTACATCGCCAAGTTTGATGAATATATGATGCGATGTAACATCAGAGAGACCCTCTTATGACCCTATCTAGGTTTCATATGGGTCTCTGATCTGAGTTTCAGAGAGAGCTCATCCCCCATGATATTCGTACCTTGGAGCATGCCTATCATGTAGCTCAAGATTTAGAGCAGTATCTGAAACCGCAATTTGAGAGGTGGTTTGACTCCCACAACTCAACTGCCAATCCTCCTTCCATGGGAGCTAAACCTAATGTGGGAAGTCAGCCTTTTAGAGCAAATGCTAGCACTCCTTCCAGTTATGGGGATAACAAAGGAAAATGAGTGATCGGTGGAACTTCAAGAGGAAATGGGCCGAATCGCTGCTACAAGTGTCAAGGTTTTGGACACTTTGCAATCCATTGTCCTACCAAAGAACCCACCAAGGCTCTGTATATTGAGGGCACTGAAGAAGACGAGCAGGAAGATTTTGAAGAAACCCATGATCCTGAGCCCAGTCCTAGTGATGAGGACAGTGAGGAGGCTAAGACCTCACGGCTTGCAGTTGTACGGTGCGCCTTGGCCCAAATCAAGGAAACTGATGATTGGCGACGTAACTCTATTTTTCATACCTATGCCAGGTGTGGCGAAAAGAGTTGCAAGATCATCGTTGACAGTGGAAGTTGCACTAATGTTGTGTCCTCTATCACAGTGACCCGTCTCGGATTGGTGCCTATCGCCCACCCACAGTCATATCGAGTCGCATGGGTTGACACGTCATCCATCCCTGTTTCTCAGAGGTGTCAGGTTCCTATCCAGTTATCTTCTTATAAGGACACCTTGTGGTGTGATGTGGTACCCATGGATGTTGGACATATCATTCTGGGTAGGCCTTGGTTATACGACCGCGATGTGACACTGTTTGGCAGATCGAACACGTGCTCCTTTATCTATGAAGGCAAGAGGATTAAGTTGAACCCTCTACCACCGAAGGACACCACAGAGATGAAAGATAAAATGCAGAAGGGCGAGACCAACAAAGGACCAAAATCCAAGTCTCTCCATATCATCAGTGCGAAAGAGTTTGAGAGGGAGACCACGGATGAGTCTATCATTTATGCCTTATTAGCCAAAGAGTCCTCTCCTGAGTTGATTGTTGAGATACCACCAGATGTGGTACCAATGTATAGGGAGTTCCAGGATATTTTTCCTGGTGATTTACCAGACGAGCTTCCTCCGATGAGGAACATTCAGCACGCTATCGATTTAGTCCCCGGAGCAACTCTACCTAACCTCCCGCACTACTGAATGAATCCCATCGAGCATGCTGAGTTGAAGAAGCAAGTGGATGAGCTTCTTAGAAAGGGGTTTATTCGAGAGAGCATGAGCCCTTGTGCCGTGCCAGCATTCCTCACTCCCAAGAAAGACGGATCTTGGAGAATGTGTGTAGACAGTAGAGCCATCAACAAAATTACGGTTAAGTATCGGTTCCCTATTCCGAGGCTTGATGATATGTTGGACATGATGACCGGTGCTACGATCTTTTCAAAGATAGACCTTAAGAGTGGTTACCATCAAATTCGCATCTGCCCAGGAGAAGAGTGGAAAACCGCCTTCAAGACAAATGATGGGTTATATGAGTGGTCAGTCATGCCCTTTGGATTGACCAATGCCCCTAGTTCTTTTATGAGGGTTATGACACAAGTGTTGAGGCCTTTTAAGGGTAAGTTCCTAGTTGTGTACTTCGATGATATCCTGATTTATAGTACCTCTATGGAGTAGCATCTGAATCACTTGAGACAGGTTTGTCAGGTCTTGAGAAAAGAAAACCTATTCACGAATCTTAAGAAGTGTACATTCATGTCCCATCAGGTTATCTTCTTAGGATTCATTGTCTCTGCTGAAGGAATGTCCGCAGACCCCGAAAAGGTCGAGGCTATTGTAAGTTGGCCCGAACCGGAGAACATCCATGATGTCTGTAGTTTTCACGGATTAGCTCCTTTCTATCGACGGTTCATTCGTGGGTTTAGTTCCATCATGGCCCCTATCACAGATTGCATAAAAAAAGGGGAATTTGCATGGACCAAGTTAGGTGCGAAGGCATTCGAGACAATCAAGACCAGAATGGTTATGCGCCTACCAGACTTTTCCAAAGTCTTTGAGGTTGCTTGTGATGCATCTGGAGTCGGTATATGTGGAGTTCTGAGTCAAGAAGGGCATCCCATTGTTTATTTTAGTGAGAAATTAAATGATGCCAAACAAAAGTACTCTACTTATGACAAGGAATTTTACGCGGTAGTCCAGGCTTTACGGCATTGGAGACATTACCTACTGCTGCTAGAATTTGTCTTGTTCTCTGACCATGAGGTACTGAGATATCTTAGCTCCCAAAAGAAGTTAAGCCCAAGACACGCGAAGTGGGTGGAATTTCTTCAGGAGTACACTTTCGTGCTAAATCACAGAGCTGGAGTCGAGAACAAACCAGCAGATGCCTTGAGTCGTAGGATCGCAGTCTTGCACTCTATGAGTGTAGAGGTGACTGGATTTGAGCAGTTGAAGGATGACTATCCTACCTGCCCAGACTTTGGGGAGTTGCATGCTTCTCTTCTGAGCGATCAGTTGAGGAATGACAAAGGGTTTGCCCTACAAAATGGATTCATCTTTAAGGGTGATAAACTCTGCATACCCTGAACGTCCCTACGAGACTTTCTTGTTTGGGAGCTTCACGCTGGTGGAGTAGCCGGCCACTTTGGCCGTGATAAAACCATTGCCCTCGTTGAGGATCAATTTTACTGGCCGAGTCTCAAACGAGACGTCGCCAAAATTATTGGGCAATGTCGTGTATGTCAACTGGCAAAGCATCGAAAGCAAATTACCGGGCTGTATACCCCGTTGCCAGTGCCACATTCTCCGTGGCAAGACATTAGCATGGATTTCGTACTTGGGCTGCCAAAGACTATTAGGCAGCACAATTCCATTTTTGTTGTAGTGGACCGTTTCTCTAAAATGGCCCACTTCCTCCCGTGTTCGAAAACATCAGATGCTTCTAGGATAGCAAAGAATTTCTTTGAAGAGGTAGTTCGATTGCATGGGTTACCAAAAACCATAGTGTCTGATCGTGATGTGAAGTTTATGAACTATTTTTAGAAGACACTTTGGTATACGATGGGAACCAAGCTTCAATTTTCGTCTGCTTACCACCCTCAGACGGATGGTCAGACTGAGGTGACAAATCGGAGCCTAGGTAATCTGTTGAGATGTCTAGTGGGTGATCATGTCAAGTCGTGGGATTCCATACTGTCCGTAGCTGAGTTTGCATACAACAGTTCAGTCAATAGAACAACTGACATGAGTCCATTTGAAATTGTCAATGGGTATAAACCTAGGAAGCCTATAGATTTCATCCTCATGTCAGTCACACATAGACCATCTGAGTCCGCTGATGCATTTGCACGCCACATTCATGATTTGCATGCTAAGATCAGGAAAAGAATTACTGCGAATAATGAAAAGTATAAAATATCTGCTGACTCACACCGCAGGTATAAGGAATTTCTAGCAAGTGATTACGTTATGGTTTGGATGAGGCCTGAGCGATTCCCATCGGGAGCCATGAAGAAATTATAAGCTCGCAGTGCAGGACTTTTTCAAGATATTAAAACGAGTGGGTTCTAATGCGTATGTTCTTGACCTACCACCTGATATGGGTATCAGCTCAACCTTTAATGTGGAGGATCTTGTTCCTGCCCAAGACCCAACAGCTTCAGCTGCCAGCCTTACACCTCACCTAGTTTATTCGCCCGATCAGCCCCCTCAGCCTTTGCCTTCACCACCACCTTTACCTAAGAGAAGGGAAGAAATTGAGGATATCTTGGACGAGCAAGTAGTTTCCACCAAGCAAGGAGGTTTTCAGAAATACCTTGTCAAATGGAAAAACAAGCCGACATCAGATAGTTCGTGGATGACAGAGACAGATTTGCAGCAGCTCGACCCTGACATCTTGGAGCGTTATCGCAGCTTTATTTTGCCAGTGGCGAAATCTTTTCAGACGGGGAGAGTTGATGAGGACATCACGTCCTTGCCTAGAGTATACCAGCAGAGGAGGAAAACTGTGCCCATACCCCCGTCTTTGTATTTTGATGACTATGTGGGCCCCCGTTTTAGTTCTCCTTGATTTATGGGAGCGGAAGACCCCATGTACATGTGCATCATGAATACTCCACATTGGAAAGATGTATGTGGGCCGCGTATGGAGTTTGTGGAGTGTTTTTATTAGTTTTCTAGGCTTATTTTGATATTTTTTAGAGTTTTAGGTGTCTTTGCAATTAGCCCATAGTTAGGGGGCTCATTATAATTTTGGTTAGTTACTTTAAGTTGTTGTACTTTTTTATAGCCATTAGATGAAATTGATGGCTAAGATTAGATTAGGGAGTTTTGAGTTATTATATAAACTCTTTTAGTTGTAATCTTTGATGGATGATGAATGATATTGACTTTTGTTATTGAGAAATCTCTTGTAGATTGTTCTCTTCTTCCTTGGTGCGAATCCAAGCTACTCGGTGCGAATCCGAAATGTATTCTCTCTATCTTTCTCTTCTCTCTTATTCTCTTCTCTTTCTCCATCTTTATTTTCTTTTTTTTTTTCTTTTCTTTAATTCAAATTTGACCTAGAAAGCCCAACCATACCTCTTTTATCCCGAAACCCTAACCATTGATCATAACTATGAATAGTGTCACGTGAATAGTACTGTGTGAATAGTGCCATGTGAATAGTGTCACGTGAATAGTAACGTGAATAGTAACCTTCCTCCACCAATTCTCCCTATGGCACTCTAAACCCTCTCAAAACCCTCACCACAACCCCCAAATACTCCTAGATCCCTGCGGTCATCATAGAAACCCCTAATATCTTCTCAAACCCTAATTTTCCATGGTTTTCCTTTTTCTCCCAAAACCCGGCTAAAATCTAATACTTGTCAGGAAGCCTCGAAACTTGCCAGAAACCTTCCCGAACTTCAAATAACTTATAACCTCTTGGAAAATGAAATTAAAGTGAACCTACAAGTGTTGGTTGAACCCTAGCTAGTGGAAGTCCTTACTTCCATCGGGCCGCTCAATCAATAATTGAGGGTTTTTCACTGCTTGGTTGTGAGATCTAGCCTTTGAAACAACTTATTTAATTATTTGCTAGCATATCTACATATTTGTAGTAATTGTTAGAGTAGTTTTATATTTTCTTATTACTTGTGGTAATTTATTTCTGATCTTTGCACCTCATATAGGCTAGTTCTCATCATCCTGCATCACAGTCATTCCTCTAGAGTTCATTTTTCTTGCAAATTCATTGATTGTAATTGAGCAGAATATCTTTAAGTTCTTGCGAAAAGTGAAAATATTGAGAATCAATGTCAGAGTTGGGACAAATTAAATGACTTTCCTTAACTTTTGTCTTCATTTAAGATTTAAACATGCAAATTCAACGTAGTTAGTGTTTTTCTATAAATTTCTAATGTAATATTTCCCTTGTATTTTTATATTTTGTTAGTGGGAAGTTGGACTCACATCAATTCTATGTAGGAAGCTACATAAGTCTTTTGAGTATGTGAAGGAGCTTGTGTCCTCTCATTTGGTATCTCAAAGTTTGTTAAATGTCTTTTGCACCTGGGAACTCTGGAAATTTTATACTGTCCCACCAATCTGTTAATATTGGATATCCTTTGTTTATTATATTTGTGCTTATTCAATATGTTGACTCTCTTCAACCGTCATTGATATGCTGAACTCTCCTTTTAGGGGAGTTTGGAAGTGCAGGTGGCTTGCATTGCAAACCCTGAAAATATTAAACGGCTTCGAAGAGCGGGAGATATTGCATACATGGACAGAAACCAACAAACTGACCAATTTTTTATCTTCTTTTGTAATCAAAGTAGTCTTATTTTGCTGTATCCTCATTAATTCTGTATTATGTCATCTAAATTTGTAGAGGATGACACAAAAGGATGTAAATATGTCAGATTGTAAATTCTTTTTTTCGTTAAAAGTTCGTGTAGGGTCACCTGACCTCATCTTACTCACCAAAAAGAAAAAAAAATTGAGATACTTAGCTGAAAATGTACAATTCCTTGGAGGAATCAGCAATTTGCAATAAATCTAGGCTCAAGGAATTTACCATGATATGCACATATAACAATAAAATTCCCCTATTGACTCTACTCACAAGGCCATTGTTCTGAAGCACCATGAGGTTCATTCTTTAGATGTTGGATGTACTAATCAGCTTGTTAATGGTAAACTGATGTTCAAGGGAGGTTTTCTGATATGAAGGAGATCGTGAGGGTATCTTATGGGATATATATTTTATAGGGGTCTCTATCCCCGGACTGCTGTTTGGTATGGTGATTAGCCTTCAATTGGTTTTGCAAACCCTTGTTTTGATGAGAGTCAAGTGGATTTCTGGTCCTACAAGGTTAAAAAATGTTATTAGTAGCAAGTGGGTTAATGATAGATTCGGATAAGGTTAAAGTCCTTGTCAATCTAAAAGTGGGTTAAAAGTCCTACTAACCTCTGGAGTCCTCTTCATTACATCAAAGGTTGTCAAGTATGGCCCACTTTTGAGTTTGCAGGAACATATCAGCCAGGACCTTCCTCTAAGAAACAGTGCTTGCGTTTTTGTTTTGTCTGTCTGTGGATTTAACTTCAATTATTAATTTATCAATGATATTACTATTTTGGGGTGGGAGAGGGTGTGGTTTTCTTGCTTCAAGCTCTACTGCTGAATATATTTTAAATTTCAAGTTCTATTTGTCAATATACTGCAGACAGTCACTGATACACTAAGGAGAACCGCTGTGAGCCAGGTTCGTGTACAGAGTCGCTTTCGATATGGGTACTGATATTTCAACACACCAACCTCCAGAAAAGATGGTATGAAGGTATGGATATATTTGTTCATTTTCTAGGCAAATTCTAATAGTTTAGAAAGTTCTATTTAAGTGATCCATAGAAAAAGCTAAAACAACAAAGACCTCTAAACAACATAAGTTTTTGGAGATCAAAGTGAAAGGTCAGTACTCAGTATTGGTTTGTGTTAGAAATTGGAAATGGTATTCCTGTTGAATTGGTATTCCATGGATATGGGCACAGGCCCTCCATCACAACTGGTATGTCTAAATGACACAATGGAGAAGCAATCATATATTTAGTATTTAATTTTGATAAATTCCTGATGCATATACACTGTAATAGCACAACATAGGTTTCCAATAGGCTGTGTTTAACTTTGCTGTTTAGAATAACCTGCAATACTGAAATAATTTGCAGGGGCTTAAATACTCATACTCTTCTCTCTGCACCGAAGAAGTAACTTGACACTAAACACTTAAAAAATCACCATTTCCATACAAATGATCTATACCCCCCTTCCCATAGTTAAAAATAATCTTAACTAAGAAGGCTACTTGTTGCCAAAACACACTGGCTTTGCCTGCTTATAAATTATGTATACCATATTCCCATTCCATTGAGTTCTCTTTCAAGTGTAACTGCAAGTCTCTTCTGCAAATCCTACCTTAGATTCCTTATTATTATAAACAACCCTCAGATTCTTCTGCTGATAATTCCCAATTATTGCAGTTTCATCTTCATATGAGAGGCTAGCCAGAGCCAAACAAACCTGAGAAGCATCTGACTTAACGAAATAAAACATCCCAGAAACATCGACTTTCACCTCGACTACACCCTCAAAATGCATCCTTAGCGTAGGAACGTTCACTTCTTCATACGCAGTTAGGTTAAAGCAGGTATCCAAGATTGAGAAACCTGGAGCCGGTGGGTACCCAGAAAACTGTTTAAGGAACTCTGCTGTCAAAGCCTTGTAAACTGATGGAACAAGCCTCGTAATCACGGTTCCAGAATCAATGAGAATACCTCCGTTGGAAAACACTGGAGCTTTCAAGGCCACCCCACCAATGCTAATACCAGTAAGGTTGAGAAAATAAAAGGTGGAGAGCTGTGGTTGCGAAATCATGTTTGTGTAAGAAATAGGAGTGGAATTCTTGTAAACTGAAGAATCCCCACCTAGAATTAGCGAACCGGAAGCATCAGCTTCGGAAGGTAAACAGTAGGAGAAAACTCCACCTAAGTTAGTGGAAGTTTGGGAAATCACTGAGAGCTTGCTCCTGCCTAGACCCATGAGACCAGCAGCTCCCCCGAATAGACCTTTATTGTTCCGGCCACAGCCGAAGACAAAGTCTTCCACAGCCGTGCTGCCAAGATCGAGATGATCACGGCCTAGCTCACCACCAGTGTAGGACCCGTCACCATAGCTGACAATGTAGTTGCAGGTCGGACGATTGGTCCCGCATAGTCCTGAATTTCCGGTTGCAAATTGCAGAGATTGGCAAGTGGATGTGTTGCACAGAATTGATTGGTACGAAGGGGAGGTGCCTGGGTTGAAGAGCGGGCCTTGTTGGTTGTAACAAGATTTGCAAGGCTCACATTGGACCCAGGTGAGATCGCTTCCTGTGTCTACAATCACAGTCATTTGCCTACCTCCCAATTTCACAGTAACAATATAGTTTAGAGTTTGAAGTTTTATGCCAGAAGTTAGTGGGATTTGATTTTCTGACAGGCCTTCGATCTTGCCAGAAACTGCTTTTTTGATTCGGGATTGCAGAGACTGCACCCGTCTATCATCGGAAATTAAGTGGTTCTGAAGCTTTTCATCCCAATTCTTTATCAGTTGGGAGCAGTAATCTCCATGCTTCATTTCAAATATTGCTGCACCATTCTCCGGTCCTAAAAATTCAGAAAAAGAATGAGAATCCATTTCAGATTTAAAAGAACCATCTCGGTAGACATGGATTTCAATGAAAAACTGCATAAAAGAGTTCACAGATAATCTTATATGGAAGGAAGAAGGGAAAGAAAGACCAAGGGATGATAAAACAAGATTTTAGTGTCTGATGTCCCTTTATCCAAAGTAATTATCTTCCCACTAAAACAACCTGGAAAAAAAGGATAGATTAAAACAGAAAAAGAGGGAGGAGAAGCAGAAAGAAAAAGACCCATAAAGCACATAAACCAATAACAGATCACATAATCCAATTGTTAAAGTCAAAGTAAGGCCAAGATGAATCATGGTCATACCCACACCATAACTGGTTTATAAGCATTTTCTGTTTTCATCTGAAACAGTTAGTTTCCACCCAAACAACCTGGAAAGCAAGATTAAAGAAGTAAAAGAGAAATGCAGGAAGATTAAAGCTCAAAAAGCAGAAAACTAATAATAGATTACAGAAACCAAAGTGGAGAGAGTTAATGTGAAGCCAAGATAAACACAGCTGGTATATAACTATTATTGTTTTTTCTTTCCCAAGAAAATACGTCTGGGAATGCCTTAAATAGCTGTTTGATTACATCTGAGAACATATATTTCAATCATGTGAGAAAATAAATACGTATTTTCGGGTGGAAATGAATTCTCACCTATGTGGAAAGGAAATGGATTCCGGGCTTGGAGGGGGAAATTTACCAGATTTTAAATGGCTATCTAACAATGGAAAATTTGTTTTCCCAAGGAAAATGCAATTTTCCTACTACTTGGCAATTAAACACGCCATTAATGAACTCACTTGATTTCTGTGGCAGACATCTTGGGACATGATTCGACACTCTCCACTGAAACTTCTGCAGAGGGAACACTTTCTTCTCTTGGAAACACTGAACTTCATTACCAATACTGAGAAGAAAAAGAAGAAGAGAGAGCATCAATGGCAGAAGAGGTGTTGCTTCTGGCATTGTTAAGTTCTGTTGATGAGAAGTAAAGAAAGAAGAAGAGATGGGGTTGGAGAGAAAAGAAAGGAGGAAGAAAGAAAGGAAGAGGGGATAGGAGAGATTCTTGAGTGTTGGAGTTTGGTATGAGAACAAAAAGAGAAGGGCTGGCTTTAGGACCCACTGGTGCATGAGAATTATTGGTGTTTCACGTGCAGATAAATCAATAGTAATCTGTTTTCGGCTAAGGGGCTCGTGATGTCGAGAGATTAGATGGATTCTTGTGTCTGATGAGCCTCCTAAGATAAGGAACCAACCAACGAGCCCTTCACGGAATACACTGTTACAACTTGCAACTTACAATAAACTAACTCTCTCTCTCTCTCCTGTCCCACATGTTGGTCACACCAAATATTTTGGCACGTGGCTCACTTTTTTATGACCACTGATCCCATGAATGTTGGTCCACCATTGGAGAACCTACAAGCCAAAAAAACAGACTGATAGGTGATTCTTAGCATTTGGATTTGAGCATTTTGCATCATGAGCGTGGACCAGCCATGGGTCTGTTCATGAAATTCATATTAAAAAAAGAAAGCAAGCTCAAAACAAACAGCTAGGAACCTGATATACATTGGGGTTGGCATGTTCTGAAATAATTTATATTATACAAATTTTACATGGCTATGTGGGACCCACATAGGGATAAGTCCAGGGCTGAATTTCTCACAAAAAAAAAAAAAAATCAACCCCTTGCTACATGTATAGGCCTATGAAAAGTTGATTACAAGTTGGAAAAATCTAGACAATCTGCATCACACTTTAAATCTACATTTGATTGGGTTAGAAGTGGGGCCGTCAATGGATCGGGTTTCAGATCAGATCAGATCAGGGTTGATCTAGAATTGATCCAATAAGCAATTGGATCGATTCTCGTATCTGGACCTGATCCAATAAATCATCGGAACTTATTCGATTGGATCAGGGCGCCCTAATTTCGAGTCCATCTAATCAATAAACCTGTTAAATTTGATTTAAAAAAAAAAAACTGCAAATTATCGAGTCAAATAATAAAATTTAAAAGATTTTATCAACACACCTTCATTGATATAATATATTTCATTAATGGGTCGGGCTCCAGTTACCGCCCTAAAATGATAGGCTCCGGTTACAGGACACAATATGAGCCACGTGGCACATTCTTGGAGGATTCTGACTGTATGGATGTTTGGCCAATCCCTAGGTGGACCTACAAAGGAAAAATCAGCCTGATTAGTGATTTCTAGGCGTTGGATCTTTGTACCTCAAATAATGATCAAATTTCCACAGTTGAGATTAACCCATGAAAATAAGTCCAATCCAACGCCAATAAATCACTAATCAAGTTGATTTTTGGTTTGTAGGTCCAGTTAGGGATTGGCCAAACATCCACACGGTCAAAGTCCTCTAAGAGTGTGCCACGTGGATAATATTGTGTCATAATTTTATAGATATTTCATTAGTTATAATCATGGTTGAAAATCTTGTTTTGTCTCATTCCATCTCGGGCCGAGACGTCTTGTTTCCGGTAATGTACCGAGATAATGCATAGGAAAATTTTATTTAAATACCAGAATTGGTTTGGAACCTTATTTTCATTCTATATGTACTTTTATAACATTTATAAAAGTTAAAAAAATAAGTTTCTAATTTCATTGAGCATTTCCCAAGTACAAACTCAAAGTTACTGGATCAAGCCCAGTTATCGTAGTGATTGATCCATTGACAGCCCTAGTTAGAAGTTTTAAAAAAGGATTGATTTTTGTGAGGATGATCATCCAACAAAAGAAGAAAAGAAAATCAGTCTTTGATTAATCTCCATCCATGGCCCACCATTGTGTCATATAGGCTGCGTTTGGGATTGCAGTTTGCTGGAAATAAGTGTTTATCAAAAAGTACCTTTTTTTGTAAATATCTTAATTTAAGTCATTTTGGGTGTTTGGCTCACCCCATTAGAAATGTGCTTATTTTAAGAAAAAACACTATTACGGCGTTTGGTTATGTAATAAAAAAAAGTATTTTTTTTCTGGAATAACTTGTCAAATGAGTGTGTTATCCCATTATGACACCCAACATGGCAGCTTAGATGGTTGCTGTGTATCCACCTCTTTCGGGAGGTCATGGGATCAAACCCACGCAGGCAGGTTTTCTCCTTTGAGCGGTTGTGCCGGGAGCAGAAAACCCCTTCACCGGCAATGACCGGGTCCAGGCTTAGCCTGGCTTGTTCCGTGGATGATGACTACAAAAAAAAAAACCCATTATGAAGATTAGTCAAAGGCTACTTTTCATGGAGATCATCTGCACAAAAAAATCTGCCCTTTCAAGCATTAATAGTCTTATGAACATGGATTACAAGTAAGGAATTTAGACCGTTCATTTCACTGTAAACTTGAACTCCACATTTGATAGGGTTAAAAATGATTATTTTTTTGTGAGGATTATCAGTCTTAAAAAAACCATTAGCGTGTCAACCTACTCGACTTATTCCTTTCTAAAAATCAGCCCATTTGATAGGGTTAGAAGTTTCAGAAAGGATTGATTTGTTGTATGCATGATCTCTATGGTAAGGGATCATCCAACCGAAATCAGCCCTTAGAGTCATCTTTATATGGGCCCCACGATTAAACGCGATCAGCCTATTCCCAAAAATAAAGGACCAATTTAATTTTACATGCCTTATCTTGACACGCCCATGTGGAGCTCATATAGAGATGAGTCAAGAGTTGATCATCTTTGTAAAAAAAAATCAAAAGTGGATTATAAGTTAAAAAATTATGGACCGTCCATTTCGCCATTAATTACGCTTATGATAGGGTTAGAAGTATTAGAATGGGCTGATTTTTTGTGAAAATGATCTCCAACACCCCACACACACACACACACACACACACACACACATATATATGGGATGTGATCAAATTACTAATATTTTTTTTACTTATTAAATGACACGCGGTCGTGGAGATCACATGCGAAGGAGTTAAGGGATGATTTTTGGTGAGGATGATCTCTTCACCATGGAGATCATCCTCACCAAAAATCGGCAAATTCTAAAACTTCTAACCCTATCAAATATGGACTTAAATTTAATGGTGAAAATAGACGGTCCAATTTTTTTCAACTTGCAATCTATGTTTCATAAGGTTATAGATGTTGGAATGGGTTGATCTCAGGTGAAGTTGATATCCATGTTGAGAAGAATGCCATCACCAAAAATCAGCTCTTAAAATCATATGTATTAACGCATATTTTTTGACACATATAATGACAGATGATCATGGAGCCTACAAGAAGATGAGTTAAGGGCTGATTTATGGTGAGGATGATCTCCTCAGCATAGAGATATATCATCCTACAAAAATCAATGGTTTTTTTGAAAATTCTAACCTCTATAAAATGTGGATTTAGAGTTAATGGTGAAAATGAACGGTCTGAAAATTTTCAACTTGTAATTTACTCTTGATAAGGCTACAAATGTTGGAATGAGCTGAGTTTTGGCGAGGATGATCTCTATGGTCAAGGGACGTCCTCGCCAAAATCAACTCTTAACTCATCTCCACTATTTTATTTTTTCTTGTTATTCTTTCTCTTTTTTCCGACATGGGCCCACAACCATATGTCATTTTTTGTTAAAAAAACCAGGGGTCACGCGCAACTGTGTTCACAAACTAAAAATGACATGCCGAAATGAGACGGCCGGACACCTTTGTGGGATCCACATGGAGATGAATGAATGGCAAATCTATCATCCTCACCATGGAGACTATTCTCAACAAAATCAGCTCATTCCGAAGTTTCTAGTCCTCTGAAAAATCGATTTCACTATTAACTTTAAGTGCACTTTTGATAGAGTTAGAAGTTTCATAATGGGCTGATTTTTGTGAATATTATCTCCTTGGTGACAATATCTTCCTCACGAGAAATAAACTTTTAACTCATCTTTACGTGGGCCTCACGACGATATGTGTCATTAGGCGTGTTGGAATAATGGATCTACAGGCCCATATGGAATCTTTAATATAATAATTTTATAAGGGTCCCTTCTGAATTGAATCATTTGGGTTCAACCCGCGAGTCCAACCCGGTTTTCAAGGTTTTGAGCCCAAGCCCAACACAACCTGAGGTGGGACCTTGAATTTCCGGCCCGAGCCAAACTCGAAAAAATTTGGGTGGGTTGGTCGGGTTCGTAAATTACTAAATTTTTTCATATTTTATTATTACGAAAGGTTAGTAAAATTTTTTATATTAATTTCCAATATAAAATACATATGAAGTATTCTTCATCTTTACAAACATAAACCACACTAAAAATAGGTTAGGAAACATAAAATACATTAACAAAATATATACATTTATATTTATAGTGGTGTATTGTCGGGTTGCCCAATGCCTCAGCCCGAGTCCAACCCGATCAAAATCCAGGCCCGAGCCCAACCCGAGTATTGAAGGGGCCAACCCAACCCAAGTCCAACGTCGGATTGAGCTCGCCCAAGTTGCAGCCCTTCCACCAACACCCTCTTCTCTTACCGCCGCCATCCCATTGTAGTTTTCTACTCTTTGCCATATCATTGGTGGACCGCTTCATCGATGCAGACCTTCCAATCATTGGCCAACTTTGGCCAGATGAACCAGGTGATCACCTAAAGAATGCGTTTTGTTGGATGGATGGGATCACCTGATTAAAGAGAAGGCCCATGGACTGGATGAAAACCTAACCTACATATTTATTCCCACTAAACTTGCAGAGTGTTCTGTTTTCTCCTACAGTTGGATCTTCTAATGTGCATATAAAACTGGTGAAAAAATGCCACAGGAACTATAACATAAACTAAATTCAATGAATATGGAAAAACCCAGTAGTTGCGGGGGATAAGGTTGTAGTTTTTTTGCACTTGGTCACAAAAATCTCCGATTTTTTTCAAAAAATTCCCAAAAATTTTCGATTTTTCGAATTCACAGATCAATAGCCGATTAATTGGTTAAGACCCATTTTTCTCTTTCTGAATTTGATTTTTTTCGATTTTTGAATTTTGGATGAATCATGCTTATAAGTTATGACTTATTATTATGGAATTATAGATGTGTTTTTCATCATATAAATGTTTTTGTTAAAAACAACATTTCTAACTTGAAATACACCATGATATATTTTTTTATAATTTTGTCGATTTTTTTTCGATTTTTACTGAATTTTTCCAACTTGACCCCTTGCCGATTTATGGCTGAATCTTGACTTTGTGACTATGTTGTTGCAGACCATGAAATCAAGGTTTTCGGGGATAGGTTTGGGAGTTTGTTAAAGACCCTTAAGGTTTTGAAGTGGACTGGATCAGAGGGTTCAGGTGCAATGGTGGCAATGAATTGTAGTCAATTAGGGTTTCAAATTGTATAAAGGTCATATTACTCAATTGATAGACGGCATCGTTGCATCAATGGACATTGCCGTTCGATGGATTCATGAAATTGGTACGTGGTTTCAACAATCAATCAATCCAAGATGTTCGTCGTCGTCATCGTTGTCATCATCATCATCATTATCTACACCTTATCCCAAGTCCCAACTATATGGGGTCAGCAACATGAATGTTATTTTTCCATTCCTTTTTTTTTTTTTTCCTTTGTACGTTACCATCGTGGGAGGGCCCCACGGAAGACGGCAGGTGAAACCTGGAACCGGTCAAGCCGGGAAAGGGGATTTCTACTCCTGGCACACTGCTTAAAGGAGGAAATCTACCTGTGTGGGTTTGACCCCGCGACCTCTCGAAAGAGGTGGATACACACCAACCATTTGAGCTGCCATGTTGGGTGTTATTTTTCCATTCAACTCTATCTAAAACTATATCTTTTGTCAAGGCATGTATCTTTGGACCTTTTCGTACCAACAGTGATTAAGTGCTGGGCTGGCATGCACTTTTGCCAAAGTAAAACCACCGTTAGATTCTCAGAATCCAAGCCCCGAAGGTCCTCGAAGCCTTTTCCTTCTAATAAAAAGTTAATTTTTGAAAAACTTCAGAATAGAAGAACTTGTGAAGCTGTTACCACCAACTAGCCTAAGTTACAACCAAGGTTTTAAGGAGGCCATTTTAACGGTTAAACGGACTGGGGGCGTTACCATTTAAACAGATTGAAATGGCCAGGGGCAAAAATGGAAAAAAATGGAATTTAACGGAATTAAATGGATTTTAACAGGTTCAACGATTTTAACGGAAAAAAACAGAAAAAATGGAGCTGAAATTCAAATTTTGAAATTTGAAAAAAAAAAAAAAAAAACGGAATTTAACGAAAATTAAATGGATTTTAACGGATTTAACGGCCGTTTTTTTTCACAAAATTTTCAGAATTAAATGGCTGTTTAAACAATTTTAACGGCTGTTTTTTTCAAAACCGACAAAACGTGTTTAAACGATTTTAACGGAAACGGGCTTGGGGCGTTACCGTTTAAACGGCGTTTTTAAAACCATGGTTACAACCAACATTGGTTCAAGTCCTTTATAACTGGACAACTCAAAAACAGGTCATGCGATTTCCAACCTTAATTTCAACAAAGAAAGCATATAGCTAAATCTGATCACTAATTGGGATGAGGGGACAACTATTTTTGACAACCATTTTGGTGGACCCACATAGAAGATGAATCAATGGCTGATTTTTTGGTGAGGATGATCTCCTCACTATATATTAGATCACCCCAACAAAAAATCAGCCCATTCTGAAATTTCTAACCCCATTAAATGTGGTTTTCAAGTTACAGGGTAAAAATTGACGGTCCATAATTCTTCAACTTCTAAACCAGTCTACGAATATCGGAATTATTTAAATTTTTGTAAGGATGATCTGCTCACCATATAGACCGTCCTCACCAAAAATCAGCCATTGATTCATCTTCTATGTGGGTCCGCGTTGTCCCCCCGATCCCGACCCTTTACTAAAAGTTAACATTTTTACAAAAGTTATCAGAGGTTAGAGTCAGGCTCTTTTTCTCTTCACGTTGTTATAACTAGGGCTGCAACTTGGGCGGGCTCAACCCGAGCCCGACTGGTTGAACCCGACATTAGGGTTGGTTTGGGTTAGCCTTTTTAGAACTTGGGTTGGGTTTGGGCCGGATTTTTGGTAACCCGATCAAATTGGGTTGGATTAGGGCTGAGGCTTGGCCCAAATTTATTACAAAGCCAAAACCTTAGCCATCCTCGAGGGGAATATCCAAAGGTAATCTATTAACAATATTGTTGTAGTGGGGGACCCACATATTGTGATTACATGGGGGGTGATCCAGGAAGAAGAAGGTCACGTGCAGACTCTCTTAGATCATCAAAGAGATTCGGATGCGACATCATTTTTCAGCCGGGAAGGGGCTAACGCGTTAGCGGACTCTGTAGTGAAGGGAGGAGTCGTTAGAAATTTTCCATGTAGTAATGTGGAGTTCCCTATGTAACTTTTCCCATTTTGTTTCTTGTTCTCTCTCTTTCTTCACACTCCTTGTATTCTCCTTCACATTTCTTTAATAAAGTTTATTCTAATAGATTAAAAAATAAATAAATAAAAGTTATGGAGGGTTCTATTTGAATTCTTGGAACCAAGGTTTAAAGGAGGCCGTTTTAACGGTTAAACGGACTGGGGGTCGTTACCGTTTAAATGGCCCGGGGCAAAAATGAAAAAAAAAGGAATTAAACGGATTTTAACAGAAAAAAAATGAAAAATGGCGCTGAAATTCAAATTTTGAAATTTAAAAATTAAAAAAATAGAATTTAACGGATTTTAACAGAATTAAATGGATTTAATGGATGTTTTTTTCACAAAATTTTCAGAATTAAACAGCTGTTTAAACGATTTTAACGGCTGTTTAATTCAAAAACGTTAAAACGTGTTTAAACTGTTTTAACGGAAACAGGTTTGAGGCGTTACCGTTTAAACGACCGTTTTAAAACCATGCTTGGAACTACTAATTAATTGAAAATATTGCAGAAAAGTATTAGAGCAAGATAGAACAAAGAAAATTAAGAATTTAATTAATACTCAAAGTGAACAATGATGTGGGGCCCAATCGGATCCACACCGTAAAACCCTAAGAACCCTTAAAGGGTATTTTAGACCAATTTGATTTTTTGATCCTTTTTTTTTCGCACATTTTTCTTCACGAAACGCAATCATCTAACCATTAGAATAGCCACGTGAAATTTTATCAAATTCTGAAGAAATTGAAATTTCAAGGTTTAGTGGGACCCGCAAAAATTTGGATACTTTTGTGTAACACATCTCCCCATTTTTCCCTTTTACTTTTCTCTTCCTTTGATTAAAACATCCTAGCCATTCAAACCCAAAGCCATGTCCATGTTTTAGAGTTTTGCAAAACACAACAACAAAACCCAACCCATTAAATCCTCAATTCTCAATAACCATGAGATGTGGTTATCTCTATTCTTATCAAAACCAATATGCAATTCCCCACGTGTTGGTGTTGTGACAACGTTAACACACTAACTAAACCCAAACCATTTGATTGAAACCGTCCAAGCCTTCATCTATGATCCGTGTTACACCAGAACACCTCCTCTCTCAACCTAAACCTATCTATATGAACCCACTGTTAGAGAATATATATTATAATAAATTGTGTAAGATACACCATATCACCATTGGTGTATCTCATCACAAGATTGGGATAATATCTTAGGATTAGATTTGATCTCATTAAGATTAGATTAGATTTGATTAGTATTTCTTTTCTAAATTACTCATGTAATGCTCTATATAAGAGTTGTGCGTATGTATGTCAATGTAATCACTCAAGTTTAGCAATAAACTAAAATCTCTTTACCCATCTCCAATGCAAATGCTGCCCATCCTCATCAAATAGTGCCCGATCAACATCCAAGAACACCTCACATCTGCCAACGTGCGGCAACCAAGAACCTTCAAGATTTGTTGCTGCCAGTCCAAATGCTTCCTCTCTAAATACCTCATCAACGGGAAGCCAGAGGTACTGCTACAGCCATAAGTTGCAGCCGGGTAAAACCTTGGAGAACCACCACGCCTGGTCCTCACCTCCACTTTGACTCTCCAACCGATAACGTACCATTTATTCAGGTGAGTCCCTTTATTTGAATGTCTTTCGAAACCCCTTCTCAACTTGAATATTTTATCCCTTCTTTGTTTTTACCATTTGTTGTTGATTATCAGAACCATCGGGTTTTGGTTGTGACTTGAATGGCATCAGAACCTCACCACCATTGCAGCCACAGAATATAGCCAAGCTCTCCTTCCTAATCTATGTGTTTTCCATTATTTTATTGATTTATTTTTGGTTGGATCATCGCCTTGATGAGAATTATTTGTTTTGGACCAGTACATTGACTCTTTTTCCCCAATGGTCAATGCCCATGATGGGCCCAAACTGTTCCCTCATATGAGCCCATTGAATCTCTCTCTCCCCTTTTGTCTTCAACCCTTTCTTATGGAGAAAACAATGGCATAAAGCCAGCTGAATGGGGTGAATGCATCCCACTCGGGACTGTGGTTAAAACATGGTATGGCCATTAATGGTTGATTTTTTTGTGGTTTTTTGGGTATGATTTCTTCACATAGTGGTGGCCATGTGCGCTATGGTCATCAAAGACGTGGAATATATAGGCTGATGTTAGGTGTGTTAATGTGGTAACTGTATCAACTAATTTATTTGGACACAATAATGTGGGTTTGAATCCATCTCTTTGAGTCCAATTAGAAATCAATCAAAGGGGCCAATATACACATTTTTGATCATTAGCCGTACCTAATGATCAAATCCCAAATACTTTTGTCATGGCTAGTAATCGTTGGGATCTGGGCGTACTTGTACCTAATCTGTTTGTACCCTTATTTGAATCTTCATAACCAATCCCAACTCATTCTGACTTCTTTTTAGTTATGATAATTAATTAAAGGTTATGAGCTCTACTTTAACAGCCTATTGATGATTATAATCTTTTGATCATTACAAAATAGGACTGAGAGCTATGAATTAAGCCTAACCTAAGATATTATTGTTCTAGCATTAGTAACCAACATATATAATTAATGTTATCTAACTTAAAATAGTGGGTTTGATTGAAGGCCCAATAGTCTTGTGATCAAATCTACGCGAAGGAGATAAGGAAATAATTATAGTAAATCGGATAACGAGCTAAGGTAGGATTCTATTCCCGATCTCTTACTTCTATGGACGTGTTTTAAATTATTATTTATTATGTACATACGTTTATAGATTAGAAAAAAAGATACATTTTGAATTATCTTATGAAATCATGTGTTATCGAAAATTATGCATCTCCGATTTGATATTGATGCATGTGATCAATCATATTATATTGACTGGATCGTTATTATTACTATTGGAAATGCATTGGGGTTCATGATTGTCATTTACTTATTATTATTATTTTGAGGGTTCGAATGTATCGTAGGACCACGACTCCTTGGATGCTCTCTCAAATTCCGAGAGCGTGCCTAAAAAGCAAAATGACATTCTGCTCCTAATGGTGAAAGAGTTGAAACATCCCTCCTAGATCTTTGTGGTGGAATTAACGGCATGGCCCACCTGTAAAAGAAACGCTTGTTTAGATCAACCATGTACTCTTGTTTATATTTTGACTCATTGGGATTTTGGGATTTACCTGATGAGTCAAGTTATTTGATTATCGATAGTATTGATGCACATTTCGATCATTGTATGATTTTTATCATGCATCCCCATAGAAGTATGAGTGGTGAAGCGAAACCTACTAAGTTGTTGAAAACTCAGCCTACTTAAACATTTTTGCAGATATATCAGATGGATCAGCGGCTTAGAGATAGAAACTAGATGATTTTACCATGTTTATTGTTTTCTTAGAGAATATGTTTAAGCTTTGCTTTCAGACATTTGAATTCCTAGTTATCTCAGTAGGTTGTTATTTGGCATTTAGAATGTAATCGAAAACAAATTTCAAATTTACGTTTATGAAAATTATCATTTATGAGATTGGTTCATTTTGACTTGTGTGTTGACTTGGACACATGCTCACTATCTCATTTACATTATTTTAATCCGCACCTCTTGCCTCAGCCTCGGATACCTAATTCAATCCATATTCTTCTAGGTTGGGTCATGGGTCCAAGGTTTGGATCATGACACACACGATACTCGAGGTTCAAGATCTGGCCTCGATGATAACCATAGATATGGTAACTGGTCCACCATCATACATTGGAGAAGATGGGAAAGAAGAAAGAGAGACAAAAAAAAATTTATGTGGCTTCTTCAAAATATTGACGGGCACATCCACAGGCTTTTAGAGCCATTCACTATGTACTATAGAGATTACAATCCGTCCTCCCTACAATTTCTTTCTCTCCAACAGAGTACGGGGTCTCAATATATAGATAATTACAACTCCCTGAAAACCTACAAACAATAGAATTCTAAATAAGTAAACAATCCCTCGATCTATTAGTATTTCTACCAAGGTGAAGATAGAAATTAGGATCATTGCCAGACCTGGAGTCTTGTAGATAGACTCCCCAAGACGATGATATGGTGTGATGCGGGTACTATCAAGCATATACTTTGGAAAGCATGCACCATGGAAAATGTAAAAGTCAAACCTCGGTAATTGCATTAGGATATCTTGGTGCCCACAGTAGTTGTATAATATTCTAGTAATGGTGCATGTCAAGTTGACCTCATGAACCACCCTAAGATGCTTGATTTAGGGATGCTTCTAAGGATTTTTTACCAAGGTAGCCTGAGATGTTAGACTGGGGTCGCCGAAAATCTTAGACAAGAGTCGCTCTAGATCTTTGATCTTGCATCTTGAGGTAACATGTGTCATGATATGATGCGTGAAATATTTTGGTACACACAATTCTCCCTTCTGGAGGTGGAGCATAATGTAGCATGGTCGACCTCCAAGAAATTCAGGCTCTCAATGGTTGGAAATAGCTCAAACAAGCCAAGATTCCCAATTGACAATGAAAGTTATTTAATCTCGGTGATGGACCTAATGCACTATTTGCGCATTAAAGTATTTGGAATTACGGCCAAGTCTTCATTGGTTGAACCTTAATCAGGCCTTTAGTACCTGATCTTAGTCAGATCTTTGGTGCTTGATCCTTGTCAGGGCTTTGTCTATAATTCGTGTCAGAGCTATGCTTGATCCATGTCAAAGATTTGAATATGGTCTCTCTTATCTAATATTCTAAAACTGTGACTCCTAGTTCGAGCACATATGAATTGATTCCCATTTATTTGGTAAGTTTAACCCCATTGGCCTCGAGAATTGGCTTAGGTCAGATCTTGGGATCCATGTTAGGACAAACATCGAGATCCACATCAGGTAGGACTTCAGAAATCATGTCAAGACACTTTGGGATCTATGTCGAGTAGGACCTCGAGAATCATGTCAGGAATGACCTTAGGATCCACATCGAATAAGACCTCTGGATTTGCATCGAGTTGGACCTCAAAAACTTGGGAAATACCTCGCGATTAGTGTCAAGACATTGGAATATGTGCAAATAAGACCTTGAGATTCATGTCCAAAATGACTTCGAGATCTGTGTCAAATAAGATCTTGAAATCATGTTCAAGAAAGACCTCCGGTCTGTGTCGAATAAGACCTCGGGAACCATGTCTGACAAAGACCTCAAGATCCGTGTCGAGCAAGAACTCAAGATTCTGTGTTGGGTTGGACCTCGGGATCTGCTTAAGTAAGACCTCGGGAATCATGCCAAGAAGACCTCGGGATCACCATCAAGTAGAATCCCAAAAATCATGTCCAAAAAGACCTCAAATCTGCATCAGAGTAGGACCTCACAAATCATGTTGGAAAGACCTCAAGATATGTGTCAAGTAGGGCGTCGTCAATCATGACAGTAAAGACCTTAGGATTCATGTCAAATAAAACCTCGAGAGTCATCCCAGGATAATACCTCAGGATCCATGTTAGATAATACCTCGAGATCCATGTTAGGTAAAACCTCAAAAATCATGTATGGAAAGACCTTGTGATCCATGTCAAAAGTAATACCTCGAGAATCATGTCTAGAACGACCTTGGAATCATGCTTGAAAATACTTGGCCAAGATCAGGCACCAAAGACCTGACCAAGATTAGATATTAAAGACCTAGGTAAGATTAGGCACTAAAGACTTAATCAAGATTAGGCATAAAATGGCCTGACCAAGGTTCAAGCACCGAAGAGTTTGTGGTAAATCCAAACACTTTAAAGTGCAAACACTGTACTAGGTCCATCACTGAGATCGGATAACTTTCATCGTCAATTAGGGGCATCTTACACTATTTTAGCTATTCCCAACTAGTTAGATTGATATTCGCTTAAAAGTGTATATTTTAAGCAATTATCCTTTTAGCATTATCGTACTCTCTTATGTAAAACTGACATTTTTATCAATTTTTCTATGTAAGAGTTTCTTCTGTTAGGTAGAACACACTTTTCTGGACAAAATGACATGTTTGCATGAATTAAACATATTTTTGAAAGTCGAGATATAAAGCCGTTTTGATTAAGTCTCATTACGTATTTTTTCTATCGTAGGAAACCTGATTGTATAACTTTATGACTTGCGGGCCCACAATTGATTGCCAGAGTCTAGGACCAAAGCTCAAAGAGACAACAGGTTGAGGATAAGAAGATATAGGCCAAGTGCTGGAAGAGCTAGAGAGTCGAAAAAGCCTGAGAGAAGATCAAGAGAGAAAGAAAATCGCACCTCAAGAAGAGATTAAGGAGAATAAAACTCAATCAATTAACACAAGATGAAGACTTGTCAAGTTGGTAAAGCTTGTAGAAGATCAAGTCAAAGACCAGTTCAAGACCCTCTGCTAGCATTTTCTCTTTATTTTTTTTAATAATTTCTCTCTCCTCTCTCTAAATCTCATTCTCTCTTTACTCTCAAATCTCAATCGCCCAACACTCTCTCCTTCCGAGATCACTATCCTACGGCCTACCTTGGCCAATCTCCATCGCCCGATGACCCATCCGATCATCACCGTCCATTTCTATCGTTCGATCGCCAAGTGATATTTTAAAAGGTTTTAAAGAAAGTTGTTTAAAGAAAATCTTGAACATTTTAAAAAGATCAAAGATTATCATTTTTTTTATGCACAAATGTTTTATTTTTCAAAAGGTGGGAGAAACTTATCAAAGAAAGGAAAGCTTTTAAAAACAAAAAAGGGAGGGGAATATTTATTGGAAGGAAAGATGCTGGATGTGGGATATAAAAGGAGAAGAAAGGAAGAGGGCCCACACGGACGGAACGATCCCCTTTCAACCCTAACTCTCTCTTCCACGTTTTCAAAAATTGAACCCAAAACCCTAGATTAAGAGGCTGTTATAAAAACTATAACCTCTCTTACAATCTTTCTCCTTTTCTCTCCTTTCCTTCTCTCCTCCTCATAGGCCGGTGGTTCCATTAAAGCCACCACAACCAACAAGTGATCAAGCTTGGAAAGCTTCTTGCCGGACTGTGCTACCACGTTGTTAGTGCTCGACTCTCTCACAACCATCCCCATCAGATTCTCCTTCTCTTTCTTCTACCTCCTCATGGTGAAGCCGAACGTGCCCCACTGTTGGTGCGTCTTTATAGATAGCAATGTCGAAATGCACTAGGGGATGGCTCATGCCAACGATACTCCCCGACAAAGCATTTGCAAATAAACAGGTGTGTTTGGCACTCAAACCGATTGTGTTAAAAATGTGGGTGAAGTGATTTCCTAAGGTATCAAACAGTATAATAAAATGATGCGTCACGAACATCAACACAAATTGAAAAATGGCAACTAAGGTAGTTACAACAAAAAAAAAAAAAACAAATTCCTTTAACTTTCGAAAGAAGAGAACTTTTATCAGTCCACCTGTTAATGGGTAGGCAACATCACAAAATATGTAGACAAATGAGCTCAAAAGATACAACACTTAGCAGTTGAGGCTCACCGTACACTAGAGCTGAGTTTACTTCGATTGACTCAATTATATTTATCATTTCTATTGCCATCAACTACCGAATTTGCCATACAATTTCTCTAGTTTTTGGCATCGACGTAGATGTTTTCATAATGAGAACATGGACCTATAAAAAGTATAGCACGATGTTTTCATAATGAGAACATGGACCTATAAAAAGTATAGCACGATGTTTTCATAATGAGAACATTTCTCGGTCTCGTACAACTTCCTTACCAAGAGTCTCTGCCTCATTTCTATTTGGATGGATGGATGTATTTCAACAGGTACACACATATAAGATCTCTAGTGCATCCAATGGTCTCCAAAAATAATGATCAAGTAAAAGAGGTTATAACAAAGGTTTGTCAGAATCCATCATGTCCGAGAGTCACCTTCAACTCTCTAATCTGATCACCAACTGCCATGGTCCCACCGAACCCAAATTGTTGAAAGAGCTACAGTCAAAGTTTAGCTTTTTAATGAACACCTCCAAACTTGGATATCCGATAGACCCAAGTTAATTTTATTGGATTTGGGTTCACCCGATTAGTAATAAGGTTGGTTCTAGTTACACTGATACCAACCTAAACCTCACCTACCTAGAGGTAATGCCACCATTTTTCCCTAATGAACCGATGAACAGTTGTTATTTTGTTCTATTTATTTCTTAATCTTTCATTGCCTAAATCACAATAATATTATGCACACAATTTTATAGAACATACTAACAAACTGAATAAAATTGATGATATAATAGATGTGCTAAAAGCATTTAGAAATTAGACAAAAAATGGTTTCATGATTCATGACGGGTGTTCTACCGTTTAACAATTTATAGCACTAATGGTCATTTGATGTTATGGCTATTATAACACACTATCTGAGATAGAAGTCGCATAGATGGAAGTTGGTTGTCTTAATACAATTTTGACTTTTTAATCTAATAATGATTTTGCTGGATTCTATACAAAAAAAAAATGCAAGAGAAGTAAACACTTCCCTCTTATCTGCATACACAAAATGCAAGATAGGTAACACTTCTCTCTTACCTACATGCACAAAACCAACTTCAACTATATTTAATAATGAGAAGGCCTATGGATTGGTTAATAGCCATGATGAAAAATGTCAAATCAGGCCTATGGACACTTTTTATTCATCTTGAGTGATCATGGATTTTCATATGAGACCGAATTGCAATATATTCTCAATATTTGGTTCTAGCACATGAAGAAAAAAGGATCTGAAAATGGGAATTGATTGGATGATAATGCTGTCCAAAATAAAAAAATAGGACAATCCCAATTTTAATGTGTTTGTCACTATAAAGGTGTATAATCTCTTACCTTAGTTAATTGAAAAGTATGTTTTAGAAAGTAGACGATCATCCATGACAAAAGTATTGAATTATTATTTTTTGATGATTATCATGCATCATAGATTAGTGTTCTGAGTGTCTATTCAACCGATATTGGGTTAGCATTATAGCATGATGTATGTGGTAGGTTACGCACACCTATATTCTAGCATTTATCCGAGGTGTTGGTTGTATTTGAGCACGCCGGATAGGTCTATGGGTGGTTATGTTCGACCCTAAAAATTAAACAACCAGTGAATAAGGAGAAGCCCTTGGGTGCAAAACCCTGAATCATCAATGATCCGAGATGTCGAATTATTAGAACTGGTTGACTTGACTCTAAGATATTGGATCAATTAATCTTAATGCATTAGTATTGCATTATGTATTAATATGAGTGTGTTTTCTTGTCTTCTATGCATGATTTGTTTAGCTATAGAATGAAATGAATGTATGGACACTTATACATTTTAATTATAGAATTGCGCAAAGACAATATTACAATTATGATTGATCCTATATATTATTGATTGACGATGTGTACACACAATAGCATGTTACTTGCACATGGTTAATGAGTATTTAGCTTGCAAGTCTGATGGACTTACCCTTATATACCTTTTGTAGGATGTGATTGATAGATCCGGGTGAGGATCTAGATCTACTGAGTAGCAGTAGCTAGAAACTTTGGCTTAGAGTTTAGTTATTTTTTTGTTAGTGGCCTCAGGGGAGGTTCACGAGTTGCTCTTTTGGTAGCAGGTTGCCCTTCCGGAGCTCAGTAGCTACTTCTTCTGGGTAGCCCTTTTGTGGACAGACCCATGGAACTTCCCTTTTTCGACCCCGAGACTTAGACTCGAAGGGTCGGATACTCCAGCTATATCTTCTGCTTTGAAGAAACAGAGCAACTAATAGCCACAAATAGCTCCAGTAAGTCAATAACGTTATTGTTTAGACTCGATTTTGTTACTTTCGCATTTTGTTCAGTTGGACCCATTTTATTTATATTTTAGATATTATTCAGTTGAGTTGACTTTTATATTAATCTGACATTTATGAGACTTTTGTATTTCTCGTGACGTATTAGAATTTGTTCTCAGATCGTATCTCAGAATTCGTGCACAGATAGATATATTCTAGTGTACGAGTTGTGGGGCGTGATAGAAGCTAGAAGATCCACCAACCATAATATTCAATATCAAGGGATTGATGCTCTTATGGTCAAAAAATTTTGTTGATTGTTAAAGTTGTTCTTTTGAAGATTTTGTCTTTTGATGGGATCTTTTGTGCTCTAGAGAGGAGACTTAATTTTTATTTATTTTTAACTTTGATGATGTTTTAATTAAATGGTTATCTTGAGCTCTAAGTATACTTTTGTAACCTATTGGCTTTTCAGCTCTTTATAAAATTTTATACTTATAAAAAAGGTTTAGGGCTTTTTACCCAAGGTCGCCAGCCCTGCCTTGCTTCTTTAGGGGCTTTCACTCAAAGAATGCAGCTCACCATAAACAAGAAATAAATATGATATAACATGTATAAAAATTTCTAGCAAGAAGAAAATATTTAGCATACTTAAAAATATGCATGAATCTCAAAAACACTTTCTAAAAAAGACTAACAAATACATCTAAAATCGATTTTCAAATAAATTAACATATGTATCTAAAAGTAATTTCCAAAGAGACTAACTAATGCATAAATATATTAAAACAATTTTTCATAGATTAGCATGCATAAAAATAAGCTTAAAACATTGAGGATATGAGAAAACATGATAAAACATGGAAGAAAACATGAGTTAGAAACCTGTAACGCATATATAATTACAAATTGTAACTTAATAAAATTATATAAAATTGTAATTAATAGAATAAAATTACATATTTTAATGTTAATGAAATAGTCAAATTACTAACTTAATGACATATAAAATTATCATCAAACAAGTAAACAAGATCATAATGTAACAACATGGCCTCTCCACTATTAATGGTTAGCCTATAAAAGTTTTAATCTAAGCCAAAATATATCTCATAACCCTAATAGGCTTCAAGCAAGTGAACAATATGGACATACTCTAAGGTTCATATCAATTCAAATCTAAAAAATGTTGGGGTATTATATAACCAATCTTTTTGGTGTCCTCATTCTTGAAATTTTTTATTATGTTGATGTGGTCCATGATCTTTGGTTTTGTTGAAAATCTGAGCACAGACACTTAGACTTCATATACATTATATACATTATACACCTTGTTATGAGCTCGCAAAATATGTATTTCTTATCTTTGTTTCTTTTAACATATATCTTTCTTAGTGGGAGAACCTTTGCGTGTGTGGTAGCCTATCTCCATTTCTGAAAGAATTAATGTGAATAATTTAAAAGTGAATGGCCAATGGATCACACAGAAATTAACTGTTTAGAATTAGTATATTGAGAAGATAAATATATCTTGTCCACATTAAGAGGTTCTTACAAATTTATTTTTGTTTTGACCATTGAGGCCCAACAAAGTAAGTAATCTTTTTAAAATTTATTTCTGAAGAGATAAGAAATGTATTAATTAAGACAACATGGAAGCCCAATAGTGGTAAGCATGATGTCTTAAATCGTAAAGAGGGATCAAATTTGTGAAACACCAAGTGGAAGACCATATATGTTACCAAAGTAATGAAATAGAAAAAATATATTTATATATTTTGTAATAATGATTTGAGCCCACTCCGTATCTAACGATTTGATTATTTTCAATGGGAGATTCAATTGGTGAGATATGGAGAGCCTGATATCCACCAGAGTTGTCATTACATAAAGAGAACAATGTTAAACTTTGTGGGAGTTGCATTGAATACCTAAATTCTCGACATTAGTGCATATTCATCATTGATGTTTATATGTGTGTGAATATGATTGTCCTTTATTATAATTGTGATTTTGTGATGGTTAATCATGTGATTCTATATTTGTTATTTATATTACATGTTGGTTTACATGATGGTCAAATCTTACGAAAAATGTACCATAAGATTATTCACATAATATGTGGGTGAACATAATAAAAATAATAGACTCATGGATATATTTGCATATTATCCAATGTATTGATGTTCATGCTTGACCACTCTAATGAACTACGTTATGCTTACATTAATTATATATTAGCATGAAATATAGTAGTTTAAATTATGAGACTGGATTGTGTCTCATGAGGTTTATATCTAAAACATATGAATGCATCATTGGTGATTGATTTTATGGTTGGTAAGATATTTTTTCTATGCTATGATCGTAACAAAAGTATATAATTTTCTACATTAGATTATAAAATGATAATAAGATTGGTTCAAATGATTGTATTATGGTAAATTTATATTTGTAGTCATCCATAATGAATAGTAATTTTTGTAGATTACACTTTCAAGGAGTTGACTTTTATTAATATTGAAGCAACAGTTCTCAAATCTTTATTTTAAGACATATATGTTTTGAAAAAGAAGGAGCATGAATTTACAGCTAACAAAGTTATCGAGATCATCTTTTGATAGCTTTTTTCAACATGGCATGAGGGCAACATGCCCATAACCAGCCACATTAGTAGGTTCAAGGTACACGCAGCCCATATGGCTTGAAATATTACTAATTTGTGTAAACTAGTACAATTGGCAGATGTTTTATCCGGATAGGAAATTGAACCAAAAGATAGAAACTCCAAGAAATTGGAGACACGGATCTGATGCGAACTTGGCAGCGCGAGAAGATCTGTTACCAATGGAAGATCAGCTAATTAGTATCAATCTCCGTCAAGGATTCTGAAATAGAGACCAACTAGCTAGAAATAAGCACTTTATGTCGAAGAGAACGATCAACAATAAAAGGGTAGGACCCCCACTTAGGAGAGAGAGAGCTTGAGCGTCAGAGTATTTTTTGCAAGTACAATCCTGACATAACTAAGAGATTTCATTCCTTTAAGATAATCTGCTTTTTCATTATTCAAATCAATTAATCTGTCTCTTCTTGATGCTCCCTACTTAAAGATCTATATCGAGATTTGACCACCAACCTTTAGTCCTCTACCTCCAAGTGCTTGGGAGACTCTGGGACTGTGTGGACTCTATTTGTCTCTAAGGGAAACATGGTTAATTAGATTTCTGACTTAAGGATAAGAGTCTTGCCACCCCACGGATAACTGGACAAAAATGTATACGATTATACGATTTGAGGCCAAGAGATCGACGAGGCAACGACTATTTTTCCAAAGGATAATGGCAAATCCGTGGTTTTGCACGAGAAGTGGGTATAAAAAGGTGAGGTTGCGTTGTTTTTTTCTGTAATCGGTGGGGTTGCGTTGTTCCAAGTTAGAACCTACAAGTCTACAACAACGAAAGGGAATGGGACCCACTGAGAGAGAAGACGACATTTTGTCATCAAATCCTTCACCAAGACCATCAACCCGTCCAAAGACTATGATGAGAAATCATCGTAAAGAGGGGGAGAGAGAGAACCAGAAGAAACAAGCTGAAAGAAGAGAGAGAAAACACGCCAGCCCTCTGTTCTTCTTAGGGTTTCTGCTCCAAAAGCACAGAAACTCTAATTTGAAAGTTGTGAATTTTTTTAGGGTCTGATCGAGCTTCCTTTTTGCCGATGGAACCGCCGAATTCAGATCATAAAAAGCCGGAAAGGACTCTGGATGGATTCTCTACCATTTCTCCGACGCGGATCTTCTGGAATTCTCGAAAAAGATCCGGTAATTCATCTGGTCTTTTTGGTTTGTTTCAATTCTTTCTCAAAGGTGTTATGAAAGATTATAAATTTGAAGTTGTGTTCTGAATTTTGCATGATTTCAAACACTCCCACAAACCCATTTCTTAGAATTGAGAGATTTTGCTCTGATTTTGACGAGTTTTCTCTTCAATTTTTTAGTTGTTTGAAATGTTTTTGGACATAGATTTGAAGATGGGGAGTGGAATTAGCATGATTTCAAACAAACCCATTTCCTAGAGCTGAGAGATTTGGTTTGGAGTCTGGACTGTGATGGGTTTTTAGGATTTTTGATTTTTCTGCCACGGCAAGTCTTGAAAGAGAGAGAGAGAGAGAGAGAGAGAGAGAGTCTTGGCCCAACTGCTACGACAGATTAGTTGTTGAGCTGTGTTGCTGTCAAGCTCACGAGGAAGTCCTCCTCTACACCCTTGGATGGATCTCAAGATACACATCTCTCGACTCTCGAAGGCCATCCAACAGTTTGGACCCTAGGGAGGACATCCTCCTGAGACTCACAGCGTCATGTTCCTCCTCTGTCTTGCTACAATACGCATATTGGTTGTTATGCAACTCGTGATTCTAGGAAAAAAGAACGTTCTTAAATTATTAATAAAAGTTTCATTTTGCTTGAATAATAAAAGTTTTCATGGACTAAAAATGATATTTATCTTTTTAGAAGGTGGTGGTGGGGTCGAGGAAAAGCTGTGGTACAGGATACACTTTGATACACGGTTCTCAAGGTGTATCAAATGGTGTAGAGTCTGTGGACAACGTTTTCATAGTTAGAGTCTGGACTACGTATGGAGACTAGTGGGGTGGGGTCATTTGGGGGATCGGGTTGTCCTAAGATCATGGGATGGGACACCCGTAAAGGTTAGAATTGCTTGATTGCTTTCTTTTACCGTGACATTGACTACCATTAGACTCTCCCTACCTACCTTGCGCAAGTTAGCATTGCTCCCTAGCTCCCAACCCCCCAATGATACCGCGCACCAGCCGAGAGGTGTAGCTGTGCAGGTACTTTACTTTTAGAAAGTTCTCTCTAAATGCTCCATTTAAAGCTAACCAGCGAGGTTTAAAACGGGCCGTCACAACTGATGGTTAATGTTATGACGGATCAAATCACAGTTCAAAATTATTTCATTATTATTATTTTTAATTCATTTTTAGAAAAAAAAAGTTAATAACGACCGTTATAATGTCAAACTGTGGTCGTTAGACTCGTTACAATGTTAAGTCCGTTGTATGTTTTCGTGGTTTTAAGCACAGTACTTAACGGGTTTGTAGTAGTGTTGTCAATGGGTCGGTTACGGTTTGGGTCCTAAGGTACCCAGAACCGGAACCAGTATTGTTGAATCTTATCGGTTTTAGTTATTATCGGATCCGGTTCTTAAAATGATGGATCTGGTACTGGAATCGATCGTTTGGTTTCGGTGGTTCCTGTACCTATATCAGTTCCAAATTTCCAATCTTGATAATATGACAATTTTAACACATTATTTAAATATTTAACATTATATTTATATATGGGTCCCAGTTTGGTTCAGGTTTCTATCGGTTCGGTTCCAATTCCAATATTGAACTACCCAGATCCGTAACCGGAGTTTGTAGTTTTAACGATATATATAATGGCCGTTACAACGTTTTTTTAAAACCATGCTAACCAGTATGCGGGGAACCTGTTTCATTTTGAAAAATTGTTGGGTTTTTTTTTTTAGTCTTTCGCCTTTATATTGGATGGATCTGATTCACTGAACTAGTTTCCTTTCTAGCAGCCAACGGACGGATTGTAGACAAGGCACCAGAAGACACCCTTGAAAAAACACCCCACAAACAAGAGGAATCCCCCATGATCATTGACAATGAACAGGAGTCATCAACAGCTCCGGCTCTTTCCGAGCGTCGAAAGGCTCTCTTCGAGCCATTGGAACCGACAATGAATATAAACGGTGGACGAGCTTCGGCTGAAGTTTTACTGCCCCCACCAGACTTTGATGCAGCAAGCTACCCCAGAGGCTGGCTGATTGGAAAGAAACGGAAGCTTGTAAATGTTGATGTGGTTGAAAGTATGCGACGAATTGCAATTCAGGAGATGAACAGAAGGTCTCTTACCTACCCTAAATGATTAAAAACATCAAGACTGACAATTCAAGCTAAGTGATCCACAACTTGATGTTGCAGGACCGAGAGATTGATGGTCTGAACGAGCAATTAGAAGAGGATGCGCGGGCCTTAGAACATCTGCAGCTTCAACTCCTGCAAGAGCGGAGCAAACGCGCTGATGTAGAGAGGGAGAACACAATGCTGCAGAATCAGGTATCCATGTTAATGAATATGTTGCAGGAACCTGAAGGAGTGGAAGATGAAGGAACAGAGGACCCTTGATTGGTGACGCATACATACGTAACATACATGCATGCCAGTGTGGTAGTCATTCTTCTTGTTAATAGTACATGCCGGTGTGATAGTCATTCTTCTTTGTTAATAGTTCACATGGTTAATATTTACAGGTCTACATTCGTTAATAGTTCAAATGGTCAAATATTTACCCATCTACATTTCATCATCATCTAAGCCACGTTTATATCATCATGGTAAGCCTTGTCTCGACGATATAACGGTATGGGGTCGGCTGCATGAATCCATCATCATTAAAAACCTTTTCCCAACAGTATGAGGTTGACTGCACAAATCCATCATCATCATCATCATAAGCTTTTTCCCAACAGTATGAGGTCGGCTGCCTGAATCCGTCCCATTACGGTATGGGGTCGGCTGCATGAATCCATCACCATCAAAAACCTTTACCCAACAGTATTGACGTTGACTGCACAAATCCATCATCGTCATAAGCTTTTTCCCAACAGTATAGCTGCCTGAATCCATCCCATAACGGCATGGAATCAGCTCCATGAATCCATCATCATCATAAACCTTTTCCCTACAGTATTGGGTCGGCTGCACAAATCCATCCCAACAGTATTGCGTTGGCTGTGCGAATCCTGTTCCTCCATTTACCTGAATACACTTGGGTAATAAATTTATGCCAATAGAGTCCTCCATTACTCCCTTGTTTTGATGTTTTACCCGTACCAACAATACAAACCCAATCAAATATCTTCAGAAATCGAAACACAGTTCACAACAGATGTTCAAAGATATTATTCACATGGTTCCAGAGGGAATGCCATTTTACAAGGATATTGCTGATAACAAGCTAGAATTTTAATACATGGGGTTTATCAGGATTCTTCATCAAAATAATTTTCTGAATCCCAACATACCCCAATTCAAAACCAACCTGCGATTGTTCCATCCATAAAGAAGAGAAGAGTAAAATGAGATATTTTAATACATTTTTTACATGAAAGTTCGGCCTAGGTGCGGGGAGAAGGATAACTATCTGGCTTGGTTATCACCATCTTCTGAGATGTTCAACAAGAACTGCGGCAGAGATGCAATCCGAGGCAGATGAAGCAGCAGATCCCCAACTGAGTCTTTCCTTGACATGGACGGTACTGACTTGAATCCAGGGGCATTGTCAAACTCCGTTTTAGGTGCTGGAAAATCACCGCTAACCTTATTCTCATGTGTTGTCTCAGGGGCATCGTTAAACTCCACTTTAGGTGCTGGAAAATCACCGCTCACCATATTCTCATGTATTGATTCAGGTGTAGACTTAAGTTGACCGTCCTTACTATCAACAGGCCTGTCAAGACCACCAACCATGGCAGGATCTTTCTGTAGCAGACAGCAAAGAGAGTTGACCCTTGTCATGAGGGATTTCTCATCTGAGGCTGATGATGCAAATTGAGAGTCACTGAGCAGGTGCTGTGTCATCTCCTCCAGCATGTCCTTGTTCCATAATCCTTCACCAGAGAAGAGCGGATTGTCGGAGGTCATCTGCTCGGAAATGCAATTTCCGATGTGGCTCATCAGATCACTCATAGACATGGATGTATTAAGTCCAGGCACTTTTAACTGATCCCAATGGCTCAGCCCCTTTGATTCTACAGCTTCAATGCTTCCATTTTCTTCGATTGCATGTGTGTCAATCCCTAACAAAGTAAACAAATTACCAAAGTGAGTAAAATTGCTGGGAAGAATTAATCTCAATCAAATAACAAATTCAAAGTAGTTCATAAATAAGGGTTGACCTTCCACTTGCAAAATGGCGGAATACCTACAACATATCAAGCCCCAGAAACCAGAAAATTTTTATAAACAGATTTGGTACACTTTTGAAACTAAGCATGTGGCCTAGGTAGTACTTTCAGTTCTTCGGTCATCCAGAAGTTTATATTCCCACTACTTAATCAGCATTTGATAGATTATCCAACCCCAAAATCGATCTGCCCGAAGATACATTGTGACACTTGGTTTGGGACCCAAAAGATGACTTGGGTCTTTGATGCCTAGAGACATCCATCCCGCTTGGAGATAACTCGTTACAACATAAAGTAAGATTTTTCTTGTTTTCTAGTAGAAGTTACAATTGAAGGAATTCAAACCATGATAGCACCAGAAAAACTCAGTAGCCAAGGCCAGGCTATGCAGCAGTTGGCAGCATATTTATGGCCAAAAATCAATCACTACTTAAATAAAAATAAAAATAAAAAAGTTGAAAGGCATGCATCCGTCATCATTTTTTTATCCAAGCCCACACAAAGAAGAGTTATTAAAAGTTCTATAAAATAGTTATCACCATATTCACCACAAATTTACATGCCAAGTTCATGAACATACCTGAGCTGGGGGAAGGAGTTTCTCGATACAAATGATCTGGTGCTCTACCAACTGTATCTTGTAATTCACTCTTTATGGAAGATGACTGAGCAGCAGATGGTGATGGTGCATCCTGGGAACCAGAGAAAGTGGTTACATAGTTCAGTTGATCATACCCCTCGCATTGAGATTCATCTGGGTCCTCAAAAACAGAATTCCTGGGTTCAAAGTAAGGAGACTCTAACGCTGTCTCTGGCTGTTGACTCAGAAAATTCAGACGAGGATCACATTGGATAAGCTTTTCAAAATGCTTGCTTAGCAAACCTTGTGGGCACTGCAGAAAATGTCGCCTACAACCACAAAATTAAGAATTCCATCATTTTACAAGTTCAAAATCAGAACCTACTAAACCAGGTGAAGATTACTTGCATATGTGACATAGCATGTTAACAACTAATGTAAGCTAGAATGGTGTTCTTAACTGCAAAGTATCCCCTGGTGTACTTCTCATTCAATGGCTTTTACCGACAAATATAAAATGTCTGATGTATTAAGCAAGACAAATTATTAAGAAGGCCATTTAAAGTAAAGGGATATAAACTATATAGCGATCTAATAATTTCACTGACACTTTTTGTTTCCATCCAGATAATGAAGTTATCCATGATTGTAAAAGACAATGAAAAAAGAACAATATTTGTGCAACCAAAAATGAATATACTAGATAATTTATTTTGCATTTTTAGAAATTTGCCAGAGTTTTGAATGTCATTTAATAAAAACACCTTCAACCTTATATCTAGGGGATACTGCCCTCATTCATCAAAAACTGAACCTTGCCACCAACAAACAATAAATTACAATCAAATAAGGATTAGAAAACTTATATTCACTGTTTCTCAGATGAATACCAAGCATTGCAAATATGCTTGTGTCATAACACAATAATACTTCCAGAAGTAATAACAGAACATTTATCTATTTCTTTTTAAAAGTTTGGAACAGAACATTTATTCTTCTATTTTTTTCTTTATAAGAAACAGAATATTAGTTCTTCAGCACATAAGAAAGTTTGACTGCCTTCTAAAGTAAAAAAATTGTCAATAAAGGAAAAAATTACTCGAAAATTTTTGAAGAAAATTATTTTGGATGAATAACACAAAGAACATCAATATGCTTCTCGCTTTGGCAATATCTTTAACAAGGTTCAAGGAAGACAGTAAATAAGAGGAATCACACATGAAGAACCAAAAAACCATATGCATTAATGTCTCATTTTCTTTCCCAACAGGCAAAGATTTAATAAAAATAAAGAAAAAGGGAAACTACAAATCAGGACCTTTTAAGGGAGACCACACTGGGCACCTGGTCCTAGATGACCAAAGAGTTAATACTAACTCCTTTAAAACCTAAGCCTAATAAGCTTGTTAAAGACTTTTAACAAGTTTATAAGGCATAGAATTTCCTTCCCTATACAGGTTGACAACTAGTCTAAAAAAACATTAGGGAAAATCTCCAAGAAATACCAATATCTTTTTTCGCCCATTTAGTGACACATTGGGAAACCCTTCAATCCACAGAGGAATCGAAGGGAGAGTATCTGTGTATGCCTTGATGATTGTCCCATCAATAGATGTAACTATTCCTCCAAAAGCAGCAACTCTTCTTCTACTCCCACGAAAACTCAACTCCCCGTGAGAATAGGGATTATTATCTCTCCATTTTCTTTTACAGCCATAAGCCATTCTTCAAGAAAATTGAAACCATAATCGGAATGGGTAAAGTAGTTTATTGTAAAGGTAAAGTAAATTAGGGTTTTGTGATGGGAAGAGGAAGGAGAATAATAGAAAGAGAGAAAAGAAAGTCGAACTAGTGTCTTGAACTTATACTAGTCAACCCTCACAATTTTTTTTTTTGACAAGTCAAAATATATTAAAGGAGATTGAGAAAATCTCAAGGAAAACAAAGAGAAAAAGCCCCACAGGGTGAAACAAGAAAAGAGAAAAACAGCCAACCCTACCTCATCAACAATGAATCAAACCTGAAAACCAAATCACTAAAGAAAGTGCCTCTCAACTCAGAAGAGGTGCTACCCAACTATGGAGAAGGCCTTAATGCAAATAATAATGTCTTGGAAAGAACCTTCTCCTTTAAAGACCCTCACAATTATTACATATACTAATGCGGTTATAAAGATAATGTTGTAATAAAGGTAAAAATACAGAAATATTCTTGTGTTACACTAGCACACCCCCTCAAGTTGGAGCATATTTATGCAGCTTTAAACATATGAAACCGCTCATCGTGCGAATCAATGCCTTGGTAAATACATCATCTAATGATGTTTTGACTTCACATACAGAGTACAAATGTCATCATTTTCAACTCTCTCTCTGATGAAGCGGTAATCGATATTTGGTCCTCTCATGATAAACAAGATTAAAAGCAACATAAACAGTTGCTCGATTATTACAAAAGAGAAGAATAAGGAGATCAACTGCAAATCCTATCTCCTGGAGAAGATTCATCAACTATGTCAACTTACAAGTAGTGTGAGCCATAGCCCGATTACTCAAATTCAACTTTAGAGCAAGCCACCATACTTTGTTTCTTACTCCACCATGACACAAGGTTTCCACCAAGGAATGTGCAATATCCTATGGTAGATTTCCTCTCAGACGATGAGCCAGTCCAATCAGCATCTGCATAGCCCTCAACACGTACATGACTATGCGTCTAGTATAACAAACCTCGGCCAAGAGCTCCTTTAAGATATCTTAAAACATGAATCATAGCCTCCCAATGTGGGATCCGAAGCTCTTGCATAAATTGTCTTACCACACTAACCGAAAAATATGATGGTGAGGTAATTAAGCTTGTCGACTAATCTCCAATACCTTCAAAGATAATCAAACATTTCTCCCTAATCAATAATAAGCTTCGCATTAGGATCCATTGGAATGTCTACTAGTTTAGTTCCCAATAAATCAATCTCCTCAAGTCAATCCAGAACAAAATTTCATTTGACACATTAATTCCAACTTTTGACTGTGCAACTTCAATACCCAAAAAATACTTTAACTGTCTAAGGTCCTTAGTGTGAAAGTGTACATGAAGAAACTACTTCAAATTCTCTATATCCTTGATATCATAACCTATAATCATGATGTCATCAACATAGACAACCAAAACGATCTTCCCAGCCTCGGAACTCCGACAAAATATAGTGTCTGATTGACACATTCTCAAACCAAACTTTAGTACAACTTTATTGAACTTGCTAAACAAAGCCTGAGGCGATTGTTTTAACCCATATATAGCCTTCCGTAATCTACACAGTGAAGAAGACTCCCCCTAAGCAACAAATCCTAATGATTGCTCCATACAAATCTCCTCATCCAAGGTATTATGAAAGAATTCATTTTTTCAATGTCTAACTGGTATAGGGGCCACCACGCATTAGCGGTAAGATCGATGATGGCACAAAGCGTAGATATTTTAGCCACTGGAGGACACGTCTTAGTATAGTCAATGTCATAAGTTTAAGAATAACCATAGACAACAAGATAGCCTTAAGCCTATGTATAGATCCACCATGAAGATGTTTAATGGTATACACCAAGTGACAACCCACAACTTGCTTACCAAAAGGGATAAAATTTTAAGTTCCGTTATGATGAAGAGCATCCATTTTATCTCGCATTGCTTTCCTTCAACCAAAATGTGGCATAACATCTTAAAGATTAGTACAAATACATTTTACCTTTACGAAAAGGAGAGGTGACAAACGTACGAAAATGAGACAAATGAGTAAGAGAACCAAAATGAAAGATAGGGTGAAAAATGCACACACGAAGGGCAATGGAAGATCAAGTGAGGGTGACAGATTTGCAAACGTGAAAGAAGATGGAGGCACAAGAATAGTCAATAATTCCGAAACAACAACTGGTAAATGGCTGGGAAATATAGACCTACAAATCAGAATTAGAAAAAGTAGAACCAAAATTAAGAGGTGTAAAGCCAAATGTATCAAGAAGAAGTGGACCAGTTGAAGAAGAGGAATATAGAACACCTCATCATCCACATGATTGCTCTCATATGTAAAGAAAGAACAAACTCAAAAAAGTGACATCAGCACACATAAATTGTCGGCGAAGAGGATTGTAATACTAATATCCTTTTTGAGTACAAGGGTATCCCAAAAAGATAATTGATAGAATGAGGATCAAGTTTTACCCTCCTTGACCTAAACGTTGAACTAAACACAACCAAAAATACGAAGGAGAGAAAATAGGGAAGTATCTGAAAACAAAAATGAGAATGGAGCCTTACTATTGGGAACTGATGAAGTCATCCGCTTAATGAGAACAAGTTGTGAAGACATCATCACTCTAATATATGTTGAATACTTTCATCTAAAAAACAAGGAATGGAAAACTTCTAACATATGTTGATGTTTCCTTTCGACCAAAGGAAAGAACAAGAAGGAAAAAGGAAACCTTAGTTAATAGATCATATGCTCTGATACCATGTAAAGTAAATTAATGTTTTGAAATGGGAAGAGGAAGGAGAATAATAGAGAGAAAAAAGGAAGTCAAACTAGTATCTTGAACTTAAACTAGTCAACCCTCGCAATTATTATATATACTAATGCTATAATAAAAGTAAAACTATAGAAATGCCCCTATGTTACATTAGCAACTAATATGATAGAATTCAAAGTTTAACAAGATGGAGAATGTTTACATTCAATAACTGCAAATATTGGTAGCTTTATGTACATTATCGTTGATGAGAGAAATAAACATATACACTCGAATTTAGTAGTTAAATGCACTTTATGATTGAGAAGCAATTCAATATATTCCTTTTCTGACACAAATTCATAAAATCTCTCCATATTGAAAATCATATTGTATCCCATTTTCTCCCCTCATTCAGCAATCTGACCTCAACGAAATCCCTAGGAACACACCATGTTGCTTCTATAGAAATGTAATCCAAGCTCTAGACAACCTACCATGCTCTATGTACAGAGGGTAGAAAATTCCTAACATGTGCCACATATGTCGAGAAGCAAAGACGAAGTCACCCACCTCTTTATCCATCATAATCCTTTCACAATCATTTGAGTGTTTCCCCATATGCTAGCTGAGTTTAAATCACTTCAGACGAAGAGGTATAATTTTATATCAATTACTTCTCTTGGTCTTATGTTGGACTTAACTACCCTCCCCAAAATGTATACTTATTCTCCATAAAACAAACCACTCCATATACCTCCTTACACAACAAACAAGCCCTAACTTCCCAATAAGTCTCCCCAGACACAATTTTTAGCCTTAAGAACATTACACTAACGCCCCCAAAAGCTACTCATGATCCCAGAAGTTATGGGATTATCCTTCCAAGGCATTTACAGAAGCCTCGCCTCAAAGCATAAGTCTCAAATACCTTCTAAAAAATACTGTTTTAACGAGCTACTATGTGAAATAATCCCAGAAATTCCAATCAACATAGTTGCATGTTTTTTCATATAGAACTTTTAATAAGATTCTTCGGAAACCACCTTTGCATTTCTCTAGTAAGCATTGACGAGAAACATTGTGCCATATAGAGGTTCTCTATGTAACAATGACATTGATACATGCCAGTCCACACAGATATGAGGTGTCTTAACACAGCACCTTCAAAAAATTCCAAAATGCAGGCACGTCTGTACACATGTATTATAATATATTAGTTTATTTAAAGCATATGGTTTTCTTAAACAAAATAAAGAAAGTAAGTATATAAAAGGTACAAGAAAACATTTCCATACACCATAGAGCCATCTAATAACTTAAAAGATATAAGTAGGTTTATAACAGGAAACACTATCAAACAACTATAGTTTTTTTAACAACTTAATGAAGTAGGGTATGGAGGATTTTAGACACACCATCCTTTTTTAAATATTATTTATTTATAATGAGTAATCATAATAAAGTCGGACACTGTTGTATGTGACAGGATGTGAGTTGAGACGAGCTTACACATGGTGTTGTTACATGGGAGGCTTCCTAAAATTCACCAAGGCAACTTAAGATGGGGAAATTATACTTCTCAAAAAAACCAAAAGCAGGCCCATTGTATTATCCAAAAGGATATGTAACTCTTCCACACAATCTGTTCTAGAATAAACATCATCCAACAGATTGAAACCAATCCCCCTCCCTCTCATGATCAAGAAAACATTACTTCACATTCCCACATTCTTCAATGGGGCATCTAAGCCATAGGTAATGTTTAGACTATAGATTGGAATGACTTGTTATCTGTAAAACAATATTGTCGCAAATAAGATCTATTAAAAGCTCGAAAGCATTCTAACGCATTACTGATCCAGTAAGCCAACATGAATACACTTTCTGCCATTCGTCCTTCAAAGGATTGTCAGTTTTAAGCAGAGAGCAAACTTTATTTTATGTTTACCTATGCATGCTCGCCTGTCCGCCAGTAAAATCTGATGTTGCCTGCCATAAGGTATGCTTCCTAGGCTGCGGATTGGTCTCCCTAAAGAAAAGAGGCTGTCTAGCCAGCTGCACAAAACAAGCACACACCTCGGTTAAAATTAACAAAATACATAAAGCACCAACTCACTGCATAAGAAGATGATAATTTACCACTAACTCCAGGGTCCCGGATCCATTATCAGGGCAGTTTGCCTTTAGAGCCACAATATCTGACCACTGGATCTCTATCTTACTCTTGAGACCACCATCGAGAACCTCCCACACGAGCTTATGCTTCGCAAAGTAACATTTGGCCACTAAATCACCTTCATATCTTGAGACACACTGTTACCCAATAGAATTTTTCAGTAAATTGTTGTGTGCCTAACCATTAAATGAATGCATCTGAACTAATAAGATTTCTCACTAAATCAGAACTTTATACAGATACCTCCCAAGTTCCGATCCTTAGAAGCGAAGCAGGAAAGTTGGAAGCCTTGAGCTTGTCATTGGTACTCATAACAGTGGTGCCTTTAAGGCCCTTTTTCCCCAGCTCAAGATTTTCACCATGTGCAGCAGCTTCTAATGTAGAAGAATTCCCTTGACAGAGCCTCATTTGAATTAAATCCAGAAGGGACGGGCTCTTCTTTAACCTCAAACCCAATGGGCTAGGCTCATCAAGTGGATTGTATTGTGAAGGCGGCAACGAAAACGAGCTAGTTTCATTGCTCCACTGCTGTATCACACATATCCATAAAAAAAAATCAATCTCTGAAACATACAACCCGATCAATTTGCACATTACTCAGTACCTAAACTCTATACAATCTGAAAGCAAAAGCTAAGAACACCTCAAAACTCCTCAGCAGTTCATAAAAAAGACCCTAAATTTGTTCTTCCGAAACAAAACAAAAAACTACTTCTACAAACCCTAACTGATTACATAAATGAGAAACTAAATGACAAGGCAGAGAAGAACATCAAATCAAACCTGCTGAAAAGGTGAAGAGAGCTTAGATCTCTTGTTGAGCGAGCTGTGTTCTTCATCCAACGAGTCCTCGATCTCTACCTTCACCGGCAACTTATTCCAACACGATGTGTCAGATTCCGATTGGAAATTGCAGGAACTCATCAACTGAACCATCAAACTTCAAACTTCCAACCGACGTAATCAAAGCAAATAGAAGAAACCAGATCGATCAAAACCCTACTAAACGCAAAGTCCTAGAATCCACCTTCCATTTCCCCGACGGAAGATCTGCTAAAATACCTCTAACGGAAAAACCCAGTAACAAGACCCTAACCCTAGCAAAAAAAAACTCTGGAATCTGGATTTTCCCCTATTTTGATCGAAAATCGGAGACTCTGAATACCTAGATTTCTTCTGCAGAAGCAGACGACGGAAAAAACAAAAATCTTAACGGAGTCCCGCGAGTGCTTTGGCGGCAGCACGTGTGAGGAGTAAACCTTCGCCCACATATGCAGTGAGTGAACCCGATCAGAAGCACACAAAACGAGCCACGTGGCACACTATTAGTGGGCGATGACCGTATGGATGTTTAGCCAGTCCCTCAGTCGAACTGCGAACCAAAAATCAGCCTGATTAGTAATTACAACCTTTGGATCTTTGCTACCAAATAACGCTGATTAATGCTCAAATTCCTACGGTTAAAATCACCCCATGAAAATAAGTTCAATCCAACGCTTACGAATCACTGATCAGATTTTTTTTTGGTTTGTAAGTCCACCTAGTGATTGGTCAAACATCCATACGGTAATTGCACACTAAGAGTGTACCACGTGGCTCGTATTGTGTGCTGTGATTGGCTTCGCTAACTGCATAGTGTGAGCGAAGATTTACTCACCAGACATCTCTAATATTTGAGTCAGCTTGGTTTATTAGTCAGATTTTTCTCTTCAAAATACCCCTAAAATATCTAATATAACTATATACTAAATAAAAGCAGGGCATTTTGGTCACTAAATTTACTCTTTATTTGTCTAGAGGTTTTTCTTTTTAATTACACACTCGCATGCGCGTGGATGAGTAAAACTTTGATGACATGGCGCAATATGAGCCACGTGGCATACTCTTAGAGGACTCTGACCGTATTGATGTTTTTCCAATCTATAGGTGGACCTACAAACCAAAAATCAGCATGATTAGTGATTTCAAACCTTTGGATCTTTGTAGTTCAAATAATGGTCGATAATGCTAAAATTTACCACGGTTAAATTCAACCCATGAAAATAATTCCAATCCAACACCTAGATATCACTAATCGATCTGATTTCTGGTTTGTAGATCCACCTAAGGATTGGCCAAACATCCATACGGTCAGAGTCCTATAAGAGTATGCCACGTGGCTCATATTGTGCCCTGTCATCAGCTACGATGACAGAGTCCTGTCATCAAAGTTTTACTCCGTGTGGATTTCTACTAGTGGAAAGTGACCGGAAGTCCGCAGTCCGGACTACGCGGCGAAGATACTGGAAACACCTTACAATTACGTAAATGTCCTCCCCTTGAGAAAATGTTGTAGTTTTCAAAAAGGGTTGATTCGTCATTTCATCTACTTAAGAGACAAAGTTAAACTTGATTATGTCGGCATTTTTTAAAAAGTCCACCAAGGCACGTGCATGATGGTAGATATATGCGGGACCCGGTTCATGAACCTTCTATGTTTTTGTGCTACTTTTGAAGATGGGCTGTGATGTAACACGGTCTACCTGACGCTTTTTGGCGTCAGGAAGAAGCACGCTTATTGTTACTCACCGCTGTCATCTCGGCCCACTGACCGCATGGATGTTTACCCCACTTCTTGGTAGAGATTTATTTAAAAAAATTCAACGTGTTTGATGATTTTTAGCCGTTGTTATAGTAGTCAAAGAAAATGGCTGAATTCAACGGCTAGAATCACACCCTAAAAGTACTAAAATCTAAGGGCTAGAGGTTACCAATAATGGTGATATTTGGTGTGCATATCCACTAAGGGTTGGGCTAAACATCCATGCGATTAGTGGGCCCAAATAGCCACTACGAATAACAAAAATGGTACTTCCTTGGGCCAAAAAGCGTGAGGTGTACCTTGTGACATTTTTTCCTTTGAAGACTACTTTGATTGATTGACGGTGACACATGTCAATTTTATTAGAGATAGCATGTCAAATTGGCACCAGCCTCCCTCGATTAAAACTTTGATGACCGGAGATGACAGAGCCCAATTAACAGCACGTGGATCTTGTATGGGCTTACCACCTTGGCCTCACCCCACACACTTACTCATGATGTACTCGAGTGCTTTTTGCCAAAACACTTACTTGGGTATGTGTGATGAGGCCAAGGTGGTTCGACCACACAAAATCCACGTGCCGAGGACTACCTAGTCATCAAAGTTTTACTCGGCTCCCGACGCCTTATAATAGTTAGCAATTTGGCATGGGTCGTGTAACGACCCGAGGTAGTAAAGGTAGGTCTCAGGGTCAAAGATCGTTGACTTGACAAAGATTCTAGTCGAAATCGTCAAAATATATGAGATAAGGTATTAGTCACAAAATTGAAAATCTCAGAGAAAGGTCTGACGAGAAAACTAATTTCACCATTAGACTCAAAAGTACCAAGAAATATAGTTTAAACTATAGGCATGCTAAAATCTGAGTTTTCTAGAAAAAGTTACAAAATTTTAAAAACTGTATAAGAAAATAGTTTAAAAAGTTGAGATTTTACTCGTATAATATTTTAGAAGATCCAGCTGTATAGATGGATAGAACACTAAAAATCATGAACATAGACAGTTGGCTCATTTAAAATGGAGGTCGATAGAGTCTTGATCAGAGGATTGACTAGCATTCCATGACGTATTATAATGCAATGTTCATGTTGCACCGTATTAAAGTTAGTGCAACATTTGTAACTTTCGTGGCTAACTTGAAAAAAAATTGATGCATGCAACAGACAAGTGTCTCTTAGCAAGGAAAATTACTCTCATGCCCATTTTGTTAATAAAACCTAATTTTCGATCTAAAATCTCATTTTCTTAAAAAAAAAAAAATTAAAAATAAATAAAACCAAAACCTTTTACAATGAACAGAGAAAAACAAGAAGAGAAAGAAGAGGTGTTTTAGGTAGGTAGTTTATACGATCATCCAATTTCATCCATTGTAATCATTTGTAATGGATTTTTTTGATGATATTTCTCTTTGATAAGATTTATTTTTACTTGAAATGGATGCTGAAATTTTGGTTTTAACCTTCATTGTATAAGCTATAAATTTCGAAAATTTTCTTGTTAATATCTGTGTATTTTCAAATTATTATTGTAACTCTTGATTTCATACGATTTTAACCCACTAAATACTTGAATCAATGGGTTTTCGGACTGATGCTGTGTAAAAGATATATTGGAAGTTTTTATTTGTTGAAACCCTCTTTTAAAGAAGTCAATTTTTCACCATGAGATTAACAAAATTTTAAGATTTGTTTCTTCTACCATGTTCCTCATTAACAAATGAACCTAAACCCCAAAATAATGGGAGTTAAAGAGCTCCAAATGGACGTGTATATGTGGATTTTCCGAACTGTTATAACCCGGAAAAATACAATGTCTTGGACGTTTTTTCATGGATAAAATGACCATTAAGCTTAATTAAGTTAAAGAAAGTCGTAAGGTGAAGGTTTAATAGAATTTTTAAGCTATTTTTCAGAATTTTTGGGGGTGAAATGGGGCCATTCATGGCTGCCCAAAACATGCTCTGTTTGCTGGTTCGTTAATGACTTGTTTTAGATGGAGAAGACAACCTCCATTTAAAAAAAAATGAAAATGAGTTTTTCATTAAGGCCCGTATGGGTTTCAAGGATAGAAAAGCCCATGAGAGCCTTATAAAAAAAATATATATATGAATAAAAAAAAAATAACAAAATAAAATTTTCATTTTCGTTTTTGTTAAAAACGCCTATTTTCTGGAAAATATTTTTCGATGGGATAAAAAAAACTTCAAATCGTGATAACTTGAGTTTTACAACTCGGAATTAAGCGATTCTTCAGTCAATTTTGGATGATTTTTCAAGTAGAATCTGAATCTACAATAAAAATAATAAAAACAAATAATAAAATAATACAATCGATCAATTCAACAGTCACAAATCACCTATAAGGCTAATTTTTGGCGTATTAGGATCCATCGAGTATTAGACTATTTTATTTCAAATTTAAATTTATTTTGTTGGTATGATCGGGTCCTTCAAATGATGGATCGTCTAGAAACCATCCTTAGCTGACTTTTGATGGTTGGGCCTGCAAAGTGGACCATCCATTTCATGGGTTAGTGGACTCACAAATTTGAGTCTTAGTGTTGAGGTCCCACCAAGTGTGGATTAAACGTGTCTTTATGCCAGTGGCTCGATTTGAGTTAGCAGACCCGAACAGAGTTTTGGTGTGTGGCTCCATCGAGTGGTGGGCCATATCTACCCTGCACACCATCCATTGGGCCAATGTCCAACACCCTGATGTGCTTAGCTTGGTCGTGGCCAGCACGTTGACCAGGCCTAGACCTAGAAACGACTTGGTCCAGATCTGACCTAGACCCAAAATCCAAATCCAGTTGGGTTAACTTGATACAAACTTGACCTAGATCGACTCGACTTGATTATGAAATAATATAATAATAAAATAATGAAATAAGAATATAACATTTAAATGAATTAGATAACATAATAATAACGATAATATGACTTCATAGAAATTTAAAATAGGGTTATCAAAGCTTTTATCGAACCCTGATTTATCGTATCGAGTTAGATTAACTGAATCGTGATTAACGTTAGAGTTTTGTTTTAGTCAAAATGTTAGGCTTTGTTTATTTTAAACGAATCTATAATAAACTTAGAGTTTAATCTTTTAACTTAATTGAATTTCTTATCCTCTCCGCATTTTTGTCATCAATGGTGAAGAAGAGAGAGTTACGTAAAGAAATGATCATAGATCGATATTTAAAATATTCAAAGAACCTTCGAGTCATTGACGTTGTAGCTGAACCAGCGAAAGAACAAGCCACACTTTTAGCTATTGGAAGACCTTTTGGATTAGCGTTGTAAGGTGGGTAGCTTCTTATCCTCTTAATAATCGTCTTATATTTATTTTGAAATCTTACAAATTTATGCATATTGTTATATGATCTGATTTATGAATTAAGTTAGAAAATCTAATTATTTTCTAGAAGTTAGAATTTCTCACTATTGAGTTTTTGGAAGGGGAATTTTCGAAAGTCAAAAGTATTATAGGAGATTTTTATCGAAACAACTCTCTCTATTTCATTTAATGAAAGAAAAGAGTGATTGTACATGGTTTGACATGGATTGTGAGTGGTTATGAGACGGGAGTTTCTAGTTGATTGAAGTATGTGATGCGTGAAGTCTCCAATTAGCGAGTAATGGTGATAGACCGCCCGAGACTTAGAACTTAGTTAACGGGTGATGATGATAGACCGCCCGAGACTTAGAACTTAGTTAACAGGTGATGGTGATAGACCGCCCGAGATATATATTTTTAATGATGTGTGTCACATGAGCTTCAACGCATAATAATCCGTATGAGGAAAGCTGGTCCCAAGACGACGGAACATATAAGATGTGACAGGGGAATTCAGCACACATATTTGTATGCAAAGGTTTTTCCGAAATAGAAAGAAAGTTATGTTGATTAAAAATCGTTAATTATTATTTATATTATATTATATAATATATCACTAGATGATCTGGAAAATGATCAGTTGAACTCTTGTAAGAAAAGTTTGATGTTATTTTCCGGAGGCGACGAATTGTTCTAAAATATAACTAATGATTTTTGTCTCTTAGGTGGTGTGGGCTATCTTTGCGACTTGAATCATTATTCAAATCCAATAAGTTTCATTTCTCTTTTCTAGATTACCATCTTTGTAGTGGTACGTCTTGTAAGTCTAGATCTAATAGAAGTTTACATTGCATGCCTCGATGAGGTGATAGACGTGAGGGGTATGGTTCGCCAGTCCCTGGATAGTTTAAGGATCCTTGAAATGTCTGCAGACGTCGAACGATTGACCATCGTTGTTCTTTTGACCTGTGTATTAAATGTCGTGGTCAAAGGCCATCTCCTGAGCCTAAATGCACGGGCTTGTAGTGTGCTCCTCACACGCAGTGGCAAATATCCGTCCGACCGCAAATTAGGATACTAACAGTGGGGTTCCACACTGGTTAAGTATTGGAACAAAAGATAATTGCTAGACTAGGGCTGATACTAGTCGTGACCTCTTCACTCTAAAATGAATAGACTACCCGCCTTGTGTTATTATTAGTTGGTGATGAGTGAGATATAGATGTTATTGATATAATGTTTAAATGTTATTTGATTTCTAATTTTATTAATACATTTTAAATTCTGTCATTTATTGCTAAATAAAATTGTTAGTTTGAATTTTCGTTCTTGAACTTTTGTTTCTTTCAAAATGAAATGTATTTTGTTGTTATATTATTTTGTATTTATGATGATTGTTTTAAGGATACTTAGTTACCTGCGAACTTTTTCAAAAAAACTCACACCCCCCAGTTCTCTTGCAGAGAAGAACCTATTGACTTATTCAGGCTTGTTTTGAAGTGAAGTCTAGTTGCAGTGAAGCAAATTTCAGGTTATGAACTCGTGATTGAGTATGTATTTATATTTGGATTCTTGTTTAGAAGTATATATCATTAAGTTCACACATTATCTCTATTGTATAATGTCGAGCAGGTCTGCACTTTCGTATTTTAAAAAAAAAAATCCCTTCAAATTTATAACTTGGGTTAGATGTGAGAGTGAGTTTGTTTTGCGTGCCTTGGATTCAGGACACGTGGTTAACACTTCAAGATTCATGTGGTTTGAATTCTGGGCGTTACAGGTCGAGATATTGACACTCGTATTTTCGCTCAGTAAACCCAGTGACTCAGTACACCAACCTAAAATTGACTCCTAACTCTTCACACCTAATTCACTCATCACACCCAAAACATAACTCCATAGTTTTTCCCAAAGACCATCGAAACCCTCATGCTCTTTTCCCTTCTTCATCGATGGAAACCTTGTAGTCTCGACATATTCTGTCACCGAATCTCCTTTCTCATCCTCATTGCCTACCTAGTCAAAATCTTGTCTTCTTCTTCAGTCTTCCATTGATTGAAACCATTACTCATCCACACCACCATATCCAACGAAGTGTCCACCAAATCCTTCCAACAAAGGTGCCACCACCAACACTACATCTCCACCGACACCATATCTCCACCCATAAGCCATTCCAAGAAAGGCTCCACCAAGTACGAGTGTAAGGATTGTAGAAGTTGAAAACTCAAAAAATTCAATAAGTTATATGTATTTCGATTGTTTTGAGTGAAATTTCTGTGTTTTTAATCATATTTGTTGTACACTGTATGTTCCATTTTAATGTTATAAGTATTTTTCATATATGTTGCACACTATATATTTGATAAAATGTCTAAGAGATTGTTTTATCTTGGTCTCACACCATGTGTTTGATATGATGTCACAAACACCTAAGGTATGTTGTAATTATGCGATTTGTGGTTGTTAGCTAGCCTTTATTTTCAAACACATAATTGAAATTCGACAAGACGCTAGTACAATGCTGAGATCGTAGAGATATTCGTAAGAAACTAGTACTTTTAGTCCTACAAGAATTCATCCAACAGCGTCTGAAAGAAGATGCCGTGCACGGCCACCTCCTCAAACTGTAGATGAACAACAAGAAGAACAAGTCAAGAAACCACAAGAAGAAGAAGAAAAAGAAGAAGACGGAGAACAAGAACAAGATGAACAAGATAGTGGTAGAGAATAAGATGAAGAAGTGGAAGAATAACAAGAAGAAGACCCTACCATTCTCTGGAGGTCTTGCAGACTCTTCAATATTAAAAAGTTTTACAACACATGTTGCACACGACATATGGTAGGAAAAGGTAAGCATCGATACTTATATTTCATAATTCTTATAATCATGTTTTGATAATTTTGACTATATGCTAATACATTTTTCATTTACAGGAACGAGGTCCACTTAAATGTCATTAACACATGCTAAAATTGGAAGCGTGGGATTGGACTTTAGCGCCACGTCATTTCAAGAAGAGGGTGAAAAAATCGGGATTGGTTAATGTCATCAGATATTCATATGGAGCAATCAATCGGGTGATTATATCGGGTTTTGTTGAGCGATGGCACCCTGAGACGAATACATTCCATCTTCCATTTGGTGAGATGACCATCACACTTGATAACGTGACTCAGATAATGGGAATCTCTGTTCATGGTCATGCGGTGATAATGATCTGTAACTTGTCTACGATTGATGCTATTAAGTTGGTTGTTGAGACATTGGGGATTCTGAAAGAAAAAGACAAAGAAGTGGTAGAAAGCAACAGGGGATTCGTAGTGAGGATGAAGTGGCTGCAAGATAATTTGTAGGGAGTTGATAAGCATACCTCCCGAAAGAAATGGATTGTACTGTTTGGGATTTTATTGTATATTCTAGGATGTTCTTTATTTTATGACAAGACTGGGAATCGGGTTCCTGTTCACTACCTTCGATTGTTGAGAGACATCGATAAAATTGATCAAATATGCTTTGGGGCAGATGCTCTCGCATTTATGTACATGCAATTAGGTCTTGCCTCAAGGTGCGGAGTAAAACAGATTGTCGGTTCTTTAACACTACTAGAGGTATTTCTTTGAGACATACTTAAACTGTGTACTATTTGTACAACATTTTTCTTTGCTAGTTCTCTAGTTATTTTGATCATTTCTATTGTTTTGTAGGCATGAGTTTATGATGGCTTTCCAAGTCTGAGGCCCAACTGCGAGTGAAACGATGGTGTCCAACTATACCAATAGGGAATTGTGTGTACCCCGATTTTCAGATACGTATCCCGAGGTCCGACTCACTCTATGGTACATCTTGCTACACTGTAGCTTCTCCTACAATATATTGGATATCTGTCCTAACTGCATACTGTTACACTCAACTCCTTAACTCCTTACAGTTAGCTCACTTCTTGAAGGATTATACCTACAAGTAGGACCTTTCACACCATTGGGAGGGGGTTGGAAAATCTCGGATGTAACTCAGAACATTATAATGCAACAGAAGATTATAGTGGATTGCCCTCCATGAGGCTGAGGACGTAGTCATCAGAGCTCCGACAACGAATCTCGTAAAAATGGTCGTCTCTCTCTCTCTCATTTTCTCTTGGATCTTTTTCTTTATTGTTCTTTATACTTCTTAATAATTAACTGTTATTTGGGGAGGTGGAGGGAGAATCTCGAGGATGATCCGACTGCTTCTCGGGATTTTTCCCCCACATCTTTTGATGCCGTCTGTGGGAACCTACATACCAAACCCCAAACTAGAAAATAAATGAGAAAAATTACAAGAGAAGCGAGGTGGAAAGAAGAGTGATTAGTTGGCCCAACCTCGGCTAGCATATCTTACGTCCTCCATTACAACACTTGACACAGTGTTAGGCGTGTACAACTGACTTGTTGTACCTGTTTCCCTTTTCTCGTCACTTTTATACCTATTATACATACATGTACGCATCTGGACTTGGCCTAGGTCTCATCGGCACTTCAGGGACTTCCATAGTCCATACTGTGGCGATCTCCTCGACTAGCCGCACAGACAAACGGGGTTCTGACCTGCCAAACAACAGCACCATCGTCCACCATCACGACGAAGATTAGGACCCATATGGTTCAGTACGGCACCAATCGGCACCCTCTTGTATGGAATCACCACGCTGACCACCGCCCTATAACAAGCCTTTTTTGGCTGAATGAGAAGAAAGGAAATGAAAGAATATGTATGAAAAGTAACAAAGGAAAGTGAGTTGATGTACAAGAGAAGTTGGTTTTAGGGCCTAATTGTCATACACCCGATTAGACCCCAAAAGTAAAAAAAGAAAAGAAAGGGAGTTTAAAAAAAAAAACAAACACTCCCTTTCTTTCTTTTTTACTTTTGGGGTCTAATTGGGTGTACGACAATTAAGAAAAGAAAGGGAGTTAACGTGCAAGAGAAGTTGGTTTTAGGGTCTAATTGGGTGTATGACATACACTCAATAAGACCCCAAAAGAAAAGAAAAAAAAAATAGAGAATAACTCCATGCCATCTCACCTTATTCTACTTTCCCTGTGTCCAACATGAACATACAATAGGATCGGAACATGCTTGAACAACCCGACATGATCTTTCATACATCCACGTGTATAAACCCCACCATGTTGCCGAGTAACCACCAAATTTTTTAGGAGGCCATGGCAGCCAACCGGCAAGACATACGGCACTAATCTTGAAGCTACATCAGCATGCTCCTCCTCGGCCAAACACCCCACTTGCAAATTGCTTGACCCACGAGACACCAGCGATCATCTCCTCCATCTGCTCTATCGCACCAACCATATAACATGATCTACATACAACAGTCTTGTTCAAGCATCAACACGCTAGCCACCAACGAACATACCTCAAAATCCGACATTCAAAATTGACCCTCTAAGGGTAGCTTCCTCGATCAACCGTGAGCTCTACCAATTTTGGCCGTTAGCCCATGGCCGAGAGCATCATCGGTCGGCAACAAGCATGTCAGCCTACCATCTCCATGTGTTGCTCCATAGCTCCGACCTTCCATAGCCGTTGGACGTACATCCAACCGAGCACCTTGGCTTGGGTTAGGTGTCTGTAAGGTCCATTGCATGCTGACCAAACATTCATACTTCAACATAAACAGCCATGCAGCCAGCCAACAGCCGTCTCATAAACTTACAGATCACACAGTCATTTGCTTGGTCGGTTCGTCATCTCTCGAACCTTGGCCTTTCAATCCTCACCCTAGCTGACAATCTCCGTTGGCTGAGAGATCATCTGATGTCCGCCTCGGAGGGGGCATCTTCGGGAGCTAAATAACCTCTCGGTCAAGCACCAACCCAATCGTCGACGAACCTCACCTAAAGACCGACATCATTATCTCATGGTCATCTTGATCATTGCTGCCCAAGAACCATCTGTTGGAGCCCGTAATTCTTCATCGGCAACTATACCTAGCTCCCTGCTAGTCGACTTCACTTAGAAAAAAAAAATATAGAGGAAGAATAAAGAGAAGGACAATTTTTCCTCATCGTAGCACCCGTCCACCGTCATCCTCTTCACATGCATCCGGCCTTGCAACCAACAGGTGAAACAGAAGAAAGAAAATTGAAGAGTAAAATCAAGCCATTGAACAAAAGATAGTCTTTGGTGTGGGGGGGGGGGGGTTGATTCGGTGTGTGGAACCACACCATACTCGGTGTACACACCACCTCATCTTTTCCTTTTTCTATTTGCATGTTGCACCCACCTACACGTGGGCACATGCCCGCATGTAGCACGATGCATGCACACCAGCTACACCTACAACTACCTATCAGTATCAACAACTCCATAAAGCCCGACGTGCTCCTCTTCCTCAATGTACAACTAGCCAACACCTTCTGATCTTCAAAACTTAGCCAAAGGCACATTGATGGACCAGTACTTGTCGGCCTTCTCCATTCCTCTCGGTAGTCTGACAATTGAAATTCTTTCCGTCAATTCTTCCGGGAGCCCACAACATCATCAATGATCAAAAGCTAGCTAGACCAAGCTTTTCAATGGTAGACCCACCTAACGACTGACCATCAACAAACTTCACGAGCTAGCTGGGCATCATCACCAACATCGAGTCACTTCCCAGCAAGCAACATCGGCCTTCCATTCAAATGCCATAACGGTCAACTAGCACCCAAGCCAACAACCCTTTTATGCATCCGATTGTCCTGCTCAACCAGCCGACAAGCTCCCTTTAAATCAAATCATTTTACGACACCTCATGTTTGCCAATCAATGCAGCTCACCTAACTGCCAGTTCTACTACTTGGTCGTTATACCTCACAGCAAGCTGCGACTAACGGCCACCATATCTCCCGATAACTTTCTCACCACGTCCAAAATGCCACCCTACACCAACAGATCAACGGCGGAAAGCTTTACCTCTTGGCCAACACCAACCCAGTCGGTGGATCATCCATAAGCAACCCACTCTCAACCGACTAACTCTCCTCATAGGCGACAAGTTATCGGCCGATTAACTTCAACTTCACAACCAGCTTCAACTCGAGTCAACAAGCAACTTGACGGATCTAGGGGACCTGCTTTTCCTCCAAGGCATCTCCATGGCCGTCACTCGCAACCCCTAAAAAAAAGGGCGATCAACAACACCTCGTGAGCAGGATGATGCCACACCAACTACAACTCAGAAGAAAAATGTGGAAAGGAGATTAGGCTACTACCAAAGTGACAGCCAGAGTTCCGACTTAAAGAAAAAATAGACGTATGAAAAGTAAAGGCTTGCTGCCATGAAAGCATTCATTGCCCTCCATGCTATATTGTCGTATGTAGAAGAAAAGTAGCACAAAAGAATTTTAAATAGAATAGAGAGCAACAAACAGATGATGAATGAGTAGTTTTTTGGGGTCTAATTGAGTGTGTGACAAAAACTCAATTAGATCCAAAAGTAAAATTGAATAGCATAGGAGACAGCACGTGAAGTGGCGTGAAAGAGAGTTTTTTTTTTGGGGGGGCTGGTTAGGTGTGTGACAACACACCATACTTGGTGTGCACACCAATCCCTCTCTTTAATTTCATTTATAAACGTGTACACGTATGCACACACAACACATACAACATGCTCCACGTCAGCCTGTTGCCAACGTGCTCCACCCCGGACCCTCGTTGACATGCTCTCCTCTGCCTATTGCCGACATGCTTGACCACAGCTCCACTTGTCTACATCTCTTCTTGACCACATGTCGCACCCAATTGTGCATGAGCTTCTCGGCAACACCTTTTCCAAAGCAACAAACATCAATTCCTTACCATAATCGACAACCTCCCTTTGAACAAAAGCTCTCCAACCATCACGACGGACAATACCTTTCCGACTCTTCTCGACTCTGTTTTACGGCGACTTCAACCAAGACGACTTGTAAGAAAGATTCTCGGGATCCAGCACATGTGGGCAAAAAGCTCGAATCAACTGTCCTTTAGCATGTCATGTCTTCAGCGACCGAGTATTATTACGTGGAGCCTCATCCACATGCGATCGGGTGCCAGCCTCCCCCTCGTCCATTAGTGCCGGATCATCATCAGCGACTAACCATCTCGGATAAGAAAATTTACTAGCCGAGAGCAAAATGTCTCATGGCCAGCATACTTCATGACCAACACCTCAGAGGTTTCCTTTCACGGCGTACAACTCCATCAGCCAGCAACACTTCTCACCATGTTTAGAATCCGACCGACTGCTCAACGGCTCCACGTCATCTTGTCTTGTCTTGAGTACTTCTCATCTCTCGGCTAGCAACTTCAAACAGGCAGGACACAGTACCTTACGGCATCAAAGGCACTCATATCTCAGCCAACATACTTGCCAGCTAGACACACCTAATAAACAACAATCAAATACCTTACTGGTAGCCTCTTCAAACTCATCCGGCAAGTATCTCTCGGTAAGCTTCACTAGCCAGTTCACTTCAGGACCGGGAAGATAAGATCACTACTAGATGCAAGCCTTATCGGCATCATGCCTTCACTGGTGAGTCCGATGTACATCAGCAATTAAACTTTTGAAGCACCACCATCTGTGATGCCGACAAGCAGCTGGCACGGCCTTTACCTATCATAGATTCTCGGCCTTCGAACACTTCGGCTTCAATGTTATCTCGGCTTCATGATAACTTAATCTCTGTGGTACACAACATGCAAACTGACCTTCTCGACTAGACATCTTTGAAGAAGAAAAGAGATAGAATACATATGAGAAAAGAAAGTAATGGACACAAAATTCAATGGAGAATGACAAAAGGTAGAGATGAAGGAAAAAAATAAAAAGCTATAGAAGTTGGCGTACAAGAGAATTTTGCTTTTGGATCCAATTGGGTGTATGACATATACTCAATGTGACCCGAAAGTAAGAAAACAACAAAAGGTCAGAACAAAAGAAACATGCAAAAGCAAAAGGTTGCACATATGTGGCATACAAGAAGATGGCAGAACAAATAAAAAAGTCAAAAACAAAAAGAGAGAGTAGAGTGAGAATGTTGGGTTGTCGGCATGCTCCACCTCACCTAGTGCTTTATCTTTTTGAAAAAACTCCATCTCGGCTATAGATATCCCAACTGCAAATCAACCTCTTAAATCAGATCGGACTGACCCCATGTACTCGGCTAGCCCCGCAACATGCTAGTTGCATAATGGCTACTAGCCTACAAAGCTACACCAACCATCTGTTCTTGTCCGTAGAAGGACGCGCGCTCCATCAATCGCCAAAGCTTCTCAAAACCGAACAAAAATATCTGCCAATCAGCAAAGCTCAAATCGACAAGTATCATACATCTATACACAAAATGAGAGCTTCATGTATAGACACTCTACACTGGGGGCTTCGTCAACGATCGCCCTCCGTCTCCGAAAAGACCCCCGCGAGGGCAAAAAGTCGTCAAAAAATAGGCCAAGGTACCCAAGTCCTTCTGGGCTCTCATGCCAAGGCAAAATGGGACCTTGACAGGTAGTATCGTCCCTCGGGTTCCGGCATAGTTTCGTCATGAGGGGTGACAGCCCAACTAGCACCTCCCCAAAAGAGGCCAAAAGTCCTGCAGATCACAGGCCAAGGCACCCAAGTCCTTCACGGCCTCCAAGCCTAAGGCAGAACGGGACCTTGACAGGCAATATCATCCCTTATGGTCTGGCGTAGTTTCATCCTGAGGGGTGACAGCCCAAACAAACACATCTCCGGAGAGACCAAGAGTCTTGTTCTGATAAGCCTTGGTATTTTTACAAGACCTTGTGTCACGAGGCCTCAGCATAATCATCATTATGATAATCATTCATCATCATCATCATTGTCATTCATCATCAACATCATCATGCATCACCATCATCACATCGACATCATCGCCATAGTCATGCGGATATGTTACCATGAGCTTCAACATACACGCTCACGAGAGCTCCACCAAACATCCTCCCGAGAGCCCAAGCTCACATCAGATGTCATCTACTTTCTTCTCGGAGGCAGACCATCTCCCACTGTCGAGCTCCACCTCCGAGAGGGGATATGTGTGTACCCCAATTTTTAAATATGTATCCCGAGGTCCAACTCACTTTATGGTACATCTTGCTACACCGTAGCTTCTCCTGCAACATATTGGATCATCTCCCCTAACTGTATACTGTTACACTCAACTACTTAACTCCTTATAGTTAGCTCACTTCTTGGAGGATTATACCTACAAATAGGACCTTTCACACCATTGGGAGGGGGTTGGGAAATCTTGGATGTAACTCAGAACATTATAATGCAACAGAAGATTATAGTAGATTGCCTTCCATGAGGCCGAGGACGTAGTCGCCAGAGCTCCGACGACGAACCTCGTAAACATGGTCATCTCTCTCTCTTAGCATATTAGAGCCAGGTTGCAAATACAGACGAGGCATTGAATCTTCTCCGACAATCAATTCAAAGGGGCGCACATGATACGTTGGAGAAGATACAAGAGAGGAACATGCAGCTCTATAAGCTTCTTGGAGGTGTTGATGTTGATGAGGGTTCTAGTACTGGAAGGGCTTCTAGTAGTGGAAAGGGAAAGGGCAAGGGGAAGGATAAGAGATGATTGCGTATTTTATAAGGCTTGCGAGCCTATACATTAATTTGGATGGTTGGCCTTCGGGCATTGACTATTATGTTTGATGGATTGACTACTATTATTTATGCTTGGCCTTCGAGCATTGACTACTATGTTTATGGTTGGCCTTCGGACTTTGACTACTTATATTGGACCCAGTGGGTCACGTATGCTTTAATCACATCTAAGTGGACCTACACACCAACATTGACCAGCATTGGTCATGGCATGACAAGTGGATGGAAGTCCAAAATTTACCCATAAAAAATGTCAACTCAGTACTGACATACCGATTCATTTTACAGAGTCTCGACGCCCCTAATGAGACCCAGAGCACAGAGTCGGCTCTGTATGTGGTAAAGGGCCCCGAGTATGGAGGTACAATAGCATTAGGCACACAGAACAACAGAGAATATTTGTGATCTTCGAAGAATTTCCCCATCGATATTCTTAAAAGACCTTCACAGTTTATTGGGCAAAGTCGGTTGACAGCAACTTGGCCCATATTTTGTCTATAGAATGCTAGTCTCCCTCGTTCAACTCAGTGGGGGCGCTGAGTGTCATTTTATAGTCTCGATGGGAAATTTCTTCCAAAAACACATAATTGAATTATGTTCGGGGGGCCATCACGCGAGTGTGGACATACACTCGGCCCCATTTACCACACTCAGCCGATTTTGTGCTCTGTGTCTCGTTAGGGGTGCCGAGACTCACAAATAGGAAGATTTCTCTCTCTTCTCGGTAGCCCAACTGAGCAAATTAAGCATCACAAACTCGGCTCGGAGTGTAGCAAGTGGGGCCGAGACTATATACGGGCACTCGGCACCCCCACCGAGTTAGACAAGGGAGACTCGCATTCTATAGACAAAAGATGGGCCAAGTTTCCATTAACCAACTCGGCCCAATAAACTCTATACCACGCCAAATGTCTTTTAAGAAAATCGATAGGGCAATTCTTCAAAGATCATAAATATTCTTTGCTGGTTGGCGTGCCTAAGGCTCTGTACCTCCACACTCGGCACCCTTTATTGCATACAGAGTCGACTATGTCTCTGGGTCTCGTTAAGGGTGTTGAGACTCTGTAAAATGAATCGGTATGTCAGTACTGAGTTGACACTTTTTAAGGGTAAATTTTGGACTTCTGTCCACTTGTCGTGCCATAACCAATGCTGGTCAATGTTGGTATGTAGGTCCACTTAGATGTGATTAAAGCATATGTGAGCCATTGGATCCAATATACTAAATTAGTTGCCATAATTCCAACTATATCATTTTTATGTTATCGGTAAAATTTCAGATGGGGTGAGTCTCCCGGCATATGAGTGGCCTTTAAAGTTCTCAATGATAAGATGGTTGTGGGTAGCACAAACCACTTTCACCTTCCATTACTCATCTACAGGTAACTTAATACCTCTCAATGTAAATGGACATCCACACCTTTTTGTTTATGACCAACGGTTTGACTTCTTATTTGACTTCTTTTTGCCTTCTTCTTTGACTCCTTGTATTTTCTACCCCTCTCACAACCAAAAGAGATCTTACCCATCTGATTGTCTGATCTTGCCACTACAATCATTGTTCCAACTATTTTACAAACATCTTTCACCCATTGAAATAGTTTAGTACGGTTGTGAAAGACCTGTAAATCAATTCGAACAACATTAAGAACCCATCATCACTAATAAGTCAATAATGAAAAATGATAACTAACACACCTCATATGTGGTAAAGGTAGCCGTGAAATCAATAGCAATTGGTACCTAGATAGAGATTTCAAAAAATTAATTACCAAAGCAAAGAGCATATAAATATTTCAATAGTGAAAAATGATAACTAACATACCTCATTTGTGCTGGCTATAATATCCAATATATCAGATGAATCAATAACAGTTTGAGGTTGGATGATTCTAGTACGTAGATTAAGGATATGAATTTCAACAAATTTACGGCGTTCATGGAAAGCAATAAATATAAATAAACCCTGAATATACTTCAACCCATTTGAATGAACTCATTTACATAACCTACATCAACAAATCATTAATTCTTAACCCTATTTGCACCCATTTCCATGAAATAAACTAATTTCAACCCATTTAACCAGCATGTAAACCCATTTTAATGAATTCATTTGAATGACGAAATCATTTGAATGAACTCATTTGAAGAAACAAATAAAATTAACTCATTTGTAACATGATAACTCAGCTAAATAAGAGAAAGCACATAAACCACCCCAAAAAATTAGATTAGAAACATACCTCCATAGATTGAGCTCAGAGATTTGGAGAAGAGAAGTCGAATTGGAGGCAAGAAGAGTAAATAAGAGTGGATTCTGAGTAAGAGAGCGATTTACGCTCGAGGGAGGACGTTGGAGCTCGGCGCCATCTCCTTCTCCTTTGAGCTCAACGTCACCCTCTCGTTTCTCTCCTCTTTGGTTTTTCTTTTGTAGGTGTAATGAGCTAAGACATGTCGACTTTTTGGTCTTTTCACTTTTTTGGTTTAAGTGGGTTTTCTGAGCGAAAATGTGGGTGCCAATATCCCGACCCTTCGACGTAGGGAAAAATTTAGGACTGGAATATTATGAATATAATTCATTTTGAAAATTTTGTAATAGGTAAATTTTAGGACCGGGCTCGGGGGACTCCTATTTTTGACCCTCATTTTTACACCCATTTTGGCGTACCCACGTAGAAGATGAATCAATGCTGATTTTTGGTGAGGATGATCTCCTCACCATATAGTTCACCCCAGCAAAAAACCAGCCCATTCTAAGATTTCTAACCCCATAAAATGTGGTTTTCAAGTTACATAGTAAAAATCGACAGTCCATAATTCCTCAACTTCTAAACCAATCTACGAATATCGGAACGATTTGAATTTTTGTGAGGATGATCTCCTCACCATAGAGATCATCCTCACTAAAATCAGCCATTGATTCATCTTCTACATGGGTACGCCCAAATGGGTGTAAAAAAAAGGGGATCCCCCGAGCCCGGAGCTAACTTTTATTGACACCCCAAAGTTTACCAAGGGCACCCAAGTTATAAGGGCGTCGAACCCATTTTAAAAACGATCAGTGGGCACCCCATTGCTTAAAGGCACCACACCATTAAAAAAGCTTAGGGTTTTTCTTCCTCCAAACTATACTCCTACCCCTTATTCTCCCTTATCAACACTGGCAATGTTCTCGGGCGAAATCGTCCAACTATACTACGCTGTTCGGCCACCATTCTGATGAGTTTACTTATCTTCTTATCTTTTTTTAGTCTGATTTCCCTATTCCGTCCAATCATTCTCCATTTTTTCATTTTTTGAGTTTTCTTGAGTTTTATCATCTAGAAAGTCAAAACTCAACCATTATTGAGTTTTTTTATGAATTTTTTTCCAACCATTCTCTTATTCCGGTGTTAATCGAATTTGATTTAGTTCTTTTTTTTAATTTCTAACATGACAATGGTTGTTCTCCTTATTAGGTTATAATAATGGAAAGAAATCCCACCGAGCTACTTGCTCTTAATGCACCCAAAAAATGACACGCTCCCACAACATTGCATACAAAGCGTCTTAGGGAAGCCCGAGAGAAGTCGTTAACAAGAGAGATAATCGATGACATCTTTAGGTCCAAAACTCAGCCAGCAGTTCACCCATCAAATCAAACGCACCCAGTAGATCCACGGAAAAGAAGAGGGGAAGAAAAAAAATAAAATAAATAAGAATTGTGTAGGTCTGTAAGCCTTTTTTAGGTATAAGTGCCATTGGGCCATAAACTTCTTGAGGCCTGTGAGCCTTTTTTGAGGCATAAGTACCATAAACTTCTTGAGGCCTGTGAGCCTTTTTTGAGGCATAAGTGTCATAAACTATATTATTTATAGACATATGTGTCATAGACGTATTGAGGCATGTGACTCTTTTTTTTATTGTTCAACTTATTGGATCATAATCTGTTTTGTTAAATGTTCCATGTATATTGATCAATCAGGTAAGAGATTCCAAACAAAAAAATGATGGATTCATTAAGTTTTTCTTAGTATCGGTAGGATACAACTAAAATTTACAAACTCATGTTGGATCCAATCGAAGTTGTCAGTTGGATCCAACCGAAGTTGTACCAGCAATTTCAGTTGAATATCAATGTCAGAGAGTGTCGGTTGTATGTAACTGACACAGTTTCCTTGTCCCCCTTCTACAACCTGAGTTTTTCTTAGTGTCTGTTGGATCCAACTGAAATGGATGAATCAATGTCAATGGCGAGCAACCGACACGATGAGTTACATGCGTTTATGCAGTATGCAAAAAGAAATAAGGAATAGAGGTCGGCGATGGCGAAATTAGATGTCTTACCAGTGAAGAGATGTTTGTGGAAGGTTCTCTTCCACTTGAGTTAATTTTTCCAATGTTTTCAGTCGATTTAGGTGAACTTTCTACTTCTTTTTTTAGGTTTTCTACCCTTTCAACCATGTTTTCCATCAATAGGGCAAAGATGCCGACGATGGCCAAGTTAACTATCTTACCAGTAAAGAAGATGTTTGTGGGATGTTCTCTTCCACTCGAGTTAATTTTTCCACCCATCTAATCGATTTAAGTGAGCTTTTCACTTCGTTTTTTAGATTTTCTACCCTTTCAATCATTTTTTGCATTGTAGCTGTCAAAGGCGATTCTCCAACATTTCTCTGACTGTCTCCAACGATCTCTGACGATTCTGAGGTCAACCATGTCGTTACCGCCCTTCAAGTGTAAGGATATATAGGGTGAAAGAGGAGACGAGCAGTTGCAGAATGAGCAAGATAGGTGGGTGCTCTCATAATAAGTACTAGTAAGGGGGCTAATAAAGGCTCCACATATTTAAGGGAAAATATGGGGTGCCCTTGAAAATTATTGGGGTTTCAATAAAACTTCCCTTTGTAATACGATAAAAGAAACAGTCAAATGGGAAACGAAAAAAAATAGTTCGAGAATTAGGTGTGACCCAGACGCGGAATGAAATTCACCTAAATCAAAAAAATTCTCACATGGAACACTTTTACAGACCATTGATAGTATGGAAGTTAGGCCCATCTCTAAGTGTATGTAGAGACCAAACATTAACATGATTAGTGCTTTAGATCCATCACATTTTAGTCTTTTTCATGGGTTGATTTTTCAATCGTGGGAGTGCATCATTATTTTGGGGTACAAAGATCCAATGGCTAAAAATCACTAATCATACTGATTTTCAACTAAGATTGGAGATCGTCTAGATAAAAAAAGAGTTAGGTCATTGATCTCTAAGAATGTGTTGATGGACTTTTTCTTGCACATGCTGAATTTGAAGTATTATTGGAAAGTTTTATTGAGAAAAATGGAAATACGTATTTTAATCAATTTTAGAGAAAAAAATGGAGAATAATTCATACAATTCAATGTATACGGTCGCTTAAAATGTTTTGTCAAAAAACTTACTACTTGGGTATAATACGCGTATAGTACGTAGAATTGCTAACTAGGCGCCTTACAAGTCCTAGACTTTGAAGGAAGGTTTAAAGGGGGGCGTCATAATGGTATAACCGACTGGGGGCGTTAGCGTTTTTTCAGTTATAACCACCATTATAACGAATTTTAACGCTCATGGGAAAAAATGGAAAATAACGAGAAATAATGGAAAAAACGGCACTAAAATTCAGATTTTGAATTTCAACTTTTCAATAAAAATAACAAAATATAATGGAAAATAACAAAAATAGCAGGTGTTTTTTTCACTAATTTTCTCAAAAAATAACGGCTATTATTTTTTTATAACAAAAAATAACGGTTGTTATAATGAAAATAGCAGCCGTTATTTTTTGAGCATTTCGAATCCCATATAACGGCCGATTTTTTAAACCATGCTCATTCAAACCAAAATGACTATTTTAAAACCATAAGAATTCGATCAATGGAAACCTATATTGAATCCTATCCAGCTAATCAAATGAGTCTCTTCCAAACCAAACCTACCTAGGTATATTTCATATATCATTAATTAGTGAACCAAAGCTTGAGATCAACCCACTCAACTAATTGTCAGAATTATTACAAGTCAAGGACACAATCAAGAAGTAATAATAGTGAGTTGTGCAATACCAGACTTATATAGTGAAAATTTTCTAGTGTTAGCTAATGGTGTTCCGCTCTAGTGTACACAGATATGTACACCTGTGTGTAGATGTGGAGTTACTCTCCCACAACTGAGAAGACATCAAACTATATCGGTAGTCATCTGACTTACACTTGCTATGCAAGTTATTTTGACTGCCCCCTACTCATGAGCATTCAAATTCATTACCAATCCAATAAATCAACTCTCTCCGTGGAAAAGCCATGGATGTCTATTTGATTTCTTTAGGTAGAATCTTGAGGACACATATCTCCAAAGAAAACCCTCTTTACCTAGAGTAGGATAATCTATTCCTGACTCAAGCAGTTAAACATGCAATATCGTGAAATAAATAAAATGTAATACCAAGATGTGTGTATATATATATGCACGTGTGTGTGTGCGTGTGTATATAACACTAAATAGATTGCTAGGGCACACAACACTAATATACTAGTGTTTTTGGCCCGTGCTAAAACACGGGCAAAGAAATAAGGAAAAATATATTAATAGAAATGTAAAATAAATATAGCTATGAGGAATAATAATAGTATTTTAAATTTTGTTTTAAGAACAAATATACATAATATTTAAAAAAAAAAACACAATTAGATTGTTAAAATAACTTGATTGGTGCAAATTTTGGCTAATTTATCAATGGTGAACCATCTTTGTTATTTGATATAGGTTAGAGAATCAAGCTGAACTAGCGGAGACTTATTGGCCTCTTAGATTGTTACAGGTGGTGTCAGGACCATCTATAGGTTGTTACTCGTGTGTGAAGTCTGTATTGAATAAATTGCATTTTATTATCTTTCAAAGGAGTGCATGCATTTTTCATCATCGTTGTTGTATTTTTCTTATGAATTCAATCCAAATACCGTTGGGTTTTTTAAATCTTAGAGGTGCTGAAGTCTCATGAGGTGATTGTTGCCTTGCGGAACCTCGAATAAAAAATATAGAAGTATTAAGTAATTATTTTTGTAAACCAAAAGTATTAAATAATGTAAAACCTGCATAATTACTTATTTTGTGAGAAACTTCTGCATTTGGTTTTTCTGCTAGGATTGGGACTCGGATTAGAAGTCTATAGAATTTCTATTTACATGCTTATTTTGTGTTCATTAATCTTCATATGTCGTGGAAATGTGTGATTCGTCTTCGCCAATGGACATAATCACTGATATTTACAGGCTTATATATATACAAATATATAGATATCAAATTTCTAGTCTTGAAAATGTATTTCATGCTTATAGATAATTTTTTTTAATTCATTCCATTCTAATTATAATTTAAAAGAATACATATTGAATGTGTAGCCATACTTTGCCCAAAAAAGAAAAAGAAAATACATGTGAATATTTATTTTATTTAATTTTTGAAATCATTCCATTGTAATTATAAAGAGTAAAAGTATGCATTACAACTTTAGCATTTGATTGATGGGCATAATTGGCTTGCAAGCATCAAATAACATAATCTTAATATATGTACATCATCTATCCTTTATCCAGTGATATTTTTTTCTCTTTCATGTTCTGTTTCTAACCATGCCTGACATAGCTTTATCTACTTATACCATCAGTTAGAGGCATAGCAATGGCATATTCTTCATAATCCAATGAGAAATTTATATCTAACACCTGCCCTCTCCCACCACCACCCAATGATTACAACATTTTCACATAGTGGTCAATCTCCAACCCAACCCATGTTAGTTTTTTCCAACCCAAACCAAGTTAGTCATTTTCAGACATTTTTTTGAATTTTTTTTAATAAAAACAAATCAAAGCTCGTCCTTTCTTCCTCCGCCACATCTACTTTGTTTGGAAGTGTTTTTCCAACACAACCTAGGTTAATCGTTTTCAGCCTTTTCTTATTGGTTTTTAAGCATATTTCATGCAAAACACATAGTACTTTTCAACTACAACTGCAGCTACATAAATAGAAAAATAATAATAATAAGGGCTTGTTTTGATCACATTTTTTGCGTCTAATATTCATATTTTTTTTTTATAGATCAAAATGGCAAAAACAAACAGACCATAAAAATTATTAAAAAAATTTCTATTTTAAGCATCAAATATGAACCATTATGAATGCAATCTCGCGGGAAGAGTTCCAATTGAAGGAGAATAGGAGTTGGACTTAGAAGATCGGGTTGCATCAACTATGGCTTCTTCGGCTATCTGAATCGTTTGGAAGCACGAAAACGCAAAGGGATCACCGTGGCCAAGAGGGATAGTCAGCGTCTCATCTCCTGCATATAGAATCCTTAAGCATGTTGAGAATCTCTCTAATAGTGATGTTGAAAGCTGTGTAGACGCAACGTGACATATTATTAGATAACACTAACCGTATGGTTGTTTGGCCCATCCTTAGGACATGAGGCCTGTAACAATCATCCAAAAAAAATCCTCATTATGCACAAATGCACAAAAATCCACATTAAGATACAATGTATGCTTCATTATTATGATAGCAAACATCATAGAATGTAGTTAATTATTCTTATTACTATATTTTCTTGTAAGATGTAATGGTTATCTAATGCTAAGTATAGATACAAAGAATAGATAGATCAATTTTATTTTATTAGTTGTAAAATGAGAAAGACGGAATGCACACATACTAACCATATCAATTGGATGAGAATATCAGGTATAACCTAAATGTACATAAATATTGTCATTTGCCCTTATGCAACATCATTTGCCCTCAACATAGAACTTTTTTTTTAACATCCCAAACAGATAGAAATAAATAAAAAATTACTTGTTATCACATACCAAACAACCCAAAAAAATAAAATAATATGCAAGGCAAGAGGCCAAGAGGCTGTGTCTTACATTCCTCACCATTTGATTGAAATCGAACCTCTCTAACGCGTGCAAACACACAAATATCCAAAAACGCAGTGAAAGGGTGTGAAATCAAAGAAAGAAGAATATGCTAAAAATTTTGCATTCATTATCTCCTGGACGGATTGTGATTTACACAATTCTCATTCCTACATGCAATCGACGGCCGTCATCACATCATCGTATGAACACAACCACAAGAGGAAAGTTAATTCATAAAGAACATTACATACTATAGATACGGTGTAAGAAATTTTTGGTAAAATTTATCTTTTTGAACTTCTCCTAGTGGTTTTTAAGACACTTTTTAGTAACCAAAAAAAAGCCAATAGGAGAAATCACCAAGATTTTTGTTGCTAAATTTTTTGATAAGCCACTTTAAACGTGTTTGAAAAATTACTGTCAAAATTTTGTGACCAAAAATCATAGAGACGTCACCATGCATGAATACTGTTTTTTTAGTAGACTGGCCAAAAAACAAAGAATATAACAATAAAAAGTGAGTTGGTTACATAGAGAGAAATTCGTAGAGTAAGTGGACTGATTTAGGGATAAAGAAAAGGGAAGTTGGATCAACCCAACTTGGGTTCATCAACTCAGCATCTTCCAACTTTGGCAATTCAAATAATAACTCTACATTGGCCGAAAAAGATAAGTGAGCCAAAAAGCAAAATATCAGTTAGGAAAATAGATTAAAATATCACCTCTGCGAAGCGTTGATACCCAAAACTTCTAATACTAATCACCCTTAAGCTCCTTACTATGCAAATTCACTCCCTTTGCACGTAATGCATGTTGCAATGCCTTCCCATCTATCTAGCCAAACACATCTCGGAATTGACTGCAAAATAAACCCATAAACTTTTTAAATGTTCTCTGATTTAGACAGAAAAGAAAGGACAACTTCATATTGAATAAGAAACCTTTCTCTTATGTTGTTGATGTGGCAAGGTTGGACAGGACTTCATGCCCAGTGTCTATCGAGTGAGATCGTTATAACAATGATAGTGTTGCTGGTGACAAAATGGACAGTAGTCATGATAAACCCCATTAGGAGAGCAGAGGGTAGAGGGCAAAGGACGACAAATATCCATGTCCACAGTTAGAATCCTCTGTAGCGACAAAGAGGGATCATCTTTCTGATTGTATTCTTTTCTACACCTCTCTCCCTCTCCCTCTCCCACCCTCACCCCAACCCACACAAATAAAAACAATGTCAAAGGATGCTAAACTTTGACTCCACCACGGCTTTTCAATTGCAAGACAAATGAAGTCACAACGCTATTTTATTAGGTTTTATGAATGGTTGGCGAGGTGGAGAAGAAATGGAGAGCCGTAGTTATGGAGGCGGTGGTAACTAATAATGAGAAAGCTGTTTGCAAAGCTAGAAGGAGATGTTGTGGAAACTGAACAGTTGTGAAGGCCGCGTTGGTATATAATTTAGGAATTGTGAGGGAATTAAGGAATAGTTATTGAGATTTTAAGAAAAAATAAATTGAGTTTGTGAAAAAGTCTAAACTATCCTTAATGTTTTGTAGGCACATTAGGTAAAGTAAAAAAAAATAAAAAAAGATGGAGAAAGAGCCACGTGGAGGAGAGAGAACGTAGGTTCCATGAATAAAATGGAAAATAAAGAGGAAAATTTTAAAGAGAGGGAGAGACTTTTTTTTGGGAAAATTTTTAGAATTAACGAGGGATTTAAGGAATGCGAGATTAGTAAGAAATCAAAGGGTATTTTTCGAAAAAACAGTGGAAAAAATAATTAATGGGGGATTTAAGGAATGAGAGATTTGTATGAATCAAGGGTATTATTGAAAAAAATAGTGAAAAAAGAAGGAGAGCGCCACTTCAGCAGTGCCCAGCTTTAGTATAGATAATAGATAGATTGGATACGCCACTCTTCTCCACAATAACTCTCCATGGGAAATGATCTCAAACTTGATTGAAGAATTGATCTCATGCGAGCAAACATTCGCTGGCCTCAACTCCCCACCCAAAATGTTTGACACACACCCCAATTCCTTAACCCAACCTGCGTTAAGACTTTGGTTAGTGATTAACAAGGGGTACTTGCATGTCAGACATTTTGAAGTTCCCCAGGGCCAGCGAATTTTTTCCCTCTCATGCGAACCTTTTGGCTTCTCGATGTCATTCACCAGATCACTACCATCCCACTTAGTAGCCAACCTCTTGCACACTTGTGTTGGCATGCTTCCCCACTTGCGCAAATCTTGAAGTAATGACCTTTGCTCTTATAGATGGTCATTTACCATCTATAAAAGTTGGAGTTTAGGTTAGCTTACAACTAATTGAAAAAATCGCAAAAGTAAACTTCCTAAACCCATTTAAAATCTAGTACAACTAGATGGACTCTAAAAATCGTCTACCATCTATATAACAAAACAGGATGGTTGTCTCCTCCTCTTTTCCGGCTTCATAAAGGATGGCCGAGATCTTATCACACCAAATGGACTATGGATCTCAGCCACTCACACCCAATTTTGACAAACGCTTTGTCGATGAGTGCCGTGGGCACGGGTCACCTACTATTTACCTACATATAAGGAATGAAATGGGTTGAATTTACATATAGCCCAAGGGTTAGGCTAAGGAGCCCCACTTTTTATGCCTCGAGAGGGGTGTTACCATTAAAACGGCCGTTAAAACGGATTGAAACGGCCAAGGGTAAAAATGAAAAAAAAATAGATTTTGATGGATTGTAATGATTTTAACGGAAAAGTGGTGCTGAAATTCAAATTTTGAAATTTGAAATTTAAAAATTTTAAAAATTTAAAAAAAAATAGAATTTAATGGAGATTTAATGGTTTTCTTGTACCCCTCTTATCTTATATGGCTTCAATAATGAGTGGCTGAGATCCACTATGCTTCATATCGATGGCTGAGATTAACTCCCACCCGATTTTGACAAACACTTTGTCGGAAAGTGCCTCGGGCACAGGCCACCCATGCATATAACAAGACAACTCAGTTATATTCTCTTATCTTATCCATCCATCTAATGTTGATGGTTAGATAAAGAGTGGTTGAGATCAAATCCATCAATCTAATGTGGACGGTTAGATTTCAGCTACTCAATCCACCTCATTTGACCTCAATTTATTAAAAATTTGAATTTCAACACCGTCATTTTTTGTTATTTCTGTTATTTTTCCATTTCTCCCTCTGTGCGTTACAATCCGTTATAACAGCCGTTATAATGAAAAAAACGGTAACAGCCTAGTCCGTTATACCGTTTGAGTGCCGAAGGCACCCAATTTTTGCAAATGCTTTTATCGGAGAGTGTCATGGGGACGGGCCATTTACTATCTATATAATAAAACAGGACGGTTGTCACCCCCTCTTATCTGGCTTCATAAAGGATGGCCGAGATCTTATCACACCAAATGGACTATGGATCTCAGCCACTCACACCCAATTTTGACAAACGCTTTGTCGATGAGTGCCGTGGGCACGGGTCACCTACTATTTACCTACATATAAGGAATGAAATGGGTTGAATTTACATATAGCCCAAGGGTTAGGCTCAGGAGCCCCACTTTTTACGCCTCGAGAGGGGTGTTACCATTAAAACGGCTGTTAAAACGGATTGAAACGGCCAAGGGCAAAAATGAAAAAAAATAGATTTTGATGGATTTTAATGATTTTAACGGAAAAAAGTGGTGCTGAAATTCAAAATTTGAAATTTGAAATTTGAAATTTGAAATTTGAAATTTGAAAATTGAAAAAATTTAAAAAAAAAATAGAATTTAATGGAGATTTAATGGTTTTCTTGTACCCCTCTTATCTTATATGGCTTCAATAATGAGTGGCTGAGATCCACTGTGCTTCATATCGATGGCTGAGATTAACTCCCACCCAATTTTGACAAACGCTTTGTTGGAAAGTGTCAGAGAGTACCGTGGGCATGGGCCATTTACTATTTTATATAACAAAACACATTGGTTGTCTCCCTACTTATACCTCCTCTTATAAGCATCAACAAAGAAGGACCGAGATCTAATCCTCCCCCAAATGGACGGTGGATCTCCTCCACTCACCTGATTTTGGCAAATTCTTTGTCGAGGAGTGCCGATGGCATGGGGCACCTACTAGTATATAACAAAACAGAGAAGTCACTTAACCCCCCTCTTATCGGCTTCACAAAGGATGGCCGAGATCTTATCACCCCAAATGGATGGTGGATCTAAGCCACTCACACCCGATTTTGGCAAACGGTTTGTCAAAGAGTGCTGTGGGCACGGGCCACCTACTAGTGTCCTATATGAACAGAATCCCCGTGGTCCCAACTCTGCTACGCCTAAAATTAAAATCTAATCCTGATCTATGACATCCTTTTCCGCTCTCAGAATAAGAAAGTGAAGAGTCAGATTTTTTAAGAATATATATATATATATCTTGTGAATGAAATTGAGAACATTTTTGCTGAGGAGCACATAAAAATGCACCATGTGGCACATTCTTTTGAGTCAACGGATCGTAGAATGATTTGTCAACCCCTCAGTAGACTGACACACTAAATATCAACCTGATGAGGGATCTCTAGCCATTCGATATGAGTACGTAAAAAATGCTTGAATTAAACGGCTAGAAATCACCCCATGATAATGCACAAATCAAATGACAATAAATCATCAATCAGGATGGTTTTGGTTGTGTTGGTCCATCAAGGATTGGGCCAATCCATTGATGGGTTAGTGGGCTTGAAAGAGTACCAAATGGCCCGTTTTCATGCGCCCCGGCCCACTGGCTTCTGGATCCCACAGTTCAACAATTTGTTGGAAATAATTTAGTATAGGTGGGTCTGAATTAGGCCTGCATTTTGAGTTGGGTTAACCCGCTGCCCGAATGAACCATCCTACTTAATGTGTAAGTTGGACTAGGGATGGACTGGGGCTTGAGCTTACGAGTGAGTCTAGAGCTACACCAATTTCTTACATCCAATTCTTACACCTAGCGGTGGGGTCCACTTAGAGTTTATGTTGGACAATCCAACCACACAATGAATTGTTCATATTGCAAAGATCATCCTCACAAAATTAGTCTCTCTTGACCGTCAGAACCTCATGAAAGTTTGACTTGACTTTAAAAAAGGGTCAGGCTCAAGGGACACCCTTTTCTGACCCCTCTTGGGAGTTGTGTGATCGGCCGTGGATTTTGAGAATCCAAATGTGGTTGATAGCACTGAACTGGCATTCACTCTTTTCACTTTTTGCCTTAGCTCAACCACCATTGGATTCGTGAAATCCACGGAGGAGCACACGACACTCCTGAGAGGGGTCAGAAAAAGGGGTCCTCAGAGCTTGAGCCTTTAAAAAATTTAGACTATCCAATTAAACCATTATTTTGGGTCAATTTTTTATATGGTTAGCAATGTAAAAATAGACTGGTTTTTGGTCATGATGATCATCATGGCAAGGACAACTCAATGTGCAGTTGGATTGGATTTTCCAACATAATCTCTATGTGGGCCCAACTACTGGTTGTAAGAATTGGATATAAGAAATGAGTAGTTCTAGAGTCTAGACAGACCCTTAGCTTAATTTATTGGGTTAGGATCAGCGGACAAAAATTGGCACGGGCCAATATATAACTTAGAAGTTTTGGAATGGGATGAATTTTTCTGAAGATGACTCTATGGTAAGGAGATCGTCCTCAAAAATATTCAAGTAGCCTGATTTACAAATTGAAGAATTATGGACCTTCTATTTACTGATAACTTGTAAACCAGATTTGATGGGGTTTGAAATTTCAGAATGGGCTGATTTTTTTGTACGAGTGATCTATATGGTGAGGAGATCATCCTCGGCAAAAATCAGCCATTGATTCATCTTCCATGTGGTTACACCAAAATTGTTGTCACATTTTTTTTTTTGTCAAAATTTTTGTCCCCTGATCCTAACCCTAATCTATTATTATATTTTGGGTATTTTTTGGAGAAACTGCAAAATTTATATATTTAAAGTAAAACATTATAGTATATAGGGAGTGGGGATTAGTAATATCAAAAACGACATGCCGATATAAAAGTGCTTGTTTTGCTAAATAGAAAGTAACTCTCCACGTGGCCAATCCAAAAGGTCGTCTATCAAATGGTTTGTGAATGCCATGTCAGCTCTTCACCAGTAAAGAAAGCCCCATCCAGATCCTGAAGATATTTGGAGATTGGCTTAAATATGGTCGTTATAATGAAAATAATGGCTGTCATAACGGAAACAGACCTCCCCGTTATGTTACATACCATTTTAACATTCAGAAAATAACGACCGTTATTTTATGAAAAAAAATTTGTTAAAAAGGGCATGTGTATTTTTGTTATTTTCCATTATCAATTTTAGTGAAAATTTGAAATTCAAATTTGAATTTAGATCTGTTTTTTGCCGTTATGTCAGTTTTTTTTTTCATATGTTCCTCTGTCTTCCCATTTTTGGTCTTGTGCGTTACAATCTATCTGATGAGGAGAATACTGTTGAAAATTATTAGGAACATGTTGGAAAAATCCGAGTTGAGAAACCTTAAAAAGTGACTCAAGAGGTAACTTTTGGCATAAATTAAAGTGGGACCCACTTATCTTTTGAGGCGGGTCCATGTTGATTTTTCATCTCCTTGATATGGAGAATAATGTGCGTTACAGAATTAAAAGTCATTGTTCAACAGAACTGCAAGAAGTACAACTCTTAAGAAAAGAAAATATAATTTATCCAAGAAAACAAACATAGAACCAAAAAATACAGCTTACGCAGCCAAACAAAAGCCTTATCAGATGGTAAGATATATAAGAAAAGATTGCAAGAAAAAAGAAAAAAGAAAAGAAAAAGAAAGAACTAGTGGAAATTAATGGGAAAACAATGATGCTGAAGCAAGAACAAATCATTCATAACACCATACGTTGCGCAAGAAATACCGACGTATTAAAAAAGAAAACAATTGTTGAAATCTGAGACTCCGAGTAGAGAATATCAATTCAGTCTCGAGAATAGACATAGGTGAGAGATTGATATAGAGATACAGATAGAGAGAGGAAGATCCTTACCAGAGATACTTAGAACTTGAAATAGCTAGGAGATTTACTGATGAAGAAGAAATCGATAGAGACATATAGATTTCAAATTGAAATTTGAGATTTCAGACCCCCTTACTTTATTGATGCAATTTGCAAGTCACTCAATGTTTTCAAAATATTTGCGTCTCACCCTTTGACCATGGTCAACATCGTTGACCATAGATGGACAACCCAATATTTTTTAAATGACTATAAGGACTTTGGGTGAGACACAAATATTTTAAAAATATTGGGTGCAATGCAAATTGCATCAATAAAGTGAGGGGGACAAGCAAAAAATCTTTTTTTAGGAATTTTTTTTTTTTTGAAGATTGTGAGCTCAAAACCTTTCTTCATTTACTTTTGGCCCAACCGAAGGTGGACATACAGACAAAAAATTAATCTGATTGTTAAATTTTAAGCATTGGATTAGAGTCGTTTTCTTGGGTTGATTTTATTCATAAAATTTGAACATTATTTGGGGCACAAAGATCCAATGGTTTGAAATCACTAATCATGCTGATATTTGGTATGTAGCTGCTCCACCTAACGATGTGCCCAACATCCGTACGATTAGTGACCTCTAAGAGTGTGCCAGGTGGCACATATTGTGGTCTCTCATCATCATTGATGAGGGACACTAGCATGCTTAACAACCTGTAAAGGTGAGTTCCTTTATAGTTCACAATCCTCAAAAAAAGGTTTTGACCTCACATTCCTCAAAAAAAAAAACATGAAAAAAAAACCTAAAAATAAAAGGAGTTTTTGCTTGTCCCCCTTACTTTATTGATGCAATTTGCATCGCACCCAATGTTGTTAACATATTTGCGTCTCACCCAAAGTCATTGTAGTCATTTAAAAAATATTGGGATGTCCAGCCTGAGAAAGTCTATGGTCAATGACGTTGACCATGGTCAAAGGGTGAGACGCAAATATTTTGAAAACATTGGGTGACTTGCAAATTGCATCAATAAAGTAAGGGGGTAAAGCAAAAAAGCCCTAGATTCTTTGAAGAAGAACTTAGAGAATTTCTCAAAACAAGAGCAGATGGGTAAAAGAAAGAAAATAGTAAAAAATCTCAAAAATCTCAAAAATCAAGATTTCCTTGAAGACTAAGATGAGTTAGAATACTTTGAAAGAAAAAGATATAAGAGAGAAAAATGGTGGGAGAGTTTTTTGGTAGTTAAAGAATAGTAACGATCTATATAACAAAACAGGAAAGTTGTCTCCCCATTTATACCCCCTCTTATATGTTTCAACAAAGAAGGGCGAAGATCTTATCTCCAAAATAGATAGTGGATCTCAGCCACTCACACCCGATTTTGACAAACGCTTTGTTGGATAGCGCCGTGGGCACGGGCCACCCACTATCTATATAACAAGTGCCAGTGGTTATGTTATACCCCCTCTTATCTTATATGGCTTCAATAATGAGTGGCTGAGATCCACTATGCTTCATATCAATGGCTGCGATTAACTCCCTCAAGATTTTGACAAACACTTTGTCGGAGAGTGCCACAGGCACGGGCCACCTACATAGATAACAAAATAACTGTATTCTCTTATCTTATCCTACTTCATAAGATAAAGAGTGATTGAGATCAAATACATCCATCTAATGTGGACGGTTAGATTTCAACTACTCAATCCCCATCATTTATTCATTCACTCCTACTCATTTGACCTCAATTTATTAAAAATTTAATTTTAACACCGTTTTTTTTTGTTATTTTCCTATTTTTTCTATGTTCGTTACAATCCATTATAACAGCCGTTATAATGGAAAAAGATAACACTCCAATCCGTTATACCGTTTGAGTGCCGAAGGCACCCAATTTTTGCAAACACTTCTGTTGGAGAGTGCCGTGGGCACGGACCATTTACTAGTCTATATAACAAAACAGGGAGTTGTCTCCCCCTCTTATAGGCTTCATAAAGAAGGGCCGAGATCTTATCCCCCAACTGGACGGTGGATCTCAGCCATTCACACCTGATTTTGACAAACGCTTTGTTGAGGAGAACCGTGGGGGCTTTAATAAAGAAGGGCCGAGATCTTACCCTCCTACTAGACGGTGGATCTCAGCCACTCACACCTGATTTTGGCAAATTCTTTGTCGGGGAGTGCTGTGGGCTCGGGCCACCCACTAGTATCTAACAAAATGCAATCTTTTTTCCAGTTTCTTGAGGTGCGTTTACTAGTGGCAATGTTAGTTAAGAAAAATGGAGGCATTTATTAGTGGCAATGTTAGTTATTTGAATTTGAAAACCATGGTTGATTGGCCCACCCCTTGATGGATCTACACACCAATCCAATCCAAACCAGGCTCTGTCTCGCCCCGAGATCACTGTTTCAGAAAGGAGTTCCACTTTGTCTCGGGCGAGATGGACGGATCCGAATCCGGATCGGAGACCACCGATCCCGAGACTTACATCCATTGCACAATCCCTACCTAGTATTACTAGACAGAGGTCAACCCATGTAGGGCAATGATCCAGTGTGTTTGAGTTGTTAAACAAGCATAGGGTGAATGAAGATGAAAGTGCTCTCTACTGCTGGGGCCCCCACATCCATAAAAGCCACACAAAACAATTAATATAATACACAAAGGAACTGATAAAAACGTAAAGATGATCTGACTGTTGGGCTTTATCCCCATCAAAGATGTGCTCGACTTGTGATCTGTCTGGATTGTTAATTCAGTGGGCCACGTATAAGGTATGAGTCTAAGGTTTATTGATGATGATGAACCTCAATAACATCAATACTTCCCGACTCTTGCACGAGCATAAAACTTCCAAATCGGAGTAAATTAACAGTTGGCGGTTGCTGATTTGGCAGCTGAACTTTGTTTCCTCTTAGGAAAGAGAACCAAAAAAAACGCTCGCCAATAATATCTCCTCTTTAAATCTTTCCATATAGAACGCCCCTCCCTCTCTCTATTCTCTAACGCTCGCCAATATCTCCTCTTTAAATCTTTCCTTCTACGAGCACCCCCTCCTCTCTCTCTCTCTCTCTCTCTCTCAGAGTTTGTTTATCGTTTAGCTCTGGTAAACATCTCTTTCTTTCATGTTCTTGAGACTGATCTCTATGTATCAACTATTTGTTTACTATTTCAAGCCATCTTTCTTGCAAACTTTACTTCTGTTTTTGAATTCTTAGCTGTTTTTTTTTCTTTTTATATTCTGGGTATTGTTTTGATTCAGGGTTTTCCATGAACTAGCTGATCTCGTGAGGGTCAATCCAATTGGGCAAGTGGGTGGAGACGATCAGGATCCTGACTTTAGTAAGCAGGATAAACCCTATGATTTATCCCAGTACATCAGGCACGTGGGGAAGGGCTGACTTACGTGTCCTACGGGATTAGTCGGGTCCTCTAAGGGGGCCCGGATGATGATTGAGAGCTTCCACTATAGGCAATTTAAATAGGGTACAAGATGTCAAGAACTAGCCCTATCACAGGCTAAAGTAGACCTGAATTCCAAATCAACACGGCCCTTTAGCAACGGTTTTTCAATGACAGAAATTAACCGTAATAACCAAGGGTTTACACCATCTGGGCCCCAGTACTTGGGCCCAAGGTCTGACCTTTCAGTCAAACACCCCTTTGTTCTGCATTCTTCAAGTCTCAATTTGTTTGCATCTCTGTTTGGTTTCATTGGCATTTCTTTTCTCAGCTTTGCGATATGAATTCATCTTCTTATTACAGAATTGTTGTTTGGATTTTTAACCATTATACCTGGATTTTGAGCGATCTTCGATGTAAAGAATGCAGATTGCTTAGAGATCATCACAGTCTTTCTTCGTTGACACAGAATGGATAATCCAGAGGAGAACAACAATGCACAAGCAAGAGATGGTGTAAAACCCAATAAAGCTACAGCAAGATCTTCGCGTTCTGTTAACTATTCTGTACATGATAGTAACTGGCTGAATCCAAACCAATTCTCGAGGGACATCTCAGTACCTTCAAGCCAATACATTAACTCCCACACAACACTTCCTGTTGATCACGCTGTGGGCTCAGGAACGACTGTTCAGATCTCTAAGCGCACAGGCGGCAGCAAGTCGAAAGGGACTTCCTTTGGCAGCAGCAGCAGCAGTCAGCAAGGTCTTCCAGGTATTCCTGTGACAGGCATAACAAATTAATTTTGTTATATGGCTAAGTTTCTATTCTTCATTTGTCAACTTACCAATATTTTTTCTTTTATTAAGGCCTGTTTGGTAGGCCACCACAGCAGGAAAATAAAATATTTGCGCGTGCTAATATTTTTCCGGGCGTGTTTGGCATGCATTTGCCCGCGCCGAATATTTAGCCGGGCCCACAAATTTGCCTGCCGCAATTTGATCACCTCCACCCTAACCTAATATGTGAGTCCCATAGTCACCGAACCCATATTTGACTTTGAAATGTGGGACCCACACAAATTGAAAGAAAATGAAGTATGCTAGTCAATACATGTACCACCATGATCAGTCAGTCATGGGAGGGATGACCAAGGGAAAAGGGCTACTTGGGGGCTCGCTCAAAAAGGGAGAAAATAAGGGTACCAGAGAGAAAAATGCCGGGGGCCACTCACAAAAAATGAGAAAATAGGGGTACCAAAGTGAAAGCCACCTCAGAGTGGGCTACCGTGGATGTCGGCCTTTGAAGCGTGGTGAAATGTTTGGATCCTAGGTTAAGACCTTAGCTTTCCGCTCCTCTATCACTGTGCTTTTGGAGTATTTGTTAGGTTCTTAACAAAGTGATTTTCTTTTGTTCAATCGTCAGTAGAAACTTAAACTTGAAAAATACTTAAATTTACCACCCCATGTTTCAACAAAGTAGAGCATGACATCAAGCATTGGTTCTTCAATTAGAACCTACTACTTTGAAGTGTGGAGGCTGCTTGGTTACGAGAGTAATGGTGTTTCCTAAACATACCTGTACAGGTAAGGCAGTTGTTGCAGCCAATGAAGAACTCAAACTCATTGAAAACATTGCTGATTTCCTGAGTCCAGAAGAAGTGAGACATCTTCTATTCCAAGGCCATGAGAATGAGCATATTGCTCGCCAATTCCTCACTCCTGATATCGGAAGTACCACCGCCAACCGAGGGCACAGAAATGAAGATCTTGTTCACCAATCAGCTCCGCATCCTCCTCAAATGATCGGTATCCCCTACCCTCTGATTCTTCTAAAATTTACAAACAGTTTGGTTTTCTCATTTTTATCTGAGTTCTAGTTATGCTTAATTGCCTTTTTTGGTATTTGCAGATGTAAGAATGAGTTGCTTGTATTGTCACAGAAACTTGCTATATGATGCTGCAATTGAGAAAAGGCCATGTGGCCATTACTTCCATCTCCATTGCTTTCATGCCCAACCTCCTTCAGTGAAAGACCAGCACGTCTTGTGTCCGGAATGCTACTTCTGCACTCTAGAAAAGCAATGAAGACTGGAAATAGTTATGGTGTTGAAGTTGATTTTCTTTTCCACTATTGGGTTCTGTTTTCTCTCTGTCATTATAATCTATCGAGTTTTCGCTGAACTTGCACTCCTCAAATTAGTACATTATGAATAAGTAGTCTTGAGTTTGATGATTTAGTTCAAAATTTTGTTTTGTATGATTCTTTTCGATAAGTTAATAGGTTTGAATGTGATAAATGCATTGCTTGTGAAGTATGTGTTTGCGTACTTTGATAATGGCAAAAAAACTGAGTTGCTGTAAAGAAAAAAAACAAAGGTTTCCGAGATCTATTTTGTCTAGTAACAGAATGCCCGAATGCCCTACAGACTTGACGTAAAATGCATCGCCTGTAGAGGCAACAGGCAACCCATAATGAAGTGCTAGTTGATACATCGGCAGAAGTACAAACACAATACACCTCACATGTGAGTGGCATACCAGTACCCAGTGACAGTATTGCAAGCATATTGTGTTTCCTTCACTTTGCAAAATGGTCGAGGTTGTTCATTCCTTCAGTCAAGCTTGGGCTCAAGAACTTCTTTCTCAAAATTGGGATCATTTGAATTGGCTCCTCTATGCGTGCACTCTGATCATAATGAAGGTCTTGTCAATTTTTACAAGTACAAGGAAAATGTTGCTATAGCAAGTAAAATGGCCCAAGAAGTTAACGTCTCCCTGGTAAAAAGGCAATAGAGAGGTGACATCGAACGAGTTTCTCAGTCCATGGTAACAAGGCAGCGCATGGTTTTGGATAATCATAGCATATAGCTAGGCACCTCAGAACACCAGCTGACTCGTTCCCGGTGTCTAGCGTTGTTTACAGAACCAGTCAGGTCATTGATCCTGCATATATGTGATAAGGTAATGCACATAACTGATATGAATTCTGGTCTTTACTTTCCTTGTATGTTCTGTATTATTTGAGAAATCTACGAATAGATCTCCTTTATTATCATACAAATTTTGAAGTCCCATTTTTTTTCTTCTTATTATTTTTTTCAGACCATTTTCAACTCATATCTCGCCTTGTGGATTCATTATCTTTTTATGCCATATCCACAATACAGATCATTATATTTTTATGCAGTAGTGTTTATGTTTTTAGCAATTTTTTCCTATATTTCGAGCAATCTTGAATATATCGATCGGATGCAATTTGCTGAAAGACCATAATTTGTTTTTGTTTTTTGGACTTCAATGGATAGCTCAAACCATAACAATGCACAAGGTAGCGATGGATTTCAAACCCAATAATGATGCTGCAGAATCTGGGAATTGTGTTAATTACCCTGTATATGATTATAGCTGGTTCAATTTTTACCACTAGTGGTGGACTACTCATCTGATCTCACAGGAAATATAGTTGGAACATGTCATTCCTACAATCACAGTCATAAAATGTGTGGGAATGGAAGCAATGACCTGCAATAGTTCACTAGATCACGGAAGCCACTGCGACCCAAAAGTACTGTCTGCTCATAGCACTCGGCAAGGCTTTCAGTTAGATGGCGCTTCATGTCAATGTACTAATCTTAAAGCTGTGTGAGACTTATTTTTGTGCTGGGGTTCAAACCAGATAATAAGCTACGAAGGCAAGCAGATTTATTACTCGTTAACTAGAGAATGCATGTGCCATTATTGATTTATGTCTCAATTTTTTGTACCAGCTCGGGATATATAGGACAACAACATGCCATAAATGAACACATGATGATGAAATGCCATTTCCAAACAATAAAATTACATGATTTTCTATGAGAACAACCATTGATCAAGCATGCTTATCAAAAGAAACAATTATAGAACAAGGAAAGAGTAGATAACCAGCATATTGACATGATTTTTAAGGAAAAACGCCATAAATCAAGAAAGCAAATCCTCAACAAAAATCTTAATAGAGCTCCTATCATCATCCCCAAAGATTACTCCATTCCAACATGTTAAAAATAAGCCCAAGTAATAGTTGAGTTGGACCATCTTGTTGAATGGGTTAGGATCCCTTGACCCAATGGGTGATCCATCGTTAACTTATAGCTAAGGTAGTCTGGGACCCAACCATTTGATGGACTTCACTCAAGCGATGATCGATGTGATCATTAATGATTGTAACCATCAGATCTATCACATTGAAAAATGATCCATTTTCTATATTTTTCAGCACATGCATTTTCTAGTCGTTGAATTCTTGAAGAATTCTTCTGAATATGGAAGCAAAAATGGCGAAAGTCATCACCACCCAAACGACTAAAGGCTTAGTATATTTGCATTTGCAGAGCACTTAAATAAAAGCTGGTTTTAATAAGCAATACTTCACCTAGCAAAGGGATATTATCTTGCTCTTAAAATGTCTATCTTCTTCTTTGGTGCTGACACACTATGGTGAAGGACATGCTGTAATTGCTTTCCTTGCAACGAACTGCAAAATTCCATCTGGTTTCAAAGATGCATAAAGTTAGAACCCCATCCATAGGATGTTCCCCTGGGATCATGAGTCGGAAAAGTACTTTTAGGCTTTTAGCTTTTCTTTCATCTTGCAAGCTCACCTCAGTTGGTTTTGTTGATGTGCCATCTCTGTAGTTGGATAGTTTCCTCTCCTGGTCTAGTGATTGGCAATTAACCAAGTACAGAGATGAAGTGTGAACTCTAAATCTTGCCTTTCCTGCTATTATACCAAAACCACTTATATCGAGCCTTGCGCTTCTTTTTTCTGTTATCACCGATAGAGATTATGAAACTGTGTAAACTAAAAAAAAAAATTGTTAACATAAAGAATTCATTCGATTTCTCCTCAATTTGTTGTGGTTTCATCTTTCCTTTATTTAGGTTTCTGATTTGTATGTCAAAGTTAATGTTTTTGTGTTTCAGTGTGATCCAATCCAAAAGAAAGGGAAGATTTTTTGGTTCTTTCTATAGAGAGTTCGTGAGTTGGGATCGTAGAAGCTTTTGGCCCGCTTGAGAGGGAGAGAGAAAGAGAGTGCCACAATTGTTGAAATGGTTACTAAGTGTTTCATATTTTAGTGTGTTTTACTGATTAAACAAAAAAGAATGAAAGAGAAATTGATGCGAAGATGTTTGACTACGTCGATTCCTTCAATGACAGTGGTGAGAGACCGGTGGTGGTGGTGGAGCCGATAGTAGCGATGGTGGAGCCGATGGTGGTGGCAGTGGCAAAATGTTTAAAAGAGATGAAGTTAAAGTCGGGAAGCAGATAGAGGCACATTAGTCATTTTAATATCACACTAACAGAAACGGGTCCTGCCTAGTTAATCAACGCCACTTAAATTTGGTCAAGGGGGCCGGGTATTACCCCAGTTTCAAAGTGTAATACCCTAAAAATATAACGGCTACAAATTTGATCAACATGGTAGATAAGGAGGATTTTGTGCCAACTAAGACTGGATTTTTTTAGTGTACAAAATAAACGAAAATAAACTTAGAATGGAGAGAATTTTAAAGAAGTAATGCCTTATTAAGCGAGATTGGGGAAATCTCGTAGATAGATTTGAAAGTTGTGGTAGAATGATTCAAATATGAGAGATCTTTTCAGATTAAGTCCGGAGAGAATGAAGGAATGAAGGAAATGTTTTATTTGGAGAGTAGTTAAGGAAAGAATGATGCATTTAAGGAATTTGACAGAACGTTTGGAGAGAATAAAGACGGAGGTTTTAATTGGAAAGGCCAATGATGTATTTAATGTATTAATTGGTTATGTTCTTTTTTTATATAGAAATCATTAAAATATAATTATGATGAAAAAGATGGATGTTGGAATTGGAAAGGCCAATGGTGTATTTAATGTATTAAATGCATATATATCGTCTTTATTTTAGAAATCAGTCAAATGTAATTATGATAAAAATAATACATGATGTAAAGAATATTTTCATATTCTAGTTTGACAAAGATTCCGTGTGACATAAAACATTTATGTAACCTTACGTACGAGCACCAGTGTAGTATTGAATATGTCGTGGTACGCATACTTCGCCGATTACGTGAAGACAAGAAGACAAAAATAGCAAGGATCAGATGGTTGACGACATGAGTCATCTAAGTAACTGTCCATTTATCGGTTATACATCGTGTACGCTCGATTTTGAAGGTAAATGACTTAGTGGCCATAAGAATAGGTTTTAAAATCAATAAAATAAAATTGTCAAACCTAGTCATGGACAGACTCGAGTCTAAGTTAAGATTATTGACTTTTAGAAAAGTCCGATCGATTGGACTATTTAGACCAATCGATTGAAATCTGTGAAATCGATTGGAACTTATAGGACATAAACTTATTTAAGTCTGATCAATTGGACTATGTACAATCGATTCGATTTACGAAGGAAAAACCCATCTGTACAAGACCAATCGATTGGACCCAAAGTACAAAAAGACTTTAGTTCTCATAAATATTTTGTGAGCTTTTTCTCTTCCAGATCAAAGCCAAAAGCATGATCCCTTACTCAACTTAGATCTTCCACATAGATACTTGACCTAACAGCCTGAGAGTACCAATGCGTCTCAACAGTATTTGAGCAACTTAGGGTTTAGGGTGTTCACTTTCAGCAAAGGCTGGAGAGTTGAGAATTAAGATCGGGGTAGCTGATCGAAGATAGGTTTGGGGAGTACTAAACTGAACAAGCGGACAAAGCTTCTTGGTTGGGAAAGAGTGCATAAATTCGTAGCGTTGATTCGGAGGATGTGGATACATCGGCTAAGGTCGAAAGTTGTATTTACAATGATGCCGCATAAGTAACATTTGTTTCATTTAACTTTTCAGTTAGTGATACTTTCCGTCTGGACATGGTCTCGTGATTTTCCTTGGCTAAGGTTTTCACGTAAAAACTTTTTGTTTTATGGATGGTTGATTGTTGTTCTGCTAAATCTATTGATTAGATCAAACGACGAAAAGACAATATACCACAGAAGTATATTTGATTTGAATCAGTTGTGATAATCTTTTTATCTATCAACTAAGGCATGTGAGTTTATCACCTTATCTTTACCAGTAAACTTGTGATAGGTTAGATTAAATTTTAAATAACATAATCAACCCTCCCTTCTAGGTATTTCTGATTAACTTTCAGATCTAGAAAGGACAAGGCCCAGCGTAACTTGAAGGGGTTTCAGGCTGCTAAGAAGAGGGTGACAGAATTAAAGGCTCAGCTGCCTTAGCTATGAAGAGAGGATGAGGAAGCTCTTGATGTAGCTGACATTGAGAAGACCATGCCCACTAATCTTTAAGCCGATGATCCCACCAGCACCTCCACCTCTGTCACCAAGGAATCTCCAACAGACCAAGTTGCCTATACTTTAGAGACCCTTCTGTAGGCATAGATCTTATGTCTTTTTTGCTTATTTACTTACTTTTCTTTTTTGTAATACAATGTAGTACTTCTAATGAATGAAATATTTATTTCTATACTTTGCGTGTTTGCCATAAGAGTTCCCCAAACTAACTTCTCTTGTACATGTGAAATAGCTAGTCCATGCCAGTTGGTGGAGACATGAGTTATTTTGTTTGACGAGTCCAACCTAGAATACCTATTAACTATGCCAAAATTTAGTAGATATAGTTGAATCCTGTCTATTGTAAGAAAACTTTGCTTGATTGTTCAAAAGAATTTAAGAGATTAAATGGTTAGTATAATCTAACTATCAGTCCAAGTTTGATGTTCCCTAGGGATTTTATAGTATAAAGCAAGGTTTAAAGGGGACCGTTATAACGGTATAACGGACTGGTGGCGTTACCATTTTTTCCGTTATAACGGCAGTTATAATGGAAAAAACGCTCTGGGGCAAAAACGAAAAAAAAAAGGTAAAAAACGGAAAATAACGGAATATAACGAAAATAACAGAAAAAAAAAAAGGAAAAAATGGCGTTGAAATTCAAATTTTGAATTTTAAAATTTGAATTTCGGAATTTCAAAAATGGAAAATAACGGGAAAAAAAATAGAATATAACAGAAATAACTGAAATAACGGCTGTTTTTTTCACAATTTTTTTCAGAAAATAACAGTTCGTTATAACGGAAAATAACGGCCGTTATTTTTGTTATAACGGCCGTTATTTTTTGGGCATTTTAACGATCCATAACATAACGGGGTAGGTCCGAATCCGTTATAACGGCTGTTCTTTAAACCTTGGTATGAAGTTTCTCTCCCAAAATTCTACGTGGAACACTCTTTAGGGCCCACTGACCTTATGGATGTTAGGTCTACTTCTTGATGGATCTACACATGAAAAATCAGTTTATTTGATAATTTATAACATCTAGATTTGAGCATTTTAATATCGTAATTTCTGGTCATTGAATTTGAACATCTTTTTTTAATTGAATGCTAAAATATAAGTGTTAGAAATCGTCGATCAAGTTAACTTTTGGCATGTAGGTCTGTCAGGCGGTTGTGCAAACATCCATAAGGTTAGTGGGCCCTAAAAGATGTTCTAAGTGGCATTTTGTAGATACAGGTAATCTCACCCATTGTAGGAAAAATTTGCTTGGTTGTGCAAAAAGAATTTAAGAGATTGAATGGTTAAGATAGTATAATCTAACCTTTTGAACTCTGTTTGTGTAACTCATTAGAGGGTTGAGAAACAAAGAGAAGATGTGTACGAACGAGATATACTACTGTGGGACCCATATCCATCATCACCAACCAAATACCTCCCTGTACCCATGGTCAATCAAACTATTGATGACTCTGATCTGGCGATAAAATTTTGATGAACTGCATTGGAAGGACAACTTATTTCATATAGAAGTTAGAGTTTACTGAGGATGATGCACATCATACACAGCATATACTTTCTCCGAACTTCCAAAAAGTACATTGCTGACCTGTCAAAGCCTTTTGGAAACATGAGGTAGCCGCCAATAACCCCTTTAAATATCTCTCTTGTAGTGTCCGAAGACTAAGAATTTCCAAATTGGAAAACCGACGCCGTTATGGGTTTAGGGGTGACTGAGGCCGTCGCTATAGGTATTGAAAACCGTTGCTATAGGTTAAGGGACTAGTTTTCTACCGACTATTTTCTAAACAGTACTTGTCAACCCATTTAAGGCAGTGATCCAGTGCTTACGTTTTAAATAAAATACGTTGATTGCTAATGAAAGTGCTCTATACTATTGGGCCCCACATCCATAAAAGCCACACCAAATAACTTTACCATAATATGATGGACATAAAATTTGATAAAAATGTACATATAATCTGACTTTCGGGCTCTAGCCATTAGATTAGAGCATTTTTTTCATAATGGGCTTCATGAATAAGCCCACACCTGGTTCCAATCTCATAATGAAAAGGTCCTAGCTCAATCCAACGTCTAGAAATGATCAGTCACGCTAGCTGATTATTGATGTGGAGCAATCATTCATGGGTCAGTCGGCCGCACTCGGCATTTTGAGGGATTTCTTTATCAAACTTTTGTATCACACGAGGGCCCATTAAAAACTTTCTAATGCACCGCCTATTATAATTACAAAAAAGAGCCTTATGAGTAGATTTGGCCCAATATAATGAGAAAGGGGAATTTTCGATACCACGTCAATTTCTCTTTTCTCCCCCCTTTCTCTTATTTCCCCTCCACAATTTTTGTAATTTTCTAATTGGCCCGTGGTGGGTCCATCGAAACCTCTTATCACACCTCCCCCCCGCCAAATGATAAACATAAAAGGGTAATTTGGAAGGGTTTTGCGATTTCGGTGAAATCGCCTTACGTCGCTCTTCCTCTTCCCATCCACCCTCACCATACCGCTAACCCCATTTTCTCTCTAACGTCATTGGTCGCCCTCTTTCTCTGTCGTTGCTGGTCGCCGAAGAGTGGAGGTACCTCTCGTTCCGCAGGTACATCGTCATTGTTCGGACTGCTAAGTTCGAATAATGCTTCACTGTTCAAACTGTTAAGTCCGAACAATGAATGATTATCCGGACTTAGTAGTCCGAACAATCAATTCAAAGACCATGACTGCACGAGGAAAAAAAAAAACAAATGTATCGTTTCGGCGACATTACTAGAAATTCTTGTTAGAATGGTTTAAAAAATGAAGTTAGAATGATTTTGTTGATTAAAAAAATTGAATTCAAATATATATATCCATTGATTGTTTTACTCAAAAGTTCCCAATGAGAGTTGTAGAAGATGTAGAATACAACCCTAGAATCTTTTAGGTATTCTCCTTTTGCTTTTTTAATAATCTCCCTTGCTTTCTCCCGTGCTCTAACGGTTTTGAATTTTAGAGGGGATGAGTAGAAATAGAAATAGGTTAATTAAAGAAATAAGGGGGGTAAAGTTGGTATTTTATATATATCTTGTGGGGGAAAGATAAGAGATAACACAGGGGATATAGAAGTCATTTTAATTATAATTTAAGTGGGGGATAAGAAGAGAAATTGACGGGGTATCCAAAATTCACCAATCAGAAAAGATTTGCTGATCCCGGGGACCTTCAAACTTTGAAAGTTTTCGCAGTTTGAAGGTTCCCTGCGAAAATGTCAGACACGCCACGTTAACCCTTGGTTAGTTGGTTAAGGCTGGTTAACAAAAGTTACGTGTCAGACATTTTAGGACGGACCTTCAAAGTTTAGAGAAAATTTTTGAAGCAGCAAAGCAGTGGCCAATCACATGGCGCCACAATCTCCTGTTGCTTTCTACAAACCCAGAAATGCTTTTTGAACCGGAGATTGTGGCGCCATGTGATTGGCCACTGCTTCGCTGCTGTAAAATCCACTGCTTCAAAAATTTTCTCCAAAGTTTGGACCAGCGAATTTTTTTCTCCAATAGAATGGACGCCGCCGTTCAGGAAATTGCTTACTTTTACCATAGAAACTTTGCCATCCAAACCCGTCGTATTGTTGACACGTACCTGTTGACGTGGCCAATAACTAGCACTTTAGCAAGAGTACGTCAATTGCACGAGACTTGGTCAGGTACCACAATATAAGCCACGTGGCAATTTCTTAGAGTACACTGATCCTATATATGTTTGACCAATCTGTAGGTGGACCAACGAACTAAAAATCAGCCTGATTAGTGATTTCAAACCGTTGGATCTTTATACGTAAATAATGGTAAATAATGCTCAAATTCCTACGGTTAAAATCAACCAACGAAAATGACTTCAACTAACGCTTAGAAATCCCTGATCAGGTTGATTTTGGGTTTGTAGGTCCACCTCCTGTTATTTTAGGGATGTCAACGAAAATAACGACAGTTATTTTCTGAAAAAAATCGTGAAAAAACGATCGTTATTTCCATTATTTTTCTGTTATTTTCCCCTTTTTTTCGTTTTTCAAATTTGAATTTCAGCGCCTTTTTTTCCGTTTTTTCTTCGTTATTGGCCATGTCCGCGGAAAAACAGCAACGCCCCCAGTCCGTTATAACGTTTAAACCTTGGTTTAGAGTCTTTAGACTACCTTCACGCGCGTCTGGACAAAGTTGATTCTGGACTATCTCTTGAGTATTTCTGTTTTCTTTTTGGTCAAATGGCAAGAATTGTCCGGAACAGCGCAAGTATGCAGCTGTGGTCAATCAAAGAGAAAACTAAAATTTAAATGATTTGGATCAACAAGAACATGACCATGTGTATGTAATCTAAGTAGTTGATCTTCGAATATAGAAAATGAATGAAATAGATAGGATGGTTAGAATCTTTCAAAATATGAAAATAATGAAGTTCATCATTTTGCTATCCGCAAGGAATATTTTTTTCCACGCACAACTCCACCAGCTCAAAAACTAAATTATTGATCGTTCTCTTTTATTTTCCCACACTACAACCATTCGATCACAGACAACTCTGTGAAGATTATTGAAAAAATGGACATGAAAGTAATAATTAAATTAGCCTTCTCTGTAACATGGCAAGAATTAGATCGGTGAGATCGCCAATTGAGTACTCTCACCCCTTTGAATCACTACTCACTAATAATACAGTTCAAGATGAAGCTGAACCAGGAGTTGGACGAGGTTCCCATCTTAACGGGCTACCGAGACTTGTGCTGGGCTGGTTTGGTGATCCTTTTGGAGGTGGAGGAGGTGATGAATATTCCCTCTCGAAGTTTTCGAGACTTGTGCTGGGCTGGTTTGTTGATCCTTTTGGGGGTGGAGGAGGTGATGAATATTCCCTCTCGAAGTTTTCGAGACTTGTGCTGGGCTGGTTTGTTGATCCTTTTGGAGGTGGAGGAGGTGATGAGTATTCCTTCTCGAAGTTTTTGAGACTTGTGCTGGGCTGGTTTGTTGATCCTTTTGGAGGTGGAGGAGGTGAAGAATATTCCCTCTCGAAGTTTTTGAGACTTGTGCTGGGCTGGTTTGTTGATCCTTTTGGAGGTGGAGGAGGTGAAGAATATTCCCTCTCAAAGTTTTCGAGATTTGCACTGGGCTGGTTTGTTGATCCTTTTGGAGGTGGAGGAGGTGAAGAATATTCCCTCTCGAAGTTTTTGAGACTTGTGCTGGGCTGGTTTGTTGATCCTTTTGGAGGTGGAGGAGGTGAAGAATATTCCCTCTCGAAGTTTTCGAGACTTGTGCTGGGCTGGTTTGTTGATCCTTTTGGAGGTGGAGGAGGTGAAGAATATTCCCTCTCGAATTTTTTTATCACCATAAACCCATTACAAGGATTATCTGCAATTCAAGTAGATGAGAAAGTTAATTAGATAAGAAGAATTCATGAGTAAACATCAATAGAGTTTAAGAGACGTGAAGTGTGAGCGTGAGAGAGATAATTACCAGGAAATGATCTTGCGCGGGCAACAACAGCAGAAATACAGAGAAAGATGAAGAGAGAGATGAGAAGGAAAGGTAATTTCATTATGGAACTTTGCATGTTATTTGGCATTTAAGACTTAAAAGACCAAAGTCTTTAAGTTTATTTATAAGCATTAAGCATGTGTAATGTGCAGGGCATTTCTACATCCCCTGTCTCTCTCTCTCTCTCTCTCAAAGTAAGGCCTCTAGCTAGGTATGAATTTGGAATTCTTGACCGAGTGTAGTCTATTACAACGTGTATATTGACTGCGCAGTGGATTTATAGAGAGAGAAAAAGATAGAGAGAGAGAGAGTGTGTGTTACCTACTTTTTTTTTTAATCAGTGTGTTACCCATGGTTTTAAAAACGGCCGTTTAAACGGTAACGCCCCAAGCCCGTTTCCGTTTAAACCCGTTTTATCGGTTTTGAAAAAAATGGCCGTTTTTTTGTTTTAACGGCCGTTAAAATCGTTTAAACAGCTGTTTAATTTCAAAAAAAATTGTGAAAAAAACGACCGTTAAAACTGTTTAATTCTGTTTAAATCCGTTAAATTCCGTTTTATTTTTAATTTTCAAATTTCAAAATTTGAATTTCAGCGCCACTTTTTTCTTTTTATGTTAAAATCCGTTAAAATCGTTAAAACCGTTAAAATCTGTTAAAATTCGTTTAATTCCGTTTAATTCTGTTTTTTACCATTTTTTTTTAATTTTTGCCCCTGACCGTTTCAATCCGTTTCAATCCAGCACGTCCACTTCCCTCATCAATGATAATAAGGAACAATAGTATATGCCACGTGTGACACACTCTTAGGGACCACTGACCGTACGGATGTTTGTCCCAATTAAAAGCCTCTCTACTTTGAAAGGCAAAACCTTTCCTCATTAAATGCCTCTATTCTAAAGAAAAGACAAACTCGGGTTAGAGTTCGTCCGGTTCAGGATGTCCAGCACGCCCACATCCTTCATCAATGATTATGATGGACAATAGTATATGCCACGTGACACTCTTAGGGACCACTGACCGCACGGATGTTTGTTCCATCCCTAAGTTGACCTATATAAGCATGTTTAGTAGTCTCAAACCTTTGGATCTGAATACTTATATAATGCTCAAAATCTATGCTTAAAAATCAACCCGTGAAAACGACTCCAATGAAATACAAAAAAATCATTAATAGGTAATTTTTTTGCATGTAGGTCCATCTAGAGATGGGACAAATATCAATACGGCGAGTGATCTCTACGAGTGTGCTACGTGTGTAGGGTGCACATGCATTGCACGTGGCATTCCCCTAGAATCGTTTGCTCATACAATGAGTCGGAACTATTTAAATAAACTGATCAGCCCTTGAGTCCTCGACCTCTCGGTCGAGCAGGGAGTTGGGGCTTAAAGGATAATTAACTGAGATTTGTTGTGGGTCGGAACGATGATATGTAGAGTTGGAGGCGGTGAAGGTAAGACGCTTCCATGGTTTTCTTATAACCATAGATTCTGTACGTTTCAAGAAGAAAGTTAGATAATAGGAACTGCACATTTCTCTCTCATATTAGGGTAACACTCCCTAAATTTGAAAGTAATTAGTAATACCCTTAATACTTTCAAACTTTAGGAAGACCCCCCTTACCCACTTCGGTAATTACTTTTCTAATAATTGAGATCATTAGGAAATGATCTTTGCTAAGGAGAGAAATGAAAGAGAGTTCTCAACATGGGACTTAAATGTTATAGGGTCGGGATCCGGGGACAACCATTTGGCGGACCCACATAGAATGGCTGATTTTTGGTGACGATGCTCTCTGTGGTGAGGAGATCATCCTCACCAAAAATCAGCCATTGGTTCATCTTCCATGTGGGCCCGCCAAAATGGTTGTCAAAAATAGTTGTCAAAAATGGTTGTCCCCCGCATCCCCCGACCCAATGTTATATGGCATATCACACGTCTTGTTGACACGGACTACCAACAACCCCCACTTTAACCAATGCAATCATTCACTGCCCGCATCGTTTTTTGGAATATTCTCCTGTCAAATCAGGTGGGTCCCACCTCGAGAGAGTAAAACTTTGATGACTAATCTGTCATCGAGGCCGATGACAGGCCGCAATATGAGTCACATGGCACACTCTTAGAGGACTTTGACTGTATGGATGTTTTCCCAATCCCTAGGTAGACCTATAAACCAAAATTCAGCCTGATCAGCTATTTCTAGGCGTTGGATTAGAATTATTTTCATGGGTTGATTTTAACCGCGGGAATTTGAGCATTATTGACCATTATTCGAGGTACAAAGATCCAAAGGTTTGAAATCACTAATCAAGCTGATTTTTGGTGTCTAAGTCCACTAGAGATTGGGAAAACATCCATACAGTCAAGAGCCTCTAAAAGTGTGCCACGTGGCTCGTATTGCACCATCATCTGCCTCAATCATCAAAGTTTTACTCGCATGGAGGGGCGGCCTTGAATGTTGCAAAAGTACTATTTAGTCTAAAATTGTTGGGAGCAATAATTTACTTGTGAAAGTGGGGGTAGTTGGAGAGTAAAACTTCCGTCACAATGGAATTGCAAATCACACAATCACAGCCAATGAATTCTCGGCACGTACATCTAAAATCAAAAGCGCATGGGTACGTTGCAAAAGCACTTGTGTACGTGCCGAGAACTCATTGGCTTGTGATTGTGAGACCCGTTCTACAATACAGAATTTCTGTACCAAAAGTTTGACACGCAAGTCCCTTTGAGTGCCACATGGCATGCTCTTTCAGGCTGACCCGTGATCGAATGGTTGACCCACACATTGGTGGACTTATACCAAAACTCAGCAGGGTTAGTGATTTCTAGCCTTTGGATTTGAGCACATTTTCATCATGGGCTTTGTGAACAGGCCTACCACTCATAGGTTCAGTGGGCTAGAAAAAGTGTTCCACATGGCATTTTGAGGGACTTCTCTATCAAAATTTTGATACAGAGTTCTGGATCATAATCTTTCTTGACCCACTGACCCATGAATGTTTGGTCTACATCTTTGTGGACGTACACGCCAAAAAATCAACGTGATTGGTGATTTCTAGCCATACACTTGCTGCAAATAGAATGAATGAGTTGTCCCAACCTTTGATACTTATCCACTTGAAAAAGATCACGATGATGGAGGAATCATTGGTTGAGGGGATCTCAAAGATATAATTTCTATATGCCCCGGCCCCTCAACTTAAGTTGTCCATCTGTGATGGTAATTAGCTTGGTCCGAAGATCACAAAAAAATTGAGCATCAAGAGTCCTTCAGTAAAAATATCTGCAATTTAGTCTGTGGAGGATATAAAGCCAACGTCAAGATGTTGAGGAGACACTTTATTTACGGACAAATTGTTAATCTATCTCCACGTGCTTGGTGTGGGCGAGAAATATGGGATTCACAGTTAGATAGGTGGCCCCCAGATTATCATTCCATAAAATTAAAGGAACTCTATCGATAGCGTACTCCAAGTTCTTGAAGAAGTGACTGAATCCATATGAATTCAGTGGTAGTGATGGCCAACAAACTATGGTATTCGGACTCCGTGTTGGACTGAGAGAAGGTCTTTTGTTTGCTAGCACTCCATGAGATTATATTTAGTCCCAAGTATATACAACTCCATGAGATTATATTTAGTCCCAAGTATATACAGTAGCTGCTAGTAGAGTGACGATCATCAAGCATCAGAAAAGGAGATGAGTACAAGGAGGACGAGGGTGCAGGAAGTTAGATGTCATAAGAGACAATATGTTTGAGGTACCTTTTGACATCAATCCAATGGTCAATTGATGGTTTCTTCATAAACTGGCAGACTTTGTTGACAAAGAACGTAGTGTCTGGGCATGTTAGGGTCAAGTATTGGAGGGCGCCAACAATAGCATCTTTGTTTGATGAACGTGATCGAGAATGTACTTCCCTTGACAGAGGAATGTTGGTATTATTCGCGGAAAATCACAAAATAATAATACCACGGATCTAGGATTTGAATCAGACAAAACAATATAATCTGACAAACGATAAATACATACCCGGATTCGCTTAATCCAATCTGCAAAGGTTAATCATCTATGGATAGGTAGCTCTATCCTCACTCTCCTACACTTTTGGTGATGGGAGCCTTTAGATCTGAATGTGTATAGAAGTAGGAGACTGCCACCTATTTATAGAAAAGGAGAAGAGACTGGTTCTCCTCCCATCAAAGAGAATCAGTCTCCTAGATGGATACCACTATTTGAGAAATGATTGGATGCATCACCAACCCATTATAAGCTATTAGGTCCACATAGACCACATGTGGTTCCAATGCATATCATTCTTATAATTGAATAACATCAATCTAATTAGTTAGACACAATACTATACATGTGAAAGTGTCATAATTAATAATAATAAGAAAATAATAATGATTTTCCAATAATCTTCCACTTGGCTTTTACATGCAATGACAAGTTTTAGAAAAATGACTCATTGAATTGTTACATTTTTTAATAGACGAGTGCATTTTTTTGAAAACAGTTGTTTAACATAATTTAGATAAACTTCAACTATCACCTTGATCAGAGATACCGCTAGTAGTGGATCATGGATGTAACAGAGTGTTCATCAATTGGCACTAAGACAGTTTCATGATCTCAAAACTAGCACCACCAACGAACTTGAGAGTTTCCTTTATGTGATTTGCTTTTGTGGTATTAGGATAATGTACATCTCTCAATGTAGTCTATATGTACATTTCCACAGTGTCATGTTTCATACTCATCATCATATGTCATTTTGATATTTTACTAGTAACCCGCCATGTGATGTCCCATCACATTTCTATCCAGAATGAAGGCTTCATCAATGTAATGTCAAGTCACGTCTAGCCCAAGCTTGTAACTTAACGAGTACATTTACTCACAGGCAACTTCAACAATATTATGAATTCATAATTGACTATAAACAATGGTCAAATAACTTCAATAACTTCAAGCAGCAATAAAATGTCAAATAACAATACAAATAAAATAAGAAATAAGCTAAAGCAAATAGCAATGCTCAAACGACATGATCAAATGTTTTCAACGAGTCCCATACTACTCAGTCCCTTCATTCTTCATGTAATCGATCACGACCTTATCCTCACAATAAACGACAATGGATCTGTAAATAAAATCATAATCTCCAACTCTCCAATAAGAGATGTCATAAAATAATAATACAATGACTCCCACTCATTTTTGAGATATATTCACTTGTCAACTGACTCAATGCCTGTTCTAAATCATAAATCGATCTCTTCAAATTGCAAACAAATTACTGTGCTATAGGGACTACCTCTGGGTGCAATAGGTGTGTTGTAATTCTAAAGCATAAGGTAAGGGCTGAAGTAGGAGCCAATGGATAAAACAGATCGGTGGATTACTGCCATTCTCTTCAAAAATTGACCTTATAATTCTTACTCCCAATAATCTGACAATGTTTTAGGAATTGGGATGATGGAGTCATTAACTATCATTGCTCAATCATTAACTTCTTAATACTGCCTACTCTAGTGCTGAAATTGCGTTTAAATCTATAGGGCTTAGAATACAATCTTCAAATAATGATCTAATGAACTAGAATGCTAACATCACAAAAGACGATAATCAACATATAAACAAAAGAATAATGCTGGAGCAAATGAATCATCTAATCCAAAATAACTGTAAAGGTCATCTACTAAAACAAAACCACGTCCAGTGTAATAATAAAAATAATGTTGCGTCTAAATGATAGAATAAAGAAAATAGACTTCTAATGTCTTCTACATTTCAATGAGAAAATTATTTTTCGGTCTGATTCATCTCCTATTGATGAACTACTCCTTAGTTCTTCTGTAACCAAGTCTTAAATGAGAAGCAGTCTTTCTTCACGTGTCCCTTCTTCTTGCAAAACCAGCATTCTGCATCATCTGGTTTCGTGGTACTAGTTATCATTGTCGCTGCTTTCCCTTTGTAGGCATTCTGAGGCTTGAAGCCTTTATGCCTCTGTACTGGTTTGACAACCTTGGTGTTATCACTCTTCTTGAAACCTCCCATCTTGAAACTCTTTTTGCTACTAGGATGAGCAGCAAAGTGTGCTGACTCAACCTTATACCCTCGTAGTATGTCTTCCTCAGTCATGCACAGAGTGATCAATTGATGTAGATCTCACTTTGTATCTTGTGCGTTAGTTCACCTTGAATGTGTCACATAAACTGGGTAAAGATAATATCACCATGTGGACCAGCATGTCATCCTTAAAGGCAATGCCATGCTCACGAAGTCCGATCACTAACTTCGACATCTTCAAAATGTGCTCTCGCATGCTGCTCTGGCCGTCATGCCTCATACCCATCAGTTGACCCAAGTAATCATGTTGTAATGATTTTTTAGATCCTACGAACTGCTTCTTTATCAGAAGAAGCAATTTCTTGGCTGTATTAGTAGTCTGAATACCACCTCGAAGTGTCTCACTAATGGAAGCACGTATGATCATCTTAGCCAATCGATCCACCTTCTCTTATTTGACGAATTTGGCCTAAGCCAATTCAGTACTATTTGCAGCTAAGTAGGAGGTTTGTCCTCAAATAGGACAAAATCGAAGTCCATGCATCCCAGCATGATGTCAACATTCATCCTTCAGGATGAATAGTTAGAGTCAGTCAAAGGCTCTATCCCTGCTAAACTCTTCTGAATCATTGACCTGTCCATAGTTGTAATAAGACGTGGTCAAATGTTACTAAGATGTTTTTGGGATTATATATTCAATTCGTATCAGGGGTATTGGTCGAATTGATTCAGAGTGTTTTACTCATGAGAAACTTCTCACTCTGCAGGTAAAGACAAGTTGCATCATCAAGACTCATATTTGGGCAGAATTCTTGATATGCTAGTAGTCCCCTAATATCACGTTGGAGAATGCACATAGACCTAAACATTCATGTTCAGTTTGATCTAGACACTATCCACACATTTGGGCAAGAGGGTTATCTATTTCTTCCATTCACATTCATGGCTATTCTACTCACTCCGTTTACATGAACATCCCTACATCACCTTTGGGCAGAAACTAGAGATTTTATGCAAATGAGTGCAAAGAAGTGATCTTAATGGGATTTTAAATCCCAAGATTCAAGAAACCGTGACTTCAAGAGAACCGTCACCTTTGGGCAGACTAAAATTTAATTTCTATCACGTTTTTCTAAATGACCACTAATACAGTCTGCTTATACCCCTATAGAAAAACCTATACCTCAATACATATAATGATGTCTTCTATGTTATTGTTCTTTAGGGTGTGCACAAACACACATGTTATTCTTAAAACTTATTTGACAATTATCAATTATTCTTTATTTATTTATTATCATTTATAGAATTTTATGTGTGCATTTGCCTCCACCTATGTTCAGCCAATTATGAAGTACACAAAACATAATAAAGCCAACATAATTAATCTTAGAAGGCAACATTAATATATTCTCCAAATAAGATATCTTCAATAAACTGCAAATAATCATCATATATTATATTCAAATAGTCTCAATATATATTCCATTGTGTAGATCTCAAAAAAATACCCAAAATAGACTATTTGTTTGCCCAATTTGGACATAAAGTAATCATTTTATGATCGGTCAAAATATTTCAATCTTGACTACGATTGGTCAAACAGTCAAGTCAAACTGAGTTGACTCAGTCAACGGTCATGACCCTATCAACCCAGGTCAGGTTGACCCAAATAGGTAGATAATATGAGTCAATGGATCGGGTTTACGAGTCGGATTGCCACATGTCTTCATGTGTTTGGATGAATTACCCTTTTGAGTTGGTCTTCCGCTGGATTGGGTTGGGTTTGTTTGGGCATGGGCTAAAAGCCAAAGCCCTACAAGCCAACACTAATCTTTACAAAGGTTAATGAGTTGGACTTGGTCCATAGGCCAAAGCCCTTTTGTTCTTAATGGTTGGTTTCGAATTGGGCTGGCCCATGGCAAACATTCAAGGCCCAACATGATATACCCTAATTCCTCCATCTTCTTCATCAATTTTTTTTAAAGGGTTGCAGTAGCAGCAACCCTAGCCGCCACCACTGCCCACCACCTGCAACTCCATATGGCCAACTGGCCGTCGGCCCAATCAACGTCGGATAGTGTCGCTGGCGACCTGATTTACTCCGACAACAGTCTAATGGATGGCCGACTGCCAATAAATTGGTAAACCCGAGTTATCTTTGCCCTTTAAAACCCCGTAAAACCCATTTCTTCAAACAATATCTCCAAGAAACTTGATTTCTTTTTGTTAATGCATTTTCTTCGACAAACCTTTAACGTTTTCAAACCAAACTTATTTAGATTTCTGAAACTAGAGTTTTTCCCGCGTCGTTGGTTACGGAGACCCTAGAATCAACACATTTGTAATTATCCGAGATTTATCCTGCAAAATTTAGACTTCTTATATAGGGATTCATGTCGGATGTCGATCACACTCGGGGGTAGTTAGCGCATGTAGAGAACATAAAATGATGAATTTTTATTAGAAAAACATGGAGAATACGAGAGGTGAGAGTGGTGGATTTGTGAATTTTTAAAACATCATTTTTGAATTTTTAGAGAGAGAGATTATTAAGCTAATGTAAGCGAGACAAAATTAATAAAAGAATGCAATACTATAATAAAAATTTGGAAATTTATTTATTGATCAAAACTTCGAATTACAGTGCATAAACTAAAAGTAAAGCAAATAAATTGAAACTAAGAAAAAGACAAGAGAGAGAAATGGTAGTTCCTAGAGAGAGAAAGTGGTGAGGAGAGAGAAACTAAAGAGAGTGTAAAACTATGGAAAGATAGGAGAAGAATCTCACCATAGACTTACCGATGAACGATCTGATCAACCCAGTGAGTGGTTCGGCCTGGGTGATCGGCCCATGAATGGGTCAAGATGTGGAGCATGAACAGTGCATGAAATGCAAAGGGTTGTAGCTCGTGGTGTGTGAACCTTGCTGGTTCGTTGGTGGAGGAGTTGTGCATGGTAGCATGAATGGCTTGGGGGCTTGGAGGAGCTCGATCTACAATGCTACGGGAGTTGCAGGTAGGTGCGGTACTCACCTCCTCCTCTTTTCATCTTCCTCCTCTTTTTTTCTTTTATTTTTGTTTTCTTTGCTGTTCTCTTTTCTTTTGAGAGGGAGAGAAGATAGCGGTGTGGGAGGCGGCTTTGACAGGCTAGAGTTGCAGGTTGCAACTCCAGCAACCGTTGGAGATGAAGGAGAGGGTGGCTGCTGGTGGCGCAGGCTAGTGCAACAGCACCTTGAAGTGGAAGACGGTTGGTGGCTGGTGAAAGTAGGGTTTTTCCGCGTCGTTGGTTACGGAAACCCTAGAATCAACAAGATTTGTAATTTTTATCCGATTATCCTGCAAAATTGACAGATTTGTATAGGGATTCGTGTCGGATGTCGATCCGCACTCGGGATTAGTCGGATTAGCGCAAATAAGAACACATTGAACACGGAAATTGATAGAATGGTGGAGTGAGATCTAAAATAATCTTGATTGGATTTTTAACAGAACTGTGTACATTAACAGTATTGATCAAAATAGGAATGAGAACTCAATAATCCAAACATAACTCATAATCAAAATTCCTTATTAAATCAGAATTGTCTACAATGCATATAATCGAGATTCAAGTAAAGCTGATAAAAAAAAACTAATTAGAGAGGGAGATTTTAGAGAGAGAAATGGATGGAGAGAGAGATGAATTAAGGGAAAGACTAATCGAAACCTAGAGAGAGAAATTAAGAATAGGAGAGAAAAAAAATAGAAAGAGAAGAGAAAATAAGGTAGAGAGAGAAAGTTTAGATAGAGAAAAAGATAACTTAGAGAGAGAAAGAGGTGAGGTGAGGGAGAGAAGTAGAGGAACTTACCATGAGAGATGGTTACATGGTGATGGTGGTGAGCTCGGCCCGTGTGGAGGAAGATGGTGTTGCAGTGGATCAGGTGATCCCTTTGAAGCCTTGACGGTGGGAAGAAGCATGCACCTTGCGTCAAAGGAGGGAAGGAGATCCCACGGGATGGAAGTGCTTGTAGAGATGAAGTCGTGGGGAGAGGAGTACGCTATTCTTGCTAGTTCGGCCAACAAGAACGGTGGTGGAGCAGGCTGGTGGCAGCGTGGTTGCTCTTCTCTTCAGGACGGCTGGGCTTGAGGAGACGAGGATGGTTGTAGTGGGTAGCAGGCTTCAACGGTGATGCAGAAAAGAGGATGGTGCAGGTGTGGTTCACATACAGATGTGAGATCTGGATGATCGGCCTGCAACTCGTGGGAGCTGCAAGTGTGGATGGAGGCGTGGGAAATCGCATGTGATAAGGGGGATGAAAACGCTACTGCAGTAGGTTCGCCGGAGTTGCAACCTGCAACTCCGACTCGGTTTGAGATGTGGGGCGGTGCAGTAGGTGATGGGAAAAGAGAAAGGCGGTCTGGAAGTGTTGCAGCAGCAAGGTGGAGCGGCAAGGAGGAGTGGTTTGGGGGTTTTCAGCAGCAAGTCTTGACGGTGGCAAGGAGGTGGTGTTTCAGGCGGGCTGAGGAAGATGGAACCCATCGTTCTCTCCTCTCTTACTTCTCTCCTTGTTTTTTATTTATTTTTCTGGTTTTTGTGAGAGAGGCGAGGGCGAAGCGGTGGAAGAGAGAGAGGGGATATGGAGCAGTAGCAGTGGCGGAACCAGACGGGTTCAGGTTGCCGGAGTTGCTCCTGCAACTCCAGTGAAGGCTGTGGACAAGAAGAAGAAGAAAGAAAAAAAAAAAAAAAAGAGAAAGAGAGGACAGTTCGTGGCATGGTGAGCAGGGGGTTGGGCAGCGGCTGGGGGAGGAGAAGAAGATCAAGAAGAGAAGATGGAGGAGAAAAACGGCCGGAGTTGCAGGCGCAACTCCGGCGAGAAAAGAGAATGAAGAAGAAGAAGAAATGAAGAAGAAGAAAGATAGAAGAAGGTAAGGGGAAGGAGAAGAAAACGTAGGGAAGGGTTTTTGGGGAAGGAGAGGAGGAGAGGGGAGAGGGATTAGGGTTCGAATGAACCCCTATCCTTCTCCTTTTAAAGCTCCCTATTTCCTTTAATGGAAATAGGGTATTTTTTGAAAAAAAAAAAATATGAAAAATATATATATTTTTTTTTTTTTAAGTAAAAACCTACTTTTCTATGGGGAATCTCCCCAATTAGTGGACCCCCCATTTAATTAAAATTATTTTGAAATTCGCGGGGTCCACTAACTGGTCGGACAGCGGGTCGATGAAGATGGGCCCGGCTATTGGCCCTCATGGATTGATGATGTCCATCGTCTCACAAGATGATGTGACAGACAGTCTGATGGCGATCGGATGGATGGTGACTTGATTGGGACTCAGATTGGTAGATCGACGGATCTAGAGAGATCCAACGGTCCGATGGAAGATCTAACGGTCGGAAAGCTAAGGGAGATGAGATAGAGCTGATGGGCAGGAGTTTTGGGGTTAGGTCAGTAGATTCGAGGACTGAGAGATGAAGAGAGAGAGAAAATAAGGAGAGATGAGAGAGAAAGTATCAGAAAATAGAGAGAAAAGCACTGGCGGAGGGTCTGGAACCCTGGTCTTCACTGTGACCATCCTCACGCTTCTCCAGTAGAGTCGACCATCATTCTTTGCTGACTCATGTGGCTTTAAACGCTTTGGTCCGTCTCTTGGTCATTGGCTCTCCTACTCTCTTCGTTCTTTGGGCCGCCTTTTTGGTCCTCTTATTTAGCCCATATTTGGCCCATATCTTCTAGTCATAGCATGTGGGCTTGTTAAGCTTTGATAATGGGCTTTCATGATCGATTTGGGCCCACAAGTCTCGAGAATCGTCCCATCGGGGTTTCCTGCGACAGAAGAAGCGCGTAATGAGACTTTATTAGAACGACTTAATATTTAGACTTCCGAAAATGTGTTTAATGCATGCAAATATACCATTTCGTCCAGAAAAGTGTGTTCTATGCAACAGAAGAGACTCTTACGTAGAAAAGTAGGTAAATAGAGTATTTTACGTAGGAGAATGCAATAACGCTAAAAGGATAATTGCTTAAAATAAGCACTTTTGAGCGAATATCAGCTGGTCTGGGGCGGCGCTAATGGAGGGAGATCCGGTAGCTGCAAGTGGCGGTGGTGCATTTGGGAGATGTTGAAGGCGGTGGAGGGACCGTAGTAGCAGGCGGTTCTTGAAAGGGTGGGGTGGTGCAGCAGCAGGTTCTTTCGATTAAAGAAGATGAAGAGCGTAGAGAAGTTGAGAGGCTGCTGGGTTCAGAAAAGTAGAAGAGATGGCCGGTAATAGAGTGGGGAGCGGTAGTGAGAGAGGCTGTGGCAGCAAGTGGAGAGCTTCCTTTCTCCCCTTCTTGGAATGACGGCTTGGGTTTAAGAAGAAGAAGAAGAAAATGTGATGGGAGAGAGAAACTTCGGCTAGGGTTTTGAACCCTTTTGTAAACGTGGTGAAGAGAATAGGGGAGTGACACGTCACTGTTTCCTATTCCTTTGATGGGTAAAAAGATTCTCCTAGCGTGGATACCTCCCCCCTAATACAATGGCCAGCATGTTTTGGCTTCATCGAGGGTATTTCCACTAATGGAAACATCTTTTGTTTTCTTTCCTTGAGCTGCCACTCTTTCTAAAATAAGAACTTTCTTTATGTGGCAGATGCTAACTTCTTTGCTGTATCCACAACTCATCCCTTGTTGTATGGTCCAGCCATGCTCTAGAGCTGGACATCCAGCCACTTATTTAAGGTGGACCCCAGCCACTTTCTTCTTTCTTCCCTTTGTAACAATTCACCTTTTCCTTATGTATGCCCCCACCTCTTTGTGTACACCCATCGTGTGTGTCATTTTGATGACCACACCTCTGTATTAATTTTCTCTATAGTGAGTCATGCTGGCTCACCTTGGCTTACTTCTCGGCCCACCATCGTGGCCCATCAATGTGGACAGTTCTTGTGCCAACTCATATGTTGCCTACTTGGTCTAGCCATAGTCACCATCTTGGACCACTCAACACCTTGGATCACCTTGTGGTTGATCGTGGGGTCCTCAATCTCTATCGCAACTACCTTATTCTTCTGTAGAATCAATAATTCCCCTTAACGACCTTTCCCAAAATCTCTCCTTTTTATTCAAGCCTTGTAGCCCTTCAACGTTCAACATGTAATGATTTCCCTTGATTAGCTACCACCTCAGCTACCAAAACTGTGTTCCCTTCTTAAGGCATGTGGAGAGAGTGTTGCTGTTAAGACATGTCACTCAGCATCTGGCCTTACTGATTAGACTTTGATGATCCATGGGCTTGTAGTCTTTTTGATGTTCTGCCGATACCATTAGATCATGCATTTGCAATGTCATAAAAAGCTTAGATAATGTCCAATTTTTGTGTCAACTTTCCTTGACCTCTGCTTTGGGTTTACGCAGCTATCTAAAGTATTGGTCTAGTTCTGCGATCTTCGATCTTAGCTTGTATTTGGCCCCTTTCTTCCTGTCATAGCTTGCTGGCTATTTAGGCCTTGATATTAGGCTTCTAGGATTGATCGTGGGCCCGCAAGTCTTGAAAATCGTCTGATCGGATTTCCTGCAACAACGAAAAAGTGCGTAATGAGCCTTAATCAAAATGGCTTCACATGTAGTTCAAATAAATGCGTATGAATGCATGCGAATATACTATTTTGACCAGAAAAATGTGTTCTATGCAATGGAAAAAACTCTTACATAGAAATATAGATAAAAATGACATTTTTACGTAGGAGAGTGCGATAACGCTAAAAGGATAATTGCTTAAAATAAGCACTTTTGAGTGAATATCAATTTCCTTATTGTTTCTTAAACCCAATCTTTCTTTATCAACGAATCTCCACAAAACGATTTTCATTTTACTAAAACCAACCGATTACATCATATTGTTTCAGATCTGAAAAAACTTACATTTTGTATTCCTTAAACAAATTAAAAATTAAACCCTTTTGAAGCTCTTTAATTCAACGGTTTTGCTTGAATCTTTATCCCAATATCCCATAACAGTCAAGTGATCAACAAACCCATCTCATGCTTAACCATATTATCACATAGCACTTCAAAAATTAAGTTGTATTGACCGAACTATTAAATGATTATCAAACCAAAACCAGAAATCATATTTCAATTTTCTTAAATGTTTCTAACAAGATCAGATTTCCAACCACCATTTGTTTACCAAAATAAAATCAACTTTTTAATAAAAAATTTACATCAAAGCCAAAACAGATGTGAATGCACTTCAACATGAAAATCTTATGATCACAAAACAATGTGGTGTTGCATCATAAATAGATGAGACGCCAACACACATGATCTTTATATCTTATGTCTGATATACACAATCTGAACCCACTAAGCTGAAATTGCTTCTTGGCGGCAAGGAATATGTTTTCAGGATGCTACACGTACCAAGTGCTTATTACAATGTCAAGATCTAAGAATGTTAACAACAGATTCCAAAAGAAACTAACGGTCCTTTAGATCCAAAATTATTCCGATTTGAACCATTTGATCAAAAACCCGAAACAAAATTGGCGAATTAAATTTTTTTTATTTTGCACGAAACAAAATCTGAGAGGGCTCTGATACCAATTGTTGATATTATTCGCAAAATGTCATCAAATAATAATACCACGGATCTAGGATTTGAATCGGACAAAACAATATAATCTAACAAACAATAAACACATACCCGATTTGCTTAATCCAATCTGCAACGGTTGATTGTCTGTGGATAGGTAGCTCTACCCTCACTCTCCTACACTTTTGACGATAGGAGCCTTTAGATCTGAATGTGTATAGAGAGTGGGGGACTGCCACCTATTTATAAAAAATGAGTGGAGATTGGTTCTCCTCCCACCAAGGAGAATTAGTCTCCTAGATGAATACAACTACTTAAGAAATGATTGAGTGCATCACCAATCCATCATAAGCTATTGGCACTACACCAAAATAGTCAATTCGCAACGGTGGAAATTTTAATTTTGAAATGGTTTTGAAATGTTTGAAATTTATAACGGTGTTGAACCATTTCAAATGTTAACAACGGTCCAGAACCGTTGCAAAGGTCTTATTAGAAAAAAAGAAATAAATAAAAAGTGTGTGCGCGCGAAAACACTTTTATTCACGCCCAAAATAACCTAAACATTTTCTCTCGCTCTCGATTTTATCTTTTAGTATTCGTCCCTCTCTCGTTCTCTCTCTCTCGATCTATCTAGTCTCAAACCCTAGCTCCCTCTTTCTCCATCCCTATTTACCTCAAACCCTAACTTCCTCTCCCTCTCTCTCTCTATTTACCTCAAACCCTAGCTCTCTACTCTAACCCAAACTGTTCTCTCTGCTTTTTATTTTGTTTTAGAGGATTTTTTTCAATTGGAGATTTTAATAGAGAATGAAGAGAAGTACAATTGGAGAGAGGTTAAGCTACCCTCATTGATACCAATAGTTCCACAGTTGGAGCTAGAGCAAGAAAAGGGAGAGAGGAGGAGAGGGAGAGACATTCTCATAGCCATCGATCATAGCCCCAACAGCGAGCAAGACTTCGATCACTTCTGCAAGTTTGCCGACTCCATCCATCTTGTCCATGCCGTCTCTAGTATGTCACACAGATACCTCTCACAAGAAGAAATAAATACAATTTCATATTGCTGTTGTTGAGAGAAGAGAGAACGAGCTATGACTCGTGAACGTTTCTTCTTTGGAAGCGAAGAAGTAAAAAAGAGAGATTTGTGGCATTGTGATACCGTTAGATGGTGCATTCTTAAATTTCTAGGGTTTCACGAGTTCGAGAATGACTAATTTCAACCATTTGTGTTTAATCTGAAGGTAATTCTTCGAATAATGAGCTATATGTTTTTCATTTTCTTTTCTTTAGATCCAACTAATTTTTTCGATCATTGTTTGGTTCTTTCTTTCATTCTTGAATTTTTCTAGCTCTTTAATCCCTCTCTTTTTTGTTCTTATCTGGAGGCAATTTTTCGAATTATGAGCTATATTTTCATTTCTTTCCTTCAGATCCGATTCGAATTTGTTTGGTTCTTTCTTTTATCCTTGAATGTTTCTAGCTTTAATCTCATTTTGGATGTTTATAGACTGAAAATTTTGATTGTTCCATGTTTGCCTAACGAGTAGCTATAATTTAATCAGGTCATTTCTAAGAAAGGGGTAAATGTTAAATTTTAATTGAAAACCTAGAATATTTCAGAGATAAGCAATGGGGAAACTATCGAGTACTCAAGTTAGGAGGTTCAGACTTTATTCAAGGAAGATAATTTCTTTCCTCCATTTTTCGAGTTCGACTTGGCAGTGTGAGTGATGTAAAACTAGAAGTTGTGCTAAATTTTAGGAGCCCGGTGAGTTAGAATTCACCTGAGTTGGGCCGGTGATCAACTTCCCCAATTTTTTTCTGAGCTGAGACCTTTCATTTTTTTAAATTTCAAGGGCTCATAGTTGATCAATGATTTTTTCCAATTCTGGTTTATAGTTTTTTTATTCTTCTTTTGTGTGTGTAAATTGATATGTCATTTTTTTAAAGAAAGACATGCTTGTGAGGGGTGGGGGTTTGGATACAAAAGGTTGTTTCTTTATTTGGAGTTTATAACCTAGGGTACAGTGGTATGAGAACTCGTGAGCAAGTCGGATTGAACCTGTGGCATCTCCATATAGGGGGGGACATGCTTCTAACCACCCATGTAGCGCACATGTTCTTCAAGTGTTTCTGTTTGAGCTGTCTCAACTCTCAAGTCATTTTTTGGGCCTTGAGATCAAATCTATTCTCCACTTAAGTTGGAAATGTGAGAAGATCTGAATCACTAATGGAGAAGCCAAGCAAAACTTTGGAGAACCTTCTGCTATAAAAAAAATCTGCTTGGTTTTCCAAATCCCCATTTACCATTTTACCGTCCAATCCTTTGTGAAATGAGAAGGCAAGAAGATTTAATGAAGAGTTCCCTTCCCTCAGTAAAGTAGCAACACGTAGGGGATTGGAATCAGAAAACAAATTCAAAATTGTTAGGTAACTTGCAGTGCTGAAAAACTTCAATGTACCGTCTCCTACTTTCCGCAGTGGTACAATGCAACTAAACATCCACTCAAATGGGTCCCACTTTTTTTTTCTTTTTGTTTTTCGCTTTATTAGGATAGAGAGAGTGGAGAGTGAGAGAGAGGGAGAAAAACAAATAGGAAACACATGCAGGAGTGGAAGGGGTGATATCATGAATGATGACAAGAGATGAGATGGTATATGAGTTTACCTTCTCTCAATCTCCTAACCACGTGACTATGACACGGTGAGCCAAAAGGACAAGGAAGACTTGTTAATTAGTGTGTTAACTTTACATCTAGTAGTTATATTATGTTTTAGTTGACACGTTAAGCGACAATGACTAGTTTGTATTCATCATTACCTACCATATAAATTAAACTGGTGATCTGAGCACCTAAAAGGTTGGAGAGACATTTTAAACATTTAACAACATCAACTCTATTAATTATCTTATCATTTTTAACTGGAGTTTTAAGGAATGACGGAGGTGTTTCTGTCTAGGTGCACAAAATTACTTAAATTTACCAATGATAGAAAGCACTATTCCCCACTGAAAAAATATAGTTTCATTGAGAAAAGTTTTGGGTACCTAAGACAGGCTCTAGTTTTGTGGGCAGGTTAGTTATGTCCTAATGGGCCATTTGATTATTGTCAAGTTTAAAATGAGAAATGAATTTTATATTTTGGAGTATGGTAGCTATGTTCAGGCTCTTCAAAGAATGGAAAAAAATGAGATTTAAGTTGTTTCGAGGGCAAAGCGTGCATTTCCCTTTCCAATTGCTCCCACTCCCAGTTAAAAATTTCATAGGAAGTTTAGGTGGTGTCAAACGACAACATGGAGTACAAAAGTAGGTTTGTGTAAGCTGGCTTGTCTTTTTTGAAGTGAAAAATCTTATGTTTGAAATCTTGTAATCGTGGTTGGCGTCAAATGACAACATGGAGTACAAAAGTAGGTTTGTGTAAGCTGGCTTGTCTAACTTTGAAGTGAAAAATCTTATCTTCAAAATCTTGGTTTGTGTTTATATCTTAATTGGGAGAAAGCAAGACTGGATATGGAATCATTTTCATAGCTTTATTATTATTATTTGGTGGTGGACCGATATTGTAAGGAACTGCTACAAAAAAAATTCATTCAAGCACTAAAAAGAGGTGACATCCAACTTCTTTGATGTGCCCTCCAAGAGCATGAAGATTAGTATGTTTACCCATTACTATTGTACATATGGACTAATTAACAGTCTAGAAATTCTCATCCTTGAGCCCATTGTATTATCAAATTTTTAAGATCAGGTGTGTATCTTGTCCTGGAGAAGCTCGAGCTCCAGGTTTACCAAAGATTGGTAAAGAAGATGTAAGTTCTATAGAGCATTTAGAACTGTCATGCATTCCACCTTTGGTTAAAAAGCACAAAGAATGCTGTCACAAACTGCCCATTTCTTGCAGCTACATCATCCAAAAGCATAGGGACCCAAGCAAAGTAGACCAAGTGAAGTTGGATGTAATTGTTAAAGCCTTGAAATGGCTTGGGATGGACATGGATGTTGATGAGGTACTTGCTATTCTACGCTCGCAATTAGTCTTGTGGGTTTTGGAAGCTGTTATGGGTGGTAATGGTTCATGCTAAGGTTGTTGGGGTTAACCCGAACCTGAACTAAATCCAACTCAGGTTCTAATAAGGCAGTTTAAAGTTTAAACCCACCCTGAAACTCTCTGAACCATAACTGGTAAGACTGGTTCGGTCTGGTTGGGTTACTGGGTTGGCCCAATTCATTACCACCCCCAAACACTCTGGGATTCACAACATGTTTTTATGTTCTAGTCAGTTTCTTCCATACCCGTTATGTTGTTTAAGGCTAACTAATTTAATCAGAGTTTTGTTGCTCTTTTTGTAGGTGGAGTGTATAATGGCCATTTTAATATACAAGAACCTTGTGGAAGGGTACTTTGCGCACAAGAGCAAAGTGGTTTTCCTCAGTAAGCAAGATCAGTTCCCTAAATGAAATGGTAAACCAGTCAATTCATAGGTAATCTAATGGCGTATTAAGTAGTGTTTGTAGATGGGGTGGTTATCATGAAAGAGAATGCACAGGTTGAAGAGACTTTTAGAACATTGTTTACAAATTTATGTGATCTAATTTAATTACGTGCACTACTTTATGGAATTCTTTTATTCACTTGAACTGGTAATTCTTATAACATAATAGCTCTCATATAAGACTTCCTCATGCTATCAGGATAAGTTCAGTTCCTTCATGTATAGGGAATTGTAACTCTATTATTGAGGTATCATTCTCATCTTATGTCTTAGAAGTTTGTCACAAATTTTAAAAAATTACATTGACAATTATGTGTCAAAGATCTAGACTCCAAAACCATAGATCTGATTTTGTGCTTTCGATCTGTTATTTGTTCTTGGCTTCTTCTTACGTTTGTCTAGAAAGCCCAGAAGTGGATGCCATTATGGTGGCCTAAATTATTCTTGAAAACCAGTGTAAGGTTCTTTCTATCTAAATTTTGTTATTGCTTAACTCACTTTTGGATATCTGTTCCTCCATATATTGATGACCATATAAGTTGCCTAGGTATATACAAACATGGATAATGGAGTTCTTATAAGATGCAGATTTATGACTCGACATCTCTCTAAATTTAAGACATGGATATGTATATGGATACATTTACCTCATGTAGCATGTTGATGAAATGTTAGTAGGTAAATGAAAGGGTGCCAATGGGTCTTGTTGTATAGGTAAGTTCATCAAAGAAACCATTTCGTCATGTTATATTGGCCACACTTTCTTGAATCTGCTTCTTAATTCAATACTGATTCTTTCAAATGAAGGGCAGGACGTTGAAACATGGTATATCACTTTGTACACTTTTTTCATAAAAAGTGTTGATCTTCCTGGTCCTTCGTTACTGGTAAGTTCATATCTATTCTAGAGCTAAAACACGGATAGCTTAAAGAAGATAAATTAAAAGTTAGCCCACTAATTGAAGGGTCTATTGATGGGTCTTTTTGTTCATATTTTCATCCATTTTACACCACAAGCCAAGCAATGACATTTATTTATTTTTTATCCGCTCCAAGTGTGAACAATTGATGCCCTGTTTATTCTATTTGTCTTTCCTTCATTGTAACTATGACATCTGTGGCCTTATCCATTTCATTGAATGATTTTATAGGTGAACTTGGTTGACTGTGTTAAAAGGATGATAACAAGTTGGTGTGAAGAAGACGTGGTGGACCACTGATTGAAGTAGACTCAATTCTAATCTGTAATCCCTTCTTTTCGTCCATAGATAATAGACATACTTCCTGATATTCATCTTTATCTGATTGTCTCTTTTACAAATCCACATGGCACTGGTTGACAAATGCTATTTTTTGTGCATCTCATATCTTTTATCTTGAATACCTAAACTAATATTATTGCAAAAAAATATCTCTAATAAGTTCCTCACCCTCTCTTGTTGCATTATTCAAACCTCTGAAGAGTATTACAATCTGCATTATGAACATTCATCCATTATATTATGTACATAGATATTGCTAGTCATATGAGAAATGAATTTCAATTGTCTTCCTTTGTTTATTGTGTGTGTGTAGCACAGGAATTGAAGTTTGCAAGAGACAAATCACTTAAATGGTACGTTGAGTAACAAATCATGTGTAGAAGTAAAACATGTTTTAGTTTGGAGATCATATGTTTTCAACTTTTCTTTCATCAAACTTTTAAGTTTGTAGAAGTAAGACATGTTTGATGGATAAGTTTTATGTGATCGCAGATGTTCAGGAGAAGATATTACTTGGGGTAACCCATTGACAAAGCCCGGATTAATCATGTAGGGTAGTTTAATTTGCTTTAAACATCATGTTTTTAAGTTACTTATGCATCCAAGTAAGTAGCATGCATGTGTTTGTATTCACATATGCATGCACTTAGTTCATGATGAATAGCAACAAAAGTAGAATAACCGACCCATCTAAGAGACAAGAAGGGTAACTTGGCAGATATTTGGAGCAGGTATAAAATACTAACATATACTTGGAGCTTTATCTTTCATTTTGTCAACTACTTTGACTCTTTCTTGGACTTCTATGCTTGGTCAACATAATTAATTTAGGGAAAGTATCTTCCTTGCACTCTATGCTTGATCCAAGGTATATTCTCTACATAATACTTGGTGGTCTAAGTTTTGAATTCATTTTTAGAGAATTAAAAGCTACCATCTGTAAGACCATAAGTATTCATATATATATTTAATGTGCTCAAAACTGTAAATGAGCTAAAGCTTAATTAGTTATTCAGTTTCTGATAGTGCAAGAAGTAGTTTCAATAGGGACTAGAACCTGCAGGTGCTACGGTTAGAGGTTAAGCTAAATATATATATTTTTTTTAAATTTTGCAACGGTTCAAAACCGTTGTAATTTAGCACATCAATTTTTTAGAAACGGTTCAAAGCCGTTGCAAATCTGTTTCTCCTAAGAAACCGTCGCTAAGGTGTTTTGAAACGGTTTTGAACTGTTGCAAAAAATTTTGAAACGCCACTTTTTGCAACGGTTTTAAACCGTTTCAAATCGCGTTTGCAACAGTCCAAAACCGTTGCAAATTGGCATTTTTGGTGTAGTGTGGGCCCACATAGACCACATGTGGTTCCAATGCATATCATTCTTATAATTGAACAACATCAATCTAATTGGTTAGACACAAACCCATACATGTGCAAATGCCATAATTAATAATAATAATTTTTCAACAAGGAAAAGGCTAGTGGCATCTCTTACAACTTCAATACCAAGAAAATAATTCATGATCCAAGATCTTTGATGGCAAATTGGAATCGAAGTTGAGTGATCAGCTTCTTAATTAATAGAATGTGCCTAAGACCCTGTGATAAGGATACCATCAACGTACATATTAGCATTTAAATGGTGTAGTGTTGGGTATTTTTGATTGATCAACGGGTTGTCATCATGGTTCGAAGTCTCGGCCGATCCCGTTCTGGATTTGGCGATCTGGATTGGGATCGGAGGCTACAGATCTGATACAAAAATGGATCGTCTCACCCTGACATCAGTGTTTCCCAAAAGAGTCCCACTTTGTATCAGGTGAGATGGCCGATCACGTTTTGGATTAGATTGGAGCCCACCGATCCGGCCTCCGATCCTGAGATTTTGAACCATGGTTGTCATAAGAGAGAAAAGGTAGATGGGCGTGAGTATCTTTGATGCTTTAATACCATAAAAGTGTTAAACACGATAGCATTGAAAATAGATTCTTATTGTGAAGGTAATGGTGGGATTTCCTCTAGAGGAGAGGAGGTCAGAGGTTATATGATAAAGATCGGAGGGTTATGATGATCGATCTGAGGATCAAACAGTGGGATATGATGATCTAATGATTAGATGGATGATCGGATGGTGAGATGTGGGTAGTTAGATCATGGAGGGGAGAGTCAGACGGTCAATCTAAGGATCTAATGGTAGGATCAGATGATCTAAGAGTTAGATGTTAGGGTGTAGAGAGATGGAAGAGAAATGAGAGACAAAAGAGAGAGAAGAGAATAAAATATAAAGAGAATAGCTGGCGGAGGGTCTTGAACCCTAGTCTTCAATATATTCTTCCATTGAGCTTCTCCAAGAGAGTAGGCCAGACATCCAAAGGTCTAACTCCTCTAGAGTTAACCAAATTTCTTCGGTCATTGACTCTTCCTCTCTCTTGGTTCTTTGGGTCAGCTCTACGTTCTGGCTTGGCCCGTATTTGGCATCTATTTTCTTGTCATAGCCTGCTAGCTCTTTAAGCTTTGATATTAGGCTACTGTAGTTGATCGTTGGCCCACTAGTCTCAAGAATCATCCGATCGAGTTTCCTACGATAATGAAAAGTGCGTAATGAGACTTAATCAGAACAACTTTATATCTAGACTTCTAGAAATGTGTTTAATGCATGCAAATATACCATTTCGTCCAGAAAAATGTTCTATACAAATATACAATTTCGTCTGAAATGTGTTTAATACATGCAAATACACCATTTCGTCCAAAAAAGTGTTCTCCAAACTCAGAAGATCTCTCTAATGCAGACATCTGAATGCAAGAAAGATTTTTAAACAAAAAGAAGATAAACTACTAGCATATAATAACCAGACAATGAGTTAGTTCCTAATAGTTTTATAAGGAACATTTCTTCTATCAGATTTGTTAAAGTTTATTTTGTAACTTAAGGTTGTAATTGGAAATCTTAAAGATGACAAAAGGATTAGGTTATGAAAAACAAAAGATAATTCAACTAAAAATTCTCCTCCAAAAACTATTTTTGTAAAAGTAAAAGATAATACTATTCCTAACAGACAACTTCTTGTGAAAGATAAAAACAAAATTATTCAAAATAAACAAACCTTTGTAAAACATACAGATAAAATTATTTCCAATAAACAAACTAAAATAACCTGTTATTATTGTAAAAAATTTGGTCACATAAAATATAATTGCAAAAATCTAATAAGAAAAAATTATTTACAGAAGATAGAGAATTGAAAATAGAGAGCAATAAATAAATAAAATAAATATTTCGTCCAAAAAAGTGTTATAGACTTCGATGTTTGGCCAATTCCTAAATGGACCTACAAACCAAAAATCAGCCTCATTAGTGATATGTAGGCGTTGGATCTTTGTACCTCAAATACTGTTCAAATTCCCACAGTTGAGATTAAACCATGAAAATAAGTCCAATCCAACGCCTATAAATCACTAATCAAGCTGTTTTTTGGTTTGTAGGTCCACCTAGGGATTGGCCAAACATCGATACGGTCAGAGTCCTCTAAGAGTGCTCCACGTGGCTCATATTGTGTCCTGTAACCGGAACCTGTCATTTTAGGGCGGTAACTGGAGCCCGACCCTTTCTTTTTTAATTATCCACGGTGTCATGTGTACCTCTTTTCGCTGGAAAAAGTAACATTGACGCTAGCCCAATACTGGGGAAAATTTTTAGATGCAGAGGACTTTGGATGCAAAGGGCTCAACTTTTTGGTCCCACTAACCGCATGGATGTTTAGCCCACCTCTTGATGGATGTACATACCAAAATCAGTCTGATTGATTTTCTCTAGCCATAGATTTTAGCACTTTTTTAATATTGATTATAGCCATTGGATTCAAGCATATTTTTTCGTATTTTTTGGGTACTTAATCAGACAGGCTAGAAATTATCAATCAAGCTGATTTTTGGTATGTACATCCATCAAGAGGTGGGCTAAACATCCATGCAGTTAGCGGGCCCAAAAAATGAACTATGTAGGGCCACGAGACGAGAGCCTTCTGCATCAACTGCATCCAAAGTTATCTATATCTAAATTTTTTCCCAATATAGGCATCAACGAACTTCTCAGTGTGTCCAAAAGGCCCCTAGTATTAATTGCTGAATATAGGAAGGGTATTTGTGTCTTCCAAGTCTAAAAATACAATATCGGACTAAAACAGTAGAAGTGTTAAACCTCTCTCTCTCGATCGATCGATCGAATCCGAATCGTTGGAAGCTCAGTGTTAAGAACGACTGAGATAATCTATCAATGTGAGGACGCTCTTTTCTCTGCAGATCTCAAAAGGAATTCTTCTGATTGCGGAACTATTTTATTTTTGTATACTTCTTTTACGTCAGTTTTGATTATTTGAAGTAGGGGTGCTGCATTGCGCACAACGTGTTTGTTAAAAAGTTATAGTGTCAAGAGAGCTGATCAGTTCATGTCGCTTCTTAGCTCTCATGGTAGTAAAACCAGTAAAATATTCAACTAATATTGAGATGGATTTGATATATGCAAGTTGATGTTTCTGTTGTTTAAAATTTTGGCCCTGTTTGGGTTCTTTTGCTGATTTTCCATTGCTTAGTACAATTGGAGCTTTTTTTTGGTGAATTTGTTTTTATTGCTGTAAATTTGACTTGGAGCAATGATGATTGGAACTTTGTGTTGAATCTTCAGTTTAATGGGTTATTTTGGAGTATTGAACTGCTCTTTAAAGTTTAAACTCAGTTTTTCCCTTTATTTTGTTTTTGTTTTCTCGAATTGAGGTTGATTCTTGAGTCCAAGGTCTTCATGGTATTCTATTTCAACATTTGATTAGCTCTTATTTTTGTACTGTTAACGCCCCCATTAATTATACCTTAAGTGGCATCACTGGAAATTAATAATTCACTAGTTTTTTTCCTTTCTTTTCAGATTGTAGGTAAATTAAGCGTGCTTCACTGAATATTTGCACCAGTCATGGAAGGTGTTTGTCGATATTCCCCATTCAGAGGACCACTAGATGATTTAAACTGACCCTGAGCATGAGCACTGCCTGAGCTGCATAAAGTGTTGGATCGTTTTCGACTATCAAAGGTTGCAATTTTAGGTTTTTGGAAGCATTGGATGATCAGGGTTCTTCTCAATTTGGTGGTTTTATGAGTTAGTTTTGGTTTTTCCATAAACTTTGACAAGGAATTTTTAAGTAACATTGATACCATTATTGAATCGTATTGAGTTTTTTTTTTTTATCAATTTTTGTTTGGATAGCTTTTAATAGCAACCACGCGAGTTATCAGAATATCAAATTTGATGAACAAATTCAGTCTAACCAAGCAGTTTTTCTCATTTTCGATCAATGAGTTACTATATTATTCTGTGAGAAATGGGTGCAGAGAGTCATATTTTGGGTGGGTTGTCTCGCCCTCCCAGAAGCGTTTAATGACCACAAGTAAGAGGGTTCAGGACCGGAGCCAGAAGAAGAGGGTGCATGATCTGGAAATTGTAACAGAGAAGTGGAAGATAGCTTCAAAGGTGATGTTTCTGATGGATATTTTGAAGAGAGAACCCGAGCAGATTACTACTTTAAGATCGCTTGAACAGTACAGGAGGCAGCTTAACCTGCGGAAACCCCATAAGATCTCGGACTTCATCCGGAAATCACCTAAACTGTTTGAATTATACAAGGATCGGAGGGGGGTAATCTGGTGTGGGATGACCAAGGAAGCTGAAGACTTAGTGGAAGAGGAGGCGAAGATCTTGACGGAGCATGGGGAGAAAGCAGCCGAGTATGTTACAAGGTTCTTGATGATGTCAGTGGACAAGCGGCTTCCGATGGATAAGATTGCCCATTTCCGAAGAGACTTGGGTCTACCATATGATTTCCGTATCAATTGGGCCCGCAAGTACCCACAATACTTCAGGGTAGTTAAATCTGAGGATGATGTTGAGTACTTGGAACTTGTCTCTTGGAATCCAGCTTGGGCTGTGACGGAGTTGGAGAAGAAAGTGATGGGGGTAAGTCAGTTGGACCCCTCTATCCCCGGGTTGCTGTCCCTCCCTTTCCCCATGAAGTTCCCTCCAAACTACAAGAAAATTTTTAGATATGGGGGGAAAATTGAACACTTTCAGAAACGATCTTATCTCTCTCCATATGCAGATGCTCGAGGGCTCAAAGCTGGGTCGCAGGAATTTGATAAGAGAGCGGTTGCCGTGATGCATGAGCTGCTTAACTTTACTATTGAGAAGAGACTTGTCACTGACCACCTCACCCACTTTCGACAAGATCTTGTGATGCCTCAGAAGCTGATGCGACTTCTTCTGAAGCATTTTGGGATTTTTTATGTCTCTGAGAGGGGTAAGAGACTGAATGTGTTCTTGACAGAAGCTTATGAAGGTGTTGAGCTGATTGAGAAGTGCTCGTTAGTTCTTTGGAAGGAAAAGTCCAGAGCCTTATCGGTTACAGGGGAAGGAAACAGAGAATCGAAACCTTTAACGAGTTTTCAGACATGGAAGGAGATAATAACCTGTTTGATGGGGATGACAAAGGTGAAAATTCTTTCACAGAGCTTGAGGATGAGGGGACCATAGGCGGTCTGGAGGATGTTTCTCTCACAGATGACGCCGAAATGGAGGTTGAAGAGGTCTACACCGCATACAAGGATAGTGAAACATAATGAGGTTAGAAATCTTGTCTCATATTCACATTTTTGTGTTCTATAGTTGCAGTGTTTATGCTTCAAATGATGCTGAAATGGGTTCACCAAAGGTGAAAATTCTTTCACGGAGCTTGAGGATGAGGAGACCATGGGTGGTTTGGAGGATGTTTCTCTCAGAGATGATGTTGAAATGGAGGTCGTAGATGTCTATACTGCATAAAAGGATACCGAACATCTTGAGGTCAGAAATCTTGTTTGATATTCAAATTTTTGTGTTCTATAGTTTCAGGTTTCATGCTTCAAATGGGTATGTGTTTGTTAAGCAACATGAGTTTTGATAACTGCCACACTGTTTTGTGATTTGAGAACCACTGAGTTTCAAATTAAAGAAGCTACCTTCAGTGAATGATGTGTTATATGCTATATTTTGCACAACAGCCATCCTTCAGCATCTCTTCTTTATTACTAATGGAATGTGGAAATGGTTCTTACAAAAATAGGAATTGGGAAGTGAGTTTTGATAAAAACACGATTTTGCAGGAATTTGGATGTGGTTCGTAGAAAAACATGAATTTTGATATGGATTGTGATAAAAGCAGGAGTTTGGATTTGGTATCTTACAAAAACATGAATATGGATGTGGATTCTGATCAATTTGCAAGTGGAACACATAGAATTCTGAAGTCTTTCAATTTATTAAGGATATACTCATGGATCCAGGATTTCTAAGGACGACAGAAGACATTTGGGACCTCTTTTTATTCCGTGGAATAAGATCAATAATTATAGTTAAATTCAAGGTAGTTGTTTCAAATATAAAGAGGTGCGCAAACAACATAGATGCCTATTGTTCAACGACCTAACACGAGAAATGATAACGTCAATCATGAATATCTGAAACATATGTCAGACTCAATCTGATTGATCTGTTCGAGCAGGACCCACTTGACAAAATAGTAGAAGTGAAGGCGTAACATCTGTTTTTCTGTGGATCCTGAATGTCAATGAAATGACCAATCAAGTCAAACTTTCTGTTCAACTAGATCAAGCATGAATGAAACCATCACTACTCACCTTTGTTACAGGGATCTTCACCCAAGGTGCAGCTCTTGCTCTACAATCTTGTTCTTGCTTTTGCTTCACTCTTGCTTCACTCTTGCTTCTTGCTCCTACCACCAACTACTAGTTTCAGAAAGACCATTTTCTTGTAAGTGGATGATGCATAACTAGGAATCAATGAGAAGGATACAACACATTCTGGACACATTTGAGAAACAAGATTGCTGATTTTAGTTGGATCCGAGTTTATTGAATTTGAATGAGGCAAAAAGAGTACAGAATGATGTGGCTGCCTATTACTTAACTGCCTAAGAAGGGAGTGTCAACCATGCATAACCTCAACAATGGTCAGGTTCGATCTGATTGGTCTATTCAAGTAGGACCCGTTAAAAGAAAAAAATGAAAGAGATGCCTATTGTTAAACTACTGATTCCACCTAGTAGGCCTAGGTAAGAAATCAACTCTCTTCTATGATTGTAACCATCCATGGACCATATTTTTCAATCATCTAAGTTGCTATTCACATTCATCTTACTATGATTTTTCTTCACTGAACTTAGGAAAGTTTATTAGGGTGCTTTGGCAAGCTAAAAGACGTATAAACCTGGAACCAGGAGAACAAATCACCATCCATGTCCATATCTCATCGTTGCTGATGGTGTTGTTCACCATTTCCGTTCCACACTAATGGTACTCTTCCTTTCTTTGTCTCTCTTTAACGCACACATTGCCATATTGAATCTCGTTATCAAACAAAATTTTAAAGATTAAGACTGAGATTTGATATTTTACGAGGGAAAAAAGGGTTTTTTTCTTTTCTTTTTCTTTTTTTGGTGCAAATAAGGTTATTTTTCAGAGAGGAGCTTCCTTGGGTCTTTCAAAAGAATGAGACACCCAATGGTACTTTTTCCTTCTCTGTCTCTATTTAACGCACACATTGCCATCTTGAATCTCATTATCAGACAAAATTTTAAAGATTAAGAATGAGATTTGATATTTTACAAGGGAAAAAAGGGTTTTTTTCTTGTCTTTTTCTTTTTTGGTGCAAATAAGGTTAGTTTTCAGAGAGGAGCTTCCTTGGGTTTTTCAAAAGAACGAGACACCTCTTTGTCAATATATATATATATATATATATATATTCCCCCTCCCCCGTGGAGGTTAAAAAACAAGAGGATTAAATTTGGTGTTGTAACGATTGATCTTGTGGTAGAAATGAGACTGTTTTGTAATCTCTTTACTTTAGCATTATAATTATCTTTGTTCCCAATTCTACAAATGAGAGTTTGAAGAGTCGGACGATGTTTCCATTTGCACGCACATACACACACACACACAATAGGAGCTAATTACTTGATGAATGGAGAGAAGTTAACTCTAGTTTTCTCCCCCTAGTTTGTGTATCAGTTACCTGTGGTTATTTCTGCATTAGGTCAATTTCAATCCCAGGTAAAATAAGAAGAGTACCTTCATTCAAAGCTTTTTTATATACTATTAACAAGATCTTGTTTCAGTTGCAAATCACAAAAAAAATCTTTTTAGCATTTATTGGCATCCAAATCCCTCTTCAAAGGCGTCGAAGACTCATCATGGTTCAAAGTGACTGGTTTCGTTTCGTCCATGGGCGAAACCGAAACGTTTCGGTAGTTTCGGTGGTTTCGGACCGAAACCAAGTGACATTTTATGAATAAAAAATTAGTTTTTATCAGTTTTAGTTGGTTTCGGACGAAACCAACCGAAACCAAAGTAATTTCGTCCACTATCGAAACTTGAAATGTATTCAACCATCCAATATCTTGATCAATTGATCGGTTTAGGCTATTTGATCACTTGGTCTTCCTCGGTAAGAAAACAACTATAAAATGATTGTGACCATCCAATCATATATTTTTTCAATCATCTAATTTGCTATCCACTTTCACATTACTGTAATTTCCTTTCACTGAACTTAGGAAGGTTTATTAGGGTGCTATGGCAAAAAAGGAAATGTATAATCCTGGAACTAGGAGGACTAAACTCAAGTCTAAGACATCATCCATCCATCATGACAGATTCCTCGCCTCATCTCCATGTCATATAGACCTCATGCAGCTCAAAACAAACACCTCATATGGGTCGAAAGAGGTATTTGTGCCAAAACATGTGGGTACCTGTCTGGATTAAGGATGATGAGGCCTTTAGATAATCTGGGTTGTAAGAGGTTTAGCTGTCCAAGTAGAAGCATCTCCTCACTACAACAAGAAACTTTTGTTCGACGTCTAAGCTAATCTTCTTTACCACTTGAATTCTCTCCTAAAATGGCCCAGTGTAGGACGATGATGTTGGACAACTTGAATTGAATATGGGTATAAGGACTTCTAGTGTTTACTTTTATGGACTGGTTATGAACAAATAAGGCACTGACGTGGCTTAAAATTCTTGGTTTAGCACTTATAGAAATGTTTCTGGAGTTTGGGTTTATATAAGCAGGGTATAAGGTCTAGGATTAGGGTTTGAGGATAGAATGGCTCATCACAGGTTAGGGTTATATGAGATTGATTGTAGGGACTGGTTTATAGACTGAGAAGCGCCAGAAGAAATGGAAACTTAGAATATACATTTTTGCAGAGAAAATAAAGACAGAGAGATAAATGGAGTCTTGCCACTTAAGGTTCCACCAAGGTAGTTAAGGGCACAAGGCGCAAGGATCCCTGGCGTCTGAGGCGTAGAGTGAGGCCCAAGCTTGATTGAAGCAAGGCGCAATATTCTAAAACACAATAATAAATATGAATATCATAAAAATTTAAGAAATAAATTGAAAGATGAATTCTAAACATTTACTATATTCACTTTCTCTGAGTACTAACCACTAGTCAATTAAGCAAGCAAGCACATTGCAAATTGCAAATTGCAATTGTGAATAAATTGATTTAAAACATGAATGACAATATCCTAAAAACACAAAACAAATACGCAACTATAAAGGTAATAAGGTATAAAGACACCGAAGAAGGAAGAAGAAAAAAAAAGTTGTTGAAATTGTATTGTTGTGGTTACCACTATAAGCACAAAAGAAGAAATAAAGAAACTAAGAAAAATTGCTTGGAAAAGAAAACAAGGGAAGAATAGAAGAAAAAAAAGTTGGATATTTAAGTAGGACAATAACTGGATATTGGCATAATTGGAGATGCACAATTAGGGTTTTGAGTGGTATTGTGGTGCTGTATGACTAGGGTTTTTAGGATTTATCAGAAGTGGTATGGTTTCTGATTGAGAGGGGGAGAGAGAGAGAGAGAGATTCCACCACACAAATCTCAAAGAGTACACAAATTTCAAAGGACATCCAATGCTTTTTACATATAGATGATCTGCTACTTACAAAAAGGAATAAGATATATAAAAAATGTAATATGTAACAGGGAGTATAGTAATAACTTTGACGCAGGACGGGAGTACCATTCCGCGATTTGAGAAGGAATTATGAGGGGAGGCTACTATTCACGGCACTATTACCGTGACACTATTCAGGTCACTATTCACGTTACACTATTCACGCAGCACTATTCACAGTGTTATGGTATGATTTGGGTTTTCTTACATAATAAATTGACTAAAAAAGAAATAGAGATGGAGAAAGAGAAGAGAATAAGAGAAGAAATAGAGAAAGAGATAGGGATAGAAAGATACCTTCGGCTTCGTACCGAATTAGCTTGGCTTCGCACCAAGAGAAGATGACTTCACACCACAAGAGAGATTTCTATTTCTTCATTCATAATTTTTCATTATCAAAATCAAAGGGTACATCACCTTTTATAAGACTCCCTACTTGAACTTTCTAAATTCTAATCTAATTGAAATTAGAAACTCCTAATACAAATCAACTATTGCAATCAATAATAAAAATTCTAATTAGAAATAAAATCTAATTTCAATTGAAAATCCTAATTAAATTAAAACCAATCTGCGTGGGGTCCACATCTAAAAATAGTAAAATCAGAATTTACTATAAATAGTAAAAATGGGATTGACTATAAATAGTAATTTCCAAATTTATTATAAATAGTAAAAACAAGATTTACTATAAATAGTAAGTACATTTGCTTGACTGGCATAGATTCGGTGTAGCGTGGACTATCGTAGTAGAATGCTCCCGCATCAAACTTACAACAATGTATATAAATAAAAATGACTGAAATGTTAGTAAGTTGCGCGCATCATGCTCCTTGTGCCTGGTTCAAGGTAAGCGCTTAGGCGCATAAAGGTTGCGCCTCACTAATGTCGCTTGCCTTGGTCCATCTAAAGCACTATAGGTGCACCTCGATGCACTTTGCTCCCAAAGCACACGTTTCGGTGCACCTTAACTACACTGGGTTCCACTAGCATGAATTTACATCACACGAGGAATTGTTGATGGAGTCACACCACCAAAGAATAGAGGAGTCACTCCCCTAAACAAAGAAAAAACAGCAAGAAAACAATTTCTTCTTCTCATATTCATAAAATAAATAGATTATGTTTTATTTATTGAGGTATAGGAACTCCCCTCATTTCCTACTCCTGAATCAAGTCACTCTTCTAAAACAAAATAAAACCCTTTTTTGGCTGAAATAGATAATTCTGAAATGGGTTGAACCATGGGCCTATAGACTGCTTGAATGGGCTGGACTGATGCCCATTTTGTAAGTGGATTTTGGGTCAAAGTCCATAATTGGACTAGGCTCTAAAAAGGCTTGTTGGGTTGGGCTGATCAGCGACCCTATTCTATTCTTCAGGGTTTCCAAAGCAGATGCTTCTATTCTTTCCAATCAATGGCCCAATCTTCATCAAACGAAACTTTGGATTTTTCGTCTTATATTTTGCTCTGAAGCAATTAGTAAAAGCAAAAGGACCAAGGGTTGTAAACCACACACTTTGTCTGCTTTGCCTTCATTGAACACTCTATCGATCAATTAAAAATGAGACAGTTCAACCAAGTTGAGCAACTTAGTCTCCAGATATAACCATGAAGTGAGGAAACTGAGAAACTTCTTCTGCAGTGTATACCTGTCAATACTGAAAACGTCTCCTCCACCTGCCAACCTTCCACCAACACCCTTATTTTCATCGGAAAGAAAAAGAAATGTATTGGAAACAAATATCCCTGTGGCCACTGAACAATAAATAACAAGTGAATAATGTCATCATACCAGATTTACCAAATCTAGTTCTACTTTACATGGTCACAAGTCCCGAAGTGAAAATTATGTTTAGTTTTCCTGCCAGATGCTCGTGTGCAAGCCAATGCCAGCATTTTGTCTCATGACCACATGGTTTCCTTTCCTAGGCTCCATATGGACCACTGGCCCTGCAAAATTTGAACTCTGGATCGTGGAACTGGAACTACTTAACATGCTGATAGAACCGTGACTTCAATACTCAACTCATTTCTTTGTTGCTTATATGTGCATATTGAATATGACATTAACCTTGTTTGTCATCTTTTGGACAGGGAAGAATCCAGGATCAGCTTGATGGGATCCATATATGTTTTTTGATGATCAATGGGACCCAAAAGTTAACCAAAGAAGGCATAGAAATCCTGGATCACATAATGATGCAATCAACAAGAACTGCCCATAGATGCATCGGTTATAATGCTTATATTTGTACAGTGAGGCTGACTTCTTGTGGTGAAATTAATAATCTATTTCTCCTCTGTGGGCCCTTCAGGTTTCAGATCCGGGTAAACTTGGCATCCACTATGACAATCATTCCTCACCATTCATTCCTTATCAATCAGATCTGCAAAATCTTAGTACTTTGACCCATTATCAATCATTCTCATAATACATGGATATAGAACCATGAAAAAAGTTGGCCATTAGTAATTACATCATAGAGTTTGAACTATCAGGATAATTTTTTGATTTCAGTCATGCAATGTCAATTTTCGCTCTGTTGACTGGCTTTGTCATGACAAATAAATCTTTGCCCTTCATCTACATACATGCATGTGGCTGTAAGTTTATTAAAATCCTACATGTACATGCACACTTACATGCATAAACACTTACATGCATACATATATTTACATCCATACAGCAGGGGTATACAAAGCAAATATACCATGTCGTCTGTGGCCTTTTACTCGTGTGCATTCATTGATGTGGGTATTTACACATTTCTTAGTACATCATTAATCCATTCTTAGGCATCAATGTTATTGAAAAAGGGCGGATAATCCAACTTGAAAGGCGCTTCTGCACATACATGCATATACATACATGGAGAATGTAAATTAGCATGCTTCGTCATTGATTAAACAATGTGAATGTTTTGTGCACCCTATCTGTTTACGTGACATCAGGGTGCTGATACTTCTGTTAGATCATACATGTCATGGGCCCATAATATAATCAGCGTACAATGTGCACCCATTTCTTCTCGTTCTCATCTACTTGCATGTATACAAAGTGATGGACGTATGTACATGCAGGACAATGTTATTAATCATTTTATAACATCCTTTTTGATGAACATGTTACAATCCGTTTGAGTCCATGGAAAATTCCTAGCCTTTAGTTGCCCAAAGCAAAGTGTTTCTCAAGGCTACCCCAAACTGTCCCACACCAGGATAAAAATGTAATCAGGGTTGAGTTTAAGTTAGGTTGAGGCAGTTTTAGGGAAGATATGAATGCTTTTGCTTTACCAACATCTGGCCAGCCTCGTTGATCACATAGGGAAGATTACAAATTTTTAACTACGGACAGAGTCAGAGATTACAAATTTCTTAGTGAAGCTCCGTAGGAACACTGAAAATGAGGCTCGTTACATACCGAACACATGCGACTTGGTTTCCACAGCAAAAGCCCAAAATTCCTTATGGTGAAGATGAGCACAAGCACAATATCAAGACATTGGTGTGGAGTGCAAGCCATCACAAGGACCCCACTCGGGAGATTTCCTACATCAAATATAAGTGTGATCAGATGATCTCAATCAACTGACATGTTCTATTATTTTGGGGATTGGGCACATCGATTAGCCTTCTGATCGATCACATGGCCTCGATTTATTGGCATATTAATTTATCAGGCCGTGGATGTGGTTTATAGACTCAGATTTAATGTATGGATTGCAGAGAGTCTCATTAGACACTAGTTTCTTCTATTGAGAATTTTATAATTCTGGTTTGTGATGAAAGATGTGTAGAGTTACTATCTGATGGGCCACACTTAGCAGATCTTCAAACGGTCCACATTATCGTAACCCTCAATCAATCCCAACGCCATGATTATGGTATGATGTAGGGAATATTGGAATTTGGTCTTCTCAATAATATCTTTATGTTTCTCATCTAAATATAATTAATTTGAAGATAAAAATAAAGAAAATAGGAAATTATTTCAAGCCAGCCAAAATAGCTGTCGAGCCACTAGTTTCAGTTACCCATGGGTTTTTTCTTTGGGTAGGGCTCACGGGACCCCCCATTTGGCGTACCCACATAGAAGATGAATCAATGGCTGATTTTTGGTGGGGATGATAACCTCACTATATAGACCACCCCAACAAAAAATCAACCCATTCTGAAATTTCTAACCCCATCAAATGTGGTTTTCAAGTTCCACGGTCAAAATCGGCAGTCCATAATTCTTCAGCTTCTAAACCAGTCTATGAATATCAGAATGATTTGAATTTTTGTGAGGATGATCTCCTCACCATAGAGATCATCCTCACCAAAAATCAGCCATTGATTCATCTTCTATGTGGGTATGCCAAGATGGGGGTCAAAAATGGGGGTCCCTTGAGCCCGACCCTTTTTTCTTTAAGAAGGCCAACATAGTTCTTATTACAAAAGATTGAATTCTCTATCTTTTTCTTAAGGGCTTGGTCAGGTTGGGTTGAGCTCAACCTGACCTTCAGGCATTGAGCCAAATTCAAAACCTTAAGTTTTATGAAGGGAATTCCGAGGTGTGGTTTGGGGATAGGGTTAGATTTTGGGAAGACAAGTGGTGTGGTTCGGTGTCTCTTTTGGAGGAATTCCCGGGCTGCATTTGTTATCCAACAAGAAGAGCTACCCTATCCAGTTCTATTTTGCTAGTGATGGGGACGATCGGAATTGGAGTTTTGGTTTCAGGAAAAGCCTTAATATATGATTGGGAGATCGATGTTGTATCCATATTATTGTCCCACCTCAGACTGTTCTCAATATTCTTTGAAGCTGGATAGGTGTATTTGGAGGTGGTCGAAAAATGGCCACATCGGTTCGTTCTTTTTACAAGTCTCTTTCATTGCATTTATCGGATAGTTATCCAGATGCTCTCGTTTGGGGTTCCAAAGTGCCGTCCAAGATTGTATTCTTCGTCTTGACAACATCTTTGAACAAGATTCTAACGGTAGACCACTTGATTGCCAGGAGGGTTATCATTGTAAACTATTGCTCAATGTGCAAGCATAGTGGAGAGCAGTTAACCATCTCCTCTTACATTGCGAAGTGGCTTGAGTAATTTGGACAGCCTTTCTTTTTGACTTCGGGATGGTTTGGGTGATCCTCTGCTCGGTGCTTGATCTTCTATCTAGTCGGTAGTACTACTGCTTTCTCTTCCAGAGGGTTTATCTTATGGTGATTTCTCCCCTTCGCGATTTGTTGAGGTATCTAGAGAGTCTTAAGAGTTTTCGAGGGAAAGGATGAGGATTTTGGCCACCATCATTCTCAATATCAGAGGTTGGTTGTATCTATAGTCCAAAATCTTCATTGAGTGTTGTGGTTTGTTCTTTGAAGACTTCGTCTTCCGCTGGGATCTCTTGTGTTCCAGAGATGGGGCTTAGTTTTGCTTTGGTTTCTTTCCTCGTTGGTTTTTTGTTCGCCTGGTGTTTGTTTTTTAGCAGGTCATCTCGTCTGCTACTCCTGTAATCGTTTTGCTCTTTAGCCTTTTATAAAGATTATACTTACCAAATTTTTTTTATATAGAGTTATAAATTTTGGAAAGTTGAACACGGACTGGGATCGTCAACTCCCAAATGTTTTTCGACACTTGTCATATCGGCGTGAGATGAAGCACTATTAGGATTTGAAACATGATTGAGCCTCTCAACAGATAATCTGACTCTGTAGTTAGGATTCCTTTTTAGGAGTCGTGCAGATGGTATCACCCCCCCTCGATTGTTTGATTAGCAATTTATAATATCTTCCTTGTAGTCTCATGGTATAGAAGGCTAACATTCAATATTCTGCAGTTTCATTGCTAAAAGAATGGTATAGAAGGCTAACATTCAATATTCTGTATTCTGGTTGCATTATATTTTTTATCTGATAAAATGATAAAAATAGAGGTCTATTAGCATCAATAATACCATGGGCAGCATCATAATTCTATGTGCCTTTCCAAGCCCACAACCCAAAATTGATTATCCTTGATAAGATTTTTTTCCTTGATGATGTCCTTCCACATCCAAGTATGAATTTTATTTGCAATTCGATCAACAATGTATGGGAAATCTTTGAACTCTGATCTTCTCAAGAACATAGGAATGCATGCCCATGCACTTAGTCTCCCCATTCATCATTCGAACTCCCAAACAGCAAGTCAAAAACTTGTTTTTTCTTCTGTGAAGATTGTTACTGAAAAGTACTCCCGATTTGTGGTAATTGATCTACTGATCGACGTTCCTTGGAATCAACTGCTTGGGGCTGGTCTCAGAACAGAGACTCTAGGAACTCGATGCAAGTTTCTATTCATACCAAATACCAATCTGGAATATCAATCTGCTGCTTTACTTACTCAAAGGATTAATTGCTCCTTTAAGTGTATTGAGGCTGGTTTCCTTTGCACTGCGAATATAGAGTTCCCTAGACGAGTAACCTCTCAAATTACAAACGGATCGTATGCACCAGATAAGGATGTGATGGAGTCGGGTTCATGTCGAGGAGATAGTGAAGCTTCAGTAGCTAAGATTATGTTGATTGGGAAGAAAGTGGGGATGACCTTGAATGGAGGGGATGCAAATACTAGTAACTTGATAAGGACTATCTTGGCTAGGAATGAGAATCATGTGAGTAGGGAGACAGAGGTGGATAGAGTTCTAGATGAAGAGAGGGAGAAGAAGAAGTTGGTAAAGAGTGAAACAAGCCCGATCTATTCTCTTAGATCCAGGAAGGTGGCCAAGAAAAAGGCCTTGGCCGATAGTGAACTGAGTCCTATCAATTTGTTAAAGGAGTTTGAGAAGTCAAATTTGGTGGACATTCCAATAGTGGAATCGGGCAATGATAGAATGGTTTAGGGCTAGGTGTCTAGGAAGCTAGAAGCAGATAGGTATTTGGATGAGTGATATCAGTGTGGGTGGGGTCTTTATTTTAGATGATGTTAAAAATTCTGTCATGGAATGTGAGAGGGTTGGGCGGGAGTTCGAAACGCTCTTCGCTTAAGAAAATGATCTTGATGCAAAATCCTCATATAGTGGCAATTCAAGAATCGAAAATGAGATTGATTGATGGTGAGGTGATAAGTCGAGTGTGGAGGGGACACAATATTGGGTGGTGCTATGCTACTTCAATTGGAGCTTCGGGGGGATCCTTGTTATGTGGGAGCTGAATGCAATTGAGGTTTTAGATACGTTGTGGGAGCATTTTCAGTGTTGTTCTTGGGAAAGATAAGGGGGGATCGACGAGACTGGGTGTTTTTGGGGGTGTATGGGCTAGTTAGCCAGGGAAAGAAACATCAATTTTGGCAGGAGTTAGATGATATTCGAGGAATGTGGTCGGCCCCTTGGTGATTGGGAGGAGATTTCAATGAGATTGTGGTTTCAGCAGATAGGTCTGGGGATCATCCTCAAGACAAAGCATGAGAAGATTTAAAACTTACTTGGAGAGGAGCCTTTTAGTGGATTTGCCACTAGTTGGTAAGCATTTCACCTAATCCAATGGCTAGGCTACTCCGAGCTTTAGTAGGCTGGACAGATTTTTGGTGGATGGGGATTGGGCGGAGATGCTATCCCTAGGCTAATCCAAATAGGGTTGCCTAAAGTCACTTTATATCATACCCCAATTTTCCTAGACTGTGGGGAGTATAGTTCGAGAGCCATTCCATTTTGATTTGAAAATATGTGGCTTAAAGTGGAAGGATTCACAGATAAAGTGAGAGAATGGTGGAAGTCCTTTGAGATAGAAGGCAATGCGGGTTTTGTGATGAGGGGTAAATTAAAAGAGCTCAAATTGAAATTGAAGGCTTGGAACAATAGTGAATTTGGTAAGGTGGATGAGAAAATGAGATGTATCTTAGAACACATAAAGAGATTGGACGTGAGGGAGGAACAAGGCCTTCTAGGAGCTGGAAGAATTTGGAATGGGAGAGGAGTTGAAGAAGGATTTTCAGAAATGGGCTCTATTGGACGAGATTAGTTGGAAACAAAAATCTAGGGTGAAATGGTTAAAGGAGGGTGATAATAACAAAAAGTATTTTCACCAAGTGGCCAAGCTCCAGAAAAGGAAACAATTTCATCTCCACCATCAAAATAAGGAATGAAGTGTTTGAGGATGAAGATGACATTAGGAAGGAGGTTGGGTCTTTCTATCGGGATCTTTATATAGAAAACTCTAAGGATAGACCAACGTAAGACGGATTGAACTTTCAGACTATTAGTGAGGCATCAAGAGCCAAGCTAGAGAGAAATTTTAGTGAGAAGCAAGTCAGGAGGGCCATTTTTGCGATGTCAGGAGACAAAGCCCCAGGCCCAGATGCATTTACAATGGCTTTTTTTCAGGTTTGTTGGGATATCATCAAAACAGATATGATGAAAGTCTTGGAGGATCTCTATTCGAGGAAATTTTTGGATTTCGGTAGCAATCAGATATTCATTGTACTGATCCCGAAGTGTCAAGGGGTAGAGGATATCTTAGATTTCCAACCAATCAGCCTTCTAGGGAGCCTCTACAAGATTGTAGCCAAAGTTTAGCATCTAGGCTGAAATTGGTAATTTGAGATATCATATCAGGTGAGCAAGGAACCTTTGTGAAAGGCAGACAGATCTTAGATGGGGTGTTAATTGCTAACGAATGCATTAACTCTAGGCATTAGTTCAGGGAGCCAGGCTTGGTTTACAAGATCGATATGGAAAAAGCCTATGACCATACTAGTTGGGAATTCCTGGATTATCTACTAGGTAGAATGGGCTTCGGAAGTAAGTGGCAAGAGTGGATGAAGAAGTGTATTCGATCACCTTACTTCTCGGTGTTAGTGAACGGATCTCCTTCAGGTTACTTCAAGAGTTTGAGAGGTCTTAGGCAAGGAGATCCACTGTCCCCATTTCTTTTTATTATGGTGAATGAAGCCCTAGGCAGAATGATTTCAAAAGGAGTCCAAATAGGAACCTTGTTAGGTTTTCAAGTGGGGTCTAGGGGAATAATCATCTCCCATCTGCAGTTCGCTGATGATACCCTTGTGTTCTTAGAAAACACTGAGGTGCTGGCCAGGATTCTGGGTTGCTCCATAGGTTCCTTGCCTTCTTCATTTCTCGGACTCCCTTTGGAGCGCCATATAGGGCAAAATCGGTTTGGGACCCAGTAGTGGAAAGGGTAAGGCGTCGGTTGGCTAGCTAGAAGGGGAAATACCTATCCAAAGGGGGCAAGTTGGTTCTTATCAAGAGCACTCTGTTTAGTCTACCGGTGTATTTTCTCTCTCTGTTCTCTATTCCGGTAGCGGTGGAGAAAAGGTTAGAGAAGTTTATGAGGAACTTTTTGTGGAATGACTCGGGGGATTCGTTCTGATATCACCTTGTGAAGTGGGTCCAAGCGTGTTTGTCAAAGAAAGAGGGTGGCCTAGGTTTTAGAAAGATCGGTGTTATGAATAAGGCGTTATTAGGCAAATGGATTTGGAGATTTGGAAAGGAGAGAAATAGTTTGTGGCGTAGAGTGGTTGCTAGTATTTACGGGGATGAGGAGGGGGGTTGGGTGTCTAAGCCCCATAGGGGTCAACCGGGTGTGGGGTTTGGAGGGGGATTCTCAAGGTGAAGGATTATGTGCTAGAGGGTGCTAGACTTGTCTTAGGAGATGGTTCTAAGATCAGATTCTGGATGGATAAGTGGCTAGGGGATTTATGTTTGAAGGAGTCTTTTTGCGGGCTTTCTCTCTTTCACAGTGCAAAGAGCAAACAGTTGGTCGTTTTTGGATCGGTACTTCCACGGAAGCAAGATGGGACTTGAAGCTCAGAAGGAATCATTTTAAGTGGGAAAAAGAGCAGATTAATTTATTGCATGATTGTTTGAAATATTATCTTGTTTCCAATTCTGAGGAGGACCATATGTTCAAGACCTACTCTAAGACGGGAGATTTCTCGGTCCAGTCACTGTATGATATATTATCTGCTACATCAGTATCCGCTTCTTTGCTTGGCTTGCCACCTTGAATAAGATCCTTATTGTACAAAATTTGATCATTAGGAAATGGATCTTGGTAGACTATTGTGTTATGTGCAAGGCAAGTGGGGAGAGCACTAATCATCTTCTAGTTCACTGTGAGTTCGCCAGACACGTTTGGATGCTCTTCTTAGAGCATGCGGGAGTTGCTTTGGTCTTTCCGGAAAGCATAGGGGCGGTTATGGAGAGTTGGCCTAATTAAGGTTCCTATGTCGACCAGGGGAAAGTTGTTGTGAAAGTTGATTCAGCTAGCAATTATCTGGGGAGTGTGGCTGGAGTGGAATAAGAGAACCTTTAAAGGCAAGGAGAGCTCGCTTTTTCATGTCATCCTGAGTATCAAGGCTCTCTTATACTGTTGGGGTAATGTATCTCATGAGATGAGAGGTACCTTTTTTAGTGACATGGTTTTTCGACTAGATCATATTTTGGAGTGACATTTCTATATTTTCTTCATCATCTGTTTGTACTTTGAGATCTTCTCGATCTCCTTTCATCAATGCATTTTTGGACTTACCAAAAAAAAAAAAAAAAACTTTAAGAGCCCTTACTTCACGAATACTTACACGTATGAAGATATAGTCCGCAAACATTAGATGGGATATAGACGGGCTCCTCCTATTTTCAATATCATGTATCAGATTGTCCTCTTCGGCCTTCTCTAACATCCATTTCCCTGCTTGTCTAAGACATAGATGGTTTCATGAAACCCATAGGAGATATTCATTGAGAAGGACGGAAATGGTTATTGCTAAAATACATTGCATAATCAAATGCCTCCATCTCTCCGAAAAAATCCAAGGCCTTCATTACCCTCGTAGGAAAGGCGATCATAACGCTTTGGCCATATCAAATTTATTTTCCATGAGCTCATTAATACCATCCATATTTTTTTTTTCTTTTTAGTAGTATAGATGAGTTCATGAGCTATGGCAATGTTATCAGCTATGTGTCTTCTAGGGACAAATGCTCCATAAAGTGAAGAAATATATACTTGTGCAACTTAGTTTTTCAGCAAAAATTTTGGAGATTCTTGTTTTGTTTTGTTTGTAACTCACATTGGAGAGGATTATGGGCCTAAGAATTCTTAGTCTTGGGAATAAGAACTGCATGCGTGTGGCCATCAGTGCTTTTAACGTTGCAATCATGATGAATCTCCTTGATTTTTGGTATGTATATCCACCAAGGGGTGGGCTAAACAACCATGCAGTTGGTGGGCACAAAAAATGAGCTATGTAGGCCGGGCCCCGAGTGCCTTCTGCATCGAAAGTCCTCTAGGCTTGTGAGGCCAAAGTTTTTAAAAGTCGTCATGTTATTCTGGAAAAATTAACAAGTTTCTAAAAGTTCTTAAAAAAAAAGTTTCTAAGTTATTAGAAGGTGCCAGCTTGCTCAGTTAGTAAAGTTTATGGGTGAAGATACCATAGACCTAGGTTCAAAACCCGCCTTCACCGAGTTACTAATCTATATCAATATCTATCTATACTGCTTCTAAATATCGGTATCTTGCAAAAACTTTTTTTTCTTATTTTCTCTTCATTATCTACCTTAAAAGACACATCTATGTGCCTTCCTCTCTGATTTTTTCAATATTTCCCAAAATTAAAAGCTCGGCATTGATGAGTTGGCGCTTCCTCCATCTTTTTTTCATCAGTGTTTCCAAAAATACCCTTGATTCCCAATCTTTTTCTCCTATTCCCAAAAAATCCGTCTATGCTATAGTTAAAAACTAAGAGTTTATTGGACTTTTCAGCCAAGAACCAAAACGTCTCTCCTTCCATCTCCTTTCCCCTCATATCTTCCCCAAATTAAGAGAACTCATTAAAGCACTTACCCAAACATCTTCCATTTCCCTGACTTTTCCTCTTCTAAAACGTCACTCCGTCCAAAATGACACTGCTGAGTTGGCACTTCCTCTTATCGTTTTATATTGTTTTTACCAAAAATTACCATTTGCAACTTTTAGATTTTAAATAGAACGATTTCACGTCTCTCCCTCTTCCAAGTTCAAATAATTCTCCCCAACATATCTCTCCCTCTTCCTCTCCCAACATGTCTCTCCCTCTCTTGTTCCAACGGAAATGTCACTCTAAACATTTATGTTTTTCCCAATATAATGCAAGGACTCCTAAGTCACAATTTACATAACATTGCTTCTGCGACTTAAACAAGTTAGCCGTAAGAGGGAAAGGAGTCAATTGCATTTCAAATAGAGATTGAGATGCAAAAATGTCAGGTAGAAGGAAAGGAGGCAAAGGGTTGGGAAAGGAAGGAACAAAGAGGCACCGTAAGGTACTGAGGATAACATCCAGGGGATCAACGAGCCCGCGATTAGATGGCCCGCGTAGTGTTATTTTTTATGTTCCACTTTTTTTTTTTGTGATTTTCATGGATGGTTGTGATTGATTGGTAAAAGCTAATTAAGACTTAATTTCCATTAAAAAAGGTTATAAAATAAGAAATTTTTTTTTTTTTTGGAGATTATAGATCGAGAGAGAAAGTCATAAGATTTCATTTTCAGTAATAGTCTTTGATTTCTGCATCTTTTCCCTTTGGCCCTTCCTATTCTCTATGTTTTTTTCTTCATATCTTTTCTATCAAGGAAAGATAAAATTCTTAAATTCTCAAATAAGCAACTCTTAAAGATGTTTTCACCCATTTCTATATATGTTTTTTCCTTTGTTCATTTTAAGAATGGTGAGCCTTCCCACTAACTATTCAGGTAGGCCTCGAATAAATAAATTATCTTATTTCTCGCCCGCGCTAATAACACTAGTCTCTTTAAAAACAGGCTTACCTATTACTGCCCTGAAATGACAGGCTCCGGTTACAGGACACAATATGAGCCACGTGGCAAACTCTTAGAGGACTCTGTCCGTATGGATGTTTGGCCAATCCCTAGGTAGACCTACAAACCAAAAATCAGCCTGATTAGTGATTTCTAGGCGTTGGATCTTTGTACCTCAAATACAGCTCAAATTCCCATAGTTGAGATTAACCCATTAAAATAAGTCCAATCCAATGCCTGTAAATCACTAGCAGGCTGATTTTTGGTTTGTAGGTCCGCTTAGGGATTGGCCAAACATCCATATGGTCAGAGTAGCCTGTCATTTTAGGGAGGCATTTTCGGTGGTTTGTGGGGATCCAGGGACCCGCCTTTTTGACTCAAAATTTTCACTCGTCTTCTTGGTCGTCATGGTTGGTCGGAATCCAGGGACTCACCTTTTTGAGTCCAAATTTTCACTCGTCTTCTCGGGCATGCATTCCGAGAATCCAATGGTGGTTGAGCTTTGGCAAAAAGTGAATGCCAGCTCAGCTAAACAACCACCGTGGAATACACGCTCGAGCCCGAGAAGACTCGAAAAAATTTCCAGTTAAAAAAAGGAGAGTCCACGGTTTACACAAAAAAAAAGACATTTTTTTCAAAATGTGTAGTAATTCATTGATGACGATTGAATTGTTAAAAAATGCGTCTGAAAACACAGGCCATGATCGGAAAATTTTTGTAACACGGCGGAAACGCAATACCATATGTGCCACGTGTCACACTCTTAGAGACCACGGAAGGTACGAAGTTTTTTCCACCCAATGGCTAAAATTCAACTCATGGTGACAAGCCTTGTTTTTATGATATTGTTGAATTTTATTTCTTTCAAATGCTTGTTGAAGACTCCTGTGGACTCCACTTCTACGACTTGTCATGTGGGCTCCCTCTTCAAAGACTTCTACCGTGTGCGACTTGCAAAAAATTTGGGTCTCGAGAGGTTATAAGAACTAGGAAGAGATCTTGTGAACATCCCATTACAATTTACAAAGTCACACCCATTTTGGCCTCGAGCCGATCAACGAGACAAAACATGGAGAATCATTACTATGTTTGGGTTGTTCGAGTGTTGTTAATGCACTCTTTCATGGTATTGTTGGTAACACCTTCCACCAATTTCACCGATCAACAAGCTTTGCTTTCCTTCAAAGAGCGTATCTCGTCGAGTCCAGACAACATCTTGGCTGATAACTGGACCACCACGACCTCTTTCTGTAATTGGATTGGAGTCTCTTGCAGCCGACGTAGGCAAAGAGTCACCGTCTTGAATCTCTCCAACATGAGCCTCCATGGCACCATCTCCCCGCTACTTGGGAACCTCTCCTTTCTTTTCTCGCTGGACTTCAGCAACAACAACTTTCACGGCAATATTCCGGATGAGCTCGGTCATTTACGTCGCTTGAGAGTGCTCAACATGGAATACAACGAACTTACAGGTACCATCCCTCCTTCCATTGTAAACATTACAAAGCTCGCGACTTTGGCCTTGGGGGCCAACAATCTACAAGGAAATATACCAAAGGAGATTGGTAATCTTCCTAACTTGAAAGAGATCTATCTTTATTTAAACCATCTGTCAGGTTCCATTCCTCCCTCCATCTTCAACATTTCCACTCTACAATATTTAGTTCTCTTAAACAATAGCCTCTCGGGTAGTATTCGGATCGATGTAGGTTATCACCTTCCCAAGCTCCTGTTACTTGAGCTTGGTTATAACCAAATCAGTGGCGAAATTCCATCCGTGTTCTGCCAATGTGGAGAGCTTCGAGTACTGTCCCTGTCATTCAATAAATTCACTGGAACCATACCGAGAGAGATCGGGTACTTAAGTAAGCTTGAGGAGTTATATCTTTACCGCAACAGTTTGACAGGTACCATTCCACCATCTTTGGGTAACATATCGATGTTGCAATTTGTTAATTGTGCATACAATGGTTTACAAGGAGATGTTCCTCGAGAGTTTGGGAATCTTTTACATTTGCAACAACTGAGTTTCGAGAACAACAATCTTACTGGTGCAGTACCTCAAGCAATTTTCAACATCTCTTCCTTGCAGTATATTTCGTTTGTTCGAAATCGCCTTTCTGGACGTATTCCAAATAGTATTGGTCTTAAACTTCCTAATCTTAAAGGACTCTATCTGGGAGATAATCAATTCAGTGGGGAGATCCCCATCTCCATCTCAAATGCTTCCAAGCTCACCGAACTTGAGCTATCCCATAATACATTCACTGGATCGGTACCTATGACTCTAGGTAATTTACGGCTCCTTGAATTCCTTAATCTGGAGAATAATCTTCTCAGCAACGAACCTAGCAAACTTGAGCTCCACTTTCTCACTTCTTTGGTAGAGTGTGGACAGTTAGAATTTTTGGTTATGGGACAGAATCCTCTCAAGGGTATCCTGCCAAATTCTGTTGGAAATCTTTCCACCTCTCTTCAAGTGTTCCATATACCCAATGCTGAGATCAGGGGCAACATTCCAGTAGGAATCGGTAACTTGACCAACTTGATAACTTTGGTACTTGACAACAACGAACTGAGTGGAACCATTCCATCAACGGTTGGTCGATTAAAGAAGCTTCAAAGGTTGTATCTTGAGAATGCTGAAATACAAGGATCCGTTCCAGACGAACTCTGCTATTTAAACCACTTGGGTGAATTAGTTCTACCTGAAAATAAGCTTTCGGGATCGATACCAAGCTGCATTGGTAACCTAAGTCAGCTAAAGATCATCTCACTCCATTCCAATAAATTAACGTCAACAATACCTTCTAGTCTGTGGAACCTTGTTGATCTAAAAGAAATGAATTTGTCACAAAATTCTCTAGGTGGGTATGTACCCTCAGATGTGGGAAGTTTGAAGGTCATTGACACACTGGATCTATCTGGGAATAAATTGTCAGGTAACATTCCAAGCACCATAGGAGACCTTGAAAGCCTGAGGTATCTCAACCTATCACATAACTCATTCCAGGGTCCTATTCCACAATCATTTGGTAGCTTGATAAGCTTAGAATTCATGGATCTCTCTTCAAATATCCTGTCAGGTACAATTCCGAGTTCCTTAGAGGATCTTTCACACCTTACAAATCTCAATGTGTCTTTCAATAAGTTGTCGGGACAAATTCCCAATGGAGGGATTTTTTCCAATCTTACAGCCCAATCTTTCATGGGAAACGAAGGACTCTGTGGCGTGACAAAACTACAAGTCCCTCATTGTGCCACTAATACTACTCACAAATCAGGGATAAAATTTCTTCAACTCAAGTATGTTTTTCCTGTCATTGCTTCAACAATTTTTATAGTTGTTATCTTGTCTCTGTGGATAAGATGTCAATGTAAGAAGACACAGGTCACACCTCCTATTGATCTACAACCTATGACAGCACACAGACTGATTTCATACCAAGAGCTTCTTCAGGCAACAGATTACTTTATTGAATCCAACTTACTTGGAGTTGGGAGTTTTGGTTCGGTATACAAAGGGAGATTGTCTGATGGGATAATTTGTGCCATAAAGGTTTTGAATTTACAACTTGAGGGAGCATACAAGTGTTTTGATGCAGAATGCCAAGTGATGAGAAAGATTCGACATAGGAATCTTGTCAAAATCATTAGTACTTGCTCCAACCTGGAATTCAGAGCCCTTATTCTCGAGTACATGCCGAATGGAAGCCTTGAAAACTGGTTGTATTCTCATAATTACTGCTTAGATCTCCTTCAAAGAATTAGCGCCATGATTGATGTGGCAATGGCATTGGAGTATCTCCATCATGATTATTCAGAACCAGTGGTGCACTGTGACTTGAAGCCAAGCAATGTTCTCTTTGATGAAGACATGGTTGCACATGTAGGAGACTTTGGCATTGCAAAGATCTTAGCTGAAAATAAGTCTACAACACAAACCATGACTCTAGGCACGATCGGGTACATCGCACCAGGTAAAATTTTTCAATGAGACAATATTATACTACATGCTTATGTCAAGATGTATCATTCTCTGTCATATGGTGTGTTTGATTGCCAATTTTCCCATGGAAAAATCAAACTTTCTCAGGAAAATACAATTTTCCACTGTTTGATGGCCATTTTAAATCGGAAAATATTTACCAAGAAAACAAGATTTTTCCATCCAAGCCCAAAATTCATTTCCCACATAGGTGAGAATTCATTTCCAGGTGAAAATACACCCTAATTTTCTTGCATACATATTTTCTCTGGTGCAATCAAACAGCCATTTGAAGCATTATCCCATATGTATTTTCTATGGCAAATTTTCCAAGGGCGTGTTTGATTGTGAAGTGGGAAAATTGCATTTTCCGTGGGAAAACACAACTGTCCTTTGTTAGATAGCCATTTTCTTTCTCATTGATTTTCCCTACCAAGCCATTTAAATCTGGATAATTTCCCTACTAAGCCTGGAATTTATTTCCCATTAGATAGGTGAGAATTCATTTCCATATGAAAATATGCCTTTATTTTCTCACGTGATTGAAATATGTGTTCTCAGTTGCAATCAACCAGCCATTTAAGGCATTTCCCAGATGTATTTTCTCGGGAAAATATTATGTCCCAAGGGAAAAGAGAACTTTCTCACGAGAATTTCCTGTGTAATCAAACATGTCCTTAAGGAAAAAATAGTAAATGAGATTTTTAACTTAAGCTGCTTAAAATCCCTATTATGCTCAAACCATCCTCGATTTTCTCTAAAAATGCTTTTGTGTCCTTTAATCTATTGTTACCAATCTTTTCTCTTAGCACTTCATTAGATTCCCTGAATCTTGTTTTAATAGTATTTTTTATTTGGTATACTCTAATCTTGACTTTTCATTGTTGATTTTTTGAACATTAATGCCGTAATAGAGTATGGTTCAGAGGGAAGGGTGTCCACGAGTGGCGATGTTTATAGCTACGGGATCATGTTAATGGAAACATTTACGAGCAAGAAGCCTACAGATGAAATGTTTACTGAAGACTCGAGCTTGAGACAATGGGTAGAAACTTCATACCCCGATGCAGTAATGGAGGTCTTGGATGCTAATCTCTTCAATGGAGAGGAAGGAAATCAAACCACCAGAAGACAACAGCGCTGCCTATCATCCATTTTTGAATTAGCTTTGGAGTGTTCAAGGGATTCACCGGAAGAGAGGATCAACATGAAGGACGTTGTGGTTAGATTTAAGAAGATCAGAGTTGAGGTTCTTGCCAATGAATGAGGTACATGAAATAGGAGCTTTTCAATGAAGATACACATGCATGTAGGATTGCACGATTCTGACAATCATCTTTAAGATATTAGGATTAAGATTGAGTTATGTCATGGAAAAATTAAGTCTGTGGAGTTGTGGGGCACATAGAAACGTGCCATCAGCCACTCTATCGGGCTACTAAACCATGAATGATTGTACCACCACTTGATGGACCTACATACCAAAAATAAGCTGGTTGGTGATCTCTAGCCATTTGATTTTAACATTTTTCATGGGGTGATTTCTGGCCGTTGGATTTTAACTTCTTTTTTGGATACACAGATTGAATGGCTAGAGATCACCAATGATGCTGATTTTTGGTGTGTAGATTCATCTAGTAGTGGGCCAATCATTAATGAGTTAGTAGGCCCAAAAGAGTGTGCCAGGTGGTGCATTTTATGCGTTCCACATGAAAAACACTCCACATACTACTCTCAGTTGTTATTAACATAAAGATTGGGGTTGCCAAAAGTCAAGTTATGGTTGACCATCACTAAGGCAACGAGTGGTACAAGAAAAGGTTGTAATCTTCAAAGAAGATTTAAGTGAAGATTAGTTTAATGATGCTTAGCACTTTCTGACGACGATCTATATCCAAGAAGTAAATCAGTGGTGTAAGCTAAGAGAATGATACTATCAATGCATCTCGTATATATGATAACTTTGATTGCTCATGCTTGGAACCAATAAAAGAGACCCACAATAATTTTGGTTTCATTTTCTTTCATAATGTTTGATATTTGTATTGTGCTTAAAGATGATTATTTTGTCAATTTTCATGCCTATTATGAATTTTAGTGAGATTTTTGCTTAAATTTCATACCGTTCGAGATTTTTAGCCATTTTCTGCTGATTCCACTTAGATCTCTGGTTGAACTAAATAAACAAACAGCCATAAGGATTATTGGCCCAATGCACACGGTACTTTTTACCACACATGCTTTTATGTAATCTCGGTCATTCATACATCCTAATGACAAACGTTCTGGATTTGTCACAAAATATCACGTTCCTAAGATACACAACCTACTTCTTCTACCTTCTAGATTGAGTGTAGAAACCGTACTTCCAAGGGATGAAAATGGGCTAAGATGTGAGGTCGGCAAGATGAACCAGACTGCATCTCGGTAGAACCCAAGGTATGTCCAATATGTCCTAAGACACACAGGCATGCCATTGCTGAAGGGCATGTTCTGTAAGTTGGGACTCTTCATGCTTGGGGTTTGTAGAGAAATGTTGGAAGGATTAAGCAGCAAGAAATCTCTCTCAACTTCGTTGTTTGTTTTCTATGGCTCTATTGCAGAGCTCTCACGACTCCAAGTACACACCATCCATACCACACAATCAGGTTTTAGTGCTGGACAAACTCGATAGAGTGACAGACTAATTAAGTCGTTAAATGACCTCATTCTTGTGGAAATATTAAGAAATAAACCCCATCTTTCACGGAGGACTAATTACAAACATGTTACCCACACGAACAGAATCTGCAGAAGCTTTTCTCTTCCAGTTTTTTTTCATAATAATAAGAACATTCATAGTTTATGTTGCACTCATTCATCGTTATACCAGATGAGCATCTACGACAGAGTACATGGCCACAAGGAACCATCATTATGTCACATGCACACAATGCTTATCTACCTACGCCTGAACACTCACAAACACAGAGAAGGCCGGAAAACACAGATAACACAGAGAGAGAGAGAGAGAGAGAGAGAGTTACCGGTGAGATGAGACGCCAATCGCCGTCAAGAAGTACGCCGTCACCTCTGAAGTTCAGTTGGAGGAAGGGGTTGAGAGGTGATGGGGACGAAATGGGAAATGAGCGAGTATGAGAAGTTATAAGTTCGAGAAGGCTTGAGCCGAACAAAATTTCTGTACAAAACTTCAAATTCTGCAAATAAAAGTCCAGGTATTAGAATTCCCTCCCCACCCTTTCCGGGTTGCCAACCAGCAAAACCTCTCCTTCACAGTTCAGGTTGTCCGGCACGTCCATGTCCCTCATCAATGATGATAAGAGACAAAATTGTAAGCCACGGCACACTCTTAGAGACCATGACCTTATAGATATTTGTCTTATCCCTAGGTGGACCTTTTTATCAAATATCAGTCTAATTAGTGATTTCAAACCTTTGGATTTGAGTACCCCAAATAATGCTTGAAATCTAATCAAATCCTTAAAAACAATTAATCATGATGTTTTGCATATAGGTCCACCTAGGATGAGCCAAACATCGATACGGTCAGTTGTTCTGTACGAGTGTGCGACGTGTAAGATGCTTATGACGTTCAAATAATTTCCAAAATAGCCTTCGATTTCTCTCAATTTTTCCTAAAAACTATTGGAGTGCTACTTCTCACCAGGCAGGTGTTGGGTTTGTACTGAGAAATGCTCGTAATCATGGCAGGTGGGTCTCACTCTCGAGCAAAATCTGTTGAAGAAGCCGAGGCTCGAGCCATAAGATGGGGCCTCCAAAATGTGCTTCTTTTTGGTTCGTCTCACCTCATTGTGAAGTCTGATGCTTTGGGTCTAGTTGAAGTCCTCACTGCTGGATCTCATTTTGCTGGTAGAACTTTGTTGGCAATAGTAGCTGATATTCTCCCTCTTTCTAAATCCTTCTCTTCTTTATCTTTTGCTTTTGTCCCCCGATCATGTAATGGGGTTGCTCATACTGTGGCCTCTTAGACTATAAACTCGTTACAATTCTGTTTGTGGGGAAAAGATTACCCTCCTTGGCTTTTATTAGCTTCGGAGAAGGATAAGCCTGATCCTCCTGTTATTTTTGCTTCCCCTTTAATAGATTTATATCTTAATTACCAAAAAATAAAAAGACGCTAAAGAATGGATGTTAGGTCTTTTTATTTTGAAGGCTGATGTTTGGTCCTTTTATAGACGAACCTCCAAACAAAAATTAGCTTGATAAATGGTTTCTGGGTCGGGCTCCAGTTAGCGCCCTAAAATGACATGCTCCGGTTCCAGGATACAATATATGTCACGTGGCACACTCTTAGAGAACTCTGACCGTAGGGATGCTTGTCCAATCCCTAGGTGGAGCTACAAACCAAAAATCATCATGATTATTGATTTTTAGGTGTTGGATCTTTGTACCTCAAATATATACTGCTCAAATTCCCACAGTTGAGATTAACCCATGAAAATAAGTCCAATCCAACACCTATAAATCACTAATCAGGCTGATTTTTCGTTTGTAGGTCCACTTACGATTGGTCGAACATCCATACAGTCAGAGTACTCTAAGAGTGTGTCACGTGGCTCATATTGTGTCCTGTAACTGGAGCCTATCATTTTAGGGCGGTAACTGGAGCCTAAGCCATGGTTTCTAACCTTCGGATCTCTGAGTACACCAAATAATGCTCAAAATCCACTGTTAAAAACCAACTCCCAAAAATGACTCCAATCGAATGCTTAGAAATCATTAATCGGGCTGATTTTTTTGCGTGTAGGTCTACTTGGGGATGGGCCAACCATCCATACGGTCAGTGATCTCTAAGAATGTGCCACGTGTAAGGTGCTGCCACATGTAAGGTGTGCGATGTACATGGCGTTTCCCTAGTAAAATTAACTAAACACCCTTTTGAAAGGAGAAAAAATTTGCTGGTCCCTTTGAAGGTCCCCTCCCAAAATCTTTGACACATACCCTTTGGTAACCACCTTAACCAACTAACCAAGGGTTAACGTGGGTTGGGTTTAGGCCTTGAAGTATGGGTCAGGCATTTTGGCAGGAGACCTTCAAAGTTTGAAGGACCAGCGAATGTTTTCCCTTGAAAGGGCGTCTGTTAGTGGTAGACTGACATGTGCCCCTCACAGAGCGAGTGAAACTTTTGTCTCATGGTCGCCGGTCACAACCCACAATACGAGCAATGTGGCACACTATTAGAGGGCGCTGACTGTATGGATGTTGACCAGTCCCTCGCTGGACCTACAAATCAAAAATCAGTTTGATCAGTGAACACTAAGCATTGGATTGAAGTTATTTTCATGGGTTGATTTTAACCGTAAGAATTTAAGCATTATTTAGATCCAAAGGTTCTAAATCATAAATCAGTCTGATTTTTGGTTTGCAAGGTCCACTGAGGGACTGGCCATACGGTCAGCGCCCTCTAATAATGTGCCACGTGGCTCGTATTGTAGGGTGTCTGAAAATCCTCCTTTTAAAATCAACCCATGAAAGTAACTTCAATCTAATCAACTTTTAAAATCAACCCATGAAAATAACTTCAATCCAATGCTTAGAAATCACTAAACAGACTGATTTTTGGTTTGCAAGTGCACCGAGGGGCTAAGCATCCATATATATGGTCAACGCCCTCTAATAGTGTGCCACGTGGCTCGTATTATAGGGCGTCTAAAAATCCTACGGTTAAAATCAACCCATGAAAATAACTTCAATCTAATGCTTAGAAAGTACTGATCAGACTGATTTTTGGTTTGCAGGTCCACCGAGGGACTGGTCAAACATCCATACGGTCAGCACCCTCTAATATTGTGTCACGTGGCTCATATTGTGGGTTGTGACCACACTGAAGTTTTACTCGAAGACGTCCTTCGATAGGGCGCCTGTCAGTGGCATATGTCAGTCTATCACTGACAGACCCTTTCAAAGGATACAAATTTTCAAAATTCTATTTGTATAAATATATTAAATTTTATATTTGTTTAAAAAAAATTTCTATTTTTTTTGAAATTTTTGACATAAACCCCCGTGTTATCTTTAAAATTAATATTAGACACAAACCCCAAATCAAACATGAAATGAAAAGAAGAGATTAAAAATAAAAATAAAAACCCATCTTGATAAACTTGAGATATTTTTTTAGTTTTTTGATGAATTAATCAAAGATTGAGAAGAAAAAAATCCCATAAAAATAGATAAAGGCACAAGCTCCCGTGACCGGCCTTTTATGATAAGTTCACAGGACAGGCCTTGTCGATTGTGGATTTTGAGAATCCACCGGTGGTTTGCTTTGGCAAAACGTGAATGCCAGCTCAACGCAATCACAACCGTTAGATTCTCGAAATCCACGCCTGACAAGGCCTGTCCCGTAAGCCTATCATAAAAAGGTCAATCACGGAAGCCCGACCCATAGATAAAAGTCACGAAGGAATGAGATTTCTTTTTATTGATTTTAATGTAGAAGAATAAAATTTTAAAATTGAGAGAACCCATCTTTCGAAAATCCATGTCTTAAAAGCTTAAAATCTAAATTGTTGTCTTAGTTTTTATGTTGTTGTGGTAGGTAAGCAAGATAATGATAAAACTGAGTCAAGTGCATCCAAACCCCAAGACAAGCTAGCTCACACCATTCTGCTATTCAAATGGTGGACTTGGATTGTATTTGATGGTTGATCGAGACTACTAGGTGTTTTAGCTAGCCCATCTGTTTAAATCGTATGAGAGAGAGAGAGAGAGAGAGAGAGAGAGAGAGAGAGAGAGAGAGAGAGAGAGAGAGTATTCCTCTTTGAGTTATTATATTTGTGATATCAAAGCCAATTACGCTAGATGGTTTGTGTTGTTTTGGACCCACACATTGGATGAGCGTTGGGCAATTTTTATGTTCATTAAGAGAGGTAGCTACAAATTGTGTTTGTGACGAACGAGGTGTGTTTGTGACGATGGACTTTTTGTCCATTTTGTTCTAGAGATGTCCCTACTTTAGTTTCTTTTCTTCCTGTTTACATTAATTCACTTGGTAGGGGTGTTTTCGTTTTTTATTGTCAAAAGCATATATCACCTGCAACTCATTCAATGCTCCTTTTTTTATTAAAAAAGTAAAAAATTCTTATTTCTAATATTCGTTATAACAGCCGTTATTTTCTGGGCATTTTAACAGTCCATGACGTAACGGGGTAGGTCCAAATCCGTTATAACGGCCGTTATTTTCGTTCTAATGGCCGTTTTTTAAACCTTGCTTTGGTCATTCAGCTTTTTAACATTTCAACCCAACTGTTTTTTTTTGTAATTAACACTATCATAACAAAACAGAAGAAGAACAAGGATTTTGAGAACATTGGACCATGTCCTCCGTTAAGAAATGTACAAGCCAATCAGGGAAGGAAGATTCCCAAATCTGATAAGAGTCGATAGATGATGCTTTTGCCGCAACTAGATGAGCGGCACCATTACCTTATCTTGAGATGTGAACAAAAGAGAGAAGGAAATTTATTGAAGCCCGATGTGGCTTCTTTGTCCTTATAAAAAAAAATGATGATAATGACAGTCATTAAATTTGATGACAGATCCATGTGGCACACTATTAGAGGCTATTGACTGTATGGATGTTTGGCCCACCCTAGATGGACCTAAGTAACAAAAATCATCCTGATTAGTGATTTCTAACCTTTGAATATGAGTACCATAAATATTGCTAGAAAACCACGGTTAAAAATAACTTTTAGTGACGGCCATGGACTGACAGCCACTATACCTCTTTGGTAAAAGGGCATTTTTCGTCAAAATGATTCTTGCCATTTAATATAGATCTTTTAACAGTGGCCAGAAAAAAGCCGCCACTATAACTCTCTATAACGATGATTTTTTCTGGCCATTGCTAAAAGTCCGTGGCTTAAACCGATTTTCCTGTACTGGGGACAATTTTTTTTCCACATAAGAATTCATAAACCAACATTTTAGATGACCAGTTATAATGTTTTCTTAACATTACAGTTATGACTATTACAACGGGTCACATTAGTCATGTTTGGGTAAAAAAAGAGGTCAAAGTAATAATATTTTTCTGACCCCTCCTTGTGTTCGTGTGCTTGGCCATGGATTTCAAGAATCCAACGATGGTTGTCAGTGCTAAGCTGGCATCATTATTTTCACTTTTTGGGGCACTTACAACCACCGTTGGATTCATGAAATCCATGTCCGAGCACACGAACACCAAGAGAGGTCAGAAAAAGGGGCTCCTCATAACCTGAGCCTTTTATTATTATTTCGATTGACAAACGTTATTTGAAAGAGCGTTTAGTTACTGTTTTTGAGAATTTTCAAAAGTTATTTTTATTTTTATAAGTACATTAAATTTAGTTTTCGTTTAAGAAATTTTCCGTAGTTTTTTTCATAATAACAGCTGTTATAATGGATATTCCATTTTTATGGTTTTGCATGTTATAACGGGAACCAACGCAACAGGGAATCAAATATCCATTTAAAGCATTTTTCCAGATGTATTTTCTATCGAAATTTTTCTAATCGAAAAGAGGATTGTATTAGGAAAATTTTCGGTGGAATCAAACATGCACTTAAGGAAAAAAATGGTAGATGGGATTTTCAACTTAAGCTGTGTAGAATCCCTTTAATGTTCAAACCGTCCTTTCCTCTTAAAATACTTTTGTGTTACCAATCTTTTCTCGGAGAAAACATTCGCTCGCCCTCCCCACCCAAAATGTCAACACGTACTTCAATCCCTAAACTCAACCCACGTTAAGCCTTTGGTTAGTGGTTAACAAGGGGTACATGTCAAACATTTTGGAGGGGTACTTCAAAGTTTGAAGTCCCATGGGGCAAGCGAAATTTTTCTCCTTTTCTCGTAGCACTTTCAGCTCTTTATTAGGAGAAAACATTCGCTAGTCCGATGGTCCTTCAAACTTTTTGAAGGTCCCCCTGCCAAAATGTCTGACATGTACTACAAGCTGGCCTAAACCCGACCCACGTTAACTCCTTGGTTAGTTGGTTAAGCGTGGTTAACAAAGGGTACATGTCAAACATTTTGGGAGGGGACCTTCAAAGTTTGAAGGACCTGGGGACCAGCAAATTTTTTCACCTTCATTAGATCCCTGAATCTTGTTTTACTAGTATTTTTTATTTAGTATATTCTTCTCTAATCTTTAATTTTAATTGTTGATTTGTTGAATATTAATGCCATAATAAGTATGGTTCAGAGATCACCAATGAGGTTGACTTTTGGTTTGTAGGTCCATCAAGTAGTGGGTCCAAAAGAGTGTGCCAGGTGGTGCATTTTATTTGATCCACAGGATAAATGCTCCCCACATACTAAATACGCATGTTGTTATTAATATAAAGCTTAGGGTTGCCAAGTGTCAAGTTATGGTTGACCATCACTAAGAGCAACTCCAACCCACCTCTATAGTTGGCTCCAAATTATTTGACTCCAAATTTGGAGTTTTACTTTTTACTTTTTTAAATTTTCTATCTTAACCTTGTACTAACATTTCAAACAAATTTCATTACTTTTGTATCCATTTCAACTTTTATTAACAACAATTTTAAAATACCCTTTGTGTCTTTTTTCAAATATTTTGATATTTATATTTTAAAATGCCACATGGCAGCTTTTGGGGCCATTAACCAATGGATATTTAAACAAAATATTATTAGGCTTTCATACAAAAAGTCTAGCTTCTTGACTTTCATACCTATTTTTTTCTTAAAATTTTTTATAAAATAATAATGGTCGTTATTTTGTTATAATAGAAAAGTAATGGCCGTTATTTTTTCAGCATTTTAATGGTACGTAACGTAACGGGGGAGGTCCGAATCTGTTATAATGGCTATTTTTTAAACCATGCTCACCACAAGTTGATTGGAGTAAAACTTTGATGACAGGGTTGTCATCGAGGCCGATGACAATGCGAACCACGTGGCATACTCTTAGAGGACTCTGACCGTATGGATGTTTTTCTAATCCCTAGGTGGACGTACAAACCAAAAATCAGCTTGATTAGTAATTTCAAACCTTTGGATCTTTGTACCTTAAATAATGGTCAATAATGCTCAAATTTTCACGGTTAAAATCAGCCCAAATTTTCACATAATTCTAATCCAACGCCTAGAAATCACTTAATGGAGAAGCAAATTTTTGTGTGTGACATTTTTTGAGAATATACTTTTTTAGAGTTGGGACCATTAGAGTAGAACACTTTTTTAGAGGTGTCTCTATCTCCAAATATGGAGTAGATTCCCTTTTGGAGCCAGCTTTCGGAGATTTGGGTTGGAGTTGCTCTTAGAGCAACTAGTGGTACAAAAAATAAATGTTGTAATCTCCAAAGAAGATTTAAGTGGAGATTAGTTTGATGATGCCTAGCACTTTGTAAGGATCGGATGATCTATACCCTTCAAGGTTTAAGTGAAAAACGCATCTCGTCCATTTGATAACTTTGATCTGATGGCTCATGTGAGGACCAATAAAAGAGACCCACGATTGGTCTGGATCATATAGCAGATCTCTGAAGTTTGAAGGCATGAAATCTATTCAGAGCTTCAAACGATCTTCTGATTCTTCTGAAAGATCACGTGTGCATTACATGGAGGAGAGAGAAAGTTGTATCCACTTTTCTGGTTTAGAGAAAATTAATGAGTTCGAGGAGGAGAGAGAAAGGTTTTCTCACGCTTCCGCTTCAGTATAGATACATAGATATAAATATATAGATTAAAGTCCCATATTTCCATCGTTTACCAAGATATATTTTTGGAATGCTAGCAAGCAATTATGTAATTGTGTTGCACATATGCAACCCTGCTAAAAAGGAAGAGCCCCATTTTGTAACGAGTCTAACGACCCATGTTTTTTTTCCCCTTTTATATCAATAATCAGGCTGATTTTTTGTTTGTAGGTCCACTTAGGGATTGGCTAAACATCCATACAGTCAGAATCCTCTAAGAGTGTGCCACGTGGTTCATATTGTGTCCTGTAACCGGAACCTGTCATTTTAGGGCGGTAACTGGAGCCTGAGCCAAAATTAAATTCCTGTCATTCAAATGCTTGATTTGCCAAGAATCATGAATTATAGCGAATCTTAGTTAAGTCGGGAAACTAGTACGACACCCAAAATTTTCAATTTATTTGCATCCCTTCCTTTTGACTCGGGTCAACATCATTGACCAACCAATCTATTTGATGACCTGCCCATTACATGGTTATGTTAGATGGTCCTCGGGATTCGTATCAGCCAAACAGCAGGAATATTTTCGCCAAATCACCAAGGATGTGTTTGATTGTCAAGTGGGAAAATTGCATTTTTCCTTGGGAAAACACGACTGTCCTTTGTTAGATAGCCAGTTCTAAATATGTACAATTTTTTCATACCAAGCCATTTAAATATAGATAATTTTTCCTACTAAGCCCGGAATTCATTTCCACCTGAAAATACGCTTTTATTTTCTCATATGATTGAAATGTGTTCTCAGTTGCAATCCATCAGCCATTTAAGCCAATTCCCAGATGTATTTTCTCGGAAAAATTTTCTGTGCAATCAAACACGCCCTACATTCAGGCCTGCTTGGTTCAAAGCAAATTGAGTGCAATGCACTCACTTGCCACAATTTTGGGATTGCAAGTGATTGGTTGGAGGCGTGCAAATGAACTGCTGTGCAAGTGGTCGACAAGCCATTGCAAGCTCCTTAGCAAAACAGACGCGAGGAAGTGCAGCCCAACAACTGATGCAAGCAAGTGCATTGTGTTAGCTTAACATTTTTTTTTTTTCTGAAAAACAATAATAATAACAACCGTGATTTTTTTCTTATTATTATCTTTTTATTTTTTATTTCTTTATTTTTTAGTTTTCTATTTTTTTATAGGGTCAGGATCGGGGGACAACCACTTTTTACATCCATTTCGCATACACACATAGAAGATGAATCAATAGCTGATTTTTGGTGAGGATGATCTCTATGGAGAGGAGATCATCCTCACAAAAATTCAAATCATTCCGATATTCGTAGACTGGTTAAGAAGTTGAAGAATTATAGACTGTCAATTTTTACCGTGTAACTTGAAAACAACATTTGATGGGGTTAGAAATTTCATAATGGGCTGATTTTTTGTCGGGGTGATCTATATGGTGAGGAGATCATCTCACCAAAAATCAGCCATTGATTCATCTTCTATGTGGGTACACCAAAATGGTTGTCAAAAGTGGTTGTCCCTCGTTCCCGGCCCTGTTTGATATAGCTGGTCGGGGTCCCCTAACCCCAAGCTTTCCCCTCCAAAATAATAATAATAATAATAACAATGATAATAAAATAATAATTATAATCAAGATTTAAAAGGGGCCGTTATAAAGGTATAACGTACTTGGGGTGTTATCATTTTCCCGTTATAACGAATTTTAATGCTAGGGGCAAAAATGAAAAATAACGGGAAACAAATGGCGCTGAAATTCAAATTTTCAAAAATGAAAATAACTGAAATAACGGCCGGTTTTTTTCACAAAATTTTCCAGAAAATAACAGTCGTTATTTTTCATTATAACGAAAAAAATAGAAAATAACGTCCGTTATAACGAAAATAGCAGCCATTGTTTTTAAGCGTTTTAACAGTACATAACGTAATGGGGGAGGTCTGAATCCGTTATAACCAGCGTTTTTTAAACCATCATTATAATAACAATAATTATAATAATAATAATAATGAAATCAACAATGATAACAATAATAATTTTATTGTGCAGTTTTTTGTAAAATCAAGAAATAAAATAATCCATTGCATTCATTTGCAATGCACTACCAACCAATCAACTAAGTTCAAGGGCCTATCCAATAGCTGTTGCTCGATAGGAAAACGGGCCCATGGATATCTTTACTTTTGGACCAAAACAATTAAATCAGACTTGGTCCAACAACCTCTAATAGTCTAGGCGTGTATTTTCTTTTGAATAACCATCAAATGGTTCCTACAATCTCAGGTCTGACAGATGTTGAGAAGTGGGCTTGTGCGGGAAATAAAGGTTCACTCCTAGTCCGTGGGCCAAACGTTGCACCCAAACCCAGCCCAAAAAAATTCAGTCCTGCTCTAGATTAACTCTCCAAGTCGTCTCAAGTCCAAACAAAGTAGGGGTTGTTGGGGGGCACATGTCGACAGGACGGTACTGGAGATGAATAGAACTTTGCTGACTGACGCACGCTAGTCAGCAAAGTTGTGACCGCCCACAATATGAGCCATGTGGCTTATTCTTAGAGATTTCTGACCGTTCGGACGAAAAATGAGCCTGATTATATAGTGACTACCCCAATGACGGAGAAAATGAGAGTACTGCTTGGTCCATATATCAATAGCTATAAACAGTTCCCAAAACCAAGGTTTAAAGGGGACCGTTAAAACGGTATAACGGACTGGGGGGTGTTACCGTTTTTTCCGTTATAACGAAAAAAACTCAGGGGCAAAAATAGAAAAAAATGAGAAAATAACGGAAATAATGGGAAAAAACGGAAAAAAAGGAGCTGAAATTTGAATTTCGAAATTTCAAAAATGGAAAATAACGGAAAAAAGCGGTAAAAAAGAAAATAACGGCCGTTTTTTTTCACAAAATTTTTCAGAAAGTAACAGTCATTATTTTTGTTATAACGGAAAAATAACGGTCATTATTTTCGTTATAACAGCCGTTATTTTTTGGGCGTTTTAACGGTCCATAATGTAACAGGGTAGATCCGAATCCGTTATAACGGCCGTTTTTAAAACCTTGCTCAAAACAATAGGCAGGACCGTCTCCCACCGTGTCTATACAAGTTAAGGCCTAAGGCGAAATACTCTATATAATGGTGCCAACCTAATTGGGATTGCTTCTTGCATGGACTGTAATGATTAAGGGATTGCTTCTTCCTTGAGCAATAATACAAAAACCTCTCAAAAGAAATTAAGGGAAAGAGAGTTCTCATCATGGACTGTAATGATTTTTGGAAGTTCAAAGAGTCTATAAACGTTTATCTATTAACTATATAACAAAACCGGAGGGTTGTCTCCCCCTCTTATCCGGCTTCATAAAAGATGGCTGAGATATTATCACATAAAATGGACAGTGGATCTCAGCCACTCACACCCAATTTTGACAAACGCTTTGTCGATGAGTGCCATGGGCATGGGTCACCTATTATTTACCTACATATAAGGAATGAAATGTGTTGGATTTACAAATAGCCCAAGGATCAGGCTTAGGAGCTCCACTTTTTATGCCTCGAGAGGGGTTTTACCGTTAAAACGGCTATTAAAATGGATTGAAACGGCCAGGGTCAAAAATTGAAAAATAGATTTTAATAGATTTTAATGATTTTAACGGAAAAGAGTGGTGCTGAAATTCAAATTTTAAAATTTGAAAATTAAATATTTTTTAAAAATATAGAATTTGACAGAAATTTAATGGTTTTCTTATACCCCTCTTATCTTATATGGCTTCAATAATGAGTGGCTGAGATTAACTGCCACCTGATTTTGACAAACACTTTGTAAAAAGTGCCGTGGGCATGGGCCACCCACGCATATATCAAGTCAACTCAGTTGTATTCTCTCATCTTATCCATCCATCTAATGTGGACGGTTAGATAAAGAGTGGTTGAGATCAAATCCATCAATCTAAAGTGGACGGTTAGATTTCAGCCACTCAATCCACCTCATTTGACCTCAATTTATTCAAAATTTAAATTTCAACACCGTTATTTTTTTATTATTTCTGTTATTTTCCCATTTCTCCTTCTGTGCGTTACAATCCGTTATAACAGCCGCTGTAAAGGAAAAAACAGTAATGCCCCAGTTTGTTATACTGTTTGAGTGCCGAAATGCACCCAATTTTTGCAAACGCTTTTGTGGGAGAGTGCCGTGGGCATGGGCCATTTACTATTCTATATAACAAAACACATTGGTTGTCTCCCTACTTATACCTCCTCTTATAAGTATCAACAAAGAAGGGCCGAGATCTAATCCTCCCTCAAATTGATGGTGGATCTCCGCCACTCACCTGATTTTGCCAAATTCTTTGTCGAGGAGTGCCAATGGCACGGGGCACCCGTACTAGTCTATACTAAAGCTCGACCCTGCTGAGGTGGCACTCTCCCCATCTTTTTCAATTATTCCAAAAAATACCCTACTCATATATTAAATTCCACTACTCATAAATGGGTATATGAAACATTTTACAACCAACAAATGTCTCTTGGGAACCAAAACGTCTCCTTCAAAACACTTCACATTCCAGCCCATCCTTTCATTTCTAATCTCACCAAAGATTTTGCATTATAAATTCGGAGATGTTGCCTAAGTTTGGCAAGCTTAGAATACAATTCCCCACTTCCATATTTCTTGCGTTTGTGGCTGACAAATTTTACAGATGTTACAAGCTTGCCATGGGAGAGACAGGATCCAACTTCGCATATTGGTTAAATAGTTTCCAGTAAAGTTATCTGAATGCTGCTCATTTTTTTTATTTTATTTTTGGTCCATTACCTTTCGGATGTTTGCCTGTCTTTGGGTGTTTCTGCAAGCCAAAAATCAGCCATGAATGTTAAACATTTCCATTGTGGGCAAATTAATTTTATATGTTAGTTCACCACGGGGTGGGTGCATCAACCATTTATGGAGAATGGTCTGAAAGAGTTTGCCATGCGCCAATACTTTGCGTATAATATCAGTGATCTGTGAAAGTATGCTACATAGCTCATTTGATACGGAATTCTGCATTATAGATTTCCCGTTCTAACCTGAGACTGGACTTGGAGGTCAGATCTGGGTCTAAGCCATTTGGACGTTGATTGATTTTTTATGGATGTATTTTTTTATTGAAAATATGTGATAATTATATCGACGAGTCGGGTTCGGGTCATCAAGATCGACCATAGGGTTTGGATCTGACAGTGTAGAATTGAGTCCGAATGGGCTTGGATTTGTACATCTAAAGCCAACCCAGATGCGGACACATGAATCCTCTGATACCATGGTACCGTTCCGCGAATCCTATATGCATATTCGCCTCGATAAGAGAGAGAGAGAGAGAGAGGTGGGCAGGTGATCTGGTGATATTAAAGCCCGCATAAGATATTACAGAGACGTACGAAGCCCACGAGAGAACATGATTTTATAGGTGTAGTTGTCCACTCAAATTCTCATCCTTTAATGGGAGAAGGAAAATGGATAATCGGATTCTTATAATGAATATGAACAATATCAAAATTACTAAAAAACCCTCACTAAGTGTACACATCATGGATGCTGGCATGTACCTAGCTATGACGAGGCTGGCAAATTATTGACCCAACTGCTTTCACATCAGTCAACTCTTGGCTTATCAATAGATAAATAATCTTTTTAATATCGCATGTAATCTGAGCCGTTATTGATATCGGATCCACCCATTCTTTCCAAAATCAATTAATATTCCATAAAATTTCTATTCCCAAAAATAAACGACTTCCAAAAGAAATAAAAATTTCATTAATTTTCATTCTCAAACTTACCACTCTCTTTAATTTCTATTTCCAAAAATAAACGGCTTCCAAAATATATAAAATTTCCATTAATTTTCACTCCCAAACCTATCACTCTTTAATTTTGTAATTGTTTCCTACTCGAAAATTATTTAATACATTATTTTATTACCTGAAAATCTATTATCTATACTAAAGCTCGGCCCTGTTGAGGTGGTGCTTCCTCCATATTTTTTGCACTATTTTTTCTCAAAATGCCCCTTAACATCTTTTTCGTCTTAAATAACCCAAAACGTCTCTTCCTCTAAATCTCTTAGTGGTTCAAATTCCACAACCCCAAATCAATTATCTATTCCTTAATTGCCTCTTAAATTCCTAAATCCTCTCTTAACCAAATCAAACACTAAAATTCTTAAATTATCTCCTTCAAATCTCAAACGTTTTCTCAAAAACCCAAACCGACACCAACCTCTTAAAACGTTTCAAACTCCAAAGGCCCCTTTTAGTGTGTCCACGTTTAACTTCTTCCTTTAACTTCTCCTTCCCTGCTCCTACATCTTCTCATTATTCTATGCAATCTACACTTTTCTCCATTTTGCAATTTTGTTCCTATACTCATCCGTTTCAATCAAGATATTCGCGTACAACTCATCATCCCCTTTAGATATTTTTTTTTTGTACGGCTTTCTTACTTTTCATTTTTGTATATTATTGTGTACCTGCATCTTCCTTTTTTGTTTTTTCTTTAACTTTCTTTTTTTCCTTGCTTAGTTTTAATTTTCCCTTTTCCAAAGAAGATTTGCAGTCACCTTCTCTCATCTTCTGGTTAAATTTTTTTTTTAATGAATCCCTTATGCTCTACCCTTATTATGTAAGATTTTATTTGTAAAGACGTTCTACTCTTTGGGTGTGCTTCTTGAGCAATATTGATCATAATTATCATCGACAAAGTAGATTTTCTTTAAGTAATTTCAAGTTTCGAACCAGGTCTGTAAGATTTGTCATCTACATTTAGGTATCTTATTTTTATTTCTTCAATAAATTTTTTCTCATATATAACTTCAAACTCTGTCTTTCTCATAAAAAAAAAACAATTTCTCTTTCTAGATTACCCAAAAAAAAAATCTATCTTTCTCATAAAAACATTTCAACTCTCATATCTCTTGTGTTGGATGTGGGATCGGATAAAAAAAAATTTAGGAACAATTTTTTTTGCAATAGATGATTGGACGCAGGAGCTACAATTTCTTCAATGACGGAACGTCTTGGATAAAAAATTGTAGGTTCAAAAACATAATTTTGTAGTTGATCGTGCCTCTCCATCGTAAAGTCGGTGCTCCCTAGAGCAAAAATATGGAAGCAATAATTTTTTCTTGGTATCTTCATTTGTAATACAAATTGCATTATATTTGGCCAACACTAAGTAGTTAGACTTACAGCCCATAAATCAGCCTGATTATTAAGTGCTAACTATTGGATTATAGTTATGTTCATGGGTTTATTTTTAACTTTAGAATCAAGCATTATTTTTTGGGTATTGAGATCAAAAGGTTAGAAATCAATAATAATTAGGTTGATCATTGGTTGTACGCTGATCCAAATGTTATAAATCAATCAGGGTCAGGTTCGGGGGACAACCATTTTTGACAACTATTTTGACGTACCCACATAGAAGATGAATCAATGACTGATTTTTGGTGAGGATGATCTCCTTACCATATATATATCGCCTCAACAAAAAATCAGCCCATCCTGAAATTTCTAACCCCATCAAATGTGGTTTTCAAGTTACACGGTAAAAATGGATAGTCCATAATTCTTCAACTTCTAAACCAGTCTATGAATATTGGAATGATTTGAATTTTTGTGAGGATGATCTACTCACCATAGAGATCATCCTCACCAAAAATCAGCCATTGATTCATCTTCTATTTGGGTACACCAAATGGTTGTCAAAAATGGTTGTCCCCCGAACCTGACCTAATCAATAAGAATTAAGTTGTTTTTTTTGGATGTAAGATAATATTTTGAAAAAAATCAAAAATCTTATTTTCATATAATGATATATTTTTATTGTGCACGTGGTTTAGCACGGGCTTTTAATTACTAGTTTATACTATAGGTAAATTTTTTTTATAGTTTTTTTTTTTTTTTGTATTGCACCCCCTTTAAAGAAGCTTTCCTTTTAGTAAAGCACCCTTGAATTTTGATTCTTTAGTCTTGCCCATTGAATATTTTTTTGGTGGAAAAAATTTAGTCTCTCTAGCATTTTTCTCTATGGAGTTGATTAGTGAGATCACTAATCAAACCAGCTGTTGGTATATAAAAAGGTTTAAAAGGGGCGTTATAACAATATAATGTGTTAGAAATGTTTCATCGTAAACAAAATTTTGGTAAAATATGTTGTTTTGACCAACTTGTGGTCAAATCCTGTGGGACCCGCAGACTTTTTGGTTAAATTTTTTGTCGGTTGTATTCACCTATATGAGGAGATTACGTATATGTATTTTGTTTAATATGAAACATTTTGGGTGAATTTATATATGCCAAAACATACCTCACTTGTTTCTAATTTTGCTTCTTTCTTTAGTCCCACATTGGATAGAGTGAAAAGTTTGGTTGAGATTATATAAGCATTCATTCTCTAGTCTATTGTAATTAATGCAAAAGGCAATAAAGAAGTGATCTGGTGTATTGGGGTGGTGCGAAGCACAACAACGCATACGCGTGCATGATATTCGCTCAAAAGTGTTAATTTAAGCCATTATCTTTTTAGTGAAGTTACATTCAACTACGTAAAATTTATTTTTTCATCGACTTTTCCACGTAAGAGTTTCTTCCATTGCGTGGAACACATTCTTTAAATGAAAATTGATTATTTGCATGAAATATATACATTTCAGATAGTTCAGTATTAAGCCGTTTTACTTGAATCTTATTACGGGCTTTTTCACTTGCGGGAGACCCTATTAGGCAATTCTCAAGGCTGACGAGCCCACGATCGACCACAGAAACCCTCTATCAAAGCTTAAAGAACCAGCAAGCTAGGACAAAAAGATAGAAGCTCAGTACGGACAAAACCAGAAAATCGCTGAGCCGATCCAAAGAACCAAGAGAGCGGAAGAATTGAAGACCAAGAGAAGGACCAATGTGTTAAAAGCTATACCAATTGACATCATAAGCTAGCTTGCTTAATTGGCAAAGCTCATGAAGAAGACCAGGGTTCAAGACCCTCTCTCTACCAGATATTTTTCTATTTATTTTTATATTTTCTCTCACCTCTCGTAATTCTCTCTCTATCTCTCTAAACTCTAACATCTGACCATTAGATCATCTAATCCTACCATTAGATCTTCTAACCATCTGAACGGCCATTTGATTATCATGATCATCATTAATACTTTGGCCGGTCGAATCCCTACCATCCATCCTAACCTTCTTCTACCATTAGGAATGAATGTTATTTGGTACTTCAAAGATGAACATATATGAAGGTATATATTTATAGTGAAAAAAATATGTATTTGTTGGTAGGTAAAAGTATTATAACTTTATAAGTGCTGCCAACTTTGTCGACACGTACTATTCCGGATAAGAGCAGTGTTAGATGGAGGCATCCAATGGTTTGAACATAGGGATGACGTAATTACAGTATCATCCTCAGGACAATGGGGATGACCGAGTCCATGGTCAAGCAAACCAAAGTATTCTCTTGACCTCGTATAGCTGAAAGCATGAATTTGGATTTGCCCCACTGGCCACTAACCATCGACCATGTTCCTACCAAGTATATCCGTATATAATCACAAGTGGAGGTGGGTCCACAACACTTTTGAAGATTCTCCTTTTAAAACATTGCATGATAACTTTTTCTTGGCAATTCAGCCATATAAAATTTATACCAAAAGTTTTCCAGATTATATTACAAAGATTCTTTGAAAGATGATATACAAGATCATGATCTTAACCTGCATCGATCATGCATGGTACCAAGATTTAATTTCTTTTAAGTTTAAGCCTATGGGTTTTTGATCATTTTTTTTCTTTTGGGCCTGGTGTTTCTCTAATAATTATCATATGCTCCCAAATCCTAAGAATAGAGATCGATAATTAGTTCCGACCATATGCATGTCCAACCTATACAGACCTAATTAACCTATGCACATTGGCTAGGTCAGGTACATAGGTGACATGCATGAATAAGTCTTGATCGACTGTCCAATCCCTACCTCTAGGACCGGGCCGGGACTTGGTTTTGGCACCCTAGTGCTAGGGTCGTCAGTCGACATGATGTGGATTGGCGACATGGATATAATTATCATTTGTTATTATTGATTATTGTTCAAAACTTTTATTTATTTGATATTGTTGACGTTGCATGGATTGCATTTTTTTATATTTGTCTCTGTTAGTTATTCTATGGATTTGAATATTTCAGTTATAGATGGTTTAGTTATTCAGTAAACATCTCACTAGCTAGGATTGAGCCACTAAATATCTTCAACTACCTTAACTGGTGGACCTAGATTGACATATCTTGGATACCTACTAGCTAGACACACTACAAGAAAATTAAGATTTAGCGATGAACTGTTAGCGACGGCTAGCTAAAATGGTCACTAAAGGTGACATTTAGCTACGGCCAGAACATGACCGTCACAGCAAGTGGAGCGCGAAGGTTTTTCGCAGGGGGAAATCCCAATTTAGTGACGAAATTAGCGACGGTCAGCTATATGGCCGTTGCTATAAGACCCATTCAGTGATGGTCAGAAGCTGTCCATCGCTATAAAGCAGTTAATATTAAAAAAAAAATTCGCACGATGAAATGCCCCTTTCATTCTCCGGTGCGAAAAACCCCTCCTCATCCTGCACTCGCTGCAGGTGCTCCCTGCCAAACTCTATACCGGTGCTGCTTGTCACCGGGGCTACTTCACACCGGCAGTGCTTATCGACGGCCACCATTGTCACTGTAGGATTCACACGGTCACTGAAAAATACCATTTTTACGTGGGAAAGACTTATAGCGACAGCCGTGACCGTCACTGTAGGATTTAAATTGTCACTAAAAATAGCTTCTGATACCACTTTTTTTTACACGGGAAAGACTTTATAGCAACGGTCATTCTCTAGCTGGCCGTTGCTATAACTATTAGCGACGGTATGCGACGGCATTGTTGGCCGTCGCTGTATCTTTTAACGACGGTGTTTTTCATTCAGCGACGGCCACCAATTTTCTCGTAGTGACATAAATGGGCTATGTGGCATTTTTTGAGTGGCACACATCAACACATCAAACAATATGCACACATCAAACTTTTCCTTGGGGAACATATCCATGCATTAATTTGGTGAATACCATATATTGTGCTTATATTCTTTACATCCATCACAATTACGAACAATCCTATGACTACAAACTACCTCCATGATCACCACTTGATCTCTTGGTAAAACTGCCAAACTAGCCAGTAAAGATATAGAATTCAGGAGTTGGAGGAGATGATCGTTCCTTCAGATAAGCATGACTTGCGGCAGGCTGGCTAGGTGATCCGTTTGGAGGTGGTGGAGGCGAAGGTGAGACCCTTCCACACTCCCTTATCACCTTAAACCCCATACATAATTCCTCTGCAAATCAAGGAGACTAGAAAGTTAGAAAACAAAAGTGCATGCATTGGTTCTTTCTTGTTCGGTGTATATATTCAGTTTAAGAGAGATGAAGATGGAAAACTAATTACCAGGAAATGTTCTTGCTTGGGAAATAATACCAGAAGCTCTAAGAAAAAGGACGATAGAGAAGAGAAGATAGATCTCATCATGGAACTCTCAAAAGGAGTTAACTTCTTTTTCTCTATTTATAGATGGAAAGGCTTTGTAGTGGTTGATGTTCAAACCAAGGTTTAAAAAATGGCCGTTATAACGAAAATAACAGCCGTTATAACGGATTCGGACCTACCACGTTATCGGACCTACCCCGTTACGTTATGAATCGTTCAAAGTTCAAACTTATTGTATATATTTTTTTTCCTCTTATGTTTTTATTTTCTTTTGTTGTTCACTAGACTTTGCTTTTATTGGATCCTTGACCCCTGTAGTCTACTACCACGTAAATTGGCAATGGAAATTGAAAAGCTCGAAGAAGCTTTGACTACCCACCTGGTTTCACACCATATGTTTTAAAACTCGGAATTCGGACTCGACTCGGAAGCCCATTGGGTCAAGTCACCACGATGACTTGGGAGTCAACTTGGCGTGTCATTAAATTAATTATTAACTATTTAAATATAAAAATAATATCTATAACCCACATTATATGTTAGGTGTAATGCACCCAAATTGCAGGGACTTTTGACTCCCAATCACCACCACTCAATAGAGGAAACCTAATTAGAATTTAACCCCATGAGCTACCACAAGAGTAGGGTTCACAGTACAGCTAGGTGTAATGTACCCAAATTGCATGCTTCAATTACTAGTCAACCCAAAGGACGCCATTTACTTTTGTGTGGTCTACATTGAACAGGATGGTTGGTGTGTACCTTGTGTAGAAAATATATGGTGTTTGGATTCAGGGTCAGACCTAAGCCCTGTTGTGTTGTACTACCTCAACGAGTTGTGGTCCCATTCAGCCTGCAATTTGTGCCCTTCTCTTGGTTTAACTTTAGCTTTTACAACAAATGATTCACCTTCATGGGGTTTGGTGGAACCCTTACTAGAGAGAAAATATTTGTTGTCCCACTTAAAAATTTGGAAGTCTCCCCCCTCTTAAATATGCCACCACATGGAGCACCCTAAGGGTCTGCTGACCTCCTGGATATTTGTTCCAGTACCTCTTGGTGGACCTATAAATCAATGATTTCTAACAGTTATAATTTAGCATCCAAAAAAAATTGCTCAAATCCAATGGCCAAAAATCATAATATTAAACTCTTAAGTCCAACGGATAGAAATTGTCAATTAAACTAAATTTTGATGGGTACATCCATCAAGATGTAGACATAACATGTACAAAAACAAGTTGCATTTTCCTCCCCCCAGTTAGAGCTCCTTCTCTAACGAAGATTTTCCTTTTTTGTTATATTGTTTTGCAATTCATAAAACGTAGATCTTCCTTCATTTTCCTTTTTGTTCAACTAGACCTTGATGTGTAAATTTGGGCCTACTTTGAAAATTTCTCGACGTAGTGTGAACGTTAAATAGATATGACCAACGTCAATATCTTGAGGTTTGAAATCCACCAAATAAAGAACTCTCAAAGGTGATAAATTACGAAATCTTATTGAAAAAAATTGTTTTTGCCTTTCGACTTGCAACATATTTAATGTAAAACAAAATAAGCAAAAAAAATTACCGAACATGACAAAATCTAGCTAAGTATGGAAATTGATAATACTAGCGCCTAGAAACATGTCAGAATCGACGGTAAGTGATTCTGACATCTATAATCAAAGTTATTGTTAAAACAAAAATTTCCTAAAATAGCAATACTGTTATTTTCACCCACTAAATAATGGAATTTGGCCGAAAAGTAGCGTACATCATTTCGAAGTCGTGACTATTACTAATCTCATCGTTTCTTTTCAAGAGCTCTTGCCTCGTGTGGTTCTAACAGCGTTGACAATTCCATTAATACCCATTACGTCCTATTTCCATCAGCAAGTCCGTATTGTTTGAGCGGCGGGATCCAGAACTAGAAGCAGAAGCAAAAGTAGGAGCAGACATATACGATTTACCAACCAACATCTTGCTAAAAGTAGCTTAATTGATAGGTGAAATGGGATGCAAAGTTTCATTGGAGTCTAGGATAGGAACTTTGTAATGACTCAGAATTTTTAAAACTAAAATGCCAAAAGTAAACACTGCTTGCGATTTTCAATCGCCGAATTTTCAACCATGAGATGAAAAATCACTGAAGGACCATAGATTCTCGTGTCCTGAGAGACACAATACAGAAAATACTAGATTTAGGGACCAATCTCACTCCGATGTCCTACCTTTGGGACCAAGTTATAAGAGAAGATCAACCCTAGTAAATGATACATGTGAAGTAATTTCCTAGTAGCCAAATCAGAGGTCCAATGAACTACTTTCCCACAGATGGCTCTATAGATAGCCTTTTTGTTCTTGAGATGTAGGGAAGGGGGGAAAATTCCTCAATTACGTACTCGAGGAAGTCCTGTTATCTTTGAGATCAAAGATAATGTAGTTTTAAACCTAACGCCTCGGACTTCAGAATAAAGAAATAGACCATCTTGATCATGATTGTTCAAATTACAATAGAACATCCTGACTAACTCAGGATATGCAACACCAGAAATTGACAGATGTTTAGACTAACCTATCGAATTTAGAAGGTTAGGAATCTCAGTCATTGTTACTTTTATTTCGATAACCCCATGCTCAACGGCAACGGCTCTTTTGATGTAGTTCGTCATGAATCTAGTCCTAGCCATAGGATTGATGAACAAGCTAAGGAGATAGGGATCACTAGAAGATGACTCTCCTCTTGCTCTTTTCCCTTGTGGACCCATTTAGAAAATGACAAAAATTTTACTACAAATGGTGAAAATCGAAATATCTAGAAAGAATTAGAGTTGAAGGCTAAAAGAATTTCTCAATGAGAATGGGGGACTCTAAACAAAATTTCTAGGGTTCCAAATAGGGTTTCAAATGACCCAAAAATGATTAGAACCTATTTATAATCAAGGGTGGTGGATCGAACATGGATCAACCCACCCGCGAAAGATATATGTCATTCGAGTGCAAGGCACGGTCGACCGGTCATAATGGTTGGTCGATCAGACATGTTCGGTAGACTGGACCAAATGTTCGGTCGGCCCGTCCCCACAAACAACCAAATAGCACAGCTAAACATCTCTGGTCCAACGGACCTTTTGTTCGGTCGACCTGACATCACAAACTATATTTTCAAAAACCCAAATACCTCAACATTTACTCCGTCGGCCTGACTTTTGTGAATGACATTTTTAAACACAAAATGATCCCAAATAAACACAAATTTTTCCAAACAATCAAAATTTTCAAATAATTGAAATACCACAACATACTTCCCAACAATATTTGCTAATCATTATTTCGAATGATTAGACTCAAAGACTAACTGAAATATGATTTTAAATGATAATCGAATATTTCAGTCAATACCAACACAAATCAATCAATGGGACAAATTCTGATAGATTTCCTCAGATATTCATATCTGAGCGAATCTAAAGGTTTAGTCAAAATATCAGCAAGTTGAATTTGTGTTCACATACTCTAATGAAATTATCTGTTCTTCAACCAACTCTTGAATAAAATGATGTCTAATATCTATGTGTTTGGTTCTAGAGTGCTGTACAGGATTTTTAAAAATACAAATAACACTCGTGTTACCACAAAATAAATTCATAGATTCTTGATTAATTCCATAATCCAACAATATTTGTTTCATCCAAATTAACTAGACATAGCAACTGCCTGTGGCAATATATTCTGCTTCAGCAGTAGACAAAGATATAACATTCTGTTTCTTGCTATGCTAAGCAACCAAACAATTTCCAATATAGAAATACGATCATCAGCATTTCCTGCTCAATCGACATCTGAATAACCAACAATTTCACTGTTAGTCTTAAGAGGATACCAGAGACCGTATTCGATGGTACTAGTGACATATTTAATGATTCTTTTAATAGTCGAGAGATGAGATTCTTTCTGATCAAATTGATATCTAGCGCAAGCTCCTACACTAAAAGCAATATCAGGTCTGCTAGATGTGAGATAGATGAGACTACCAATCATACTCCTGTACAAAGTCTGATCAACTGATTTACCACTTAAATCCTTTGTGAGTTTAATGCTTGTGCTCATAGGAGTATGAGCAGATTTAGATGATTCTAGGATAATTTTTTAAGCAATTCTTTAGAATATTTAGATTGAGAAAGAAAGATACCATTTTTTAATTGTTTAACTTGAAGACCTAGAAAGAAATTCAGTTCACCTTCCATGCTCATTTCAAATTCAGATTTCATGGCTTGAGCAAATTCTAAAGCATGTATATCAGTGGTTGAGCCAAAAACAATATCATCAACATATATCTGGGATTTCAGAATGTCATTATCTCTTTTCTTAATAAACAATGTTTTACCAACGGTTTCTCTTGTGAATCCATTTTTTAATAGAAATTGAGTTAATCTTTCATACCAAGCTCTTGGTGCTTGTTTCAATCCATACAGGGCTTTCTTAAGCCTATAGACATGATTACTTTTATGAGGTCTTCAAAACCTTTAGGTTGTTCTACATAGACTTCTACTTCCAAAATTCCATTAAAAAAAGTACTCTTAACATCCATTTGATAGAGTTTAAATTTTAGGACACATGCTAATGCTAAAAGAATCATAATAGATTCTAGTCTAGCCACTGGGGTAAAAGTCTGATCAAAATCAATCCCTTCAACTTGAGAGTATCCTTGAGCCACTAATCTAGCTTTGTTTCTAGTTATAACTCCGTTCTCATCAAGTTTATTCGTATATATCCATTTAGTTCATATCATATTTTTATCCAAAAGTCTAGGAGTTAGAAACCAAACATCATTTCTCTTAAATTGATTTAACTCTTCTTGCATGGCATTTATCCAATGTTCATCTAAAAGAGCTTTGATATTTTTTGGTTCAATCTTAGAGTTAAAGCATAAATGATTGGATATATTTTTCAATTGACTTCTAGTACGCACACCACTAACCTTGTTTCCAATAATTTCTGAACTAGGATGATCTTTAATGTATTTTCATTTTCTGAGTTTTTCTGGGTTGTGAACATTGTTTTACCTTTCTCAATATTTGTAAGTTCTACCATCTCATCTGTATTATCACCAATTTCTGGAGATTCATCATTAATGACCACATTAACAGATTCTTATATGGTTAATGTTCTTTTGTTAAAGATCTTATAAGCTCTGCTTTTGATAGAATATCCTAGAAAAATACCTTCATCACTTTTTGATTCAAACTTTTCAAGATTTTCTCTGTCTTTTAGCATATAGTAAGTACTCCCAAAGATCCTGAAATACTTCACATTTGGTTTAACTCCATTCCAAATTTTATAGGTTGACTGTAATGTTCCTATTCTCAAATAAACATGATTGATCGTATAGCATGTAGTATTGACTGCTTCAACCCATAAATTTCTTGTTGAACTTTTGTTGGTAAGCATAACTCTACCCATTTCCTCAAGAGTCCTATTTTTTCTTTTAGCCACACCATTCTGTTGAGGTGTTTTGGCTGCAGAGAATTCATGTTTAATCTCATTTTCATCACAATATTTATCAAATTTGTGCTTATCAAATTCTCTCCCATTATCACTTCTAATTCTGAGAATAGTCAAACCTTTCTCATTTTGAATCTTTTTACAGATCTTCATGAGTTCATCAAATACATCAGATTTTTCTCTAAAAAGAGCTACCCAAGTAAATATCGAGAAATCATCAACAACAGTTAAGAAATATATTTTTCCTCAAAGACTTTCAATTCTATTGGGTCCAACTAAGTCCATATGCAACAATTCTACAATTCTAGAGGTACCAATATTTTTTATCTTTTTGTGAGAGTTTCTAATTTGTTTTTCTTTTAGGAATGACCCACAAATAGTTTGATACTTCTTATTGAGTTTTGGAACACCTCTTATTAATTATTTTCTACTGATCTTGGCTAAGTCTTTAAAGTTTATGTGTCCTAGACGTTGGTGCCACAGTTCAATTTCATTTGATAGTGCCATATTGCACTTAATCGAACCACTAGTCTCAATGGCATAACAATTATCAGAATTCCTTTTTTCTGGAATAATAACTTTGTTAGAAGATTTTTTTATGATTTCACATTTTTCTCAATGACATCAATTATCAGAATTCCTTTTTCCTTGAAGAATAAGTTTGTTGGAAGATTTTTCTATGATTTCACATTTTTCTTTTGAAAACTTGCAAATATGATCTTTATCACAAATTTGACTAATGCTTAGAAGATTATGTTTTAGACCATCCACACACAAAACATTTTCAATCTTAGGTATTCCTGGACCTTGGATAATCTCTTTACCAATTATTTTAGCACTACTACCATCTCCAAATATAACCTCACCATCATGGTATTCGTCAAGAAAGCAGAAATGAGATTTTTCTCTAGTCATATGTCTGGAGCATTCACTATCTAAATACCATTTAGAAGTTTCATTAGTAATAAGAGCAGTATGGATGGCTAAATACTTTTCAATATTTATCTTATTTCATATTTTCATAGAAGCATTACTAGTCTAATTGATCTGAGAGTTATTAAGGTTCTCTTTTCTTTTTTTAGCTTTAGTATTTAAATCTGCTATCTTTTTAAACAGTTCTTTTTGTTTGTTTAGTTTTTTGATTTTCTCCAAGATTTTTAGATCATTCTCTTCATTTTTCTTTTGAAATTTTAATTTCTTTTCAAGAATATGATAATTATATTTTGTATGTCAAGAATATCTACAATAATG